>CAWUFW010006508.1:0-600000 GCA_963921515.1 Calotriton arnoldi | reverse complement strand
CCCTTCAGATAGTTCGTGGCCTAAATATTTTATAGCAGTGAGGCAGAACTGTAATTTCTTGGGGGAGACCTTGTAACCTGTCAGCGCTAGGTGGTGCAGGACGGCAATAGTGTCCTTTACACAAGCATCCCTTGAAGGTGAGGCCAGTAGCAAATCATCTATGTACTGGATAAGTGTGGAGCCTTCCTTTAGTACCAGGGAGTCTAAATCTGTCTTTAATGCATTCGTGAAGATGGAAGGGGACTCCGTATAGCTTTGTGGGAGCCTACACCAGGTGAATCTTCTAGATCTGAAACAGAAACTGAAAAAGGACTGGCTGTCTGGATGCAGTGGGATGGTAAAGAAGGCGGAGCTCAGATCCAGCACCGTGAAGTGTGTGGCTGTGACTGGGATATTTGACAATATTGTTGCTGGGTTTGGAACCACAGGGAAGGAAGGTACCACTATTTAGTTCAATTCTCTTAGGTCTTGTGTGAAACGATATACAGCGGCCCCATCCGGGCCCTTAGATGCTTTCTTCACAGGGAGTATTGGTGTGTTGCATGGACTAGAGCGTATCTCCTTTATTATTCCCTGCTTCAGAAGGTGTTGTATTACTGGTGCTATGCCCTCCTCCCCTTCCTTGGAAATCTTGTACTGTGGTACTCTTGGGAGGCGGGCTCCTGGCTTCAATTTGATCTGTACTGGTGGATAATTTAGCACCTGTCCTACATCATTAGCACTGGTAGCCCAGACTTGAGGTGGCACACAGTTGCGCAGCTCTGAGGGTATGCCGGGGTCGGTGCATGCCATGAAAGCCTGCAACATCGGACCATTTGGCCTGCTTTCTAGAAAGACCCCTGTCGGTGAGCAGTGTATGGTGCATTGTAATTTACAGAGCAAGTCTCTGCCTAGTAAGTTCACGGGGCAGAATCTGCTAAAGATAAACTGATGGTTTACAGTTATGGTGCCTACGACTAGTTGCAGTGGCTGTGTGAGATATTCATCTATTGCTTGTCCTGTCATTCCGACTGCCGCGACCTGTATTCCCGAAAGTGGCGCCACAGGCTTCTGCAACGCCTTTAGCATTGATCTTTGAGCTCCTGTGTCTATTAGGAATGGTACAATTTTGCCCAACACTGTTCCCTCTACATATGGGCCGGATTGATCCACTGCTATTGCTGGAGCTTTGAGGCAGTCTTCCACTTTCAGGCATCCCTAGAATAAATCTTGGGGCGGTGGCGGGAAGTCATTGTCCTGTTGTTCCCACCACTCCCTTCCTGTCCACTCATGCTGTGTTTGGGCCGTGTCATTTGACATATACCCTTGCTGCTCATTATTCCTATTTTCGGTACGCTGGGTATTATGCTGGTATTGTTGTTGGCCCTGTCCCCTATTCTGTGTCTGCCTATTGTCTCCATTTTTTCTTTTTAATATTGGGCAGTCGGCCTTCGAGTGGTTGGGGTCCTTACAGTAGAAGCAAGCTGTTCCTGGTGGAGGTAGGGAAGCTGACCTGCCATTCTGTGGTCTTCCTGTACCCTTCCCTCTCCCCTGGCCCCTGCCTCTGCCTTGCTGACTTGTGTAAAATCTTTCTTGTGCTACCATCAGTCTTACTTTTTCTTTCTATATTTTCTCTGCTTCCATTGTCTGCGCATTGGACTGATAATCAGAGCAGTATCTTGCTGCTGCCAACACCTTTTCAATTGGTTCCAGTTGCCAGCAGACAAAAGAGGTTTGTAGGTGTGCTTAAATAGGTGGTGACAAATGCCGGCATTGCATCCCCCATTGGATTTTTTAGCCCGCTGTTCTGCTAATAGTCTTGCAGAAGGCGGTCAAAGTATGAGTTTACACTCTCATCTTTTTCCTATTTTGTGTGTGTTATCTTGTTCCAATCTACCTTGTCTTCCGGTATTTTCTCTTTTAAATATTTCACTACTTGTTGGTATTTCTCATCAACATCATCTCCTGGTGCTCCACCCTTTCCCCTAACTGGCTCCCTCGTCGGCCACTCTACCTTTCTTTTGCAGTCTTCCCATAGGTCCTTTGGGACAATGATATTGAATAATGTGTCAAAATCCCTCCATAACAGTCCTCCCAAAGCTGCCATTCTATCTAACTCCGCATACCACTTCCTTGGTTCTTCTCTTAACTTTGGGAAGTCTTTGGTGAAGCACATAATGTCTTGTCTGGACCAGGGGACATGAACATATGCTAATTCATTGTCTTTACTTCCTAGTGGAGGTGGTATCTCTCGCAGGGGCATAATCAATGTTGGTGGTGTTGTTGCTGCAGGAACTAGTGTCCCCGTGCAAGGGGTGAGGGTCTGAACTACTTCTAACACTGCAAATGTGTGCACCAGCTGCTTCCATTGTTGCAATTTTTCTACTGCATATTTGAGTGTGTTTTTTATTTTGTCCCCATCTTGTGTTTGTAGTTCCGAGTCTGTGAAGCTGAACCTTGCTATGTCCCAGTCATACTGTGCAGGCAGTGGTGGAGGGGCACCGGTAGGGTCTTGGCATTTGTTCTTTGCTTGCTGGACATATGCGTTGTGTGCTTGGGGACCTTTTTCCATTAGCTGGGCTCGTGCCAATGATAGTACTTTTTCTAAGAATTGCCTGCTCTGATGGTCTGTAAAGGCGTCTACTGGCAGCGTTCCTTCCACCATCTGTTGTAATAAATTCTGGCTTTTAATTGTGTCTGATTTCAGCACTTTCTTTTGTACTGTGGGCGAGCCGTGTGGGGATGAAGTAGCATTATTTGTTTTACTGATACTGTCTCACCTAGTCTGCTGAGTCCCGTCTAAAACTTGCTCTATGGTGGTGATGTCGTGGGCTGTGTGTAGTGCATATGTGCAAGCATCCCAAATTAAGTCCTGCCACTTCGTAATTGTTAGCCTGTCATCTGCTGTCGTGTCATCGAATAGTTGCTTCCATTCACGACCTATTAATCGTGGGGCTGTCATCTTTTTGTGCGCGCATTTTGCTAATAGCTACTCTTTCTTATCACTTATATTTCGATGCTGCCTGGACAGCCTCCTTCCTCATTAGTTGCAAGACGGCAATGTCTTGGACGGCGCCCAAGTCTATTTTGGCGGCGTCTTCGTTGAGAACTCTACGTATTAAAGCTATAGCAGCTGTCTGCTGTTCTTGAGATAGCTCAGTGTGTTCTTCCCCAGGAGCGGAGGGTGAGACTGTTGTGCCTCTTATTCGCCCCATTAAAAGGTCCTCTAGTACTGAATCCTCTTCTCCTTCTCCCTGCTTTTAGCTTGCTTTTCACTGTCAACAGGAATGCATGGGTATACTCCCACTACATCCAGTTGCGTCTTTCTCCAATTTTCATTCATCTTCTGCTTACCCATTTCGTGTAACATCTTATTCTTTACCTTTAACAACTCCTTGTGAACTTTGGACTTCACGTCATTAGTTGCGCGCATATCACGCAGGACCAGGTCCCACTGGGAAAACGATTCCCACTCGGCCGGCCTTATCTTTTTGCCTTTTAATTTAAACATTTGTCTCAAATATGACAACTTATTTATGTCGTACGTCCCATGACAGGGAAATTGTAAGTCCGGTCTCCTAGCTGTCAGGTCATGCCATTTATGTATAAATAGTATGGAACTGAGTCCTTGGCATAGGGCCACATTGTATGCTGGGGAGTATTTTGGTGGAGCTGGCTGACTGCTATTTAAATTAGTTTTACTTAGAGGGTTCCCCATGGTGGTGTTGTGTGACGCGCAAGTGCTATCCTTTGTTGGTCTGCAACGACAGTTCAGATATACCAGACAGAGGAAAGGTGGGGTGGGGGTGTCGAGCTATAACACAAACAGACAATGGGTGAACGAACATTATCATGTGCTTTTCAGCCAGACCCCAGCTTTTGCAGCAGCAGAGGAAGCCGTTCATCAGGCAAACAGACAGTTCAATTGATACTGGCTCACCGAAGCATTCACAAGGTGGAAAGAGAAAATGTCCTGGGTGCTTTGTAGCATTTACTGGCGCTCCATGGACAGAATACAAAGATGACAGGAAAGTATTTAGAAGAAAGATTAGTATTTCCGTCTCCTTGCAATCTCCCGTGGTCCCGTATATGGGCAAGAGGGGCGGATAGACAGAATTGAAGACCCTATGGACGGTGCCACGGGGTCCAGTCATTCAAATAAACAGTGCAGAAGTGTTGAACCCTCTGTGCAGTTCAGACAAACACAGAAAACAAATAAGCAGTTCCCAGCGGCCCTGTCAGAGAGTGTATGGGCTGCGAATGTGTGCCGTGTGGTTACCCTAATCCCAGAAGAGTAACAGGGGTAAGAGGAACAATATTATTGGTATTTTAAAGGACAGAAGGAGCAAAACGCAAATAGGAGGTATTGTACAGTATAGGACAAATATTAATAAGTCTGTCAGCCAGTGCATTTTAGGGGGCGGCAATAGTAAGGGACATCTGATCCGGTAATAAGTAGTATTTGAGGGGGCTAAGTACGTTGTCAGGGAGTTAGCAGCATCAAATGTCAGTCATGTGGCGTCATAATACCCAAATAAAAATGATAACCTGACAAGTACTGACAACGCCTGTTAACCCTAACTGTATTTGACCACAATGTATGAGAGGCACATGACAATAACACAATAAAAAAATGCAATGAAACCAACAATTATGGAAAATAGAACAACTGATACTCCCTTCTCTTTGTGCCTAGGTATATCCCTAGGCACAGCTGGAGACCTCAGGAGTCAGCGGACCACTGGGTACCCGGGGCCAGTGGCGCTGAGGTGAGTTAGCTGCACTCAAACCTGAGTTCATGGATTCTGAGAAACTGGCGCCCTGAGAACCTGTTGCAACCAAAAGAGGAGCAGCCCACCTGGGCACCACCCCCACGATATCGTTCTTGCACAGGAAGTATGTGCAACCACAGGGGTGCTTTCACCGCCACCACCTGCACCTGGGGAGCAAAACTGCCACAACTCTAAAATGAGGGGCTACCTGCTACAACCCTACCATGAGGAAGGGAAATCCTCAATCAAACTCACCCATTGATGTTTATTCTGGCAAAGCGTACCGACCTCAGCTCCAGTCAATGGGAAGTAGCTGTGAATGTCCTCCACCCCCATCGGCCGGGGACTCTCCGCAGGCAAGACAGAGGGGTGCAGAAGTTCGCCCTCCTTGGTACGCTGTCAGCCAGGTGCTGCTTAGCACCAGGGAGTCACAGCGTGCAGGGAACGTGCAGACGGACGCCGTCACCGGCCAGGAGGGGTGGGTACCAGGACCAGATACTAAAATGTAGAGCAAAAATGCATATTAGAGGATTCTGGCAGAGATCGCCAGCAATGTCAGAGGTCAAGAGCCGCAAACGGAGCAGGAGAAGAAAGTCTGTCGGCACTATGTAGCAAGTGCTAACGTTAAACAGAGGTACAGTCTTCAGCAGAATGGTGACAGACTGAAAAATAAATGATCAGAGCCACGATAAGGGCACAGAGGAAAGTAATAAGAACGGCCGCTATGACAGCCATTGGAATTTCCCAGAGACTTTGGAAACATGAGATGTATACGTCGCCAGGGCATAGGCCAACCGTCCCTGGCATGAGAGAAGTGCAAAGGAGAGGGAGAGAGAAGAGTGTCGAAGAGCTGTTAAACGAGGGCATACAAATGTGCTGAGAGAGAGAAATAGCAGGAGCCAGAGACGTGACAAAGTCAACTCACGGGCATACAGTCCCCCAGCATCCTCGGGTCTCCGAATTCCGATGGAAGCTGCAGAGCATCTGCTGGTGGCTGTTGAAGTCGGTCACTGATCCTGGGGCCGCATTCTCACACCAAATGTGGGATCTGAAATAATAATAAGAAATAATACCACAAATACGGTTCTCTGTCAGCACAGAAGATAGCAGGATTTATTAAAGACCAACAAATAATGCGGAAACGTGCAGCACGGAGACAGACAGCATAGTCACTGAATGTCCTAAGATGTGACATTTCTGACAGCTTTTATAGACCCAAACCACAAAAGGATGCAGCATCATAACATACGTAACACAAATTAAGCATGGGTCACTTGGCCAATTAGCACAGGCCTAGGCTGCGCTATACCATTTATGGTCCGAAATGTACTGTTGCTGACCACGTGTCCCAAGTAGGCAGCTTCTGGGACTTTCCATTATAATGCAATGTATCAGCGTTGGTACTTTTCCAGTTAATAATGTGCAATACCATAGAACGTACCAGAAACATTACGAAATATGATATGCTAAAATGTTTTTTTGTCTTAAGCGAGCATCTATCTCGGTTCCTGTATCTTTCTTCAGAAAAACCTTGCGTTACAATAGCAGTTTACTGAGAGACAATGGAAAAGTACAAGCATCTTGCGTGGTGACACTTATGTCAACTTAACAGGGCCTAAGGTTTAAAGCATTTGGTATCAAAATAGGAAAGATGGTTTCTACACAGCTTACCATATGTCGAGTATTGGTAAAGTGGGATTGAAGTGACTACAACTACCATGAGGCCCCCAACTCTAACCAAGATGCTAGACTCCTTTTGCCCCTTCTCACTTGTCAGCCATATTAATATTGATCTTCACACATCATGCAGCTTACCATTTCTCAAGTGTTTATAAGGTGAGATTGAAGTGACTGCCACTACCATGAGGCCATCTCACTCCAACTCTAACCAATATGCTATAGTGAATGTGACACACTCCCTTTGCACACATCCCAGGTCCTGCTTTGATGTCAAAGAAACATCTGTATGGATGTGTCATTAAAGTGAAACACACCTTCTCTGCTACAACTCTGTATTGGACTCTCACAAACCACACACATAACAAGCATTTGCAATGCAATAGGTCTCGCATTTACGCGAGACCTATTGCATTGTAAATGGTAGGCATCATGGACAACGGGAGGGAGGGCGGGTGGGAGGGAGAAGGCACGGACAATGGGAGGGCAGGTGGGGGTCGAGAAGGCATGGATAAAGGCAGGGCGGGAGGGCAGGGGGGAGAAGGCATGGACAACAGGAGGGCGGGCGGGGAAGAAGGCACGGAGAACGGGAGGGAGGGCGGGGGAAAGAAGGCACGTCAACGGGAGGGAGGGGGGGAGTAAAGAAGGCACCAAAGCATGTCGTGCCTGCAGTAGGAGAACCTCATTAAAGAAAATAGTACCTACAGTCCAAATAACACGTTCCATGTAACAACCGAAGTAAAGGGGCCAGTCGCCATGGGAGGTGACAAATGAAGAGGAGACGGTACTAAGGAGGGACTAACAAGCCTATTGACGAATCAGAAGCCAGCATTAAGGACGGACAATGACACAAGCCAATGGCAAATATGGGCAGAGAGTTGGCGGAGCTTCTATTCCCTACTCCTCTACAATAAGTCTCGCAGAGCAGCGCATGTGCGCTGGCTCTAGGCTCGACCTAAAAAGGAAATGTCAGTCAATGAAATTACATAGAATCAGCGTGAGAAGCATTCTAAGGGCACAATGGAAACACTCTCTGCAGGATAGGTATGCCTCTCTCAGGGGAAACCCTGATAGGCTGGGGCCCTGGGGCACAGTACATTTTGGACATGTCTGACAAACTTCATGTGCACTGGACCTGGGAACTGAAGTGTATCAGGGACAACCAATAGCATAACCAAGTGCCATGCATGTGCAGGCAATGAGTAAGTGCAACTTATGAAAGCAAACACAGCACAAACAGCATGTGGTACACATCTAGATGAAGTAGATGTAAGGTACACACTGCAAAATGGGCACATGTCCATGGAGAACTCCAAAAAGGTATAACAATTTGACACCCTCCATGTGTGGGTACACAAATATCTAACTTCAACACATTAAACACATATCCAACCTACTTCATAGGGAGAAGTGCAACCTAAATGACGTTGACAGGGGCCAGGCCAAGCTGAAATACTTACCATATAACATGTCACCCAATGCAATGTCTGCCCTATTTGGATGTCATCCCACATAGACATCCAACCAACATTTCCCCTTGTCCTGTGTAACTTTAGCACTGGCTCCAAGGTCAAATCATACTAACTACTTCAACAGGATCAACAATCAGGGATGAAACAAACACAACTGCACTCACACAACACTAACTATACAAGAACATCAAATAGTCAGAAAAGTAATGGCAGGACCAATGTTTTCAAAAGTAGGAAAAGTTGTATTGAATGGGTGAAAAACATCTGGTAAAACTAAGGCCAATGGCAAGACCATATTAGCACACTGTGCCACAGCACAAGACTGTGCCACCAAACTTGCATTTACTGACACTGCCAGGGAACCTCCTCACAGAGGGGCATCCATTGGGCATAGCAGGCACCTTGAAGATGGTACTTTGGAAGGGGGGCAGAGATTTAGGGAGGGGTGGATTTAGTTTTGGTAGGGGTCTTCTTGGGTTTTGGGGGTTTTGGTCTGGGGTGGGAATGCTTTTTTTCAGGGGTGGAGTGAGAAGTGGAAGGGATGGGTTTGGGTGTGGAAGGTTTTTTTTTTTTTTTCTAGTTCGGGCTGGGTTCAGGGGGTGGGGATGCTTTTGTTCAGGGGTGGAGTGGGAAGGGGAAGGGATGGGTTTGGTTTTTGAGACTTTGGGAGGGGGGCCGGGCAAGGGCAAGGGCAAAAATGCCATCCTCACTGGGAAAACGGTGGTGTCTGTTCTGTGGGTGATTGTGAGCATTTGTTTTTTTTTGGTGGGAGTGATGTAGATGTGCTGGGTGTTTTGGAGGGGTTTGTGGGTGGGGGTGTGGTGTCTGTGGGAATGTTTGGTGTTGTGGAGAGGTCTGTGGCTGTTGGTGTGGTGTCTGTGGGAATGTTGGGTGTTGTGGTGGGGTCTGTGTCTGTGGCTGTTGGCGCGGTGTCAGCAGAAATACTGGGTGTTGGGGAGGGGTCTGTCGGTGTCAGTGTGGTATCTGTAGGTATGAGTGTGTCTGTGGAAGGCTCTGTACGTATTGCTGTGGTGCCTGGGGGTATGCTGGGGTCGTGAGGGAGGTGAGTGTCTGCTTGAATTCTTTGGATGTCTTGTGTTTGTTTGTGGTGCTTGTGTCTGATGAAGTGTGTGCATGCTTAGATGTGCGTGTGCTTGACAGGAATGGGGATAGGGAATTTGGATGGGGAAGGAGCAGGAGGTGGGGTAAAATATTGGAATGGGTGGAGTGCTGCCGTGAGGTAGGAGGCTAGAGCCTGAAAAGATCTCTGTAGGGCAGACATGGCAGTGTGAATGCCTTCCAGGTTGGCAACCAGCTGCGTCAACTTGTTGCTTTGCCCCTAGATGGCATTCAGGACTGCAGTTTGACCCATAGAGATGCTTGTCAGGAGGTCAATAGCCTCCTCACTCAGGGCAGTGGGGCTAACAGGGGCAGGGGATGAGGTGCCTAGAGCAAAGGAGATCGCTCCCCTCTTAGGGGAGCGGGAATAGGCAACTTGTGGTGGGACAACAGGGAGGGTGGCAATGAAACTGGGGGTGGTGGACAAGAATGAAGGTGGAACTAATCCTGTTGGGTCTGCCACCACTCTGGAGTGTCCACCGGAGGATCACTCAGTTGATGACGATCTTGAGCTGCTGTCCTCCGGGGCACTCCTCACACCCTTCTAGTTACTGAGTCCCTCCGTGTCTGACATTTCACATCTGGAACCGCTGTGACTAGCTGTGTCTTCATCGACATTGGCCGCTTCACCTACACTTGCTCTGGATGTATCTGAAATGACAAGTAACATGGGTTTATTACAACTGTGTTTCCACACTTGACCATAAAAAATCAACAGAAAATATTGGAGAAGTCCACAGATCACGCCACCTCCATGGTTCCCTCCCTAGGCTTCAAATTTAGCATGAGCACATGCATGCTTTCTACATAACCTTCAAACAGTTGGGTCCACTCATGGCATAATCCCAGACAGGCCCAAATGCATTAATGGAACTGTCTACACTCCATCCTTATGCCCTTCACCTTGCATACTTTGGCACTTTTTGTATACCATTGTAAAAAGATGTGGCCAAATAGGATAGATCCAAGTGTGAGATTTGCACAATGCTCACACAAGGCCAAAAGTTAAACAAATCTAACTATTACTCATAATACATCATGATGTCATGAAGGTCAAGTTGAACACCAATGTGCCATCAATTTGTGTTGTTGTAGGCATTATGTCACATGTAAATGCTCATTGCACACTGATGACGCTTTTCACTCCAAATTACATCATATGTCCACTACCTGAAAAGTCAAATGAAAGCTTTACACATGTAGTTTAGTTATGTATAACATTTAGTAGATAAAGGTTCCTGAAAACATTGAGGTCCCAACATTTGGGAGATAGATACTCTGAATTCACACAGTACAACACTCCGCATAGCCATATGAACATCCCCAATCATGCTTGGTACAGGTGATGATGGTAGTCATAGATTTTTTATGCACAAGCCAATACAACTTTGAAGTAACCCTGGGCAGTGAACTCTGCTCTGTTTGCGGAGTTTGGGGAGTTTTCCGCACTCCACGGACCATGCAGAGTTCCCAAAAACTCAGCTCCACTTTACCCGCTTGCGCACGTCACCGTCAAGTTGGCTACAGCGAGCGAGGAAAATCCACCTCCTGGCGAGATTTTTCCTTGCTTGCGCTTGCCAATTTCTAGTTGGCTAGTGAGGAAAATCAACCTCATTGCGAGATTTATAAACGCGGGTGGTTGGATTTCTCAATGCGAGTGGTCGTGGCAGGTTGCGACCACTCGCATTGAGAAACCTTCCATTCATGTTGAGAAAGCTGCCGCTCGAGTAGAAAATGTACTCGAGCAGCAGAAAGGAAGCTGCGCCCTCTTGTGCTGCGCATGGTGCCATTGGCAATGATTTTACAGTGCGGGACAAACACCCGGCGCTCAAAATCACTGCGAACGACATGACCCTAATGCACTCCACTGCTCATGGAAATCTGCGTAGCACGGCAGAGTTTTTTTGTGACTGGGGGTGAGTGTCTGAAAAGTTTCAGCGCTCCATCCAACATCTCCTTGTGTTTGCTTTGTTCGCCCTAAATTGGCAGGGTATGCCCAGACGTGGGTCCCTTGCTCACTTTGCCACTGGATTCAAGCTAGCCTGCCTGATGACGGGTGTTACCCTGAAACCGGTCCCAGGATGCTTGTTTCTTGTTCAGGGAAGGCCTGGCTTGGCAGTTCGGGCTGGACTGTTCCCATAAGGCACAGGGTCAAGACTGATTTGCATATAGCTGGGTCAGAACTGAGGTGGCGAAGTAAGCTAAAGAACGATGATGGATTCAACCCGAATCTGTGACTGGGGGTGAGTGTCTGAAAAGTTTCAGCACTCCGTCCATCACAGGTGGCCTTCTCCCTGAAAAGTCCAGGGCCACATAAACCATTCCATGTGTGCCCTATGTAGAGGCCACACAATGTATGCACTCAACATAATGCTTACACTCTGACACTCAGAGGCACATTGTGGCCTATGGGAATAGAAAAGTAGCAGTGAAATGGAGTTCAATATGTATTTGAGAAACTTACCAATTCCTCTGGTAAGCCGTAGACCTTGGCATATAGGGGAAGTACCTCATCCGCCAGGGCATCCAGCGCCTCTGGAGTGAAAGGAGGAGCCCTCTCCCCTGTAGTGCATGCCAAGATTGCTCCAAGAGCTGGCTAACAGCATCTAAAATGGAGGAGGCATTGATAGCAGCAGTGTCAGGAGGCAAGTAACCTATTTTCCCAACTGCCGCATATATGTACGCCACATACGTGGTCATCAGCTTCGGCGCACACAGCCATTGGACTGCGACCATCACTATCCCCAATGTTAACCTATGGCTTTGTCCACCGTGCATGCGACCGCCTACCGTGCTGTCGGCTTCCGCCGGAAGCATACGTTTGATATGTCCTATTAGCGAGGTCAGGCATCCGCCATGTTAGCAGTTGGGAAAACTGTATTGATGACAGTCACCACTACAAATAAGGGTAAACATTTGAAATGCCCTGTTCCCATGTCATGTCCAGTACAAAACTTCATCCGTGTAGTGCACTAATGTGCACATAGGTAAAATGTACACAGTGCACTCTGCACCGTAGTTGGTGGTATTTCACATGAAATGTTATGCTACCCTCACTGTAGTGATAATTTACAATTTCAGAATTGATGATGTACACAGTTCTGTTACAGGCCTGTTAAGGCCACCTTGGGGATGGCAGGTGGATGTTCAAGATTTGACAATGCTGATGTAAAATGTGTACTGCTTCACGAAGCACTGATGTTCAGACACATGACTTTTACCTTACTCTTCACATTGTTACGGTGCACACTGTGATCAAAAAACATTTTTGTGTTACTCCTCACATCGGTTCCCTGGGAGAGTGAGGAGAAGCCAACCTCAAGTGTAACGTCCATTTCCAGACCTACACACCATGGAAGAGCAACATGTCATCCAGAAAGTTCAGTTTGAATTGGCAAGCAATCCTGGATTTGTGTCATCAGTTGGAGCCTGACCTTCTACTTCACATCAATAATCCTACATCAATACGCCCACTTGTGGAACTCATGTCTGTTTTGCATTTTTTGTCCACAGGCTCATTTCAATTCACTGTTGCTGTTTCAGGTGGAATGTCACAACCTATGTTCATTCGGGTACTCAAAGAGGTGCTAGCAGCACTTTTGAGACAGGTGGTCAGCTACATCCAGATCCCCAGAGCTGAGGATTTAGCCACTGTAAAGGTCGGTTTCTATGGATTTGGTCACATCCCACATGTGATTGAATCCATTGATGGTACCCATATTGCCTTAGTACCACTACAAGACAGGGAGCAAGTATACCAGAACAGGAATTGCTTCCATTCTATCAACATGCAAGTTATCTGTTTACCGGATTTGTACATCTCAAGCGTCTGTGCCTGGTTCTCAGGATCTGCACATGATCAATTCGTACTGTGGAACAGCACCATACCACAGTTGATGTCACAACTACTACCGGAGAGGGCCTGGCTTGTACATAAATGTGATCTGTTCTTACTTTGTGTTAATAATGTCAGATAGTATGATCTGAAAGTGTGCAACTAAATGTTGCACTTCTGTCTATCTTCCATCTAGGAGACTCAGTGTATCCTGACCGGCCATGGTTGTTGGCACCGCTGAGGGAAGTCCACTTCAATGAGGCCCATGAAAGAACATGGCAGCCAATAGAGCGGGCTTTTGGGCTCCTGAAAGCCAGATTTAGATGTCTTGGCAAGACAGGGGAAGCCCTCCACTCACCCGGGAAGGTGTGTAAAATCACCATTGCCTGCTGCATACTCCACAACATTGCCCTGCGAAGAAACATACCTTACATCTCAGAGGATGCAGGCCATGAAGACTCACTGTGTGGGGACCCTGAAATGCCAAATGAAGATGATGATAGTGGTGAAGAAGAAGGAGCTGACTTGCGTCAAGATCTCATCTGAAACTACTTCTCCTGAGTGAAAGTCTGGTGCAAGATGTGTTAACTTTGACTATTCTTGCAACTCTTGTAGTGATGTTGTGAAGAGGATGTTAATGCAACATAATAGGAATTTATGATTCTGGAAATCTCTGGTAAAAGTTGTTTGTTTTGTAAGTGTAGCTTTGTTCATCTGTAAATGCTTTCTTGGCCTGTGTTCTCTAGAAGATGACAATGTAATGTGTGTCATATGTATGTTTTCTTAGCTAAACTCTCTGTGTTGGTCTGTTTTAGGCACCTTCACCATGTTATTTTCATTTGGACATTTCAGAGTTGTGACATTAGCAGGTATATGATGCTGTTCAGGGATACAAAGTGGATATTTTTATCGTAATCCACCTACAGACAGCATTGCAACAGGTGGCATGACATAGAGTTGGAAACATGTGCTCTTATATGCAACAATACACATTGCCACAGACAAACCCATATCTCAGATACTTTGAGTATTGCATGTTAGGAAAGTAGATAGAAAACACAATAGCAAAAGCAGAGTTGAGAGCAAACAGGACATTGTGAGTTTGTGGCAGTTATTGAAGTGTAACTTACCAGAGTCCACTCCCCCATCTATTCCAGTCATGTCCTCAGAAGGCAGGATGGCCAAGACCTTCTCCTCCCAGGGAAAGAATTGTAATGGTTTGCTGGGAGGGCCACCACAAGTCCTCTGAGCCTCCAGGTGGTAGGTTGTTCTACCAGGGACACAACTTCAACCTGAGATCAGCCCACCTCTTCCTAAAGTCATTTTGTGAGTGCAGGATGGTACCAACAGCATTCACTCTGTTGATTATCCTGTACCACATATCCGTTACCCCACTGAGAGGAGTATGCTGGACTTGGGAACCAAAACGTTGGGGCTCTACTATAATGAGTTCATCCACTGTGACAGTCACCTTTTGCTCAGTGAAGGGTGTCTTCATTTTGCAAGGCATGGTGCAAAAATAAAATGTGAGTGAGTATATGAATGAAAAACAAACCAGTGATAGAGGTTAAAAAGTGCAAAACAAAAATACAGATGGTGGAGAGTGTTTTAAATGGGAAGATGTAAATGAGTAGCTGAGAAAAGGTCTGTCTGTCTTGCTGTGCTACAGTTGTGAAGCAAAGGATGCTGGTCAGGGATGGGGTGTGTTTTACATTGTGATTTGCAGGCTTGTCCGCTTGCCAAAGCACGTCAGGTGTGTCGTTTTTAAATCCATCCAATGGTCACTGTTGTGGTGTTTTTTTTCCGCATACCCCAGCGATCAACCGCCGTTAGTTAACCTCTGCTGGGAGACCGCGAGTACGACTGTGTAGTCGTAATACGCTCGGCAGGTAGACCAGGGACCTAACGGCATCGGTGGACGTGGCCACAGTTGGCGTTTCAGACAGCGCAACTCGGAATATGGAGGGCGGGAGCTCGCCGGCACAACGGTGTCGTAGAGGATGCAGGCACAGCGTTCGGGCGGTCGGTCCACCAAACTTGTAATCAGGGCCTATGTTAGCAAAACTGAATCAGCAAGGAATACCAATTGTGAATTTTTAAAAATAAAAACTTTTCTTGATCCCAAAGCAAAGACGTTAGAGGTTAAACCTACTATCTATGCAATACACTTTCAAACTCTTCGAAGAAAAGATTGAAAAAATTCAGTCATAATTTAACTAAACTACAACAAAAAATCAAAAGATGAAGTTGCTTGCTACATCACTTTCATAGGTGAACAATACAAATTTACTCACATATCCTCAGCACAGACTGAAAATGAAATTCACTGTTGATGATCCCTGCCTGCCAGATGTGCTTAAGAAAGCTAGCCATATAATCAATCAATATTTTAATAATCTATGTACTACCTTCTTAGACATAGCAGAAGTACCTGAGATCTGAAAGCTGGCAAAAGTTAGATCTCTTTTAAAAAAAAAAAACCTCCACCCTTCCAGACATTTGTATCTAATTTCAGACCCATCTCTTTAATCCATAGCCTGTCAGAAATGTTGGGGAAAATTGGTTATTAGCCCATTATCCCACTCCCTGGAGCAGAATGGACTGCTGCTTTGAATTCAGTCAGGGTTCAGACCCCAGCACAGCACTGAATTGCTTCGATTAAATGTATCCAAGACAATTAAAAACACCCTGGACAATGGACTGAACACAATAATTATCCTTTGGTATTTGTTGGCAGCATTCATCACGTCTCCCATACGTTACTTCTGCAAAGGATGGCATATATGGGAATTGGTGGCCTTGAGTTAAGATGATTGCAATAATTTCTTTCCAATAGAAAACAGGCAATTCAAATCTCCACCTTCTGCTCTGAAAGCAAAATACTTAAATATGGATTGCCACAGGGGTCTTCCCTGAGTTCTCTATTGTTTAATGTATACATGGTCCTATGGTTATCTTGATGCAAATCTTTAATTGCATTTGTATTTTGTACTTTTAATATTTTCTATAGTGCATTATACCCAAAGGTGTCAAAGCGCTAGCACTCGTGAGAGACAAATACAATAGGAAAAAAGGAGATTGATCACACTGATGGATGCTACAGACGACATCAGGACCCTCCTCGACCGCGGAGAAACAGTAGCCCTGATCCTCCTCAACCTCTCTGCTGCGTTTGATACAATCTCCCACCCCACCCTCCTCTACAGACTCCACAACATCGGCATTCGGCAAAACACCCTCAAGTGGATGGCTTCTTTCATCCCAGGATGCACACAGACTATCCGTCTGCCTCCTTTCATGTCCACACCCAAGGACATCACATGAGGCGTACCTCAAGGGTCATCCTTCAGCTCAAGCCTGTTCAACATCTACAAGACCCCCCTCGCAGACATCTTCAGATCCCACGGACTCAACATAATCTCCTGCTCTGATGACACTCAACTGATCCTCTCACTCACTGAGGACCCCCACAGCGCCAAAACCAACTTCTGCAACGCCATGACAGACGTAGCCAAAAGGATGAAATACAGCTGCCTCAAACTTTGGGAAGAACACTTCTGCATGGGACCACAGCTGGTGGGCAGCAGAACTCGGACCAACACCCGTTCCGACAGACCACACATGCAACCTTGGCATCACCTGTGACAGCCAACTGACCATAAAATGACAAGTCAACTCAGTCGCCTTCTCCTGTTTCCATACCCCCCACATACTCCGCCGAATCTTCAGATGGATCCCAACCAATGCCAGAAAGACCATCACGTACGCCCTCATCACCAGCGGCCTCAACTATGGCAACACTCGATATGCTGAAATTTCCACCCAGCTCCTCAAAAGACTCCAGACCATACAGAACACCGTGGTCAGACTCATCCTGAACCTCCTCAAATGGACTAGCATCAGCCCTCAACTCAGAAACCTCCACTGGCTACCCCACTAGCTAGCCATCCAGAAGAGATGTCAGACCAAGATCCTCACACTTGTATACAAACCTCTACACAACCAAGGACCATGCTACATCATTCATCGTCTAAGCTTTCACCTCCCCGCAAGACACCTTAGGTCTCCCTCGCTCACCCTCGCACCCCCGCATCCATCGCAGCTACAGTGGGGGCCGCTCCTTCTCCTACATTGCCACCAAGACCTGGAACAACCTGCCTTCCACCTTGGAACAACACCCTGTCTGGTGGACTTCAGAAAGAAACTCAAGACCTGGCTTTTCGACTGAGACACAGCAACCCCAGTGCCCAGAAACCCTTAGGGGTAACAGTGCTGCGCTATACAACTACTGTTTGATTGATTGAAAAAAAGCCTAAAACACTGACCTCAAGGGAGAGAGAAAAGTCAGGTTTTATGATACTTACGAAAGGCTACATGAGCGGTCAAACTTGCAATGTTGGTGGGCAGGGTATTCCACAGTTTGGCAGCTGTGACAGAAAAAGAGCGAACACCCCACCTGGTCTTCCAAAATCTGGGTTTTATCACTTTTCTAAGCAAAGATGACCTAAGCTGTCTCTTAAGGATGTACCAATGAAAAAAGGTTCTTGGGGGCATCAGCCCCTGTAGATGGAGAGCCATTTGATCCAGACACAGGCCCTTAAAGATCACTCACTTCCTTACTTGCAGCCAGTGTAGGGAACGGATACCTTCCTTGATCGACATATGTTTTAGGTACATCCAAAACCAGTTGAGCAGCCGCATTCTGGATAGCATGAAGTTTATTCAGTGTGGACTTGTTAATGTTTAAGTACAGGGGATTAAAGTAGTCAATCTGTGATGTAATAAGTGCAATAACCACTGCCACTCTGAGTTCAACTGGTATGAAGGGAAATACCTTTTTCAGAGCCTTAACGATGATGAAACAAGAACTCACAGTGCTCTTAACCTGAATGTCAAAAGTGGGTGTATTGTAAAATATCACCCCTAGGTTTCTTACCAAGGCAACAGGAAGAGGTAAGGGGGCGCATGTCTCAGGCCATAAAATTTCAGACCGTATGAAAGTCTATTCCCCAAAAATCACAATCTCAGTTTTAGCGCCATTATTTTTCAACCAGTTCTCCTTCATCCAGATGTTGATTTCAGTTATACAACATTTAAACTTCTCTGCTACTGCCAGCATCTCATCTGAGATGGAAGCGGTGATTTCGGTGTCATCTGCATAGGACAACAGCTGAAACCCGAATTGCTGCACCAGCCTGGCCAAAGAAGCGACATATAGATTAAACAGGGTAGGGCTAAGGGAGGATCACTGCAGAACCTCCCAGGGAAGCTGGAATGATTCTGCCCTAAAATTCCCACAGCTGACAGTATGGGTTATAGCCATCAGGAGGGACTTCAAAAGAGCCAGTACGGTGCAGCTCAACCCCACCTGGCTCAGTCTAAGCACCAGGCGGGAAGGAGACACCATATCGAATGCAGCTGAAAGGTCCAGCATAACCAAAATGGCAGAACCACCATGATCCAGGAAGTACTGTGTGGTAATGAACTTGGCAAATTCCTGATTGATGTATTTTTCAAAAATATTCACTGGCACAAGTAAAAGGGAAAAGGGGCGCAGATATTTTAGGTCCTTAGGATCCCCATTGGGTTTCTTCTTAAGGGGATAACTATTGCCTCCTTCCATCGTTTGGGAAAAACTCCCATTGCAGGTATCTGATTATAGGTCTTTTCCAAAAATGCTGCAATCTGATCAGGTGTCAGTTTTAGGATTCTGAGAGGGCATGGGTCATCAGGTGAACCTGATGTCAATTGCATGAGTAGCTTTTCGATTTTTTAATGAGATATAGGGGGGATGATAGAGAATGTGGCAGTAGATTCTTCCTCTGTCACATCCACATCCTTGTCTCTGAGGGGGGACTATCCTCATTCTCATTAAAGTCAGAAAAGATCTTCAGTATCTTATCCCTGAAATAGACAGCAACACTGTTACAGAAATTTTGTGATTTTATCACCGCTTGCTGAACTGGAAGACTGTAGAGGTTTTCTATCACTTTAAAATGTTTTTGGGGAGTATTGGTGGCAGATCTTATTTTGGTCACAAAATAGGAAGACTTAGCAGACATAATGGCATGCTTGTACATAAGAATCAGCTCTCTACACTGTCTCTCTTCTGATGAACCAGTTGCCCTCCAGCTACGGTCTTGCCTCCAACACTGATGTCTAAAGTCTTTTAATCCCTCTGAGAACCAAGGGGCTGATGCTTTAGTTCTGGTCTCACTCTTATTTACAATATGAGTGATCTGATCAATGGCAGTCATCATCCAAGCATTGAAGGCATCTGCTGAAGGTTCTTGATCACTACCGTTTCTTCCTAGTGCCCCGCTCAGAGAAGATATCATGACTTCGGAGGAGATTTTATCCCATCTTCTATACATTGTGGGAATGTAACGTATCTGTTCTATGTCCTTTTGCAGAGTGAATCTAAAAGTTAATGCTAAGTGGTTTGTCCAACTTAATGGGAGAAGATCTCCCACCCCCAGAGCCAAATGATTGACAAAAAAGCCATCTAATGTATGCCCTGCTTATATGTAGAGTAATTAACCAATTGAGAGAATCCAAAATCCTTCATAAATTCTAAAAACAGAGCCGAATCATTGTATCCTGTATCTTCCAAGTGGAAGTTAAAGTCCCCCAAAATAGTGAAATTGGGGTTAGCAATGTAAGGTTCAATGCTAGGTTCCATGCCCTAATAAAAGTACTGCGAGAGCCCAGAGGGCGATAAACCAAAAGCCCTGAAAAGGTGTTTTGATATTAGCTTTAATTTTAAACTGCGCTATCTCACAAGATGCCACTGAAATCACTCTAATGGGCTCCAAAGTTCAGTTAATTGGTTTCTCAGAGATAATGGCCAAACCTCCTCTTCTACGCAGGGGGGATCAACCCAAACAATCATGCAGTCTGGATGGGTGGCCGCTACTAAATCTGGTACAGAATCCTCCCTCAGCCAAGTCGCAGTGACAACCAAACGATCTAAGTTTTGGGTTTCAATTAACTCCCCTATTTCTATACTGTGTTCAACCATCTAGTGAGCATTGAACATGTGCACCCCACTCATTACTTCTTTTCCTCTTGATTGATATATGGGCTCCAGAATGCAGCGTAACTACCAAGTGCCAGTTACAATGCATACAGCGGCCCCTAAGAAGATCAGAACGGGAATCTATGTCATGCTTACCCTGTAAGTTCACACAGGCAGCCTTCCTGGCCCCTGGTGCCATCCAGGCTCCGACGGACGCAGATGGGCTTGCCTTTGGTGCACCAGCAGTGCATTGGCCCACATTTTATCCCCCATGCAGCCCAAGAAGTCAATGCTAGAGTACTGACCTGCTCTTCTTCACGTCACACCCAAAATGGCCACCAGAAGAGGAGAAAGGAGGCAGAGCTTCAATACGGGCTTTCCCAGGCACCGCAAAAAGAGTAAAGCATACACGCAAGAAACCGGGATCCCCAGGTAGGTGGGAGCACAAACACAGGTATTTGTAAGTCAATAGCAGCAACCTCAATCTATAAAATCCCCACAGTCAATAGAACGCAAGTCCCTCAAATAAGCTTATTTACCTCGGTAATTAATGGATGATTGAGAGCCACCTTAAGTGAAACACAGATAAAACTCAGATAAAACTGAGATGCTATTATATGGAAATATTAATCAGTTCTCAACCTTAGATGTGTGGTCAACGAGTTTAGCATTACCTCGCCCACCAGCTATTGTATCTAGGAATATGGGCATCAAGCTTTCCGTCTACGAAGTATGTCAATGACAGAACTGTGCTTTTCATACTAGTCACACTCAGATTGTTCCTGAACCTTTTGCCTCTAGAATTGTGGACAATTGCAGTGCCTACTCTTATTACCTCCAGAAATGACTACTCCAATAACCTTTATCTTGGCCTCCCTACATTTCTAACCAATATAGTACAGGTTTTTTTGTATGCAGAGGCACAAATTGTTGACATTTGTCAGTGTTAGCTCATCTGAAACAACTCCATTAGCTGCTGGTGCAAAAACACGCCCTTTTTAAATCTCTGATTTTTGCACACAGAGGTGCCGATTCACAGAACTAATCTGAGACAAAATCCTAAACTTACTACTTTTGGTATTCACAGAAGGCACTTACGATTTTTGGTATTCACAAAATGCACTTACGACTCCTAACTTTACGTCCGCACTGGGGCGGGAATTTCCTCACCCGGACCGTACTCTCCGCACCCGGACCGTACTCTCCGCACCCGGCCCGTACTCTCCGGCTAGGGCCGTACTCTCCGGCTCGAGCCGTAATCTCCGGCTGGGGCTGGATAAAGTGTAATCAATGGGCCGGAGTGCAATTTTTACAAAAAGGAACATTAGGAATGTGTGATAAATGGTAGAGGAGGTCATGAAAAACAGTTTGGGCAGGGAAAAGGGTACGGCCAGACACTACATCATAACCCAGAAAAGTTTTCTCCTTTGCATCATAGTACATGCAGTGCACAATTTGTGCTCCCCTTAGTGTTGACTGCACAGCATGAGTGTATGGGTACTGCCTGAGTGAATGGATGAGTGCATGAGTAGTGCCTGAGTGGAAGGTTTGGTGGAAGAGTAATGTCTGGGTCATTTGATGAGTGCAAGTATGAGTGCAAGAGTAATGCCTGGGTCATTGGATGAGTGCATGGGTAGTGCCTGAGTGAATGGATGAGTACATGTGTATTGCCTAAGTGAATGCTAGAGTGCAAGAGTAGTGCCTGGTTGATTCCATGAGTGCATGGGTAGTACCTCAGTGATTGGATGAGTGTATGGGTAATGCCTGACTGGAAGAATGGGTGCAAGGTTAATGCATGGGTCATTGGATGAGTGCATGGTTAGCGCCTCAGTGAATGGTTGAATGGAGGAATAATGCCTGAGTGATTGCATAAGTACATGGGCAGTACCTGGGTGATTGCATAAGTGCAGGGGTACTGTCTGAGTGATTGGATGAGTGCATAGGTAGTCCCTGAGTGGCTTTATTAGTGCATGGCTAATGTCTGGTTGCTTAGATGAGTACATGGGTATTGCCTGAGTAAAAGGAAGACTGCAACAGAAATGCCTGGGTCATTAGATGAGTGCATGGGTAGTGTATCACTGAATGAATGAGTGCAGAAGTAGTATTAGAGGTGAATGAATGAGTTCAAAAGTAGTGCCTGAGTGATTGCATGAGTACATGGGTAGAGCATTGGTGATTGCATAAGTGCAGGGGTAGTGTCTCTGTGATTGCATGAGTGCATGGGTTTTGCCTCTGTGAAATGAAAAATGCAAGGATAATGCCTGCGTTATCCTATTAGTGCCAACGTTGTGCTACACAGATTAGATGACAGCATGGATAGTGTTTGTTGAAAGGATCACTACCTGGCTGATGACATCAGCAACATAATGAAAGTTTTTAAATATTGTAAAGGATAAACATTATTTTTAATAGAAATAAATACCATAACAGTGTTGACTGCACTGTCAACAGTTAGGGAGCGCAAATTGTGCACTGCATGTACCATGATGCAAAGGAGAAAACTTTTCTGGGTTATGATGTAGTGTCTGGCCGTACCCTTTTCCCTGCCCAAACTGTTTTTCATGACCTTCTCTACCATTTATCACACATTCCTAATGTTCCTTTTTGTGAAAATTGCAATCCAGCCCATTGATTATACTTTATCCGGCCCTAGCCGGAGATTACGGCTCGAGCCAAAGAGTACGGCCCTAGCCGGAGAGTACGGTCCGAGTGCGGAGAGTACGGTCCGGGTGCGGAGAGTACGGTCCGAATGCGGAGAGTACGGTCCGGGTGCGGAAATTCCAGCCTGAGTGCGATCGTAAAGTTAGGAGTCGTAAGTGCATTCTGTGCATACCAAAAATCGTAAGTGCCTTCTGTGAATACCAAAAATAGTAAGTTTAGGATTTTGTCTCAGATTAGTTCTGTGAATCTGCCCCAGAGTCTTTTTTAGGAATGGCCCAAACTACCTCATGGCTAGGTTCAAACAGTAATCTACAAGTAGAAACGTAAGATCTTCCAATTCTAATCTTTTTCATATTCCTAAGATCAATGAGATAGAAGAGGAGGCAGGTCATTTGCAATTCTAGCGGTAAAGACAAATGATCTTCCAGTTTTCCTTCGCTCCATCAATAAAGAGGGTTGGTTCAGGAAACAACTCAAAAATCGCTGCGCTCTACCATCTAATCTAATATCAGGTGTTATGTCTTTATCAAGGGCAGCACCAGGATGGCTGTTGAGGCAGATTGCTGCTCTGTACAATAACCAATCATTCATCCGTTCATTCATTTGATCATTCATTCATTGGTTTATCCATCCATCAATTGTAATCACATTACTCACCTCAAAATCAGAACACTTCAATTCAGAAGAATTTACTATTGCCTTCTTAATGGTATCAAAATTCCTCTGACACTCTTAGACCACACAAAATATTCTTCTTCTAAAGTTCTCTTATGTGATACATTTTACTCACAAATCCTGAACAAATTTAGCATAATATTCAGTCATCCCTAAAAATGACCTTACATCATGCTTTGTTTCTGGACAAGGTCAATAGAATC
The DNA here is from genome assembly GCA_963921515.1 of Calotriton arnoldi. Taxonomy (NCBI): domain Eukaryota; kingdom Metazoa; phylum Chordata; class Amphibia; order Caudata; family Salamandridae; genus Calotriton; species Calotriton arnoldi. The sequence goes on along the minus strand of CAWUFW010006508.1, from coordinate 576,589 downwards.
CACAAGAGATAGTTTAGGTTTCACATCATCTTCATGAATTATATGCCTCAGGTATTTGACACCGTTTAATGCAAATTTACCTATCGCAAATTCATCCATAAGACTTATTTTCTAAGGTCTACAACACCATGCTCTTGCTTATCTTTAGCAAAGACAAGCATATTGTCTTGAAAGAACTTAATACTCTTTTTTTTACTAAACAATTGAAACATATGCTGTTGAAACCCTGCTGCAGCAGATGCTAAACTGAATGTTATCCTCTTAAACTGAAAAAACATCAGGAGTGATAAAGGCAGTATATTTCTTACTACTCAAATGCAGAGGGATCTGATGGTAAGCAAACAATAGGTCGATAGTTGAAAACCATTTTGAGCCTTTCATCAAGGGACCAGATTTCAGAAATTTTGGTCAATGGAAAATGATCAATTGCAATATTGTTATTAAGGAAACAAAGATCAAAACACAGACCTTATGCCTCCGATAATATTGGGAGGCAGACTGTGTATGTTGCACATTAACCTGGCAGGGAGGATACCTCTCCATGATCATTCAAAGGCTAAAAAGCAGATGGATTGACAAGTGCGACTCTATTGAACGGAATCTGAACAGAATAGAGGAATGGCACAAATTTATTGTGTTAACCAATTACTGAAATTCTGAAATCAGTATTTTGGACCATGGGTAAAATAGTGGACGAAAATTCTGGAAAATTCTGCGCCTTTAAAATTGGCTGCCTGGTGTTCAAATCCCTGAATGGCCAGTGCCCTATATTCATAAACAATCTCATTTCCCGCTACAGTCCTTCACGTAACCTTCGCTCGGCCCAGCTCCAACTTCTGAATGTCCCTACCTTCAAGCTAAAGCGCCAAGGGGGCTGCAGGTTCGCAACTCTAGCCCCCAGTCTATGGAACTCCATCCCCCTGGAAAAAATGTCAAGTGATAACCTACTGAATTTCAGAAAGTCTCTCAAAACCTGGCTATTTATCCAAGCTTACAAATGTACTGTTTCCGGGTCGGCAACCCCCTAGCACTTAGCGCCAAGAAACCAACCGGTGTACGAGCGCTCTACAAATCCCTGATACTATAACATAAAATAACCATGTTGGCCAAATTCTGAATTGAGTCTTTATTGACATATCATCATATTTCGCAGAAAAACATTTTTAGTTCAGTTAAGTTCAAAACAACTTTGTTGGGCAATTTGCGATCAAAGTTTATCAACATCACAATAAAATAAATTACTAAAATCCTCAGCTTAAAATAACTTCAGATACTAATTTCATAAAAATATAAAAATCCATACACAAATCGAGACAATAATTAATTAAAGGTAACGAGAGAGTAAGCACAAACATAGTGGGTAGGCTAAACATCATTAGTCCTGAGCGGCTCCAGTGGAGATGCTTTTATGTCTAATCCTCCACATCGCCAGCAAGAACCTGGAGACCGCAAAAACCATCCATTGGCTTGAGTCTGATAATAAAATCCTCATTGCCTCTCTATGTGCCCTTAATCCTAGATTTTGGCAAATGGGCAAAATCCATTTCCTTGTAATGCCCTGGTATGCGGGACAGATAAATTAAACATGGACAACTGATTCATAGGGAGTGATACATAACTGCCACTACCCGGCTCTATGACTCGGTTCTCCCCTCCAGCTAGCAGTGAAAAAAGCAAGCAGCAAGGATCCATATCTCACTTGCAAAAACAGTTTCCTTGCAGTTGCAGCCTCAATTTCATCCAGAAACTGTTCCGCCTCAAAGCTATCCTTCTGCTAGAGGAACCCAAGAGAGAGCCAACCCAATATTAGTGAGGGTTAATTTCACATGCTTCAACCAAGCAAGATCACCAGCACCCACCATGCGTAATACCACAGCTAAACCAGTTTGATATGATCTCAGTTGTGGCATAGCCTAGACTCTTCTCCAGTACAGTAAGGGCCTTAAGCTTTGGCTTTTGTAATGTACAAAAGCCAAATTGCAATTCGGTGGTATTTAGAAGGGACTTGTTTAGGGCATCCCTTCCAAGTACCGATTTGCAGTGGTATGCATTAATATTTTGCGACCGAATTTGCAAAGCACCTCAAAAAACTTGGTAACCCATTTGGAAATGCGAATGAGTCCCCAAGGGACCCCTTCCCCTTTGAAAATGTACCCTTAAAAAATGAAACTTAGAAGTTTCCTTTTCTTTTTTTAAACGCATCCCGATTTTCTTGAAAGAAAATAAGCTGTCTTTTTAAAAAAAATGCTTTATTCGAAACCAAATACCGACACTGACCCCAGCAGGTCACCATCCTTGTGATGGCAGTGATTCCTAGTGGGTCACAAATTGCGACCTACCTCATTAATATTCATGAGGTAGGTCGCTTTGCAACCCTATTAGGAATTGCTATTTTTAAATATATTATTTAGCACATTAGGAATTGCAATTTTTTATTTGCGATTCAGCAAGAATCACAATTTGGGAATCACAATTCCTTTTTTTTGTACATCTCCCCCCTAAATTTCTACATGTCCCACTTTTAAATACCCTGCACCATGTCTTGTGGGTGACAAGGATTACATAGGGATGACTTATTATAGTAAATAAGGGAGGTTTTGACCGGCCTAAAGGGGTTTATTTTAACAGGACGAATTGCAGTTTTGACACTGCTACAGCCAGGCTCGCTGGCAGGCCTGAAGCCATATTTGCACTAACACTGTAGTCAATTGCGCATTATGTATGCTGGGGGGTTAAAGGTAAGTTTAAAATGCGAATTAGGAATAGGGCAATTCGACCATGTTGAAACGGGGAGTACAGTCACTTCACTACTGGTTAGCAGGATTAAAGTGCACAAAGGTCTTACTCAAGCAAAAATATAGGATCCAGAAAAATAATATGGCTTGACCACGCAGAAATTTCGCACAAATACATTGATGCGGTTAATGACTTTATCCTTTTCCAGAATGCTAAGCGTGGTTCGCACAGGTTGTGTAACTCGTCGCCACATACATTGTGTTCATTGTCTTCAAGAACAAGACAAAATCCAAGTATATTCTCCAAATATATTCTGGAACAACCTGCGCATCCCCCTCACAGATCTACAACTGTATCCACAGTTCAAACTAAGCTTGTTTTTTTGGTGTAGCTGCAATTCTCAATGATTCAAATTCGAAGAACCATCTACACAACACCAACCCATGCATCCATGCATGTATAATAGCCCCATGCTCAGGAGTACCATGGGAACAATTGGACAAATTTCGGGGCATATTTACAACAAAGTGGTGAAGCGTGTCGTTAAGCTAAGAAGGCTAACAACACGCTCCATCACTTCGGAAACTTAAGGGCTGCACCATATTTACAAGAATATAATGCAGCCCTGCGTTTCTCCCTGCGCTGGGGCTAAATTTAGCAGCCTAGCACCAACGCAGGCACCCTTGCACCATAGCGCAAGGGTGTCTGCGTTGAGGGGAAGATTGTTTATGTGCAGGAAGTTCTCCCAGCCTGCACATAAACAATATTTAAATGGCGTTTTGTAACTTTTATGTGTGCTGCTTAATGCACCACACATAGAAGTTACAAAATGTAATTTGTTTATGATTGTTTATGTGTAGGAAGGGAGACCTTCCCGCACATAAACAATCATTGACATTTTTCTGTTTCCATGTGTGCTGCACAAAGCAGCACACATGCAAACAGCAAAAGCGAGGAGAAATAAAGCATTTCTCTTCGTTTTGCCTGTTTAAGGCCAGGTTTTCCCTGGTCTTCATTTTGGTGCTGCCTCCTATTAACACCACCCTTGTAAATAGGGGGCAGCGTCAAAATCAATGGGTGTTGCGGTGGAACGCCCACCACAACACCTATTGCCCTCCCCTTTCATGCTAAGTAAAACATGAAAGGGTGCCTTATTTACAAGTCAGCGTTAAGCCACGTTTAGTGGCTTAAGGCTGCCTTGTAAAGAAGGCGAAGCTCCTATTGCCACCACAACGTCACTAAAATTGACGCTGTGATGGCGATAGGGGTTTGTAAATATGCCCCTTCCTGTTCAGCATATTCTACTGACCAGCCAGTGAGGGTAAGAGACCAATAGATTCCTTAAATCATACAAAATTAGAAAATATATCATTTTTATTCTCTCCATATTGTCCTGAGTTTGATACCTGTTGTCAAATGAACAAGGCACTGTACACCACAATTTTTGTGATCTGCGCTAATATTACATAAATTGATTGAGCAAACTGCATTTTTGTAAAAACTCACACACATTTTCTATTGCTGGAATCGAGATTTTCAGGACAAAATATCCTTGACTTCAGAATTTATGTTTTTGAGAAATGTAAAAGAACATTGAACAAACTTATTGAATAAATGGAAATATCAAATTTACCGGCAGGATTATTGAAGTAGGGGATTCTACACTTTATGGTATTCTACTTTTTAGCACTGGCAGATTTAGCACGGGGGTGAGATGGAATGATAAAAAATAGCTCCTATTCCACAGAGGTATACCCTTTGGTATCAAATATCAGAATAATACTATATTTCTTGTCCCGGTTTTCATTGATGGGCTTCAGGGGGGAGCACACTGCACAGCAGAGTGTGTGATCAGCTTCGTCGTGCTCCTACAGGGAGAGAAAAAGGTATGATTGATGCTTTTTCCCACTGTGTTTACATCGGAAGGAAACAACAATCCGGCTGACCTTTCACTGTTAATGAAGTGAACACCTAATGAGTTCTTGCCATGTGAAATAATCAATAGATATGAAGCACTAAGGAAATAGCATTTCCGAATTCTCTTAGCTACATTTCATTGGAAATAATTATCGGTTAAGGGTTTACTTGCAAATGGCGGCGTATCAAGTAGCTTGAGAAAAACAAGGTCAACGTACTAACATAAACACTGGGCCCAATTCACAGAAGTAATCTGAGATGAAAGTCTAACTTTACGACTTTGGATATTCACAAAGGGCATTTACGAGTAGTAAAGTTAGACTTTTGTTCTAAGTTTAGACCAAAAGTCTAACTTAGACCAAAAGTCTAACTTTACTACTACTAAAGTTAGACTTTTGGTCTCAGTTAGGCTTTTGGTCTAAACTTGCCCTTGTGAATACGGAAATTTGAAAAAGTAAGACTTTCGTCTCAGATTACTTCTGTGAATCAGGCCCACTGTTCCTTACGGTGGGCCATAATCTCTTTGAAAGTATTAATCAAGTACCTATGCAGCACTCTAACTTTATGTATCTGATTTGACACAGTCTACTTTCTAAGAAGCAGTATAAATAAAGGCATTAAGAAATAACTTCTCAAGTAACTAAAGCATTCTAAATAATTTGGATCGTCAATAGCAAACATTTAGAATGTCGGGATTATTGAGTGATGTAAATGCAGTATATTTTTAGAAATATATATTTGAAATACTGGCCTATAATCCCACTAGAACAGATACCCAAGCAAAGGCAAAGCCAATAAGTCTGGCATGGGCAGCCAGCCTTTGGCTGCCGGACCCTCATCAATATATATAAAAAATGACTAAAAGCAAAAATATTTTTGGGACTCAAAAAGAAAATTACCCTAGTAGTCATAATGTCTTGCACTGAAAGGAGCTACTTTTTGAGTGAATATGCTCCTTGTGAAAGACCCGAATGCCATCACTCACATTGGCTGTAGTGAACAACACATTGCCAGGGGTGTAGCTTCAAGGGGGGTGTTTGGGGTGTTACACCTCCCTAATAAAAGCCTTTTCTGGTAATAATTGTGTACAGGTGCTTTGAGTCCGGTATGGTGAGGTGCCTGTCGGATTTCACCAGGACTTTTACATACACAAATACAAAAAGCACTCTTTCTCTCTCTCTCTCTCTCTCTCTCTCTCTCTCTCTCTCATATATATATATATATATATATATATATATATATATATATATATATATATATACACACATATACATATATATTACCTGCTGGTGGTAGTTAGGAACTAGTTTCTATAGGAAAAGCATTTCTTGTTTTGTCAATAATTTCGGCACCATTTGACGAATCCTCACGAAACAGGTGGTTTCAGGCATATAAAGTAGCTCTAGAGGCACAGAGGTTCTCTGAGGAGGATTGGAGAGCTGGCCTTTGGAGCCCTTTGAAGCCATATTCCTGGTGATGGGAGGGACGACCTACTGGCTCCAGAGAAGGGGAAGAGATCAAGGTACCACACCATAAAGGAGGCCCTTGTCAGCAACTATGAATTTGACCCAGAGGAGTCCAAGTTGAAATTCAGGTTAGTCAGAATTTGTCACTACTGCTGGGACGATTTTGTGGGTGCTTTTGAAATGTTTGTTAAAAGTACGGTTGTTTTTTAAGAACTTTTTTTAGACAGTTTTATACTTTTTCTTTTTTTTCAAAGAGAACTGGCCAGAAGCAACCAGCTTCAGACTTTGAAAAATATGAAGGTTCCACTCAGAGTTAAGAAAATAATTAAATATTTCTGCTGACATTACTTTCTACATCTATGTGATTGGAAATGCATTACTTGCTGCTTTAGGCTTTTTTCCTCTGTGTCTTGAATGCTACATGTAATATACTATTCTATGAAAGAACATACAAATTCATCTGTGTCTGTTCCAAATTTAGGTGCATCTTTTACCCACAACAGCATATGAATATGAGGACCATCTCTTGCTTGGTACTCTTTTTGCAAAATGAAATCAGTAACTTCTCCAAAAAGTGGATTTCTTTGGTTGCAGATGAAGGACAGCATGGTTTGAAATCTCTGCTTAAAGTACCTGCAAACATTTGCCGAATCCTAACAGAAAAATTCTCCTGGTGTCTTGATTTTCATGCCTTTAAAGTTACAGTTTGTTTGTCTCAAAAAGTCTTGCACATCATCCCATGGATATTCTGTACAGCTCAGAGTTAGAAACCAAGTTGGTGTTCTTAAATTTCTCCATACTGTAATTATGTACATACACATAGTATGCAGTTCTTTACTCTGCAATCCTTATGATTGATTTTCCCGCACTGTTCATTGATGATTCTTTCAGCAGCACATCACTTTTGGTGTCTGGGTATCGAACTTGAGAACAAAAAAAAATGGAAAATGCACCCACAGAAGACATTTGCATGGTGACCAGCATGTGGCATTTCATACAGTGAGTAAGCATCTCACTTACATTTTTGAAAGCAGGTGGTATTATAATGACTGCAGCTGATAGTGGTTCTCTCAAGGGTGCTGTACAGGTGGATTGTTCTGCTGCACCTAGTTTCTCCTGCATCATTTAGTTGTAGCCCCTTTCTGGAATTGTTTTAAGTTCTTCCACATGGAAGCTGTCCCTTGTAAATAATTGTTTGTAGTACCCCTGGATAACTACAGCAAACATTACAGTACAGCTATTTATTTGTAATCTTCTTTTCCCTTCACAGTATTGAATGATGCATCCAAACATAACTTTGTTTTGTGCTTCCTGAAGAACTTGTGCACAAAAGTGTATTTATAATAGTTAAATAAGTTATGTTTATATGTTAATTGTTTGGTTTAAATTGTATTGTAGTGTGTTAATAAAATGTATTTGTAAACATAAAAATGTATTTTACTAATTTAACTTATTGGTCGGAAACACACACAAACATGAACTCTCACACCTATAGAGTGATTCACACAGGTACTGACACATCCACACATATCCTCATATGCCTAGCCAAAAGCTCATACACCCATTTACACATGCAAAAAGCTACATACAAAGACTCATACACCCATACAGCCATTCACACTCCCACTCACACACTCATACAGACACTCACACACCAAGGCACATACCGATACAAACTCATACACCCAGTTATACACTGATACACCCACTAACACACCCATAGACATACACCATCCTACACATTGTGCCATACACTGATAAAACCATACAGTGTCACATCCATGTACACATCAATGCAGTCACTGACACACCCAGGCACCCACTGATACAGTCACTGACAGACTCAGGCTCATACTGATGCAACCCCTGACACACCCAGCTACACTCCGACACAGAAACTGACACACCCAAGCACAAACTCATACAGTCAATGCCACTCAGTCACATATTGATACAGCCACTTAAACATTCAGCCAAACACTGATACAGTGTCCCAAACACCAATATTCATACTGATACAGCAAGTTACTCACCCTACAATACACTAGTACAGCCAAACACTAATGCATCCAATAATACACGCAGGCACACAGTGATGCATACACTGTCACATCCAGGCATACAGCAATGCAGACACTGACATGCCCAACCAAACACTAATGCATACAATAACACACCCAGGCACACACTGATGCATACACTGATACACCCAGGGACATACCAATGCAGACACACCCAGGCATACAGCAATGCAGACACTGACACAGCCACACAAACACTAATGCATCCAATAGCATACCCAGACACATACAGATGCATAAACTGACACACCCAGGGACATACCAATGCATTCCGTGACACACCCAGGCATAGATAAATGGATACACTGACACACCCAGCCAAACACTAACGCATCCAATAACACACTCAGGCACACACGTACGCACACACTGGCACAATCAGGGACTTACCAATGCAGACACTGACACATCCTGGCATACAGCAATGCAGACACTGACACACCCAGCCAAACACTAATGAATCCAATAATGCACCCAGGCACACACTTGCACACACACTGGCACAACCAGGGACTTACCAATGCAGACACTGACAGATCCTGGCATACAGCAATGCAGACACTGACACAGCCACACAAACACTAATGCATCCAATAGCATACCCAGGCACACACTGATGCATACACTGACACACCCAGGGACATACCGATGCATACACTGACATACCCAGGTATAAAGCAATGCAGATACTGACACACTGAGCCAAACACTAATGCATCCACTAAGACAATCAGGCTCACACTGATGCACACAGTGACCCACCCAGTCTAAAAAACACAGAGTTAGCTCTTTGTTTGACCAGATGATGGCTCTAAAAAGAACTGATTTTTTTCGAGAAGGGGTTTTAACAGTTTTAAAAACAAATTCTTCTTTTTTATTTTTTGAACAAAAAGTGAACAGGGTAGTAAAAGGGTAAGGATAGGGAAATGCAAAGTAGCAACTCGCTTCAGCCTTCCAAAAATATTAAGTGGTAGTTGGAAGCAACAACAAAAAAAAAAGGTAACAGCGATGATTCTTCACTGTATTTAAGCTCGCACTCGATATTTGTACAGCAACAAGCATGTGGCACTTCGCACAGTGAGTAACCACCTCACTCAATTTTTCACAGGAAACTTGTAGTGTAATGACTGCAGCTGATAATGGTTCTCCTAAGGGTGCTGTAGAGGTGGATTGTCCTGCTGGACCTGCTTTCTCACTCATCATCCGGTTGTTTTTAAGTGCTTTCATATGGAACTTGTACCATGTGAATACATCTTTGCAGTCCCTCTGGATAACTGCTTGCTGCAAATATTGCACTGCACATAGTTTGCTATTATTTTCGTTTCCCCACAAGGTATTGTAAAGTACTTCCAGACACCACTTTCTTTTCATCAAGGTGGTGTATATTTCTCCTCATCCTCAATAGGTGGTGGATGTTCATCCTGGAAGAAGATGTAACTTCAGCCTTCTATGAAAGTCACTGGTTCTCAATCATCTTGACTTCCCTGGAGAACTAACTGTTTTTGGTGTGGTTTTCCATGTACATGGGTGGGGTCCTAATGTATCCAATCAAAAGGGATGGTTTGAGTGTATCATCTGCCGAATTTGCAAATCAGGTCCATATATTCTTGGATTCACAAAACTCATAAAATAGGTAACTTTCTTGAAACACAGATATAAGGTGCCTTATATACAGAAGTTATAGAATTGCTGGTGAATTAGCTAATTCAGATTTATGGATTAATTTGGATCACGTGATCATGATTAAAAACCATAGAGTATTAGCCCCGTCTATGTTTTCAGACCCATGGAGGCACCGTGGAACGAAAAATAATTTGAAAAAATAAATCATTTTTTAATTGCATTAACAAAAAATGTATGCATTTTACATTAAGTGCATATGTGATTTTCCCTTTTATAACGTATATAAAGTATATTTATAAAAAAGAATGTCTGTAGTTCAAAATAAAACTAAATTTAAAATCAAAATAAATTGCAGTATACTTAGTATTAAAAAGAAACACTAGAAATTAACTAAGAAAAACTAAACATTATAGGAACATAATACTTTAGAAATAGAGTTTGAAAAACCTTAGAAATTCACTGAAAAAACAAAGGTTATAGGGATGTTACAGTTTGGAAATAACATTACTAAATCTTAGAAAGTCACTGAAAAAAACAAAGGTTGAAGGAACGCTATAGTTAAGAAATAGAATTTAAAAAAACTTAGAAATCTACTGAAAAAACAAATGCTACAGAAACGTTAGAGTTAGGCTCATATTTCACTCATGACATGATCAGTGACATCACTGGTGACATCTCAAATGACATCACTGATGACATGATTCACAGAACCACTTACACACCCACTCACACCCCTATACAGCCTCTCATACATCCACTCACACACCCACAGAGCCACTCACACACCCACTCACTCATCCATAGAGCCAATCACACACCCACTCATTCACCTATACAGCCATTCACATGGCTACTCACTCACCCATACAGCTAGTAACAGAGCTACTCACTTACCCATATAGCTACTCACACAACCAATCACTCACCCATACAACTACTCACATACCCATTCACACATCCATACAATCACTCACACACCCACTCTCCTACCCATATACCCACTCAAACAGCCACCTGCTCACCCATACTCCCACTTACACACCCAGTCACCCACCCATACAGTCACTCACACACCCACTTATTCACCCAAACATCCACTCACACACCCACTCACATACCCATACAGCCACTCAATCAGCAACTCACACACAGATTCAGACAGTCAAACAGCCACTCAGGTGACATATGTTAGAAATAGCATCACTCATTAATAGTACAGAAACAATAGTAACTTACCTTATGCAGAAGCTTAGTATATAACCCTGGGCGGTAAACTCCGCTCCGCTCGCGGAGTTTGCGGAGTTTTCTGCACTCCGCATTACGCGGAGATCACGGAGTTCTGAAAAACTCCGCTTCGCGTTGCGGAGCAGAGTTTCTTTCCTCGCTCGCGTTCGTCAACGTCAAGTTGGCGACCGCGAGTGAGGAAAATCAACCTCCCGGCGAGATTGTTCCTCATTCGTGATTGTCAACATCAAGTTGGCGAGCGTGGAAAATCAACATCCCGGCGAGATTTCTCAACGCAGGGGGGTCAGGTTTCTCATTGCGAGTGGTCACATATGCTCGCGACAGCTTGCGTTGAGAAACTGCCCGCTCGCGTTGAGAAAGCTGCCGCTCGAGTAAAAATCTACTTGAGCGGCAGAAAAGGAAAGCAGGGACCGCTTGCACTGTGCATGGTGCCGTTCGCAATGATTGCACTTTGCGGACAAGCATCCAGCACTGTGCAATCACCGCAAACTGCATTTTTCTATCCTACTCTGCCGCTGGCGGAGCTCTGTGTAGTGCGACAGAGTTTATTTTGCACTTCGCAGTGTTCCACGTAGTGCAACTCCGCGAACTCCACCCAGGGTTATTAGTATATAGCTTTAAGTCTCAGAAACATTTACGAAACACATACACTCACAGGATGATGTCATCAGTGATGTCATTTGAGATGTCGCTGACCATGACATGAGTGATGTAATATGTGAGGACATAAGCAGTGCAAGGACTCCAGGAAATAATAGATTCAGCTCCCTATCACCCACCAAACACCACCCACAACTGCCAATCTTGCCAACCCATCTCATGAGTTAGTGATCTATACCTTACCCCAACGCCCCCATGAGGCCCATCAGACTAAAGGATCCACTATCAGACAATAACAATGACATTCACTCCCTTCTCAGGCGCAACATGAAAATACAGACAATCTAGTTCGTATCCAAACAATCACCTTGAACCCACACAGAGAACCTAAACATAATGCTAGAGACATAAATAAGTCCAACCTTATGCTAGTCCCCATCACACAGATGCCCTCAGCTGACACCAAACCTCACCTGAAATGCATGCTTCTCAATTGCAGATCGGCTATGAAACATGCTGGCGATATCGCTGACATCATCTTTGCTCACGAGCTCGACCTATTATTCCTAACAGAAACATGGCTAAATGACTCCTCTACTCCAATCCTTGACTTACTAGTCCCACTGAGCTATGACAGCAGACTGACCAGTCAAACCGGGTGGAGGCAGTGCCTGCATATACCACGATAACTTTGAGGTGAATCAGTCTCTAAACGCCAAGCTATCCTCTTGTGAATACCTATGCCTAAACATTACAAGTAACAACAGACCACTATGCAAACTGCACCTGATATACCACCCACCAGGTGACAACTTATAATTTTTTAAACAAATTATGGCAACCATCACCATTAACATAGGGCATCACTGCTCCCAGATCTTCCTTGGCAAATTCAACCTACACTGGAATGACCCAGCCTTAAAACTTTCATAGCAGATCTCAACCTGAACCAAATCTGCTACAGCCCTACTCAGAACCTCGGGCGACTTTTAGATCTAGTCATTGCCAGTGTAAACTCCATTCAACTTGATCTATCGTCCCATGTGACTGGACCGACCATCACGGCATAACCTTCCTCCTCAATGAATCAGTGGGGACACATAAACCCTAACTTAAAAAACCCAGACACTGGAAAAGGAACACTACACACCAAAGATCTGACATCCCTCAGCAATACCACCTTGCCTAGTCCTGTGGTCATGTCCGATGTCCATGACCTTGCAAACCACTACAACAACTCCATGATGACCATTCATGACACTATCATGCCCTTACAACTAAAATGGCTCTCCACTAAAGACTCCAAACCATGGTACAACGTGAGCCTAAATTAAGAAAGATGCAATCTGTGACTAGTCGAATGAGTGTGGAGATCCTCACCATCCCTAGATCACCTGAAGCACCTGAGATCACGGAGGAGCACCTACAACAAATGCATCAGAAAATCAAAAGCAAATTTCTTTAGAACTCAACTAGACATGGCCAGAAATTGCCCAAAAAAACTGTTTGAAATTGTCAAACAACAATCCATTCAGAAAGTTAACCCCCTCACAATTGGTTCTAATCCACAGCCAAACTGCCTCCCTCTTCCTTGAAAAGACAAAAAAGATAGAAAGTGATCTCGATACGGTGATTGAGCACCTCCCAATGATACCTCCAAACATCCCCCGCCTGCCTATGATCACTTGGACCACGGATCTCACAGATCTCACCCTCAAAAACAATTCATTGTGGAACACATTTAAACCAGGAGAGTGAAAATACCATTCTTAATATCTTAACAACAATCAAAACTTCAAACCACTTCTGCGACCCACTACCATCTAACCTTTTCAAGGAGATTAAAACATCTTTACTTCCACTCTGGGCCAAGATAGTGAATGCTTTACTGCTTCAAAGGGTTATATCTGACAGCCTAAAATTAGGACATGTAACCCCCATTCTAAAAAAACCCTCAGCAGCTCACTCGAACCCAAATAACTTCCGACCTATCGCCACTATTCCTCCTCTGGCAAAGCTCTTGGAGAAATGCGTCTATACCCAAATATGCAATCACATAAACCCGTTCCACCGTATTGACCAATAACAATCCGGCTTCCGTCAGGGACACAGCATGAAAACAGTCCTAACACATATTGTTGGCGACACACTTAAAATGCTAGATCAGAATGAATCTTGCCTCCTTATCCTCCTGGACCTCTCCTCAGCCTTCGATATGGTCAAACATGACAGCCTATTTGATCCACTGGAACGCAGAATGGGGTTATCAGGGGTTGTTCTAAACTGGTTCGCTTCATTTCTACGCAACAGAACTCAAGGAATCAAGGTTAAACAAACCCTATCTAATACGATTCCGGTCACTTTAGGAGTCCCACGTGAGTACACCCTATCACCTACCTTCTTCAACCTCTTCATGGAGCCTCTAACCGAAATTCTGAAATTCTCTAACAACAAATACCACATGTATGTGGATGATACCCAATTGTACCTAAAAATCTCCTGAAGATATCCATCTGCCTAACACAACTTTACTACAAAAAAAAAATGGCTGACCAGCAACCACCTTAAACTCAACACGCTCAAAACAGAATGCCTCTTAATCGCCCCACAAAAAGGATCCCTCAACAACTAATATTGGATGGACTATCTAACAGCCTTCAGTTGACTTCCACATGTTATAGATTCCAAAAGATCACTGGGAATAACACTCAACAAGAATCGCAACATGCAGCAACACACCAGCACAGCCACCAAAGGAGCCAACCTTCAAATCAACATACTAAGAAAAATAAAACCCTTCATCCCCCTATATGACCTCAAAACAGCTGTACAAGCACTAGTAATCCTCAGGTTAGAATATGGAAGTGCTACCTTATGTGGTCTTCCTAGATCCAAGTTGGGTCCACCAAGGGAGTCTCTTAATTCTGCTGCAAGGCTCATCACTGCATCCAAGAGAGACAACCATATCACTCCCGATCTAAAGGCACTAAACTGGCTCCCATATGAGGCAAGGATACAGCTGAAAATTGTTTGTTTGACACATAAAGCACTACACTTCAACACACCAAAAAGCCTAGCTGACAAACTGGAGCTGTCTGGTGGCTGCAGATCCTCCAAGAGTGCCAGCACCTTGTTGTTAAAACCTCAAACAATTTCAGAAAAAGAAAACCTACAACTGAGCCGTCTTCAGATTGGCCCCTAGATTTTGGAACTCCTTTCCCTCTGAAATCAGACTGAACTCATTAACCACTTCACTCAAAAAAGAAGTCAGACTGTTTTTAATTAACAAAATTCCTCCCTAGAATTCTCAGACTCAGCATATGGACAATTTGCTGACACAGTGTCTCAACCTTGGCTCCCACTCACCATCGATGTCTAGGTGTTTAACTCACTGACCTTCCCCTGATTTGCAATGGGTATTGTCAACATTTGTGTTGCTTGGTTGTCATGTTTTCTTCTTGCATAACCACTTGTAAAGTACTCTGATACCCTACTAGGGTCAAATCTGTGCTATATAAAACAGTATAAATCAAATAAAAAATTGAGGGGGAGTAAGTTATAGTTAGCTCAGGAAACTATAACTGCTGAATTCCAATGGTTTTGTATGAGTGAAATCTGAGCCTAACTGTAGCATCCCTATAACCTTTGTTTTTTTCAGTGAATTTCTAAGGATTTTTAATTCAATTTCCTAACTATAATGTCCCTGTAACCTTTCAGTTTTCAGTTAATTTCTATGTTATCTTAAACTCTATTTCCTAACTTTAATATGCCTGTAACCTTTGTTTTTTTCAGTGAATTTCAATGTTTTTTTACATTTTATTTCCTAACTGTAACCTTTGTGAGTGGGTGTGTGAGTGGCTGCATAGGTAGGTGAGTGGATGTATTGGTGGCTGTATGTGTCTCTGAGTGGAAGTGGAAGTGGGTTGGTGTGTGTGTGAGTGAGTGGCTGTATGGGTGTGTACATGGCTATGTAAGTGTGTATAGGAGTGCCTTTGTGGATCTGTGAGTGGGTGCATGAGTGTCTGAGTGGGTCTGTGAGTGGGTCTGTGACTGGATGCATGAGTATCAGAGTGGGTCTGTGAGTGGGTCCATAAGTGTCTGAGTGGGTCTGGGAGTGGGTGCATGAGTCTTTGAGTGAATCTGTGAGTATGCATGAGTCTCTGAGTGGGTGAGTGAGTAGGTGTGTGACTGAGTGGGTGTGTACATGGCTGTGTAAGTGGGTGTAGGAGTGACTGCATGAATCTGAGAGTTGGTGTGTGAGTGTCTGAGTGGGTCTGTGAGTGGGTGCATGAGTGTCTGAGTAGGTCTGTGAATGGGAACATGAGTGTCTGAGTGGGTCTGTGAGTGGGTGGATGAGTTTCTGAGTGGGTCTGTGAGTGTGCAAGAGTCTCTGAGTGGGTCTGTGAGTGGGTGTATGAGTGTCTGAGTGGGTCTGTGATGGGGGCATGAGTGATTGAATGGATCTGTGAGTAGGTGCATGAGTGTGCCTGTCAGTGGGTGCATGAGTCTCTGAGTGGGTCACTCAGTGGATGCATATATCTTTGAGTGGATCTGTGAGTGGGTGCATGAGTCTCTGAATAGATCTGTGAGTGGGTACATGAATCTCTCAGTGGGCCTGTGAGTGGGTGCATGAGTGTCTGAGTGGGTTTGTAAGTCTCTGAGTGGGTTTGTGAGTGTGTGAGTCTCTGAGTAGGTCTGTGAGTGGGGGAATGAGTGCTTGAATGGATCTGTGAGTAGGTGCATGAGTATGCCTGTCAGTGGGTGCTTGAGTCTCTGAGTGGGTCAGTCAGTGGGTGCATATATCTTTGAGTGGATCTGTGAGTGGGTGCATAAGTCTCTGAGTGGGTCTGTGAGTGGGTACATGAGGGTGTGAGTGGGGGTGTGAGTCTCTGAGTGGGTCTGTGAGTGTGTGTGTGAGTCCCTCAGTGGTGCTGTGAGCCAGTGAATGAGTGCTTGAATGGATCGGTGAGTGGGTGCATGAGTGTCTGAGTATGTCTATCAGTGGGTGCGTGAGTGTTTAAGTGGGTCTGTCAGTGGGTGTGTGATAGAGAAAGTAGGGGGCACACAGGAGCAGGTCCTTGTGCTAGCTCCCCCTGTGACTGCCCTCCTGTCAAGCCTGCCTGCAGGCTGCTACCCTCTATTGCCGGTGGTTTGCGCCTCCTCTGCACGTTTTCTGCCCATTTTTCTGCCTCCTCTGCTTGCTCATGCCATCTATGTTGCCTCTTTCTACTCTTTTCTGACCTTTATTCTCCCTCTTGCTGCTGGTTTCTGACCTTTATTTGACCTCTTCCTGCTCATTTATGACCTATATACTGCCTCTTTCTGCTCTCATCTGGCCTTTATTCTGCCGCTTTCTGCAGCTTTCTGACCATTATTTTGTCTCTTTCTGCTAGTGTTTGCCCTTTATTCTACCTCTTTCTGCTCATTGCTGACCTTTATTTTGCCTCTGATCGTTTATGACCATTAATTTGCCTTTTTCTGCTTGTTTCTGACCATTTTTCTTCCTCTTTCTGCTCGTTCCTCACCTTTATTTTTTCTCTTTCTACTCGTTGCTGACCTTTATTTTGCCTCTTTCTGCTAGTTTCTCAACTTTATTTCTGCTCGTTTCTCAACTTTATTTTGCTTCTTTCTGCTTATTGCTGACCTTTATTTTACCACTTTCTGCTCATTTCTCACCGTTATTTTGCCTTTTGCTGCTGGGATCTGACTTCTATTTTGCCTCTTTCTGCTAGTTTCTCCCGTTTATTTAGCCTCTTTCTGCTCGTTTCTCACCTTTATTTTGCCTCTTGCTGTTCGTTTCTGACCTTTATTCCGCCTTTTTCTGCTCGTTTCTGACCTTTATTCTGCCTCTTTCTGCTTGTTTCTCACCTTTATTTTTCCTCTTTCTGCTCATTGCTGACCTTTATTTTGCCTATTTTTACTTGTTTCTCACCTGTAGTTTGTCTTTTTCTGTTTGTTGCTGACCTTCATTTTTCTTTTTTCTGCTCTTTTCTCACCTTTGTCTTGCTTCTTTCTGTTCGTTGCTCACCTTTATTTTGCCCTTTGCTGCTGGTTTCTGACCTCCATTTTGCCTCTTTCAGCTAGTTTCACCCCTTTATCTTGCCTCTTTCTGCTCATTTCTCACCTTTATTTTGCCTCCTGTAGCTTGTTTCTGAGCATTATTCTGCCTCTTTTCTCACCTTTACTTTGCCTCTTCCTGCTCGTTGCTAACCTTTATTTTGCCTTTCTGCTCGTTTCTGACCTTTCTTCAGCCTTTCTCTGCTCATTTCTTACCTTTATTTTGCGTCTTTCTACTCATTTCTGACCTTTATTCTTCCTCTTTCTGCTCATTTCTCACCTTTATTTTGCCTCTTTCCTCATTGCTGACATTTATTTTACCTCTTTTTGCTCGTTTTTCACCTTTATGCTTCCTATTTCTGCTTGTTGCTGACCTTTATTTTGCCTCTTTCTACTTATTTCTCACATATATTTAGCCTCTTCTGCTCGTTTCTCACCTTTATTTTGCCTCTTTCTTCTTGCTTCTGACCTTTATTCTGCCTATTCTACCCTTGTCTCACCTTTATATTGCCTCTTGCTGCTGGCTTCTGACCTCTATTTTGCCTTTTTCTGCTTGTTTCTCACCTTTTGTCTGCCTCTTTCTGCTTGTTTCTGATTTTTATTTTGCCTCTTTCTGCTCATTTCTGACAGTTATTTTGCCTCTTGCCTCTTGCTGCTAGCTTCTCACCTTTATTTTGCCTTTCTGCTCATTTCTCAACTATATTCTGCCTCTTTCTGCTCCCTTCTGACCATCTTCCTCTTTCTGCTCATTGCTGACCTTTATTTTGCCTCTTGCTGATCGTGTCTGATCATTAATTTGCCTTTTTCTGCTTGTTTCTGACCATTATTCTTCTTCTTTCTGCTCGTTCCTCATCTTTATTTTTCCTCTTTCTACTCATTGCTGACCTTTATTTTGCCTCTTTCTGCTAGTTTCTCTCCTTTATGTTGCTGATTTCTGCTTGTTGCTGACTTATATACTGACTCTTTCTGCTCGTTTCTCACCTTTATTTTGCCTCTTGCTGCACTTTTCCCCTAGGATCACGAGGTAAAAACTCAAGGCCCGCAGTCCCAGTTGGCTCCCCACCTCCAGCCTGAGCCAACATTGTTCTTGCACAAAGGGAGCTGCTGGAAATGCAACTCCCTGCTTGCGAGAGTAGAGCTTAAACCTCCACTTCCAGCAAGGATGTTTGACAGATCCCGCTTGCAAACAGCTATGCCTCGGGGTGGGTACTCTAAGACATAGCAGAAGCCAGCCCTGGGGGGTAGTACCCCCAGGGCCATCTATGGCTCCAGGAGGGGGCTGTGTGTCCCCCTCCTTTGATCTGCATATGCTGGCCTCTGGGAGCCATAGATGGCCCAGAAGGGAGAGGGCCGTGTGGCCCCCTCCCACTTAAAAATTTTATTTTGGCCCCAGGGAGGTGGTGGTTTCTGGGGTGTGGGGGGTCCATGCGGCCCCGCAATATTTTTGAAGCAGACCCAGGAGCTTGTGGCAGCCCAGGAGGGGTGTCCGTGTGACCCCCCTCCTTTAATTAAATAAAGATCTAGGGATGGGGTGGTCCTCGGGGCTCATTTGAGCCCATGGAGGGTGGTCTGCGTGGACAACCTCCATTCATTAAAATAAAGCCCTGAGGAGGTGGTGGTCCCTGGGGCTCAAAGTGCCCCTGAGATCTGGCCCACCCTGCGGCCCTTTTCAAAACAAGCACAGTAGCTGCTTGGGTTTTTTTTGCTGCAAATGCATGAATTTCACAAATTTGTGGCAATTTTTAAATGTTTTAAAAAAATGCTTTTTTGCCCTGCCGAGGTCCCTCTGGGACCCCAAGACCTAGGCTTAGGGTACAGGGTATTCCGACTCTCCCCCACTTTAATTTCACATTTTTTGGGTACCCGGCAGAAGCCGAGTCCCAAGATGGCTGCCAACTCTTCCTGGTTGAAGTGTTGGCAATGAATCTGAGCTCTGCAGTGCTCTGCTCGAGCTTGTTATTATTCGCGAATTAGCTGCAATAGTATATACACAAATTTGGATTTCCTTAAATTTCTCTACAACTACTGAACGGATTTACACCAAATAAGTAAAAGTGTGATCTGAGTAACCAAATCTACCTTTCTGCCAAATTCAGTGTAATTCCGTCCAGCGGTTCAGGCTGTAGTCATGTTCAAAGTTTCTAGTATTTGGTTCCCACTTTGTTGGGGGGGATATTATACTTTACTGAGGATCTCCTGATACCAAGGGAATATTACAAGAAAAACATAGATGGATGTTATTAAGTCTGTATTTTCACCTCCTTCCTTCTATAGTATTGCATTGCCTCTGACACTGCTACTTTGTCTTTCCCTTAGACAGAATCATACGTCCCACCACCCAACCAGTTGTGTGATGTCTAATGGAAGAAGGGAGTCACTAAGGTAATTAGTGAGAGACAGTCTTAGAAGCTGGCCTGGTATATGATGTCCACTAATGTAAGTGGGCACCTTGCACCAGTCCAGACAACCCTTATGGTGATTTAAGAGGTCTCAGACAACCTTAGAAAGCTATCCAAGTGGTAGCTGTGGAGAGCAGCCTTCAGGCTTAGTTTTGAAGGAGTGTAAAGCTGCTTGTTTTACCAGGATACAATCTTATAGTATAGATGAAATGAAAAGGAACCACACAAGGTATTTATAAAAATATGTATTTATTATATAATAGTCTCTAGTATGTTCCAGTATCTCCCACGTGGAGATATACACAAAGCACACAATACTTTAGCAAATAAATCACAGTAAATAGCACTAATACACAGTTGCCCCCAGGGTGGGACCGAGCCATTTACTAAAAAAAAGTGGTATAGGAACACCGACTCGAGTCAGGACAATGTCGAGAGGATGTAGAATTGCTGGGACCCCAAGGACCCACCCAAGGTAAGTAGCCAGGGACCCCATGGAGGGCGCGTGCAGTGTGAGAACACGACCGCGGGCCTCCGTACAACTCTACGTGTAAGTCGCAGTTGGATTTTTAAAGATTAGGGACCCCTCCCAATGGACCCTGAAGAAACCCTGTTGAAGACAGAAGGTTGGAGAGCCACCCCACCCGTGGATACCATGGTACCCAAGTTACCTATCCCAGGGAAACGGGGTGCATAGGTGTGAAGTGGCGTCGGATACCGCTGCCGAACCCAATGGAGGACTTCAGGAAAGTGCTGCTGCTGGAAGAGGAGAAAGTGTCAGTGGGAATCCAAATGTGGATTCTTGACGAAGAGTACCTGAAAGCAGAGGGGACAGAGTCTGGGTCACTTGAGAGTGACCAGGGGCTCGGAAGACGAATGCTCACCGATGTCGGGTGCTTCAGGATATATGTCGATGACCTTGACTCTGCAGCTGTGGGGACCAGGCGATGCTGAGGACAACCAGGAGCCAGATACGAGCAGTCCCACGAAGGATGTCGAGTGCTGAGGGGTCGGTGTTCAGCAGGAGCACCAACAACCCTTGGCAAAAGCAACCCACGCAGGAGGAAGTTGCAGGAAGAGGACCAGCAAGGTCCAGGAGACTCACCACATGCAGGGGAGTCAGGGCAAGCCCAGAGCAATCAGGGGAGCCCAAAGAAGTTGTAGTTGACCCTCTGCAGGACCCACAGGTCGAAGACACTGGAGTAGCGAGAGGACCTCGGGCAGCTTTACAAAACAACAGGCCACGGAGCAGTCTGTGCGATGTGGTTAAAGATCTTTGCAGGAGAAGTTACCTGAGGTTCGGGCTACTTGGAGCCCAATGCACTTGCTGCAGAATTGCCTACAAGCATTTACACTTGCAAAAGTACGCGGTGCACAGGGTATTGCAGTCCCCACAAGGGATTCTGGCCTCAAACTGAGTGAGAGGGCAGCTCGGGCTTGAGGGATGTGGAAACCCACCTCCTGTGCTGTTGAACTCTTCAGAGTCTGTAGGAGCTCGGGATCAGCAGAATGGTCAGAAGTGTTGTGGTGCCTGCGATTGCAGGGGAGTGACTCTTTCACTCCAAGGGAGATTATCTTCAGATGTCTTGGATGCTCCACAGGCCCTCCACGGATCCTGTATGGTGCACAGGCACAGACGAGGCAGCAGACAGAAAGGGAGACGAAGTCTGGCCCAAACAAAGTCCAGCGAAGTCCAGAGTGCCCAGATGGTCGAAGTGCAGTGGTTTCAGTTCTGAATATTGTCCACGACGAATCTAAGGACCTACAGCCAGGTAAGCCCTTAAGTACCCACGGGAGAGGGTTGGAAAGATTCATGGGACCCTCCCAGGGAAGGGTCTGGACAGGAGGGAGGTTACTCCCATGTCCTTTGTCCATTTTCGCGCCAGAGCGGGAGCCAACGGATCCCAGGACTGGTTTGAACTGGACTATGCACAGGGACACCAAATGTGCCCCTCATGCAGACTTTTCAGGTGCTGCGAAGCGCACCCACCCAGTCCTAATACACTAAATCCTGCCTGGGAGGTGGTCACACCTCCCTGTGACAGGATGCCTATTGTCCTGCCTTCCCCTTCTCGAGCTTGGCTCAGCAGCAGGAGGGCAGAAATGTGTCTCTGGTCGTCAGCAACCATTTTGTGCTGTCCGGAGCTAGAAGGCTGGTGCTGGGAACGCCAAGAGGCCCACGCAGGGCTTTTCTGGTGGGTGGAATCATACCTCCCACACCAGTTACCGGTGTGGGGGTATGATTCCAACATGTTTGACACCAAACATGATAGGGTTTGTTGCAGCTGTTTTCGAGATGCTCATCACGCGGTCGCGTATTGCCCCTCTAAATTAGTATATGGCTGCTTCACTGACAACCTGGGAGAATGGACTCCGTAGGCTGCAGGGGTATCCTGCTCATGCAGGGGCACCCTCTCACATAGAAACAAGCACCCTGCCTTCAAGATTGTAAAGGCCTTCTATAGGGGGACCTATAGGTTTTAAGTGCAGTGACCCTTAGATATAGTGAACCTATATCTCAAGTAAGTGGTGCCTGCACCAACTTACACAGGCTGCAATGGCAGGCTTGTAGTTCCATTTTGAATGGTTTCTCATGGGTGGCATAATACATGCTGCAGCCCATGGGAGACCTCTGGGGTACCTATGCCCTGGGTACAAAGATACCATATACTAGGGACTGACAAGGGTACCCCAGTATCCAATCTGGGGTGTACCTAAGTACATAACATAACAGTTTAGGGAGAAAGCAGATAGACTGGGGTCCTGATTAGCATCATCCCAGTCAGACTAGTCAAAACACAGCTTAGTACCAGGCAAAAAGTGGGGGTACCCATGCAGAAGGATCCTACCTTCCTACAGATAGTCTTACCCCTATCATTATCCATACAAACTTCTTTATATACTCTTTTCAGATACTCATACTCTCTCTCTCTCTCTCTCTCTTTTATTAGGACGTCCTCCTGCTACTGGTTCCTGTGCTAGAGTTGGGGGAACATCAGTGGAAAACCTTCTCTCTTTCTTTTTCCCTTCACTTTTTCCCCTGGTTTACTACTGGTGCTTTGATGTTGTTGGGTACAGTGAGTGACTAGAGGGGAGTTGGGATCTCTCACCTTGCATATCGCTCCTGTGGAATCGTAAGTAGACTTGACAGCGCATTTGCACAGTTGTGGAGAAAGGTGGCGTGGTCTCAGAAGTCCTCTCAGCAATCGCACTCAGTAGGACTTGCTGGAGGTAACAGGAGGACTTTTTGGCCCACAAGGATCCTCTGAAGCCAAGGGGGCTTCATCCCCAACCAACAGATCACCAGGAGGCTTGTTTGCAGATTGGTGGAGAAAGGGGGCCTGGCCTCCGACAACCTCTCAGCAATCCCACTCTTTGGGACTTACTGGAGGTTACAAGAGGGCTTGTTGGCCTCCAAAGGCCCTCTGCAGCCAAGGAGACTTCATCCTCCAACCAGTTGTGCAACAGGAGGCACGTTTGCAGAGTAGTAGTCCAAGGGGGTGGGGCCCATTTTAAAAAACAAATATTAGAAGAGGGGGTGCACATGGCCACCCTTCCCTGAGCTGTTTTCAAAAGAATTCTTGGCCAAGGCCAGACCAAAAAAGTTGGGGGTCGTATCCTGCGGTGCAATCCCACACAAGCCACATTGTCGCTCAGCAAACACTCGTAGTGGCTGAATTTCAGGCTGTTGTTAGGCCCTCATTTTAAAATTAAGGTGCATTCATCAAACCCCTAGTAACATTTTAGCTATTACACAGCGTTGCTCAGACTTAGATTGAGCATGCTGGAAGTAATGCTGCAATGTACATAGGCACGCTTAAATATGCCAAAGGAGCCAGATCACTCAACCATTGTAAGTGCTTTTCTATCACATCACAGTTCCTCATTTTTTGATACCACTAAAAGGAAAACACAGTACAATCTGTTCAAATCATCTCACGAATCCACAAGAGAAGCTGAAATGTTAAAATGCACAAAGAGTTCCACCGTGCATTAGAAAATTGGTGCTATGAAAGGAGTATCTGCTCATATCCCTTAAATTTAATATCTGCCAATCCAAGTTTAAGCCTTTAAATCTCTATTGTCAAACTAAATGCCAGAAAATATAACTTTTCTTGCTCACCTTCTATTTTAGCCAATTGATGGATTGACACAATAAAACACAAGGAGATGATGGATGGAGCGCTGAAACTTTTCAGACACTCATATGGGTTGAATCCATCATCGTTTTTTAGCTCACTTCGCCACCCCAGATGAGACCCAGCCATATGCAAATCAGTCTTGGCCCTGTCCCTAATGGGGACGTGGGTCCCTTGCTCACTTTGCCACTGGATTCAAGGTAGCCTGGCTGATGAGGGGTGTTACCCCAAAACTGGTCCCAGGATGCTTGTTTCCAGTCCAGGGATGACCTGGCCTGGCAGTTCGGGCTTCACTGTTCACACGAGGCACAGGGTCAAAATTGATTTGCATATGGCTGGGCCTGAACTGGGGTGGTGAAGGGAGCTAAAGAATGATGATGGATTCAACCCAGATCTGTGACTGGGGGTGAGTGCCTGAAAAGTTTCAGCGCTCCGTCCATCATCTCCTTGTGTTTGCTTTGTTCGCCCTAAGTTGGCAGGGTATGCCCAGACGTGGGTCCCTTGCTCACTTTGCCACTGGATTCAAACTAGCCTGGCTGATGAGGGCTGTTAGCCCGAAACCGGTCCCAGGATGCTTGTTTCCGGTCCAGGGAAGACATGGCTTGGCAGTTCGGGCTGGACTGTTCCCATGAGGCACAGGGTCAAGCCTGATTTGCATATAGCTGTGTCTGAACTGGGGTGGTGAAGTGAGCTAAAGAATGATGATGGATTCAACCCAGATCTGTGACTGGGGATGAGTGTCTGAAAAGTTTCAGCGCTCCGTCCATCATCTCCTTGTGTTTGCTTTAAAGAAAATATTCACCATCTTCCATCGGGTTTAAAAGTTGAGATGTTTACAATGTTAATTAACTGACGAGAAAATGGCACATTCCGTTCTGGCACCATGTAGCTCCTGCAAGACCATATTGTTCAGTTTAGGGGAAGAAACTACGCTAGTGCATCAATGTAAGAAAAGCTGGAAACACGAAAACTGTAAAGTAGCAGTAGCTCACAAAATGACTATACTCATTGTAGAGTAAATGCTGTGTAAGGCGTTTTACGTTCTGAAGGTGTTTTCTACATAGCTGTCAACTGTTCCTCTGCTATGTTAGTTGTTGGAACAACCTTATAGGAGAAAAAGGCTTTTCTGGAGTTTGACAGCTTGACATTAGAGATCTTGTTAAAGACTTTGCTAAAATAAAGGCAAGGAAGGTATCATTGGATTAAGAGAAAGAACCCAAAACACCATTGAAGTTATAAGAGAAAAAGTTAAAAACGAAATAAAATATCATGAACAGTGCTTATTTAGTTATTTAATGTTTGATGTGTTCTTTGTTTAATGTTGAATACAAGTTCTTTTATATCTAATGCATTAATTCTTCTAGCCTGGATTACAGGGGGAGAGAGTGATGGTAGTAAAAGGGAGGGGGCAGCATTTTTCAATTCTCGCCTAGGGCGGCAAAACACCTAGAAACGGCCCTGCATCATCTCCCTGTATTTTGGTTTGACAAAAGAAGCATGCCTTCTGTCCGATGTAGCAGAGTACGAAGTATTTTGCCATCATGCACTTTTTGAGGTAGAAATATGGGGCTTCTTATGACCGGTACAAAATGATTTATTCCTACATGAAAAGACATAGCCACGCACTTTCTTTTTTTGTCTACTTCTACCACCAATACGTTTGATGAATACCAAAGTCAGAACGAGTGAAAATCATTTATGATGATCATGTGTTTTTTAGTCAAAGTCCATTTAAAATTAGGGGTAAAGTTTTTTTTTTTTTTACAGAAAATCAATATCCTACTCGTCCAGATGTCAATTTTAGAAGCGTTTTTCATTTGTATGCATCTGAGACCAGTAATGTTTGTTGCAGACCTATTGTGGTCTGGCCAGTGTAGTAACGTTATCTGTACATTTTGGTAAGTCAATTGGAACACAGTGTAACCTAGGAATATGATCCTCGTGTGGCTCTGCCAAGTGTATGCACACTTTGGGCTGTTGTTCATTTGGAAGCGACACGTAAACAAACTCCTTCACCAACTCGAGTGCCAACGTGTTATCTACTTAGTTTCGTAAGGCTACCACCAGCTGCTTGTTAAAGAGTTTATTGAACAGTATTCAGAAGAGCTGTCATTCTAGAAGTAGTTGGTGAAATGTGAGGCCTTCTTATATATGCCTTGCCATGATTTTGACAAGCTGTCATGTAAGCAGAAACAAGATGGCCAGCAGTTTTGGCCATTGATCAGGATTTCTGTTGCAGTTGAGGGCCTGGCATTCTATCATCGCCTTGAGCGATGGAGGTTTTTGCAAATGTAATTAAATGACATACAGTTGATATTGTCACTGCTTCAATGTGAATATGACTCGTTATTTCGCATACCATTACTTCGCAGCTTTTTACTGCGATGTTTTTACTTTGCAAATACCGTTACTACGCAAGTTTTTAGTTCGCATACCTTTACATTGCAAGTGTTAATGTATGCAAACTAAAAACTTGCCTAGTAATAAAATCCCAACACTACACTAAACACTAAATACAAATACACTACCCTACACATCACAAACTCTAAAACACTAACCAAACCCTCAAACACTACACTACCCTACACTACTCAAACACCACTACACTACCTTAAACCCTAAATCACTACTCCCTGTACGACCCTCCCCCTTCCCCCAGCCCGCTCCCTACACTCAAACACTACCCTGCACGCACCCCCGACACTACCCTAAACCCTAAAACACTACCCTACACTACACAAACACCACAACACTACCCTAAACCCTAAATCACTACCCCCAGCACGACTCTGCCCCTACCCCCATTCCTGTCCCTACTCCCAAACACTACCCTGCACGCAACCCCGACACTACCCTAAACCCTAAAACACTACCCTACACTACACTACACAAAAACCACAATCCTACCCTAAACCCTAAAACACTACCCCCAGCACGACCCTGCCCCTACCCCCAAGACTGTCCCTACACTTTAACACTACCCTGCACGACCCCCCCGACACTACCCTAAACCCTAAAGCACTACCCTACACTACACTAACACCACAACACTACCCTAAACCCTAAAACACTACCCCCATCACGACCCTGCTCCTACCCCCAAGACTGTCCCTACACTTTAACACTACCCTGCACGACCCCCTAACACTACCCTAAACCCTCAAACACTACACTACCCTACACTACTCAAACACCACTACACTACCGTAAACCCTAAATCACTACCCCCTGTACGGCCCTCCCCCCAGCCCGCTCCCTACACTCAAACACTACCCTGCACGCACCCCCGACACTACCCTAAACCCTAAAACACTACCCTACACTACACAAACACCACAACACTACCCTAAACCCTAAATCACTACCCCCAGCACGACTCTTCCCCTACCCCCATTCCTGTCCCTACACCCAAACACTACCCTGTACGCAACCCCGACACTACCCTAAACCCTAAAACACTACCCTACACAAAAACCACAACACTACCCTAAACCCTAAAACACTACCCTCAGCACGACCCTGCCCCTACCCCCAAGACTGTCCCTACACTTTAACACTACCCTGCATGACCCCCCCGACACTACCCTAAATCCTAAAACACTACCCTACACTACACTAACACCACAACACTACCCTAAACCCTAAAACATTACCCCCATCACGACCCTGCTCCTACCCCCAAGTCTGTCCCTATACTTTAACACTACCCTGCACGACCCCCCGACACTACCCTAAACCCTAAAACACTACCCTACACTACACTTACACCACAACACTTCTCTAAACCCTAAAACACTACACTACACAAACACCACAACACTACCCTAAACCCTAAAACACTACCCCCAGCACGACACTGCCCCTACCCCATTCCTGTCCCTACTCCCAAACACTACCCTTCAAGACCCCAGACACTACCCTAAACCCAAATACACTACTCTACAATACACAAACACAACTACCCTACCCTTAAACTACACTACCCCCTGCACGACTCTCCCCCTACCCTAAACCCTTAAATACTACACAGCCCCTCTTACCTATCTCTCCCCTCGGTTCTTGTCTTCTCCGGCTTCCTGCGTCGTCAGTGTTGCACGTCGTTGTGATGAAACGGATGTGCGTCCGTTTCCACACAACGATGTGGATAGCCTTTACTTCACAAGTGTTACAACGCATGCGATGTACCAACTTGCGTACTAAAGGCTACGCATTGTAACATCGCATGCGTTCTAACGCTTGCGAAGTAATGGTACGCGGTGTAACAGCCGCGTACTAATGGATGTTTACCCTTCAATGTCAATATCCAAGCCACCTCCTTAAATTGATGTTACCAAATGAGTTAATCTTTGATAGCTTTGTCCTTTTAGTTGTACATATATTTGGTGCAAAGGTGTCCCCAATTGGAGTAGAAGTCTTATGATATATGTGCAAAGGTGTCCACAATTGGAGTAGAAGTCTTACTATATATATATATGAGTACTATAATACCATATTGATGTGCTACAGTGTGTGAGGCATGGCCACATAATCCACGAATTGCTTGAATGGGAGGTCATCTGAACATTTTCATTCTTGTAGCATGTATGTTATGTTATGTTATAACAAATTTTATAGCGCGCTAATACCCTTAGGTGTCTAGGCGCTTACGGACCGCATACTGTAAAGGGAAATTAGTTTTTGAAAAGCCATGTTTTAAGATTTTTCCTGAACTCAATCAGAGAAGATATCTTCCTAAGAGTGAGCGGAAGAGAGTTCCATAGCCTAATAGTGCTATGTCTGAAACTTCTCCCCCCCCAGTTCATCGTCCTGACTCTGGAAGTGGGCATCAGGAAGGCATTAGCCGATCGTAATTGTCTGCTGGGGGAGTACCAACTAAAGGCATGCCATAGAAATCGTGCACCTACTCTGTAAAGTGCCTTGAGTGCTATACAAAGTGCCTTGAATTTGACGCGTTGGGCGACTGGCAGCCAATGCAACTCTTGTATCCCGGCCCTAATTGACTGATGCTTAGGGACATCTAACACCAATCTGGCAGCAGCATTCTGTGCCGATTGTAATCTTCTAAGTTGATTGGACTGTAAATTTATATATAAGGCATTACAGTAGTCCAACTTAGATAAAACCAGGGAAGTTAAAACAGTTTTTCTTGTGTTTATCGGAATAAATGGAAGAATTTTACGCACGGTTCTAATGGTGAAGAAGGCAGAAGACACCACCTTAGAAACCTGTGATTTAAAATTCAGCTTCTCATCTATTATGACCCCCAGGTTTTTAGCTTTTACTACCGTTGTTGGAAGGGGGCCCAATGTGCTTGGCCACCAAACTGGTGACCAAAGGGGAGCAAGCTTTCCAAAAAGCACCACCTCGGTTTTGCTCGAGTTAAGCTTCAAACAATGCCTGCTCATCCAAATGCTCAGGGAGACCATGCAATCATGTAGTTTGTTAGAGTGGTCGACATCCTTATCTATGGTTGAAATAACCAATTGGGTGTCATGAGCATACGAGGTCGGAATTAGATCAAAACTTCTGATCAAAGGTGCTAATTCGGACACATATATGTTATGGTTGCTAGCAACAGATGTCCATGGTGTTCAATACATTTACTCCTGTGTAACTGTAAGTACAAGCACACAACTAACTACAAACCTCCAGTTTATTTGAAATAAGCACAGTCTTAGTCAGGCGAGAGGAACAGCAATACGATCCCTCAAAATGCAATATGTAACTACTGGTAAAGGACAGGCATTTAATCACTGTGACAGCACAGCTCAGTCAAATCATAAACCATTGACAACACAGAGAGAAGGAGATGCTGGAAGTAAAAACACTAATCATTTTTTTGTACCATTCTTAGGCACATATGGAGAGAGTATGCCATAGTTATATGGTATGTATACTTCAGAACAGTATATTATCAGATTCATATACTTTGTTAGTAAAGGGAAGGCCACAGCTTGCAGGGACACTATTGTGTTTATAAGTGATACTGCTTATTCATGTTTCCTTACTTTGCTTGTCTTGAAATAAGACAAGGCCAAGAGTGACTTTGAGAATTCACCCACATGAGTCATCATTATGCAATCCAAGTTTCTTACAATACACAAGTGTATCACTCTCCTCTCAAACCCACTCTACTGACGATATGTCAAGGTTTCCTAGCATAAAGACAGTGTCATCTGATCATCTATAATGAAGTAATTCCTGGGTGAAGCCCTAACGTCTTTATCTAACAATGTCAATGTATCTCTCACACATGCTTCTTTCCTGAATGACATCAATACAGGAGAGATCTTCTACTCTTGAAGAAGCCGAGTTTTGACCCAGTGACCTTGCAAATACAATTCGTTAACTCATCTGCCATCACCAACCAACTTCAAGATAATATCATGAGCACCACCCACCATCAAGACTACCACTACCAGTCTTGTTTTAGACTCCAGTGCGATATAGAGGTGCAACTATCCATTCAATCGATAAAGCCTGTGAGAAAGTGGATTATTAGTTGAAGTGCATGGTAATCCACTTCAATTAATAATGGCACTATTCCTTACTAGGCCCAATTAGGTCTCATTAATTTAAACCTTAGCTCAACCCTTTGTAGCTGTTGCACAGAGCAAACAGACTTAACTTAGGAGAAATGTGTAAAACATTTATCAGTCTTAAAACAGTTAAAAAGTAGAAAATGCAGCATAATAAAAATCCCTTTGCAATTTATAGAAATAGAGTAAAATGTAATGAGCAAATAGACATCAAAATGACAAAATCGGATGTAGGGAACCAGAGATTTTTGAAAGTTTTAGGCGTTTCTAGCATCAAAAAGCACAAAGAGTCAACCTTGGGTATCTGTTTGTGCTAGCCTGTGTCAAAATCAAAAGTTAAGGCTGACTGCGAAGGTGTGTGGGTCAGAGACAAGGACCAGGTTTGGTCCGGTGGAAAGTTTTACCTTCTGACTCAGTCTCTAGAATGAAAGTAAAAAATTCTCAGGCAGCAGGTTGTGCCCAAAATGGCTCGATAGCTGGTAGACCTGTCAGCCTTAGGGTGGTCTTCCCCCAACCATGATGCCTACTTGCCTCCATTTTTGTCCTGAAATTCGTTTTTGTTGGTCTTAGCATTCTGTGTACTTTACCACTGCTAACCAGTGCTAAACTGCTTGTGCTCACTGCCCTAAACATGGTTTGATTGACTTGCACCTGATTGGCATATTTAATTTACTTATAAGTCTCTTGTAGAGTGGTATACCATATACCTAGGGACTGTAAATTAAATGCTACCAGTGCTACTGCAGCGCTTATTGTGCAACCCACTTAAGTAGCACCTTAAAACATGTCCATGGCCTTCTATTGCAGTCTGAATGCACTGTTAAACTACCAATTCAACTTGACATTTAAAATCTCCTTGCCAAGCCTTAAACTCCCCTTTTATTACATATAAGTCACCCCTGAGGTAGGCCCTTGGTAGCTCATAGTAAAGGGTGCTATGTAATTAAAAGGTTGGACATGTACATTTAGGTTTTACATGTCCTTGGTAGTGAACAACTCCCAAATACGTTTTTCACTACTGTGAAGCCTACCCTTCCCATAGGACAACACTGGGGATTCCTCATTACATTTAATAAGCTGTAATTTGCAATTGGGAGCAGGTAGCTATATTATGTTTGGTATCTATGAAATTGGAATGGTAAACCCTCTTTAATGGTGAAGTCACATTTTTCATTACAATTTTGAAAATGCCACTTTTAGAAAGTTGGCATTTTCCTCTCCTTAGCCCTTTGTGCATGCAGCCTGCCCTGGGTCACATGACTGGGTGTAGCCGACAGTCAAACTTTGTGAATTCCTCCCGCACAGTCACACTGTCAAGTGAATAGGGTGCGCTCTGCCATGACACAAAGGACCTAACAACCACACATTGTCACTGCAGCCAGCTAGGAGCCAGGGCAGGGGAAGCAGGAAACTACATGCACTTCAAAAAACCTTTCAAGAAGCTTCTACCACCTTCCAGAAGAAGGGCACCAGGATATAAAAATAGGACCTTCAGACCCACTGTTCAGTTCACTGCTGGACCTGCGGAAGGACTCTCAGAGGACTGCTTGCTGCTTTGACCTCCTGTGCATTCAGCCAGACTGCTGCTGTACCTGGAAGGACTACTTTTCTGCCTAGAGACTGCCTTTAGCCCTCAGATGCCAGCCCTGCTGTTCAGCCCTGCATCTTCCCCTGCACCCGGAACTACCAGAGTGACTCTAAGGGCTAGTTTACTGGCCTTCTGTTCACATAAGGCTCCCACCATTTTGAACCCATATCCTCTCCCTACTTCTAACTTACAACACCACTCAACCTGACATCCCAGTCAGATCTGGACCTATCCAAGGTATGCCACTAGCCCCTTTTAAAGATCCTAGTCATCTGACAGTCATTCCAAAGACCATTCAAACCATTACTCTTAACCCATACAGAACCCCCACGTATAACTCCAACACACTAAATACAGCGAACCTCCTGCAAGTTCACATTGCACAATCTACTCCCACTGACTCCAAAACTCACCGGAAATGCATCCTTCTCAACTGCAGATCCGCAGTGAAACATGCCGCGGATATTGCTGACCTCATCCTTGATCAGGAACTTGACCTCCTGATTCTCACTGAAACTTGGCTCAATGCCTCCTCGGGTCCTGTCCTGGACATCCTAGTTCCTCCTACCCACAACATTATCAGACTCGACAGAGCTAAAAGTACGGGGGGAGGCGTAGCCTGTATTTACCATAGCAGTCTCTCAGTGAAACAGTCTCTGTCCACTTCTCGCTCATCTTGCGAATACCAAAGCATCAACATCTTTAGCAAACAAAAACCCCTATGCAACCTACACATCTTCTACCATCCACCAGGAGATAACCTCCTTCTGATAGAACAAATCATGGAAACCATCTCATCCAATCTAGGGCATCATTGCCCCCAGATCTTCCTGGGAGACTTCAACCTTCATTGGAATAACCCGAATGACCTGGCTGTGATCAGTCTTAAAAAATTCCTACGTGACCTTAACCTGACTCAATTATGCGACAGCCCAACACACAACTTGGGCTCGACCCTCGATCTAATCATCTCCAACCCTGACACCATTCGGATTAAATCGATAGCCCCATGTGACTGGTCAGATCACCACTTTTGTCGTGTAGTTCCTATAGTACCCATGCAGGACCTGCGCGTTTGGATAACATAAACTGTGGGCTTGGTGTTAGACTGACTCTGTGCACCCCCACCGTATATGTTAGCCTGTTTTGCATTAGCTAGCTCACAGTGCCACTAGAAACTCCTCTTATCGGGAAGAGATTCGTTTCTGGCAACCTTAGATCATGACAACCCAAATTCCTCAGAATCGTGGAAATAATGTACTACCTTTCGCTCAGTCACTCGTGCTTACTTATTAGGTTTGTCTCAGAGAGTTACACAGAATAAACAGTCTGGGCGTTTCAATAAGTATTTATTGAACAGTTGTTATTCTAGTGTAAAATATATGTGCTGCGGCAACCAGCAGACAATAGCAGAGATATATTATCAGCAGTACGATAAAAGCAAAGGGATAGAACAGTTCTACCATATTGCAATAATCATGAATACATACATGAGTATAAAAAGCATTATGAAAAGTGCGCTTACTCCTACGATGCCTAACTAGATGTACCTGAGTGTACTTAGCATATGTGTAGGGCTAAAAGTCTAAGAGCCAAGAATCCTTCTAGGATTTAGTCGAACCCCCATACCTGAATAGAGAGAGTGTGGGACCCCGTCCTGGTCTCGAGTTGGACACCCTGCAAGGGCTATGTCAGACCGCTGTCAGCTGGAGCGACTGCAAGCAGGAGCCTCAGCATCTCTGGTCAGTGTGTCAGCATGGAAGTCTCGGTTCCCTCTGTCTTACCGGGGTAAGATGTGGTGTATTTATACCCTGAAGACTCTAGTTGCTTCGTATGGTTTGTATTGGCCCTTGTTAGACTTGAGGAAGACGTCAGGGGTGAACTTTGTACATACATATTATGCAGGTGGTGTATTCCTAGAGAGCCATGCATAATTGATGAGTACAGTGTGGGCCTGTGTTTGGGAAAAACCCTGCTGTATTCAAAACCACAAACTAGATAACGTTCAGCCCTCAGAGCTCGTTGTGTACAAGCGAGGACCAATGTAGGTGAAAGATCATGCCTATATAAGGATTCATGACTATAATAGGACATGCACAGGTATGACCGTAATAGGGCATATGCAGCTTTGACCATATTAGGGCAAATACGAATACGTCCATTTTAGGGCATGTATGAACGGGTCTACATTAGGGCCTCTATACGGGACATAACACCCACTCCTCTTCCGAATAGGATGAAAATGACCATACTTAAAATCTGGACAATTTAAAAATATTTTAAAAGGAAGTAAAAACATGGTTTAAAATTGTTAAATTTTTTTTTTCAAAAATGTTACAATTCAGCTATTTCCAATTGCCACTAAAAAAAATGTCTATTTTGTTTCTCTATATAAGTTGCTTCACTCAAAGGGGAAGAAGGCCATGCTTTTCTCAAGCCAAAGTGTCAATTTAGGAAATGTTCCAAATTTGCTCGTTTATTATGAAAAACGAGTGGAGAAGACAAATTTTTTCCCAGGACGCGATGAGCCAATTCGAGATTAAGTGTCCTGGCTGGGAAGCACAACATTATCTGTGTGAGCTACTGCAGACGACAAATCCAATGCCTCACAGAGAACGTCAATCGCACATAGATGGAATGTAGCACTGCCAACAGTCGATGCTGTGGCAGCTTGTGCGGCAGTTGTTACCTGGGTGCCTGTAGAGGAGTCACCTAACCCAGCAGGAGCAAACGGCACCTGTGGATTCTCAAGGAATGCGTTCATCAGAATCGGAAGACGCTGGGGACAACGCAGAGCATGGGCCTTTAGGGGGTCCAGCATTGCATCCGTGTCCGGTGGAGCATCTGATGGAAATGTTAGACAAAGATCCAACGTGCATTCTTCTCCGCAAAGCAGGCATCGAAGAACAGGTAAGATGCAGTCTACCCAGACTGGTCGAAAGGATAGAAACCAGGAGGCATTGAGTTCTCGCAGGCAAGAAACGCCCAGAAGTTGTACCATGCGTTCACCGGATTTCCGCTCCAGGAGCATGTTCGCCATTCCCTCGGGAATTGGGCCGTCCATTGCGTAGCAGTAGTATTATGAATAGGACCCCTGCAATCAGCAATAGGATAAGCGGGAGTCCTCCAAATACGCTTCCCAATACGGAGTGTATAAAATTTGGGATTACTCCGAGGACTGTCTGAAAGGTGCTTAACAGTCCTGACCCTATGGTCTTAAATAGGTGTACAATACCGCTCGTATCAGACATATTGAAGATACGTCCCACCATTTCTACGAAATGAAAGGGGCAGTTTGTACGCATAAGCGCCTGTATCTCAGTCGAGGTCCTTGCAACTTGAAGTTCATAGGTTTCTCGAGCGGAGGTTAAGGGCACGGGTTGCTGTAAAAGCATGGCTTGCAGTCTGCTCAGAGTATCAAATTGTATGAAAGAAACGTTCAGTGAAGGCCATAGCGGCGCCTCCCTGACTGTGTTCAGTGGCGGAAACAATACTTGCATACAGCAAGTAACCCTGGAGTTAACAGTGACCAGATAGGCGACGCCCGGAAGCATCCCACAGCAACCTTGATCATTTAGCATCAAGTAACTCCCATTCGAGAGCAGCTGAAAAACCGGAGTGATCATGGCCGCTGGGGTCCCTGTCATGTGAAACGATAGGTTTGCTACTGAACCGCTACAGGCTCCGTGTAGTGAAATATCCTGACACATGAGAGAACCGCTTAAAGCGTTCTTGCAGTTTGCACCGCTCAGAAATACTTCTCGATCCCCATTCCGGCATCGATATCTATATGGTAACTCCCAAGATTCCTTAATGTATCCCTTACCCATTTTTTCATATTTGCCTGCCTGCCTTTGCTCAAGGCAATATTGAAACTGAAACGTAGTGACCGTCAAAGTGATTTGGCCATGAATTAGCCATTCAGCTGATGGTGATTCGGCTACAATGAATGGTAACCTTTCCAGTTTCTCAATACGCAGCATTGTATATTTGGCTCCCCTTTGTGCCATTTCTGTCTGTTTATCAGTTAGATTGTATTCCGAAAACAGAGACGTGGTGTTTATAAAACGCCAGGGCACATAGCCTGCACGCAAAGATTGTAGCGTTCAGCTTAGCATCATAATAGAACGTAGCTGAGATTGCCCGTGTTGTAACAAGGCCAAGTCTTGTTCTAATATGTCGATTGCTAAAGATACAATGTTGCCTAAGGAGTAAATCCTGGAGGTCAAAGTTGTTAACCCATTATCCACTATGAGCTAATGCCTTTTCCAAGTTAATACGGTCTATTTCCCGTATTCTTTCTGTGGCCTCCAGTTGGGATATTTTCCAGTTTTCATTATAATAGACATAAATGCTGGCATATATGAAACGTTTCTGACGTGTTTTCCTAGGGTCTAATAAAAAATCCCTAAGGTCTACATCAGGTGTGAGTAAGGTCAAATGATGTTTTACTTCTGTGAGTGTTGAGGTCTCTAGCCAATCAAGGCACAACTTCCCAACACTATAGGATGTCACTACCCCTGGGTGTTGTCTCTGTACATAGCGTGTATCTGGCCTATGGATACTAAACCCTTCGGTTGTATTCATAAATCTCTGTTGACAGGTG
This sequence comes from Calotriton arnoldi, assembly GCA_963921515.1. Taxonomy (NCBI): domain Eukaryota; kingdom Metazoa; phylum Chordata; class Amphibia; order Caudata; family Salamandridae; genus Calotriton; species Calotriton arnoldi. The sequence goes on along the minus strand of CAWUFW010006508.1, from coordinate 539,593 downwards.
TTTGTGTCAATGGGCCAAATCAGCCATTTCGTCCAATCAGGATCTGATCTGTTGTACTGGAGAATGTCATCTAATCCTACCCCTTGTGTAGTTGAATTCTGCCCCCCACCCATCTGTGATGGTGCTGGAAACCCGGGTGACTTCATTTCCTTGTTCTTGGCTAGTCCAAGACAGGATGTCTGTTGCACAGTGTCATTTAGAAATATTATCTGCTGTGGAATGAGGCATGCTCTAAAAAGCGCTTCTGTTCCCTGGACTTGCCAGTCCCTAGAACCCCAGATTGATTTTAAATCTATAGTGTCCTTCCATAGGTCGAAACCCTGTGTAGACAATTGGGCCATAAAGGAAGCAGAGTAAATCTGTTTTGTGTTAGTCAACATAATTTTCTGTGCTGATGTTGTTGCCACTTTGTAATAAAATGACCTCGGGTCAGATGTGTTGAACCCTGAAAAGTATGTGAATCTCTGTGCAAAGGTTTGCAAACTACCTTTTGGAGGAGTTGGGCAGTGTTCACACAGGTGGTATTCAAATACATATCTAGGTGTTATAGATTTATGCAAGAAATGATGACCATAATGTTGGTAACAGTACAATGTATCATAGTCTGAAGTACCTTCTAACATTTCATTGTTCGGAAATGCGGCAGTTTTTTCTAAATCAGACATCATAGCATTTACAGTTTCAGTGTCTCAATCATCAGAAAATGTACTGGAGGTAATGATATCACTTAAAGAAATTTTAAATACATGTTTAAGCTTTAAAAGTTCAGTCGGACCGAATATATCAAAATCAATCTTGTCCCATACTATACCGTCCGGTATAGGAACTGCTGTGATGTTCACTGAAGACAAGTCTCTTGGTTCACGATGTGAAGACTGGTGTGGTTTTAAAATCAAATTGACTCTTTGGGCTGTAGAGCTTTGCTGAAGGTATCGTCCATTAATAAGCATACTAAAAGTTATTATTAAACCTAGCCAGAAAAGAAAAAATAAAATTCCAGTGATATACCATAGTTCAATCCAAGGTGACACCAGGTAAGTCTTTCTAAAAAAGTTCAAAAAGTCAGTGAGTTTCTGTTTGAGTGATTTTTTGGCTGGCGTCGTTTCCGGCTCACTTGGATCCAGTGAAAACGTATCACAGTTCATGGAATAGCCAGAAGCAGTTCGATCAATTGTTGGAATTGCATCGGGATTTGTTGAAATCGGATTTTGCTCTTGACGAGACATGTTGACGTAGATGTCTGTAGTCGGTCTGATTGCAACTTGGTTGTTAAGTTGATTTTCAATTTGCAGATGAATTTCTTGTTGAAGTGGAACGAGTTCCATAGCATTGTTGCTTAGTCCTTCATTCCGTACAGGTGGCTCTTCGAACGTGATGAGTCTTTCTGTTTGGACTTCTTGGATTGTAGCGAGAGGAGGGCGTCTGCTACTGTTGAGTCCACGTGGCCTCCTGTTTAGTACCGGCCACATAGTGTGGTTTGATTAAGTCGATTGAGACAAATCTTTTCTCCTTTTTCCTGGCAAGAGGCGGCAGAAGTACAGTTCTTGTGCCTTGGATTGCAAGGACCGGTACAGGCTTTCTGTAGGATGGCCCAAATTCTTTCTTATCAGCAATCTTTTCTCTGACCAGATCCCCGACTTTTGGGATCCAGACAGGTCTTGCCGTTACTGCCTTGACTTCCTCAGTGGCGGCCTGTTTCTGGAGCACGTTACTTAGTTGTGTCCTGGATTCATTTAGATCCTGTAAAACAGCCAAACGATCATGGATATCAAATGGTTTTTCATCCGCCACTGTGCCTTCACAATCAAGATCAGGTACCCACATTCTTGTCCCAAATAGGACCTCGTAAGGAGTGACACCCCCTAGAGAGCTTCTTGGCTGATTGTTTATTGCTCGTTGTACCCTATATAAGTGATCGAACCATCTACCGCCATTGCCTAATACCCTAGCTGTTAAAGATTGCTTTAAGTCACGGTTTTTCCTCTCCACAACGGAATTTCTCTCAGGATGATACGGAGAGGAGTACCGCAATGCTACGCCCATTCCTTCCATGGCCTCTTTGTAAGCCCGAGAGCTAAACGCCGGACCACGGTCAGAATGTAACATGCCAACTGCGTATGTGCCGATAAAGACTCGCAAATCTTTTATAACAGTTTGAGCGTCAGCCGAGCGCTGAGGCCAGACCTTGAGGAAACTTGAGCTGGACATACATGAACGGACAACCTAATGCTGTCTAATAATGGTATCTGTACTGGACGTGTTGCGGTGGACCCTTCCATCTGCTTGCAGATGTCGCAGTTCCAGACATAGTCTCTAATCTGCCTTCTCATCACAGGCCACCAGTAGCGTTGTTTCAACAAAGAAACAGTCTCCCTAAGTCCCTTATGTACAGAACCTTTCCCTTCGTGTGCCACCACAATTAAACCTAACCTACGATCCATATTTGGAATTACTCTATCCCCCACTCCAGGAATCTGAGCATATGGAATGTTTTGTGCATCTAACTTGTAGGAGTACTTGAGTGGAAATTTTTTAGGTACTGCTGTGCTGCCCTTGCGTGAAGCATTGACAGCTACCATAATCTCGCCGTCTATTCTCGTTTTTGAACGAGTAACCACAGCTACGGAAGCCGTGCGAACAGCCCCCTTTGCGGCTTCATCAGCCAATGAATTCCCTTCAACGTGAACGCCATCACGCTGATGACTCAGTGTATGTATCACGTGAGCCCTTGGTAGTTCGTTTCTCAACTCCACTACCTGTTCCCATAGCATTTTATGCTAAATTGTGCCACCTTTCGCATCTTTGAACCCGTTTTGTTCACAATTATGTAAATATTCATTGTACGACTGTACACAGTAAAAGGAATCACGCACAATTAGTGTGGGGAATTCGTGTTCCGTATTTACAAGTGCCAGTATCAGTGCTTCTAATTCTGCCAACTGAGCCGTGCAGTCTCCTAGAGATTGCGTTTTAGTGCAACTCGGATGGAACTTTCCATTGTGCATGCGACCTTTAACAATCACACATGCTGCGCTGTAAGCTTGCTTACTCCCTATGGCCGGTTGAGCAGATCCGTCAGTGTAAATAATGAATTTATACTGATCTGGAGGCAAAATCTAATTTGGTGGAGGATATTCTTGTTCGTATTGCAGAAATGCTTGTGTTTTTAAACTTGGATCAAATCTGTATTTAACATCCGTTGCAGTAAGAGAATTAGCCCATTGTATCCATCTGGGATGTAAGGCTTTCACATTTGGAATGCTAGCTTTTGTAACAGCTTCTAAATCCGGTACTGGGGTCACAACAATTATGCGTTTACCCTGAGCCAGAGCTCTTTCTCTTGCTACAGCGGTCTGCACTGCTGTCAGGATTTTTTCTGTTGAAGTGAAACGCATCTCTGTGTTTGTGTACAGGTGTGATTTGTATGCGATTGGTACCGTTTTGCCTTCATTGAAAGTCAAATAAGTGTACCCGCATTGACCCGCTATTACTCGGATCACTAAGTTGCGCACGTTTACGCGTGTCTGTAAATGTTTAGAAGCTATCATGTCTTCCTGTAGGGAACGCAGGATATTTGTATGTTCCTGTGTCCATTGTCTGACTGAAAAATCAGGTTTTATTAAGTCGTAGAAAGGTTTTACTCTTTCTGCGTAATCCAAAATGTATGTTCGACCAAAATTTAGGAATCCCAGAATTGATTGTAATTTTTTTTATGATTTTGGAGGTTGGAGCAGCGCACACTTTTCTAAAAAGTTAGCTGCTAGGCTTTTTCCTTCACTTGACAGCTCATACCCTAAAAATAGGACACTGAGGTGGGCAATTTTTGATTTTTTGAAATTAAATTTATAGCCCTCAGAGGCGAATCCCATTATAATGGTGCTCACCCTGGTCAAGTGCCTCGGTAAGTCATCGTCCGTCAGATAAATATCATTCACATAGGACAATGCTTCTTCATCCAAATTTTGGAGTAATTCTGTTACTCTTGCTGAAAATACCCCGGGGCTATTTTTATACCCTTGGGCTAGTCGACAAAATTGTCGCTGGGACCCTTACGCACTGAATGCGGTCAGATACCTGCTTTCAGGAGCTATATTTAGGCACAAAAATCCATTTGAGATATCTAGTGTTGTTTTGTATTTTTTGCGCACAATGTTATTCCTTAATGCGGCACTGTGTGCATTTTGAACTGCAAATGTCTTTGTGCAAGTGTTTAAATGTCTGTAAACCAAAACTAAACGATATGTGTTGTCAGGTTTCATAACGGGAAACAAAGGATTGTTCATAGGTGAAGTGCAATTTTCAATCACCCCTGGTATTCAAGTTGATCTAGGATCTCCCTGACTTGTTTTTTAGCTTCCTGCTTTATAGGGTATTGCCTTTGAGCATTTGGGGAAACTTTTAAAGGGAACACGTGGTGGGTTGAATCCTCATCCCAACCAACATGATTTTTGTACAATGCTGGAGCTAGGGCAACCGCCCACTCCTGCGCATATGCATGTTTTAAATGTATGGGAACGAGGTCGGAAAAAGCTGGAAAAATTACAGTTTCTCCCCTAGGGCACTCCATGACGAATGCTGGCGGCCAGTCTTGTTCTGCTAATAGAATGTCATAACCAGATGGCAGATTTTTCCAAAAGAGACCTTTAATTTTCCTGGGCTTGTCCCCCTCCAGCCGGAGTGTTATCTCATGTAACTTATGTGGGACACTTACCCCAGTATCAGGTGTTTCCACCGTTATATACTCACTCAACTCCGCTGTCACCAGAAATTCCTTCAGGTTCTGGCGAGCTATTGCTACTTCTGCCGCGCTGTCTAGCATCGTCAGAGCCCATTCCCCGTTCAGAAGCTGTGTCCTCAGAATTCTGGGCATGTCTGATCTTGAGACTTGCTACCTTCTTCTTTTTGAACTGAGGTTTCTGTTTTTGTTTATCTTCTTTTTTAGGTGTGTAGTCCGCAGCGTCAGCCGAGCGCTGAGGCCAGACCTTGAGGAAACTTGAGCTGGACATACATGAACGGACAACCTAATGCTGTCTAATAATGGTATCTGTACTGGACGTGTTGCGGTGGACCCTTCCATCTGCTTGCAGATGTCGCAGTTCCAGACATAGTCTCTAATCTGCCTTCTCATCACAGGCCACCAGTAGCGTTGTTTCAACAAAGAAACAGTCTCCCTAAGTCCCTTATGTACAGAACCTTTCCCTTCGTGTGCCACCACAATTAAACCTAACCTACGATCCATATTTGGAATTACTCTATCCCCCACTCCAGGAATCTGAGCATATGGAATGTTTTGTGCATCTAACTTGTAGGAGTAGGAGTACTTGAGTGGAAATTTTTTAGGTACTGCTGTGCTGCCCTTGCGTGAAGCATTGACAGCTACCATAATCTCGCCGTCTATTCTCGTTTTTGAACGAGTAACCACAGCTACGGAAGCCGTGCGAACAGCCCCCTTTGCGGCTTCTTCAGCCAATGAATTCCCTTCAACGTGAACGCCATCACGCTGATGACTCAGTGTATGTATCACGTGAGCCCTTGGTAGTTTGTTTCTCAACTCCACTACCTGTTCCCATGGCATTTTATGCTAAATTGTGCCACCTTTCGCATCTTTGAACCCGTTTTGTTCACAATTATGTAAATATTCATTGTACGACTGTACACAGTAAAAGGAATCACGCACAATTAGTGTGGGGAATTAGTGTTCCGTATTTACAAGTGCCAGTATCAGTGCTTCTAATTCTGCCAACTGAGCCGTGCAGTCTCCTAGAGATTGCGTTTTAGTGCAACTCGGATGGAACTTTCCATTGTGCATATGACCTTTAACAATCACACATGCTGCGCTGTAAGCTTGCTTACTCCCTATGGCCGGTTGAGCAGATCCGTCAGTGTAAATAATGAATTTATATTGATCTGGAGGCAAAATCTAATTTGGTGGAGGATATTCTTGTTCGTATTGCAGAAATGCTTGTGTTTTTAAACTTGGATCAAATCTGTATTTAACATCCGTTGCAGTAAGAGAATTAGCCCATTGTATCCATCTGGGATGTAAGGCTTTCACATTTGGAATGCTAGCTTTTGTAACAGCTTCTAAATCCGGTACTGGGGTCACAACAATTATGCGTTTACCCTGAGCCAGAGCTCTTTCTCTTCCTACAGCGGTCTGCACTGCTGTCAGGATTTTTTCTGTTGAAGTGAAACGCATCTCTGCGTTTGTGTACAGGTGTGATTTGTATGCGATTGGTACCGTTTTGCCTTCATTGAAAGTCAAATAAGTGTACCCGCATTGACCCGCTATTACTCGGATCACTAAGTTGCGCACGTTTACGCGTGTCTGTAAATGTTTAGAAGCTATCATGTCTTCCTGTAGGGAACGCAGGATATTTGTATGTTCCTGTGTCCATTGTCTGACTGAAAAATCAGGTTTTATTAAGTCGTAGAAAGGTTTTACTCTTTCTGCGTAATCCAAAATGTATGTTCGACCAAAATGTAGGAATCCCAGAATTGATTGTAAATTTTTTTATGATTTTGGAGGTTGGAGCAGCGCACACTTTTCTAAAAAGTTAGCTGCTAGGCTTTTTCCTTCACTTGACAGCTCATACCCTAAAAATAGGACACTGAGGTGGGCAATTTTTGATTTTTTGAAATTAAATTTATAGCCCTCAGAGGCGAATCCCATTATAATGGTGCTCACCGTGGTCAAGTGCCTCGGTAAGTCATCGTCCGTCAGATAAATATCATCCACATAGGACAATGCTTCTTCATCCAAATTTTGGAGTAATTCTGTTACTCTTGCTGAAAATACCCCGGGGCTATTTTTATACCCTTGGGCTAGTCGACAAAATTGTCGCTGGGACCCTTACGCACTGAATGCGGTCAGATACCTGCTTTCAGGCGCTATATTTAGGCACAAAAATCCATTTGAGATATCTAGTGTTGTTTTGTATTTTTTGCGCACAATGTTATTCCTTAATGCGGCACTGTGTGCATTTTGAACTGCAAATGTCTTTGTGCAAGTGTTTAAATGTCTGTAAACCAAAACTAAATGATATGTGTTGTCAGGTTTCATAACGGGAAACAAAGGATTGTTCATAGGTGAAGTGCAATTTTCAATCACCCCCTGGTATTCAAGTTGATCTAGGATCTCCCTGACTTGTTTTTTAGCTTCCTGCTTTATAGGGTATTGCCTTTGAGCATTTGGGGAAACTTTTAAAGGGAACACGTGGTGGGTTGAATCCTCATCCCAACCAACATGATTTTTGTACAATGCTGGAGCTAGGGCAACCGCCCACTCCTGCGCATATGCATGTTTTAAATGTATGGGAACGAGGTCGGAAAAAGCTGGAAAAATTACAGTTTCTCCCCTAGGGCACTCCATGACGAATGCTGGCGGCCAGTCTTGTTCTGCTAATAGAATGTCATAACCAGATGACAGATTTTTCCAAAAGAGACCTTTAATTTTCCTGGGCTTGTCCCCCTCCAGCCGGAGTGTTATCTCATGTAACTTATGTGGGACACTTACCCCAGTATCAGGTGTTTCCACCGTTATATACTAACTCAACTCCGCTGTCACCAGAAATTCCTTCAGGTTCTGGCGAGCTATTGCTACTTCTGCCGCGCTGTCTAGCATCGTCAGAGCCCATTCCCCGTTCAGAAGCTGTGTCCTCAGAATTCTGGGCATGTCTGATCTTGAGACTTGCTACCTTCTTCTTTTTGAACTGAGGTTTCTGTTTTTGTTTATCTTCTTTTTTAGGTGTGTAGTCCGCAGCACGTTGCGTGTCTCTGGACTTTGTACGCTCCTCTGACCGTCCTTCCCTCTCGGAGTTTTTTGATGAACCCTGAAAGGAACGAGAGGAACGAGTATCAGTATCCTGATACCTGTCAGGTTTTTTAATATTATCCCTGTTCCTGAGGTTATACCTCCTTTCAGAGGGCTCCTGTTGAGGAGACCTACCTCTGGATTGAGATCTGTTGTCTTTAGACTTTTGTTGTTTTTTATTTTTCTACTTCTTTTTAGAAGAAGTTGGTGTCTGCTTTGTAGTGTCCTTTTTAGGACTGCCCACCAGTTGTGGTTTTAATGCTTTCCCACCTAGACTATCTCTGCCTGATTCTGCATATGCAGTTTCAATGATTTTGGGTAGTTCGTGTTGTTGATCTATTGGACCGAACTCCCTTAGGCATTGGCGGATCGCCACTGAAGCTGCTTCCCCTTTAATGTTAGCTAGTATTATGGCTGATACCTGATCGAAGTTGTTTAGTAACTTCATCCCTAAGTTTAGGGCAGGCTCTGCTCTGTACTCATTTTGTATCTGTCTCAATACGTCTGGCACTACTGCTAAGGACGGGATACCATGTGTTCTGGTATATATGGCAGCAAAGACTGAACCCCAAGAGGTGCAGTCCTCTACTTGTGGTGTGATCCCCATGGGCAAGCAGATTGTTAGAATTCTGTGTTTTTCATAGGTGGTAGTATTCGGGAATACTGCCTCAAGCTGAGTTATTTTCTGAGCTATCCAGAATGGTATTTGTTCGCGTTTTGCGGGCATTTTGCCCATTACTGCGTGTAATGTTTGAGGAGTAATTTTATTTCCTGTACCCTGCGCTGGAGTACTATTTGCTGCACCTTGTGCAGGTTGGATTGTTAAAGTCCTCATGACGAATTGTGTCAGGTTTCTGTAGATTTTAATTAAATCTCTGTGTTGTACGAGTAATTCTGGCTGTGGCATTGTTCCAATGTCAGGATGCGGTGTGTAAGCCGCTAGTATTGGCCATGTGGCCCCGTCTCCTCCGAGCGGGCCTAATCTTACTCTTTGTCGTACGTGGGGTAGGGCGCTTTTAAACCAGTAATAATGTTCCTGGTAAGTGAGTGGAATCTCTATGTCCTCAAATGGGGCATATTCATGTGGTGCATCTCCTCTCAAATAGTAGTGAAATGTCTTTGTTATAGCATTCGCTGCTGGGAATGTAACCCATGCATAGAATACCTCTGTTTTATTTGATTCGTATGCCTCAATCACGAAAACTACCATGCCCCCCTTGGCTGGTAAGCCATTTTCTAAAAGTCTTATGGTGACTGTCCTTCTGAATTTTGGTGCAATCTGTATTGCATCCTCAGGATCTTCCTCGTCGTCTGACAGGGGAAGTGGCATTTGTAGTGGATCTAAGACCGCAGTAGTCATTGTGTATAGAGCACAGACTAATGTTTCAAAGAAACTATGATAAGGTTTTAGGCACAATTTTAGGAACACTATGTCCTTTCAAGCTTGAATAACCAACAGCCAATAAATAGAATTCTCGTACTACTCAGCCGTGGTGGATTTTGTGCCCACCCACTCCAGACGTCTCTGGGGTTTTGTGAGTAGGTTCTCTGAGAATAGCACGACTGAACTACTCAGGTTTTACTGTTAAATAAGTACCCAACCAACGTTGGCAGCGCCATGTCATGTAGTTCCTATAGTACCCATGCAGGACCTGCACGTTTGGATAACATAAACTGTGGGCTTGGTGTTAGACTGACTCTGTGCACACCCACCGTATATGTTAGCCTGTTTTGCATTAGCTAGCTCACAGTGCCACTAGAATCTCCTCTTATCGGGGAGAGATTAGTTTCTGGCAACCTTGGATCATGACAACCCAAATTCCTCAGAATCGTGGAAACAATGAACTACCTTTCGCTCAGTCACTCGTGCTTACTTATTCGGTTTGTCTCAGAGAATTACACAGAATAAACAGTCTGGGCGTTTCAATAAGTATTTATTGAACAGTTGTTATTCTAGTGTAAAATATATGTGCTGCGGCAACCAGCAGACAATAGCAGAGATATATTATCAGCAGTACGATAAAAGCAAAGGGATAGAACAGTTCTACCATATTGCAATAATCAGGAATACATACATGAGTATAAAAAGCATTATGAAAAGTGCGCTTACTCCTACGATGCCATCTAGATGTACCCGAGTATACCTAGCATATGTGTAGAGCTAAAAGTCTAAGAGCCAAGAATCCCTCTAGGACTTAGTTGAACCCCCATACCTGAATAGAGAGAGTGTGGGACCCCGTCCTGGTCTCGAGTTGGACACCCCGCAAGGGCTGTGTCAGACCGCTGTCAGCTGGAGCGACTGCAAGCAGGAGCCTCAGCGTCTCTGGTTAGTGTGTCAGCATGGAAGTCTCGGTTCCCTCTGTCTTACCGGGGTAAGATGTGGTGTATTTATACCCTGAAGACTCTAGTTGCTTCGTATGGTTTGTATTGGCCCTTGTTAGACTTGAGGAAGACGTCAGGGGTGAACTTTGTACATACATATTATGCAGGTGGTGTATTCCTAGAGAGCCATGCATAATTGATGAGTACAGTGTGGGCATGTGTTTGGGAAAAACCCTGCTGTATTCAAAACCACAGACTAGATAACGTTCAGCCCTCAGAGCTCGTTGTGTACTAGCGAGGACCAATGTAGGTGAAAGATCATGCCTATATAAGGAATCATGACTATAATAGAACATGTACAGTTATGACCGTAATAGGGCATATGCGGCTTAGACCATAATAGGGCAAGTTTGAATATGACAGTATTAGGGCAAATACGAATACGTCCATTTTAGGACATGTATGAACGGGTCTACATTAGGGCCTCTATATGGGACATAACACTTTATCACCTTCCTCATACTTGAACGATGGAACACCCAAAGACTTCAACCCAAGAAATTGAAACACTGGAAAAGATCGATGAAAAATGCAAAAACGGACGACCTCATATCACGCAGCAATCTGTCCCTGCCTCCACCCACGCTCATAGCAGATGTCCATGAACTCCCCGATCACTACAACAACTCCATGCTAAGCGTTCTGGATGCAATTGCCTCCTTTCAACTAAAAAGAAAATCCAACAAAGACTCCAATCCTTGGTTCAATGACTGCCTAAACTCAGACAGGCGCAACTTAAGACTAGTGGAACGAGCTTGGAGATCCTCTCCATCTGCCGAACTCCTCAAACTTCTGAGAGCAAGAAGGAGTCTGTACAACAAACACATCAGAACTGCAAAAGTGACCTTCTTCAGAAGCCAACTGGACAAAGCCAGAAATTGCCCCAAAATGCTGTTTGAACTGATCAAACGGCAATCCAACAACACACCCACTCAATCGACAATCACCGCCAATCCCCAACCTAATTGCGAGGACTTTGCTGCCTTCTTCCTCGAAAAATCCAACAAAATTGAATCCGATCTAAAGTCGGCCTTGCTCGAACTATCATCCTCACCAGACTCCCACCTAACTCCCCAGTCCCCTCTCCTTACTTACCACTCCCCTAAAAACAATGTGCATTGGAATCAATTCTCTACCTTCAATGACACTTCCATTCTCAACATTCTCTCTACCCTGAAACCCTCGAATCTCTTCAACGACCCCCTCCCCTCATATTTCTTCAAAGATATGAAAAGGCCTCTAGTTCCGCTCTGGACCAAGATCGTTAATGCTTCCCTACTTCAAGGTGAGATCCCTAACTGCCTAAAGTCCGGGCTAGTTCTCCCCATTCTCAAAAAACCTACGGCAGACCCTGAGGAACTGAATAACTTCCGACCAATCACTAACATCCCTACTCTGGCAAAGCTGATTGAGAAATGTGCACAGGTTCAACTATGTAACCACATTGAGGAATTTCAGCTACTAGATCAATTTCAATCAGGCTTCCTTCAAGGTCACAGCACCGAAACAGCCATCACTCACATAGCTGATGACGCGCTTACCCTACTTGACCGGAACAAATCCTGCCTATTAATCCTACTCGACCTCTCATCAGCCTTTGACACGGTCAAACATGACAACCTCTTGAGCCTTCTGGAACTTAGGATGGGGCTCTCTGGCGCAGTACTAAAATGGTTCGCCTCCTCTCTCCATGACAGAACACAGAGAATTAAATCCAACCAATCCCTCTCCCATCCCAGTCCCTGCACCCTGGGGGTGCCCCAAGGCTCCTCGCTTTCACTCACACTTTTTAATCTATTCATTGAACCCCTCACTGAAATCCTCAAAGCATCTAACATCCAATACCACATGTATGCAGACGACACCCAGCTGTACATGAAAATCTCCTCGCCTGACGATATCAAGTCACTCAACGGAACCTTACACAAAACCCTTAACTGGCTTACCCTCAACCATCTCAAACTAAACGTCCTCAAAATGGAATTCCTCCTTAATTCCCCGCCCAAGCAAGCACTAATCGTTGAGGAATACATAAAAAATCTGTCTGCTCTCGACTGCACACCACATATCATTGACTACGAAATCCCTGGGTACAGTTTTGGATAGGTACTTGAGCATGCAGGATCACATCAGTGCTTCTACCAAAGGAGCAAACTTCAAACTGAGCATCCTAAGGAAACTAAAACCTTTACTTCCCCCCGATGACCTCAAGTCCGCAGTACAAGCTTTAGTCATATCGCGACTGGAATATTGCAGTGCAACACTCTGCGGTCTACCTAAATACAGACTGGCCCCCCTCAGAGCCTCATTGTATGCGGCCGCCAGGCTCATCACAGGCTCCAAGAAGTACAATCACATCTCCCCGGATCTGAAAACTCTCAACTGGCTACCTTTTGAAGCAAGGATACACCTAAAACTTGCCTGCATGCCCCACAAAGTCCTTCACTTCAACACACCTCTCTACCTCGCAAAAAAACTTGAGCTGTCGGGTGGTGCCCGTACCTCCAGGAGCTCCAGCACCCTCCTACTTAAACCAAAGAAATTCAAAAAAACAAAAACCTACAACCGTTCCTTCTCAGGAATCGCCCCAAGAATCTGGAACTCCCTTCCAACGGAAATGAGACTGATTCCATCAACAGTGTCCTTCAAAAAGGAAATGAAAGCGCTACTGATGAACACTTGCCTATCCTGAAGTCCAATGGGGGCCTGAGTCACCGCATCTTCTATCACGCTGATGACTCTCTCGCCTTCTCCTACTGACTGACTATTTCTTTTTGCCCACTATTTAAGTCGCTATGTATCTATTGCTATTTTTCGACTATCATGTCGTCATATAACTATTGTTATTTTGTCTATTGCTATGATTCGTCCACGATTGCCCCCCCTCATATGTGTTGCATCCCTCTGTAAAGCGCTCTGATACCCTCTAGGGTCATGTTCGCACTATACAAATCTTTACCAACAATAAACAATAAACCTGTACCCAGCCTGAGTGAGTCCTGAACCCCCAAGAGGTGTCCCACCAATCCTAGGCCCTTGGTTGTGGTGCTAAAGGTGCCCAGATGGCCAATTCCCTAAACTGAGGACTTGGAACAATTTTGCCCAAAAACTGCTTGAGAACCAGGAGGAGACTGGTACCAACCTGCTCACCTATCCACCTAGGTGCATTGCCCGTCGGATTGACTTCACAGCTTCTCCCGCTACCTTCTTCTCCAAAGCAGCAAATTGTTTTCAGTGGTCCTTTGCCAAAGGGGTATCCAGCCTCGTGGAATTGTCTTCAGCTATAGTCCTCTGCCTCGTCCTGCTGTTGATTTTCTACATCCATGTCAGACACTAAAGGGCTCATTTATGGAAAGTCATGCAGTGCAGCGTAGCAAGTCACCTTGCTGCGCTGCACTGCGTGACAGGGAAAGGGCAGGAATGCACCGTATTTAAGGCAATACAGCACATTCTCCTAATTTCTCCTTGCATTCTCCTATTTCTCATCATCAGGCCTCCCATGCAAAAGTGTAAGATTTTGGCGAATCTCCAAGTTTACATGTTCTTGTAAGTCTGGGGATGTGGCAAAATCCATGGGAGTTGCGTGGGAACACCCATGGAACGCCTTCCCAGAGCAGAGAAACGCAATGCAGCGATTTGCGCTGTGTTGCGTTACTCCAGAATTTTGGAGCCACTCAGAGCCATGCTAAGTGGCTTTGCGTGGCTTCAAAAATCTGTCTTAAGGTTTGTATCGCTCTTGGACCATGTTGTGTGGTGCAAGAGCGATGCAAACAGCCTTATAAATTGGTCCCTAAGTCCAAACGTAGAAATCTTCATCGTGGCTTTGACTTAAGGCAACCTGACAACAACACTCCCTCCTCAAACATCTCCTGCAACCTTGTCCCACTGAACGCTACCTTCTCAGACACTTTTTCTCAGAATTTCTTCAAAGTCCGAAGATAAGTGCTGACTGGGCCCCATCCACTTCTTGTATCCGAACTGCACACCATCGCTGTCTGTCATATTTTCTGACTTTGCCCCGGTCTTGTGCGACTAAATGTGTGCAGTTGGCGCATTGATCTTTTAGGTGCTAGTTTTTACTAAAAGCATTTTAAAAATTCACAACTGCATGACTCCAGTTTTACTGATTGACTTCTTGTTGTTTTGGTGTCAAATAATTTATTAAAATGTACTCTGTTTTTCTAAATCTGTTTGGGATTTTTCTTGTGTTTTCACTTTATTACTATTTGCGTGCTGCATAAATACTTTACACTTTGCCTCTAAGTTAAGCCTGACAGCTTTTTGTGCCAAGCTAGGTTTAAGCACAGGTGAGTATAGTGACTTCTTGTGGTTAATTTAGTGACTTCTTGTCTGCAAGCGATTGTGGCTGTTGCTTGACCAGGGCTCACACTGCAGTCAACCAACAACCCAATTTGTAATATTAGCCATCGGGCAAAGTCCTGGTGAAGCCATTGACTTTTGGCAAGAAAGCTCTGAGGGAGAAATTCAAAATTCATGCCCAAAAATGGTCCATCATTGGCAGGATACTTTTGGCACCTTTACCAGTGAAGATTTCTACCTTCGGACTTAGAAACTTTTTTGGAAGTCAGGATCCTTTCAGTGGGACAAACCAGCATATTGAGCCCGACCGGCAGTTCGATGTCGGGGGCTGCTACTCAGTGGTGGTCTGGTGGTAGCCTTTTGTTCTTTTGGCAGAAATCCTAGAAAAAGTTTCTAAGTTCCAGCTTTTAGGGTGCAGCAGGAGAAGTAACCTCTGACACTTATCAAAGGGCCACAGGATCTTTGGAACACAACTTGGGAGACAAGACCCACTCCACCGAAAGCAACCAGCAGGGTCCCGGAAAGTCCAGTTGAAACTGGTTAACCAGGCTCTTCAGTAAGGTGTGCTTCTTGCAGTTTTTGTGTCCATGTAGCTTAACAGGAGGCTAGCCAACAAGCCCTTGGAGTCCATTCTTCTGTCCTGGGTTTTAGTGGGAGCAGGTCCATCCCTTGGACTTTCTCTCCACAGGTTACAGTAGGTGCAGTCCTCTTTCTGAAGTCCAAAGGATTCAGCAGGTGCCGTGCTTCTTCTGCCTTCCTCAGGTCCAATAGTGTTCTTTCTGTAGAAGGTACCAAAGGGTGCCACTTTTATGCCTGCCACTATCTTGTGGGTGTTGAAAAATTCACTTTCCAATTGGAAGAAAGTTCCCAAGGACAACCCTGCCACCTTTGACATAATTTCCTTGCGGTTTGACCCTAAACAATCCCACACGGCCCTGCCAAAATCCAACAAGGCAGAATCTTTCTTCCCCTAGCCAGAGCTCTGGGCACACCCCTGAGGTGTGTCTAGGGAAAAGAGGAACTCCTCCTGCAAAACCATTTCTGGGACAGGTTTCACCCCACTAGGATTTGTGCCACTCTGGCGACTTGGACAATGGCAGGGGCAACCCTAGGTGTAAGTTACATCTACCTGTGACAGCGGCTTCCCCATTGAAGCTTGTACAGTTGGTGGGTACATCCCCAAGGCCATCCTGTCAGGAGGAAGTCACACCTCCCAGCCAAGGTCATTTTATTCCCTTTCCTGAGAGAAATGTGCATCCTCCAACAGATTGCCAGGTGACAAGTGGGGATAATCTCTAAAAAGGCTACTGGAGGCTTTAGGCAGGAAAATAGTAATTTAAAATCTGACTTTACCATCAAATTGAATTTTACATTCCAATTAATTTGAGTCCATAAACTATGGTTCTAGCTATTCCCAAAATGAAGTTATGCATCATAAGATGTTATAATGTTACCTAATGCTTTTCTACTAGAGAACCAGGCTTGCCACAGTGAAAAACAAGGTTGGAGATTTTTTTACTTCTAGGACAAGTAAAGCCTAAGAACACATGTCCCACAATTGTAAATACCATACACTGTGCCCTATGGTCATTTAGGGTCTACCTTAGGTGTGCATTTTAAGTATTAAAAAGGCTGGTTAAGGCCTGGGAAAAGATAATTTTGTCAGGTTGAATTAGCTGTTATACAACTGCATCAGGGCTGAAGACATGCTTTACATTGTCACTTTGGCAGCATAGGTGCTGCAGTCCTCTTGTGACATCTAACTTACAGGCTTTGATATACAGAGCACCATATATTAAGGACTTATAGGTAAGTTAAATATGCCAATAAAGGATTAGCCAATTCCATACGTTTTTAGGGGTCAGAGCACATACACCAGCACTAAAATCTAGCAAAATGTATGTTCGAAGGATGATCACTCAAAAAGAGCATTTTCTAACACTGCCTTATAGATCTGTGACAATGGTGACCCCTTAGCCTTATCCTCCATGTTCTTTCTGTAGCCTTTCATGCTGTTCACCATCACTCCTACTTCACATCCTAACAGGCTGGTTGGGCTTCCATGGCACCATCTTGGAAATTCTTGAGGTATAACCCTAGAGCCCAGCTAGTCCAGATGTGTTCCTCCAGCCCCAAGTCAACGCCTGTATCATGTGATACCACCTAAGGCTCCATCCTCTCGCTGGCCCTCGAGACTGCTGTTAGAATGGCAGAAGTTTCTGTTCCTCCGCTGCTCAGCTTCTTCACATCTATCTCAAAGCTACTGATTTGATGCATGCGTACACCGCAGCATTCCATTCTGTACCAGATTCAGCTCTTCACATCTGTGATTTTATTTTGTGGATTCATGCTTCACTTTACCTGTGCTGCTGTCATTGTGCATCATATGGCCAGCCTAGCTGTTCACTGCTTTGCATAATTTTTTGACATTTACATTGTACCTTGCTTCTTGCTAGTACACTGCACAAGAACTTTAACCCAGAAGCTTGCAGTTCTCCATAATTGCCTTGACTTTCTGTGGTGTTCTGGAGATTGAAGGAGTACATTGTGGACCTGTCTGAATTAGTTTGTGTCGAGCAGTGGTGTGAGGTAACGTGCATACAGTATCTATATTGTATATACTATGAATACAGTGTGAATACTGTACATCACTAAGACTTAATGAGCAATGACCATATGTTTGTGCTTTATTTATCTGGTCTTCCTGAGATGGATGATTTACTATTAATTTTCTCTGATCTGCTGTCCTGCAATCTGAGGCTTGAACATGCATGTTTCATGATACATGCCCTCTACACATTTGTTTAAATGTACTGCTCCAAAAGGCAGATACCTTAATGGAGTAGTAAAATAAAAACAAAAACAAAAAGATATGCTTGAAAGCGCATTTTATGAAAGATGTTGCCCAGCAGAAAAAAGCGGATTCCTGGTCCTCCAAAATAATAATAATAGTGATTTTAAGAAATGATGCAAAGGGGAGGGGTATGGGAGCAACATCAGGACAGGCAAGGTGGAAGGAATAATAAATGGCACTGAGCAGTTAGAGCAAAGGCGGAATGGAGGAGATATGTGCTGGGGTGGTATTTAAAAAAAAAAAGACAAATAAAAGGCTGGAGGGACAGGGAGGTACAGGGGAAGCAACATAAGAAGTTGGGGAGAACATGAGGTGTAAAGCAACTGATGCAGCGCGTACAATAAAAACTATTCTCCTCCTAGGTTACTTATAGGTCATCCAGGGGCAAACTATATTTCTCATATCCACATGACGATGGGGCCCATAAACATCGTCTAACACACACGCACACTCCTGGATTTCCTTTACACCTTTGTGAAATTTTGTACTCCTAGGAGAAGCATGAGAACTAAATGGAGAACACCATTTTATGTACCGCTGGAAGAGCCAGGATATCTTATTACCTTATTTTGTCCCTTTCTTTCAGTTATTTCTTAAGATATTCCTGCTTATTGTTTGTCGATGAATCATTCATTTAAGAAATTAGTTCATAGTGATTAAGACCAGCTGAATCACAATAACCAATTACTTATGTCACAATCATTTAGGAAAATAACCACTGAGTCATTTTGGGTTTAAAGAATCTTAAATTTTATATAAATTTTAAAGCGTGAAAAGAATTTTAATACTTTATTCAATTATTCATTCTTAAATTCACAATTTTATTAAGCATAATCAATTTATTGCAGAAAGGAAATTTTGTCATGAAGCCAAAACCCTAATTACCTGCCTAGCTTCCTAATTTAGCCTAATGTTTTCTAACCTAAGTTAGGAATTAGAATTAGCCTGATTCTCATACTCAACTGTAAAATTAAGACAGCAACAGCAACTTCAGCTCGTCAGCATCAGCTACCTGCAACCCGTCTCCTCTAACAGTCTTTCAGCATCTCCCGCTCAGTAAGGGATCGATCAGGACCACCCAGCACTGGAAGCCATCAACACGACTCTTCAACTCCTCTCCTGACTGTGACTGCAACCACGACTGACATCAACTCTCTTGACTGGAACTCTGACCCCCTCCCACTAAGAGTAGGCCCTCTTATACCCTAATTCTAACTTTGCTAACTAACTGTTGCAACATTAATATCACGCTTTTCTTTCATTGGTCCATGCATGTCAGCTTATTCATTCTTTAATCAAGTTCTCTTGGATTCAAGGGTCCTTGGATCATTTCCTTTCCCATACGCTTAAACATTTCCATCCGATTCGATCAGTTCATTTGTAACTTCTTTCGACACATTCGAGAACTCCGCAGTCATTGTCCTTTCTCTTAGACTTGTTTCCCACGGGCTCTCTGCTGATCATCATGGCACACTATCAGTTCAATTAGGTCACACCAGCCTTTACCATTTCTTGCATCCTAGCCTCTCAGAGACATCACGAGGTTCCGGATTTCTCCAATTTCATCCCGTACCACGTGTCCCCTTGCGCCTGCGCACATCTTCCCACTGGCGGCCATTTTATATCGCCACTCGGTTATACTTTAGAAGCACTAATTTGAGGCAAACAAAACATAATTAAAATAGAGAAAAATATCCCTTTCGTTTCCCTCCCGTCTACGTACCCCAATTAGTTGTTACCTAGCAGAAAGCAACACTTAAGCTGTTCCTTACTTACCATCACTATTTGTTTTTGCAACGACACATTTTATTTCTATGAAGCACAACAACATGCATTTATTTTTATTAGTACGCATTTATTTTTACGTTATAATTAGACACACGGACATCCATTAATAGATTATTTAGCACATACATTGGCATATTACCATTCCCACACATACAGTGTTGATTAATACATTTAAACGAACATTTTATTAATAATTTATAAAATTTGTTAGGGGTTAAATCTTTTATTTTCCCTGCTCCATCAATCCCCCTTTGGTGATTTTTAAATCACCACATAAAACCCAAGTCATACTTCTTTTCAGTCAGCATGTCTTTCATCCTTTGCTTTCTGTTATTTATACATCTGTTTCTTCTTCATCTTGCCTTTTAGTCTCTTTATACATGCTTTCTTTCATTTTCTCCAACTCAATTTCACCCTTTTCTCTCTCTCTTTCTCTCATTATTCTGTTATTTCTTCTTATCTTATTCTGTCTTATTTTTCTCTTTATACATGTTATTACTATTTTCAACATCATGGCTAATAATATTACTATAGTTGCTACTATTATAACTTTCCCTATCACTAGTCTACTCATCCTAGTTAACCAATTCGCTACTGAGGAAAACCCTCTACCAAGTTTTCCCAAAACACTTTCAACCTCCAGTGGAACTAATTCTTTGTGCAAACTTGCAATATTTGTAATATACTTCTGTATATTTTCACTGTTATCAGGAATGTAAGTACAACAATGTTGGACTTTCAACATTCCACAGACTCCACCCTCTTTTGCCAAAAGAATATCAAGGGCAAGCCGATTTTGCATCACCATAGCTCTCATGGCAACCATTTCGGTATTTACCATTAAGAACCCTCCCGCAGTATCTGTAGACAAACGATCTACTACTGTCGATAACTTCCGAATTTTAAATGCATTCAAAGATATTCCCACTGCTGGTATCAATGCCCCAAAAATATCACCTACAATTTCTGAAAAACTTTCCCTCTTTCTACGTGTAAATCTATTAATCATCTTGTATGTTCCCTTTTCTTCTCTGTCCATGTGAAAATTTTTTGGAAAGACCAGGCCTACATAGCAAGTTCCATACCAATGATCCGGTAACCTGTAATAAGCTCTATTCCCACAAACATAATAGATACCTGGAAATATTGGGTCCTTTCCACCTTTGAATCCCCAACCTCCCAGAATTTGATAATTGTCATGGCAGATACTGGAACCTACAAAGTAATTGTCATAGACTGTCTTATTTCTCCTAATACACAACTTTCCTGTTTGCGGCCAGTCTAATGTCATTGCTGCATTTATCTTTTTCCCTTCATGATTTCCTTCCTCAAACGTCCATAAGCGTTTTCCTTCCTCTTTTATTGCTTCTTTCTGAAATTTCATTCTTCTTTCTTCAACCATTTCTAAAAATACTTTTTCTTCTTTCTTTAACTCACAGGTAAGGTTGTTACTAACTATTTCTTCTAACGTTAATTTTCTATGTTCTAAAAAGAATTCTCCTAAAACCTTTGCTGGTTTTACTTTGTTAAGTTCTGGTACTACTGGAATGTTTGCAAAAATCTTATCTATATCAGTATAATAAGATTCTAATCTACCTGTTTTATAAAATAAACTCGCTATTACACTACATGTTATTCCATAAGTCAGAGGTAGGTGATGATAAGTCACACCTTCTGATACTGATGCAGGCAATTGCATACAAACATAACAATCTCTTACGTCCATTGTTTCTACGTACTCATACAACAACTTTGTAAAAACATTCTTTGAGAAATCTGTTACTGACCTATCCTTATGCAACTCTGCACTACTTCTTAAAATAACTGGTTCTTTAATACTAGTTTCTTTTTCTGGTTTAGTATCATTCTTTGCTTCTATCACAGCTACACTAATAGGAATTGTGATTGCTAAAACTATCCATATGGTCATTAATAACCCTGTACAAAAGCAGCACATTTTGCACCATCTCTTTATAAATGCACATTTATCTCTTCTATCCCTATTATTTTCCATTTTTCTTTTTCTATTTGTTAAGTTTCAGAAAATTGTGTCACTACACCTCAGAAATGACTTAGATGCCACTCTGCTTTCAAAAAGTCTTTGCTTGGTACTTTCTTTTAATTCTCTCCAGAATTCTTTCGTTGTCACATCCGGTGATTTGTCACATCCAGTAAAATTGTCATGTCCGGCAGAAGCACTATAAGTTTTCACTTCAGTTTTGTTGCATCTCACCTTTTCCCATCCGACTTCTCAGTCTCTGGTTTCCGTGAGTGTTTTCTTCTTCTTCTTTGTAATCAGTTAGTGCAATATACAGCCACTCAGGTGACTTAAATTTTGAATTCACTTTCTTTGTCCTTTTGGACTTTTGTAATCTTTTTCCACTGGGTTTTTCTTGTTCCTTTTGACTTGTTACTTCATTTACTTGTTCAGCACCTTCGTCTTCCGCTCTTATTATTCTATATCTCAATTTTCTTACATAGCTGTTGGGCCAATTATCTCCTTTTCTTGGCCTTTTGACCTCACCTTCTCTTTCTTCTCTTTCCGATTTCCAATTTCTTTTTCTTGATTCAGTCTTTGCTTTTTCCTCTCCTCCACTTTCTTCTGTTTCTGTTTCAACTGTTTCACTATTGTCTCTTATTTTGAAACTTATAATCTCGTCATCTCCTACTGGTGGATCTGTCTTCTCCTTTTTGTTTTCCCTTATTACTGTCCCTCCTCGGGGTTCTTCCGATTTGGTGTTTTTCTCCTTTTCTGTTTCTAAATTTCCCTGTTCTCCTGTTTCTCTATCTATCCCTATTGCTCCTCGGGGTTCTTCTCAATTTTCTAACCTTTTGTGTACTTCTTTCCCTACTTCATCTATTAATATTGTTTCTGAAGGAGTTCCACCATAACTTGTACCTGGTTGTTCATCTAACTCAATTTCTTGCTCAGTTTCTTCTCTAATTGGTTTATAACCCCAAGTTTTCCTTAGGAATTCTTTACGGTTTTCAATTGAATTATCAGAGTCTGAAGTTGTGTCAGATATTTCCAGATGTCGACTTACAGGTCGATCTTCAAATTCTGGAATTTCTGAATTTCTTTTCTTCTTCTTTCTTCTCTAGAGGTACTTGCAGTTGGGGTTTCCAGATGTCGACTTTCAGGTCGATCTTCAAGTTCTGGCACCCTTTCTTTTATCTTGGTTGTCCCAGCCGTTAAACTTTTATCCCACACTTCCAGACGCCGACTCACATGTCGATCTGTAGGTTCTGGAATTCTGATTGTGTGGCTGGCATGAACCCAGTTTTTCACTCCTGCACACTTGACAGCAGTCGTTGTCACTAGGATTACCTGTCTTGGCTCATCCCAACGCGGAACTAGACAGTTTCTTCTCTTGTGGACTTTTATGCGGACCCAGTTTCCTGGATTCAAGTCGTGGGCTGGTTTTCTTTCAAGAGTGGTCGCATCCGGTCCAACCTGATGAAACACAGAACGCACCACATCAGCCAGTCCCTTGCAATAATCCAGTACTAGATCATCAGTTATAGTTAATAACTTGTTGACGGGTACGTGTGCTTGTCTCATTGCTCGTCCCATGATCATCTCATGAGGACTGAGTCCCGTTTTCTTTTCAGGGATGCTTCTGATGGTCATCAGAACAAGAGGCAGTGCATCCGGCCATTTGAGTCCTGTAGCTTGACACATTTTTCCTAATCTGTTTTTAATTGTTCCATTAATCTGCTCTACTACCCCAGAAGCCTCTGGTCTGTATGCACAATGTAGTTTTTGTTTAATACTCAGAGCTTCACAAATCAATTGGATCAACTCATTTTGGAAATGTGTTCCTCTATCTGTCTCAACCGTGACTGGAAAACCATACCTTGGAATGAACTCTCGCAGCATAAGTTTTGCCACCGTTGTTCCATCATTCCTTCTTGTGGGGTATGCTTCCACCCAACGAGAGAACAAACAGACGACCACTAGAACATATCTTAATCTGTACTAGGGGGCATCTCAATAAAGTCCATCTGTATTCTTGTGAATGGACCTCCTTCTCGTCCTATTGTTCCTAGACTCACTACGGTTTTTCTTCCTGGGTTAAACTGTTGACAAATAAGACATCTTTGACAAAGACTTTCAGCAATGGCTCTGAATTTTGGGTTATACCAGGTCTGTCTAAAAAGTCTGATCATTGCATCTCTCCCAATATGAGCTTGTCCATGGTACATCCGTGCCATGTCTGCAATCATGCTATCAGGCATAACTGGTCTTTCATCTCTGTATACCCACACACCATTATTTTCCTGTCTTCTACATCCTGCTTTTATCCAGTAATCTTTTTCCTCATCTCTTGCTGTTTCTTGTAACTGCCTTACTTCATCCCATGTTTCGGCAGTATTAGTGAAAAGCAAAGGACAAGAGACATGCTCCCTTTCTCTATTTTTGTTCAGGGACGCCATGTTTTCCGCACAATATCTAGCGATCTCATCAGCATAATTATTGCCGACCGCTATGTAGTCTTCGTTTTTCTTATGCGCCTTGCACTTCACTACAGCTATTTGTTTAGGCAACTGTATCGCCTCAAGCAGTTTTTTAACATAATCTCCATTTCTGATAGGTGTTCCTGCAGATGTCAAAAATCCTCTTTGTGACCAAATCTGACCGAAGTCATGTACGATGCCGAAACCATATTGGCTATCGGTCACAATCGTGATTCGTACATTTTTCCCCAATTTACATGCTTGAATCAAAGCAATTAGTTCCGCAACTTGGGCAGACCTAACTCCTTTCAGACAAGACGCTTCCATCACAGTTGCCACTGTGCATACTGCGTAAGCTGCGCTTAACACTCCTTCTTTTGTGCGTAAACATGAACCATCTACAAACATGACATAATCCGATTCCTTTAAGGGTTCATCTTTTATGTCAGCTCTTGGTTTTGTGCAATATTCCAGCACATTCAGACAATCATGATCTACTTCGTCTTGTTCAATTATACTCTCTTCATCCGGCAATGATGTAGAAGGATTTACATTTATGCATCTATCTATGGTCACATTTTCAGCACTCAAGATGACTTTTTCGTACTTAGTCAGCCGACTATGTGTCATGTACTGTGTTTTTGTTCTTGTCAAAAGAATTTCTACTGAATGGGGAACATATACTCTCAGTGGATACCCCATCACTATACCTTCACTTTGTTCCAGACTTACACAAGTAGCAGCAACCGCTTTCAGACATCCAGGCAATGCTTTTGCTATAGGATCTAGAACAGCTGAAAAGTAAGCGATTGGCCTCTTCAAGGTCCCGTGTTTTTGTACCAGTACTGAAAATGCACATCCATCTCTTTCACTGCAGTACAACTCAAAATCCTTCTCATAATCAGGCATGCCTAAAGCAGGGGCCTCACATAGTTTCTTTTTCAATTCTTTGAAAGATTTCATTTCTTCTTTGTTTAACTCAAAAGGGTCTTTTACATCTTTCTTTGTCAATTTTTGTAAGGGTTTTGCAATCAAAGAAAATCCACTTATCCACTGTCGACAATATCCAACCATTCCCAAAAACATTCTTACCTCTCTTTGAGTCATTGGTGCTCTCATTCCTTGAATCATTCTTACTCTTTCTGTCGCTATTTTCCGCACTCCTTTCTCAATTTTATGCCCTAAATACTGGACTTCTTTCTGACAAAACTGTAATTTTGAAGGAGACACTTTATGTCCTCTTTTCTCCAAATGGTTCAGTAAAGCAATTGTGTCACTTACACATGCTTCTTTGGTTTTCGATGCCACCAATAGGTCATCGATATACTGCACCATCACTGATTTTTCTGGCATCTTCAAATCTTCCAGAGATTTCTTTAGAATCTGATTAAAAATTGAGGGGCTTTCTGTATACCCCTGCGGAATTCGGCACCATGCCAAAATACGCTCTCCGAAACGGAATGCAAATAATGGCTGGCTATCTGGATGCAAAGGAATAGAGAAAAATGCGTGACACAAATCTATCACAGTGTACCACTCAGCTTCATGCGGGATTTGATATAGAATCACTGCAGGGTTTGGCACTATTGGACAACATGGTACAACTATTTTGTTTATCTTTCTCAAATCCTGTACTATTCTATATGTTCCATTTGGCTTTTTCAGTCCCATAATAGGTGAATTACATGGACTGCTCATGATCTCTTTCAGAATTCCCTGTTCAATCATCTTATTTATCACAGGAGTTATTCCTTCAATTATTTCTGGAGTTAATTTGTACTGTGGCGTGTTTGGATAAATTATCCCTTCTTTCACTGTCACTTTTACAGGATCAACTTCTCTCATTAACCCAATGTCTTCTCCTGTAAAATCCCACACACTTTCTTTTACAGCACTTTTTAGTTCTTCTGGAAGTTTTTCTGCATCAAATGCAGGAAACAAACCATTCGCTTCAGGTTCTTGATTCATCAAAGTTACTTTGTACAAAACATCTTCATCTGAAGTCTGAAAACCTATTCCATCTGGCGTACAATAAATTGTGCAATTCATTTTACACAAAAGGTCACGACCTAAAAGATTTACAGGACTACAATCGCACACTACAAATTTATGCATTTTGCTAAAAGAACCAATTTTTACTTCTACCAATTCAGTAAGTGGGGTTTTAATCTGCTGACTGGCTACTCCTACCACTTGGATGTATTCACCTGAGAGAGGAAGGTTCGGAATTTCCACTGATCTAACAGTAGAACGGGTAGCTCCAGTATCGACAAGGAATGTTACGTTTGCACCATTCACTTCTCCATCCACAAAGGGACCAGACTGATCTACCTCTAGAGTTGCGCCAAGCACACACTCTTTCCCCTCTCCTGCGCACCGTCAGAAACTTTCATCCGGGTCATCCTCACTCTGACGCAACCAATACTGAGAAATGTTAGCTGCTCGCGGCAACTGTGTTACCTGCTCTCCTCCATAGAATCCTGTTTCTGTACTGTATCTTTGCTGGTTAACAGTGTTGGGAAGTGGTGGTTGTGGCACCTGACTTTGTTGAACAACTACCTCATTCTGCACCTGTGGAGTTAATGATTGATGTTCCGGATTAGGTTTAGGTGGGAACTTACACTCATTTCTCAAATGCCCTAATTTTCCGCAATTATGACATGGCCATTTCTTCTGTGCCTCTTCTAGACTCACTTGTCCTTTTCCTTTACCTATGTTTGGTCGCATCTTATTCTGTCCTGATTCGTTTCCATTATTATTGTCCAATTGGGCTTCTTGTTTCTCTGCCACTTTCACTTGTGCCCACATTGCCTTTTCTTTCAATTTACGCTGTTTACTCTCTATTTCATCACTACAATACTTAGCATACCTCAGCACCTCATCTACACTTCCATTCTGCCAGTTTATCATATGTTGCTTAATCATATCGCTTATTTCTTGTTTCAGGCCAAACACAAATCGGTATACAAAATGACTCATGTCCTTTTCACTCAATTCCTCATAACCGCTATACTGTTTGAAAACCAATAACAAACGCTCATAATATGCATGTACAGACTCCTTACTTTCCTGTGTAGTTCTATCAATCTTAACCCAATCTGTCTCTTTGGGAGGAATCTTATTTTTCAAAAAGGTAATCACCTTGTCGTATTTCTTCATCACATCTGGTCCTGGAGCTCCTGTCTTAGGATCTCTTGGATATTCTGTAGTTGGCCAGTCAACTGTAATCTTACATTCTGACCACAGATCCGTTGGTACCACTATGTCAAACAATCCATCCAAATCTATCCACAACACTTTTGAGACCTTTACAAACCTTTCTACCTGTCGGTACCATTCAACTGGCTTCTCTCTTAGTTTTGGAAAGTCATTTGTAAATGACAGGATGTCCTGCCTAGTCCATGGAACATGCACGTAACTACCACCTGGAGTTTCTCTCATAGGGTATTCTTTAACAACAGGTTCTTTTTCTGTTATCATAAAAGCCAATGAACCTTTGTCTATACTTTTCTCATTCTTCTTTGTCCATCTAACCTTCCATCTGTCCACATCACCCCATTTTCTCAACAAAACAATCAACTCTTTTATCTGTGTCAGCCTTCCTGCTGTATTCAAATTTTCAATATCTTTTTCACAAAAATCTACTCTGTATGGTTTCTGCAATGTTTTTACTTTTGCAAAATCTATTCCAATCTCACTAGCCACTTCTTCTAGTTTGTCATGTAAATTCTTTGCCCTCCATGTTATACTTTTGCACAGAAACATTATTTCATCATCCTGATAATTTTTTATCTTTTCAGTACCAATCGTTCCTAGTATTAATTCTTCCATGTCAATTTTCAATCTGATCACATCTAATGGTTTTTCTTCCGTTTCTTTTATTTTAAAAGCTTTCATCCACTCATTTAACTCATCAGGAGTCGGACCTATGGGAGTACTATTTATTTCTGTCCAATTTCCACTCTTTTCAGGTGTCACTGTTGCAGATTCAGTTACCATAGGTATTTTCCTACCGTTACACTCATTTACTGTCAAATTTTCAGGTGGACTTGGTCTGTAAACACTAGCCAAATTGCTTGTACCTGGACTTGTTTCCATTCTTTCCTTTTCTCTCTGAAATTGTGAACTCAAGGGAATCACCAAGGATCGCTCATCAATTTTCTGATTCTCAAAAACTGGTATTACTGGACCTATTGTTACAGGCACAGTAACTGCTTCCATATTTTTCGTTAATTCTCTAATTTTCTCAGTTAGTTCTTTTGTTGTCCTTGCCAATTCACTTGCATTGTCGCTTTCTATTCCCTCATTTTGAGAAGCTCTCATTTGTTCTTGTGACCTATTTACTTCATTTCTCTTTTCCGGACTTTTATTTCGCATAGTCTCTATTGGTGGCGCATTTGGTGTCACCACTGTAGAACTCTGCTGATACGGAGGTGGATTTCTATTTAAAATATCTTCCAGCAACTCGTCATCCGTTTCGCTCTCATGCATATACTTTTCTCTCTCTATATGTTTCTTTTTCTCAGTCCGTTTTTTCTTTGTCCCCTCCTCAACTGTAAAAGCTGGAAACAAACCTCCTGTCATGTTAGCACATCTCCATCGTTTTATTCTGTCCTCATGATTCATTCCCCACAATCTTCCGGGCACAAACTCATAACCTTTCATTCCTCTGAACCTTTCTCGCTCGTACATCTCATCTTCCCATTCTGTTAAAGCCTCAAACTGTGTCGGTCTAGGTCTAGGTTCCAATTTAAACATTTATTCTCTTAGATTCCGTAAAACCGCTACATTAAAAGAACCATTTTCAGGAAAAGCCAATGCTCCATCATTCTTTGTATATTTTACCCAATTGTCCAACCATATGCACGTATGATATCCATATTTCAGCATCATATGTGAAGCTGCTGATTTCGGCGGAGGAATTACTTGTCCCTCTCTAGTCACAACCTTTTTGTCTTTCTTAAAGAAATTCTTCAATTTCGTTGTCCATGACGTTCTCTCCCTTTCATACTCGTAATACGGCATGTTTTCTATTTGTTTTCTCTTTACTCTAACGCTGTTTCTGTGTACGGAACTTCGACCAATTACAGCGCGATTCACACTAACGTACCAATCAGAACAATTCCCACCGTCCGCGAACCAACCAATCCTAGCGCGGCACTTTTCTACGTCACTCCTGCTCTGTATTCACGTGACTAGTGCACTAACCAATCCTAGCGCAGCACTTTTCCACGTCACTTCTACTCTTTACCCCTCCTTTACAAAATGTATCGGCAATTTTTTCTTTTCGCTATTTTCTTCGTTAGTTACAACAAATAAACAATTCCATAGTCTGATTCGCTAAACAAAGTGACAGCTTTGTCCTTTTACACAAGAATCCTGCTTTTCCAGTAGGCAGCGCTTACCTCTACCCTACCACAGAATTATTTACTCTCGCCGATAAAGTAGCACTTCCCTCTACCTTACCCTTCTTTCAAACAAACAATTTACTCGTTTCTCTGGGGATAAGACACATGTGGAGACTAGGCTCCTGAGAATTAAGGCCAAAGTTTCACAAGTAAACGTGATTTGCTATTTCATTTACACACTTTTCACACCGAAATCCCTAACATAACACAACCTGCGTTATAACCAAAATGAATTCAGACCGTGTACCAAATTCCATGTGACTTCTCTTGTCACACGTGTTCCACTTCCTACATCCCAGAAGCGTGAAAACTTACATATAACATAACGTGACTCAACATATAGTGTTAGTCATCAAAAAATAATCAATAATCAATAAACAATAATCACTAAACTAATCTATAGAAAACCATAACTCTGCTACCAAGAAATTTGATGCAGCGCGTACAATAAAAACTATTCTCCTCCTAGGTTACTTATAGGTCATCCAGGGGCAAACTATATTTCTCATATCCACATGACGATGGGGCCCATAAACATCGTCTAACACACACGCACACTCCTGGATTTCCTTTACACCTTTGTGAAATTTTGTACTCCTAGGAGAAGCATGAGAACTAAATGGAGAACACCATTTTATGTACCGCTGGAAGAGCCAGGATATCTTATTACCTTATTTTGTCCCTTTCTTTTAGTTATTTCTTAAGATATTCCTGCTTATTGTTTGTCGATGAATCATTCATTTAAGAAATTAGTTCATAGTGATTAAGACCAGCTGAATCACAATAACCAATTACTTATGTCACAATCATTTAGGAAAATAACCACTGAGTCATTTTGGGTTTAAAGAATCTTAAATTTTATATAAATTTTAAAGCGTGAAAAGAATTTTAATACTTTATTCAATTATTCATTCTTAAATTCACAATTTTATTAAGCATAATCAATTTATTGCAGAAAGGAAATTTTGTCATGAAGCCAAAACCCTAATTACCTGCCTAGCTTCCTAATTTAGCCTAATGTTTTCTAACCTAAGTTAGGAATTAGAATTAGCCTGATTCTCATACTCAACTGTAAAATTAAGACAGCAACAGCAACTTCAGCTCGTCAGCATCAGCTACCTGCAACCCGTCTCCTCTAACAGTCTTTCAGCATCTCCCGCTCAGTAAGGGATCGATCAGGACCACCCAGCACTGGAAGCCATCAACACGACTCTTCAACTCCTCTCCTGACTGTGACTGCAACCACGACTGACATCAACTCTCTTGACTGGAACTCTGACCCCCTCCCACTAAGAGTAGGCCCTCTTATACCCTAATTCTAACTTTGCTAACTAACTGTTGCAACATTAATATCACGCTTTTCTTTCATTGGTCCATGCATGTCAGCTTATTCATTCTTTAATCAAGTTCTCTTGGATTCAAGGGTCCTTGGATCATTTCCTTTCCCATACGCTTAAACATTTCCATCCGATTCGATCAGTTCATTTGTAACTTCTTTCGACACATTCGAGAACTCCGCAGTCATTGTCCTTTCTCTTAGACTTGTTTCCCACGGGCTCTCTGCTGATCATCATGGCACACTATCAGTTCAATTAGGTCACACCAGCCTTGACCATTTCTTGCATCCTAGCCTCTCAGAGACATCACGAGGTTCCGGATTTCTCCAATTTCATCCCGTACCACGTGTCCCCTTGCGCCTGCGCACATCTTCCCACTGGCGGCCATTTTATATCGCCACTCGGTTATACTTTAGAAGCACTAATTTGAGGCAAACAAAACATAATTAAAATAGAGAAAAATATCCCTTTCGTTTCCCTCCCGTCTACGTACCCCAATTAGTTGTTACCTAGCAGAAAGCAACACTTAAGCTGTTCCTTACTTACCATCACTATTTGTTTTTGCAACAACACATTTTATTTCTATGAAGCACAACAACATGCATTTATTTTTATTAGTACGCATTTATTTTTACGTTATAATTAGACACACGGACATCCATTAATAGATTATTTAGCACAAACATTGGCATATTACCATTCCCACACATACAGTGTTGATTAATACATTTAAACGAACATTTTATTAATAATTTATAAAATTTGTTAGGGGTTAAATCTTTTATTTTCCCTGCTCCATCACAACACATGGGGGAGTAATGAAAGAAAAAGAAAAACGAGTCTGCTAACCTAAGCAGTTGAAAGATACAGCTCATCCAATCAGAATAGTGTTAGATCAAAAGGCTCCTGTGCAAAACAAATACAAGAATAAGAAGGAAAAGAATGACATCAGGAGTAGGGAAGTGAAATAGACAACAAAAGAATCCCATCATGAGCAAGGGAATTGCTCAAAGCCACTCTATGTATGCTGGAAACAATAGGCTTAAACAAAAGGCAGTTAAAGCTGCTTGTAGCCAAATCTAAAAAGTAGATTGTCAGGCTTCTCCAAGGAGTAGCTCGTGAGCTACTGGTAGCTCTCCAGCTACCTGGAAGTAGCTCTCTTGTGTGTAGCCACTCCCTACTAAATTAGAAGCTATTGATTGGCTGAAATAATTTACGTATACCAAAATTGAGAGCATGTATTTGAGATGAAAATGTGTGTTTTCAGAACTCACAAGCTGATATTTTAAGAAAAATGGCTGAATTTCCAAAATACATTTAAAGCTAAATCATGTGGCATTGAGGAGACCTTTTGCAAACGTAATTACCTTGGTATCAGAGGCATTGCAGCTATGGCTTACCCATGTATAGGCATTTTATACTGAAAAATCCTTTTTAGGTCGAGCCTAGAGTCAGCGCGCATGCTCTGCTCTGGGAGAGTATGTGATAGAAGCCCTGCCCACTCTCTGCCCATATTTGTCATTGGCTTGTGTCAGTGTCCTACGTAAATGCTGGCGTCTGATTCATAAAGAGGCTTGAAAGTCCCTCCTTAGTACCGCCTTGTCTTCATCTGGAACCTCCCATAGCAACTGGTCCTTTAACTTCGGAAGTTACACGGTACGTCTTTTTTAGTCTATGAGCACTATTTTCTTTATTGAGTTTCTGTTGCTGTGGGCAAGGACTCCTGTTTTCACCTGTTACAGCTTGCCACATGTTCATGCCTTTTGTACGATTACTTGAAGTGGGTGTGTGTTTTCTAGTGCGGGAGGGAGCCTCTTTTCACTAGGCATCTACAGTGCAGTGGGAGTGAAGATGTCGTATCTGTTATGTCATAGCTGGCTATTTGCTTGTTTGTTATTGTGCTGTGTTATGTACTTTTATCTACTGTATCTATCCCCATATGTTTATTGTATTTCTGTTTCACTGGATTCGCTCCCGACCATGTAAAGCGCTCTGACACCTTCGGGTCCAGCTAGCGCTATATAAAACTTATATAAATAAATAAATCTGTGGGTGTGTGATACTCTGCACTTTCTCTCACCTGTACTGGTGGGGACTAGATGAGATTTCAAGGCCGATTGTGAAAATCTGCTTGGAATCTGCAGTAAAGTTCACTTTGCAGTTTTTGCTAGGGCAGGCCGCTAATATTTCGTCCAGAGATCTGTGAATCTTTATTTGAGGTTTCTAGCAGTTCCAGCGTCTTTGGTGAGGTTTTGAACTGACGAAGGCTATTACATTTTGTCGGACGTCTCCTGCATGCAAGCTTGATGTCTGTTTACGGGTCCAGAATCTGTCGTATCCCAGCGGGCAGCTGCCTCCCTCTGTTTCTCAATTGTGTTCTCTTGTGCATGGTCTTGCACCTGGCCACTTCAAAGGACTCCATTTTATTTATTGGTGTATTTAACGCGGGATTCCCTTCTTGTGTCATATCCCAGTGTCACCTTATGACGCCTACTGCCCACCCAGGCTTTGTAAACAGTACTTTTTGGCACGTTATCACTTTAAGAGAGATGCTTATCATCAGAACTCTATTTGGAAATATAAAAGTGCATGCATTCACTGTCCCAGGGTACCAGTCTGCTGTTAAGTGAGGGTGCTCTCCTATAAACAGTATTTCACCCCTAGGGAGAAGTGCTGGTACTCTTCCTTTCTTATTGAAGTGCAGCTACTCAGAACCTGCCGCTTTAATGCACAGTTAATAACGGGAAACCAAGTGAGCTTACTTTAAATTTAGCCGAGGCCTAGTTTTGATGCACATCACAGGAAAATGATTCTTAATGGTGCTTTGAAGTACTGTAACCTGAAGAGCTAGATTTAACACTTCTGGCGGATTAATATCATAAAAGAAAAAAACGTAAAAAAAATAGCATCGGAACAGTAAAGTATTGGCCCACCATCTCTTGCATTGAAGCACGCTTATTTTTATGCAGATGTGCATGTGGTCAGAAGAAATACCATTGCTCACAGGGTAGACGACTCAGTGACTGAAGTGGACTGGTCCATTGCCTCATTTTCTATACTGTGGTGGGTGGAAGCAAACGTGAATGGTTGGACAGACCACTAGATGAAGAATGTGACCCCAAACTCACTTTTATAAGTGAAGACATGTGGAAATGTTTGTATTTGTGTTTTGGTGTGGTGTTTTTATTTTTTTAAGTTTATTTTAATTAGGAGTTTGCGAGACAGCTAAAGCTGGCTTTAGGCCAGATGTAAATAGTTGGCTCTGTATTCAGCAGAGTTCCCATGATAAGTATCTAGTAATTACTAGGTGTGGTGAAGAATGAAACCAAATGGATTGTAATGAAGGTATGTTTTATTTAAGCAATTTTATATTGCCCAAAAATGGACCAAGGGTTTTGGGGTACTTTTTACAATGGAAAAAGGACAAAGCTGCACAATGAGCGAAATGACACTACAAATGACACTAAAATAGCAGATTACAACTAGAGCGTAACATTTTCTATCTTTGTCAACATATAGAATATATTTTCATGTGTAAGTGCTTCATATTCTTTTTATTGTACATTTTTTCATTTGTACTTTTTGCTTACCCTTTGTCTTAAGAACTAATCTTATGGTCATGTTTCCGTTTAAACAATTGTAATGTGTGTTTAAGAATATATACATAGCCATCTAACTAAATGGTAGTGGTCTCCAGTTGCTCCCTGTCGTATGTTGAACAAACCCCGCATCACTATGTTTTCTGTAGCATTTAGAATGAAAATAAAACAGACAATATAAGCAATAGCCAACCAAGATGTGTTTGGCTGAATATCCCAAGATAGACGACAACACAGTGTCAGCAAGACTGGTTGACTCGTTATTGAAAATTGTAGTTTAAGTGTAGTGGCGTTTTATTATCATGAATGGGATTTAATATCCTACATATTAATATATCCAAGATAGATTCCAAGAGTCTCACACACAGTGAGGGTAAAAGTCAAGTTGTTAATATTCTTAAGAAATTTGCGGTGAAACGTTTGTAGTTGGTGAAGCCCTTCCCAGTTTTGTTGGGTATAATCCACTTTCCCCATCTCTTCTTTATTGCCACAAGACTATACTGTTCTCTCTCAATCTCTTGAAATGTAAATTCCCTGAAAAAAAGGAGGTTAAAGTGAAGTTATAGTTATCTTTGCTTAGAACACCTTGGGTATATAAAAAATAAAACCTCAGAAATTCTCTTAAATGTAGTTGAAATACAGTTTTGGTTACAAATGAAAACTGAAAAAACACTGAAATTGGGAAGTTATGGTTAGCTTCCCAGTCCATAACACACACAATTGCCATGCAAACCATAACTTGCATCCCAAATGCAATGTTGGGAGAAGAAGTGATCCTGTGTGTCAAGTGGGAGCGGGTCATATATAAAGGCCGGTTCCCCATACATTAATCGGCTGTTGGCGGAATCATGGGACAGCCACCCACATTAAAAGGAATGCATCTTTGGGGGGACCCCAGTTATCCAATAGTCTAGCACTCTGTAGCAACATGTTGAAAGACAGCACCTGTAACAAGACTAGTGACACAATGCTGTGTGCAAGAAAATTTACAGGGCCTATCAGAATAATAAAATGAGGAGCAGGGTGTCAGATGGGTAAAGCATCAGGAACTCTTGCCTCTACAACAGGATTTAGTCACTTCAGTGCATTCGCTTTTAAGGTTCAGGCAACACCTATCTATGAAAGGTTGGGTTCTCTTTGGAAAATAAATTTTTTGAAATGAGTTTGTAAAGATTTACTTGAGTGTTCTGCGAAGAGTACTTATGGCAAAAAGAGCAAAACATGTCAAGTGAATTTATAACAACGTAGTTAGTAATGGGGTCTTCTCACCGTTTGTAGTGCTTCAAGAGTTAGTAGCAGTG
Source organism: Calotriton arnoldi (assembly GCA_963921515.1). Taxonomy (NCBI): domain Eukaryota; kingdom Metazoa; phylum Chordata; class Amphibia; order Caudata; family Salamandridae; genus Calotriton; species Calotriton arnoldi. The sequence continues at coordinate 504,333 of CAWUFW010006508.1, read as the reverse complement.
ATCAGGCTCTGTTAGTTAACCATGAACAACTATTTACGTTAATATGGAACCGGAGCAGAGGTACTTGCTATGAAGCCCTCTAGTGTTGGGGGAAACATTGAAGGATGGGCAGATCATGAAAATGCGGAGAAGCATCCTTTGAAACACGGTCTGAATGGTCCATGTGGCTCAAGGAGAGGAGGAGGAACAGAGGCCATTGTTAAGCATTCTTGACTTCAACATAGCTAATCCCAGACAACAATCTATTGACACAGCCTCCTATCGCCCCTTTCTGAGAGGGGCAGTACGCTCAATGATTGTGCACCACAGTCGATGCAAGAGTTGGGCTCATGCTACAAGTTCTGAGAGAGATGTGGGGGTTGGGAGGAAGAATACATTCTTATTTATCCACTTGGACTAGAGTCCTATTTAGCAGGTTGAAAATACCAGGCTCTCACTTGAAGTGGCAGCATTGTCAGCCGATGAATGGATTCTTTCACCAGCTTTTGTCAGTAATGATGAATGGGTGCGTTGGGTTATGCATTGTATTGGTGGTCAAAGAAGTCTGCAGCGCTCCGGGCAAAGATTTTCATAGGGCTCCCTAAACTTATGCTGTCTGGGGAAGTACAGCTTTGGTGTTGTGTGACGCCTGCAGCAAAGGCCTATATGAGCTTGAGTGCATCCTACAGTTTGTAGGGTTGGTCAAAGTCATTTAAACGTTAATTTCTTTTTTACTCCTAGATTAATGCAGAGAAATACATAATTTTATAGTTAACAAGGACTACTGTAATCCTCTAGTTTACACCCTCTCCTTCCGCTCCACCCACAAGCTTGTTTGCTCTGTTTTTATAGTTCTTAAATCCACAATTCGCCACTTATTCGTCTAATCACTCTAATGGTTGCATCCATTGATACTGCACCAGAAGGTATTAGTGTGATTTAGGTAAAAAGATCTAGTCATTTTGCATTTGAACACGTTGGAAAGAAATCATAAAAATATGAGGATGTGACTGGTGAAATATTTGATCAAGAATTCAGTGGCGTTATGGACAATTTATTGTTGTTCGATTATTTGATTATGTCCCCCTGGCTGAATTTGGTCCTCAACTTTACTTTTCTCTAAACTCTATATGGCTTCCCGGCTTATGGCAGGATTTTGGGTAGCCTAGATTTGGTAGTATTTGAGACGAGGAGTGAATCCCAGGTACTTTAAGTAATATCAGTGCCTCTTCAACTAGGGGTAGTCATGAGCTCGATCTCCTTTTTCATGGAAACAGTCTAAAATTCTCAAGCCTAAACTGCCCCCTCATTTCTCAACTTTCGTAGGGCTAGATTGGTTACCTAGGGTAAGATGGGCTTACTGAGGCCCCTTGGGCATGAGGATCCATGTCTCAGAAAGCTGTCCATGATTTACAATATCTGTAAGGTGTATCTAGGCAGTGCAGCCGGTGCAGCTGCTCCAGGGAGGTCGGGGGGGCAGCTGCTTATATATGAAAAACTACTCCAGAATCCACTTTTCTTGAACCTCGGGCACATTCTTGGCTCTCCCAGTAAACTTGAATCAGAAGTACTCTTTGAATGCTTTGAATTCAATTCACTTGAATAAATGCAACCTTTGTGGTTGTCACCCACACTGGCACTCCCAATACTGGATCAATCTGGAAATGCACTTTACTTCCAGACAGGGTTAAAGTGTCGCAATTCGAAAAATCAAGATACTTTGTTGCTGCAGGAAATGTAAATTTCCATGATTCTCAGTCCAGAGTAAGCATGGTGCATTACGTATTGAAGTCCTGACTCTTATGGCACTGTTACAGTATTAATTATAGGCTGCTCAATACATGAGTAAATCGATCTTAAGTGATAAAGGCACTGGGAAATCACCACATCTGAAACCCCTAAAGAACTTGAGGAAGGCTACTTATATTTTTAGGTCGAGCCTGGTCAGCGCATGAGCTGCTCTGCAAGGCATGCTGTATTGGAGTATGGACTTGAAGCTCCGCCCACTCTCCGCCCAACTTTTCAATTGGCTCCTGTTACTGTCTTTTCTAAATGGTATCTTTTGATTCATGAATAGGCTTAGTAGTCCCTCCTTAGTACTGCCTTGTCTGCATTGGTAACCTCCCATGAGAACTGGACCTTTTACTTTGTTTTTACTTGGTGTGTTGTATTTACAGTCTGTAAGCTCATTTTTTTTAATGACTTTATCCTATTGTACGCAGTAGGTGCTTCCCTGCAGGGTACTGTTTTTCAACTCTCTGCTCCTTATCGGTGGAGGGAGGGGGTGGAGAGGGTGTGGGGGGGGTGAACCACTTTTAAACTCTCTCTCTGCTGTATGCTCCTCATCGTCCGGGCGCCATGCTTAATGTTTCAACAAAGCACAGCACATACAAACAATGGCGGCCTTCCTCGCTAATGGCACTCCTTAAAAAAAAATTATTCTGCTCTCCTTTTTAGGTCGAGATTAGGCGTACGACCTCTTGTATACTTTAGTATACATATATCTCTGTGGGCCAAATGCCATTCCTTGCTTCTCATTTGTTCGTTTCAATGTCCTTTAAAAATCCTTGCTTACTAGTGGCCAGTCCTGCCTCTTTTTCCTCCTTTTTCCTCCAAGGAGCAGGGACTTAGTACAATAAAATTACGCTTTGTTCTGTTGATCTGCTCAGGGGGGACTAATTTATTATGTTTTCTACCTCGTGTTACATTGTGGGTGCTCAGACATAGCTGCTTACATTTTATTGCAGCAATCACACTTACAGTTCCTTCCATGTGGCTGGCATCCTTTTGTAGTCTTCCCGAAGGCAGCTCCCAAGCTGGCTTGGAATGCAAGCAATTAGCTATTTTTTATTTGCTTACTGTTACCATGGTGGCACTCGAGCTTTAGCTGTAAACATTGTAAGCTAAAGCGCGGGTGCTCCGATTGCTTAAAAAGTAAGATTCTTGTCTTACCAGCCCTCCTCAGAAGCACTGTGTTTTCACTTGCTCCAGCAGGTTGTAAACAGCGCTCCTGTTTTCACTTCCTCTTGAAGCATCACAGCTTCCGAGCCATAGGTTATTATTTCTTCGATCCCACCCCCTTCTTCCCCTATTGCAGTCGCCCTTCAGTTTCACAATGGCAGCTGCACGCCTAACGGTTTATCTACACGGGCGTCTTTATTACCAGTGCCAATATGGGGGCCACGGTACGTGCAGTTCAGGTAAATTTATTTCTCTAATAGACAAGACGAGCGCGACTGCTGCACCTTTACACAGGAGAATAATCCACCTCAACACTGCACTGCCGGGTGACGCGATCATCGGTTGATTACACCGTTTCAATCAGATCCTACGAGTGGCGAATATTAAAATACCAGCCACATACGGTGTTTGTTTATCTGCCTCATCCGTACACAGGAGTGTAACCCACTTCAATATGGCGCTGCCGGGGGATGCGCTCATCAGGTGATGGTACTTTTTCAGTTAAGTCCGACGAGCGCTGGACTGCCACATTTTTTTATTTCAACATAATATGGAATGGAGTTTGTCTGAGCAGCCGCATCTTACCGATCGCAAGGACGCCGGTGGGCCTGCACAGGAGGGAAGCATAGCTGCCAAGGTTTGAGATTGCTATGTGTGACATTTTCCTAATGTCACTGTAATTATGAGTGACATTTGAACGACTATGAGTGACACTTTCTAGCGAGCAAAATCAAGCAATTTAGACAAGTAAAACATATAACTATAAGAAATTACACCCAACTGAGCAAAGAGAAACTCTAAGAAGATTTTAAAACTAGTGCAAACTACAAAAAATTGGAGGGCACTAACTGGAGACAGATTGTGTGAGTGCAAAATAGGCAGCCACGTTTTTTGCTTATGTGTGGCATGTCCATGGTATTAGTAGGACTTATGAATGACATTTAACTACCAAATGTGTGACACTTAGAGTAACACTTTCTCACGAGTAAAACCACGTAATGAGGTGCATGGAAAGAGAAATATCAAAAGTTTTACACAAGAAGTTCTGAATAATATCTTGCAACTGGAGCAAACCCCATGAAATGAAAGGTTACACTTGCTTTATAATGCACCCTAAATGTCTGCAGTTTTTGTGGCAGGCTATCTTATACTATATGCAATACAATTTTAAAACAATTTGCATATTCATGTGCTTACAGTCGCAGACTGGACTCCTCGTAGCACTATAATATAGAAGTAACTAGCACTACTGAGCCAAGAAGGACAAACTTCTGTTCCTCTGTGGTTACAGCTGCACTGATCTGGAAATTGCCAGACATAATTTATCGCACTTACAACATGAATACAATTCGTCCTGTAGCGTGAAGAAATAAACTCCCGGGCAGGCTCATCCTGAAATGAATGGTGTGCACTAACTTGCATTGCTGCCTTGTATTGATAACGAAATGCTGCAGAGATCAACTGAACGGGACACACAGAGCCTGTAGACTCACCTGCCGGTAAACAAGTGCTTCTGCATGTACCAGTCTGAGCGCTTCACCACTTCGACTTGGTTTCGTCTTGTGGCTGAGCTCTTCGGTTGGCTGGGCAGGGGCCAAGGGGGCACGGGTTGCAACAGCAGGCCTCAGTTGAAGAGTGTGCCTGAGCAGAGACGTCACCGGAGCTAAGCAGCATGTCTTCACTGCGAGAAGTGCTGTATTCTGGCTGGTAATGGCACTTAATGACTTCTATCATTGCGTGCTGTTAGCTCGGCTGCCATCGGTGCCAGCCTGAGCCAGAGAGTCCACACAGCACCTACCCCCCTAACTAAAACAATACAACAGTTCGCTGCAACACTTAAATTAGTTTCTGCAGGCAGGGAGAGGCCCAGCTGATTTAAAGGGCTCTCTCTGGCGCCGTTCTGTGTCCTCTTCAGCAGCGGCAATTAATAATTCCTCCGGCGGACCACCTGTCGGGTGGTCCGGTCGTGGGATTACAAGGCAGGGGAGAAGCTTTACAAATATCTCTTCCGGCCCCGACAGTGAGTAGGTCAGGGTAGTAGAGATCCCAGGTCAAGTTAACCATCGGGTGACCTGATTGGCTAATAAGAGCTTTTATGGGTATATTTACATTAGTCACCGCTCGTCCCTCAAGTACGTGCAGAACATTCTGGCAGGATTCGTGCCCATCCGCGTTCTTTCACACTCTGGGGACTCTGCCATCAATCAAAGGCAGACTCTAAAAATAAGCTGATTTCTGCCAGAAGGCGGTGTGGGGTTAATGAGGCCTTTTTCACAAAGATGTGCCGGCAGCTATTACGAGCCTGCTGTATATTTAGCAGACGGTGGGGAGGTAAACACAGTCCCCCTGTAGTCGTGCCTCAGAGGTGTGCTCACGAGTGTGAAGCAACATAAACACCCCTGATAAATACACGTGTCTCTTGGAGATGCACCGGCGGAAGTTGTATCAAGCTAATTCAGCAGCGAGAGATTACTTTAGAGGCACTCATTTACTTTGAGGATGCGAGCGGCAATTCGAAGGTCTGTCTCGTGGCCGCAACTACTCCCGCAGCAAATGCCGTCCTGGAACCATGAGGCTCAGCAGCAGCAGGTTCTGACTGATGTGAGGTCACATCCCCCACCACGGCGCCACAGAGCCTGTAACGCAATGACTCTGCTGAGGGCAGGCCCCGCCCGGGTCTCCAGGCAGCAGAGGACATATTGTAACATTGTAGCACGGCACTGAGAGATTTTTAACTGTTACTAAGCCAGTGCTGGCAAGTGAAGTCTGCCGGGCCGGGCGCACGCACAGGTGTCAGATGTGCCAGCGCGCGCTAGTACCTGGCGTAGGAAGCCAGTTTCAGCGCTGTCAGCAGACAGAGTGCGGTCAGTGGCAAAAATGCGTGACAATGCATTTCAGTGCGGTGATGCGGGAACACCACACTGAAATGCGTTAGCGTCACACCTGATGCGTGATACTTGGCAGGCCTGGGGAAGGAGGTTAAATCATGAGATTTTTGGCTAATTCCTATAAAGTGTTGCTTCACTTAGGAAGAAAGTGTGTATGAAGAGGGGGAGGGGGTACCCCATGTACGTTATGTGAGACGCCACCCCCTTGCCCTCCAAACTGTAGCCTCTTTTTTTGCCACGCTGCAGTTCTAATTTACATCTAAATGCTTGTTTACAATATTTGGAGAATATTAACCTTTCTCTTAATTAGTCTAGGACTGGAGTTAAAACAGTGACGTAGCCTGTTCAGCGTGCAAACTCTCTTTATCGACCGCCCAATCAAAGGCCATGCTGTGATTGACTGCTGTGTCTACAGGTTGCATATTCGTCTGAGCAGCCTGTGCTTAAACCTGCTTGTGAAAGCAAACGCTTATGTGTAATTGTAAAATAGAAAATCCACTTCCTGATGCATGCCTGGGTTATAGTTTGTTTTTTGCAGCAAAATTGTTTTCACAATGTTTGCAAAACCCCTTTGTAGCTCATGTTCTGTGACGTGGAACCAGAGGCATTTTATTACATAGTTCATACAATGAACTTACTCTAAAGCAAAGAAACTGCTTTAAAGTGCCACAACACCAATGGACTGTGCCGGGTGCAGAGTCAAAAGCAAGTTTAATTAGCATTTCTGATTCATAGGAATCACAGATTATACACTCACATACACACACTCCCTTCCCGTCCCCACCTGCCTTTGGCTGTTACCTGATGGACCTAGGATGGTAAGCCCCACACATCGTCTTGACTTCTAGGAATGCCCCTCAGTATAGGCCTGTCAATTTTCTAAGGTTAGGACATTTGTTTAGTGCACTGCACAACCTGACAGTGTCTCGAGGTGATCCAAATTCCAATCCTGGTTTCTCCACTTAACGACAATGTGATCTAGGGCAAATTGTCTTATTTTCAACAGTGGAAATTCGTGTTGACCAGTTACAAATGGTTTCCACTAAGTAATTTTGCTGAGGTGTCTACTTAGGTACCATAAGGTGGCAATATAGAGGCAAACCAATATCAATATGTTATTATTGCACATTTACCTCTGCATGAGGAGAAGGGTGCTTTGACACATCGACTGAAAAAACCCCAGAAATCTTGGTGACCTTACTGCATTTTTATTGGACCATTATAAGCAGCAAGTAGAGAAGTATCAGTCGCTGTCCCCTCAACTTTTAAAGGCTCTGATTCCGAAACCATCTGCGGGCAGCGCTTTAAAAAAAATACACATTGGCACCTTTCATGAACATTATGATCTATGAGCATTTAGGGTCATCCCTCCCTTTCTGAGAAATATGAAGTAACGGAGCGGAAGTGAGCAACGAATGTATAGGTACGCCAGGCTTTCTATGCAGAAGTGCACGGGGGAGTCACCCACTCATTCTATACTCGAGAGTTAACTGGCAAAGAAATACACCACGTGACATAAAGAGCACAGACCATAATTGTATGAAAGTGAGAAAACAAAGGGCAGCCATCTGGGTGACATCACCAGTGCCCATATCGCTGTTGAAAGTGAATGCTGATAAAGTGATTGTGACATATGTGAGAAGTTGGCCTGGCATATGCTGTCCACTAATTATAGTGGGCACCTTGCACCAGTCCAAACAACCCCTTATTGGAGATAGGTTAAAGACAACCTTATTGAAAGCTATCCTAGTGGTAGCTATGGAGAGCAGCCTTCAGGCTAAGTCTTGAAGGAATGTAAAGCAGCTTGTTTTACCAGTCTATAATCTCTTGAGTGACCAAATGAAAGAGCACCACACCAGGTATATATTCAAAATATATGTATTTATTGCTAAACACACCCCTCTAGTCTCTTTATGAGGCTAGAGTTCGAAGTACATGAGTTAGAAGTTATTAAATCACAGTAATAGCACAAATACACGTTTGGGCCCTAGGGGCGTGCCAAACCATATACCAATAAAGTGGTATGCGAACCACGACTGAACTAGACACTAGGCCTAGAGCCTCTAGAAGTGCTTGGACCACAAGGAACCACCCAAGGTAGTGACACAGGGGACCCACGGGAGACGCGTGCAGTGTAAATACACAACCGCGATACGCCGTTGACTTCTATGGAGAAAGTCAGGATCGGGAAATTAGAGAAAAGGGACACTTAAAAGAGGACTAGGACAAAACCCTTTGAGATCTAGGACTTTGAAGAGTCTCTACCCACGGGAGCACTGGAGTACTCGTGTTACCTCACCCAGGGAAGCCGGGTGCATAGGTGCCTTTCGGGAGTCGGGTTTCGTCGTCGATTCGAATGGCGATCTGCTGCAAAGTGCTGCTGGCGGCCAAGAGAAAAGTGTCCGGGTGGATCCAAGAGTGGATCGGAGTTCTGAAGAACCTGAAAGCAGAGGGGACAGAGTCTGGGTCACTAGCCAGTGACCAGGAAGGCGATGGACAGATGCCCACCGATGTCGAGTGCTTCAGGTGCATTGATGGTCGTCTTGACTCTTCAGCCACGAGGTCCAGGAGGCGTTGTCGGTGACCAGGAGCAGGATTCGGGCTGGTACACGATGTCTGTCGAGTGCTGAGGTGTCGGCGACCGGATTGGATCCAACAAGCCTTGGCAACGGCAAGTCTCGATGCAGAGGAAGATCGTCGATGGTGCAGACCAGTAAGGTCTGGGGAACTCACCCAGTGAGGGTAAGTGAGGGCAAGCCTGGAGCAACCAGGATGCCAAGTTAGAAAAGGATTGGCCTTCGTTAAGGGCTACTAGCCAACGGGCTAGCGACCGCGAAGGAGCCTCAAGACGCCGCACGTGGATCTGGCTTACAGGACACTCGTGGAGTGGGGGCCAGTTATCTTCGGTGCAGTTGGTGCTGGAGGCTAGGGCTACTCGGAGCCCAAAGCATGACTTCTTGGAAGACCCAGAAGAGGATGCACTTGCAAATGTACTCGGTGTCCATGGGTCACGGTCTCAAGTCACCCACGATAGCCACGGGCCTCAGCTTTGCTGGGGACTCAGGGTAGCCTCGGGGAAGTCTGAGAATCCACCTCTGGTGATGCGATGACTTCGGCGTCCGACGGGAGCTTCAGAAATGCGAACCGGACAGATGCTTCTTTGGTGCCTGCCAAGCAGGGGAGTCACTCCTTGACCCCAAGGGAGATTCTTCTGTCCTCTAATCGTGAGTAGAGCGTCGAAGGTCCAGGATTCAGTTACAGAGTTTCGTCCAGGGATAATCTAAAGTCCTAAGGACTGGGTTCCTACCTTTATACTAAAGATAGGGGTTGGACTACTCTGTGGCCCCACCTATGGGTGGGTCAGGGCAGAGGGGTGGCTACACCCCTTTCCCTTTGTCCAGTTCGTGCCAAAGCAGGGGCTGCAAGCCCCTGATCCGGTTTGAACTGGGGTATGCACTAGGGACACCAAATGTGCCCCCAGTGCAGGACTTCAAAGCACCCGAAAGTGCTCCCGCCCAGCCCCAATACACATTATCCTGTCTGGGGAGGTGGTCACACCTCCCTGGGACAGGAAACCTGTTGTCCAGGCCTCCCCTGCCGGAGTTTCGTCCAGCAGCAGGAGGCCAGACTCGTGTCTGTGGCAGCAGCATCCATTTTGTGATGCCAGGGCTTTGGAAAGAAGTTACCGGACTAGTCAGAGTTAACATGTCTTTCCCTCTAGAAGGGTGGAATACTACCCCCGCCGCCAGGATTGGCGTGGGGGGTAGTATTCCAAGATGTTTGACACCAAACACGACATGTTTAGGTGCAGCCATTCCAAAGTTAGCATTTTACCGCGAGGATATAATGCGCTTAAGAGTATATGGTCAGGCTGCACTACAAACAGCATCAGAGATGGTCTCCGAACGCTGCAGAGGGCCCTGCTCATGCAGGGGCACCCTCTCACATAGGAACCATGCACTCTGCCTTTAGGATTGATAAGGCCTGCCTTAGGAGTGACTTATAGGTTTATATGTGTGTATGTATTTAGTGATATAGGTAGCCTATATCACAGGAAGGGGTGCATGCACCACCTTACCCAGGCTGCAGTAGCAGACCTGTGGTGTCAGTTTGGATGGCCTTCCAGGGGTGGCATAATACATGCTGCAGCCCCTGGCAGGCCTCTGAGGTACCTATGCCCTTGGTACATAGTATACCATATACTAGGGACTTATAAGGGCACTCCAGATCCCAATCAGTGATGTGCCTAAGGCACATGGAAACCATTTTAGAGAGGAAGCAGCTAGGCTGGGGTTCTGATTAGCAGGGCCCCAGCCAGACTAATGTCGAAAAACAGTGAAGCATCAGCAAAACGTGGGGGTACCCATGTGAAGCAGATCCTACTCTCCTACACAACCCCCCAAACGTAGGGACATTAAACTAACCTTGCCCAGTTAAGTCTTCATGTTCTAAGTGGAAATACCTAGAGAGTCCATCTGCATTCGCATGGTTACTCCCAGGCCTATGTTCCACTGTAAAGTCCATCCCCTGTAGGGAAATGGACCACCTAAGCAGTTTGGGGTTTTCACCCTTCATTTGTTTTAGCCATAAGAGGGGCTTATGGTCTGTCTGAACCAGGAAGTGTGTACCAAACAAGTATGGCCTCAACTTCTTCAGAGCCCAGACCACAGCAAAGGCCTCCCTCTCTATGGCTGACCAACGTTTCTCTCTAGGGGTCAGCCTTCTGCTAATAAAAGCTACTGGCTGATTCTGACCTTCTTCATTCAATTGTGACAGTACAGCCCCTACCCCCAATTCAGATGCATCAGTTTGAACAATGAACTTCTTGGAGTAATCAGGACTCTGCAGAATTGGAGCAGTGCACATGGCCTGCTTGAGGTCATCAAATGCCTTTTGACAGCTAACTGTCCACTGAACCTTTTTGGGCATTTTCTTAGAAGTTAAGTCATTCAGGGGTGTCACTATTGATCCATACCCCTTGACAAATCTCCTATAGTACCCAGTCAGGCCTAAGAAGGCTCTCACCTGAGTCTGGGTAGTGGGAGCAGTCCAGTCCATGATGGTCTGGATCTTGCTCTGCAAAGGTTGAACCTGGCCTCCACCCACAAGGTGGCCCAGGTACACAACCTGACTCTGCCCTATCTGGCACTTAGTGGCCTTGATAGTCAGGCCTGCCTTTTGCAGGGCCTGTAAAACATTCCTGAGGTGGACCAGGTGATCCTCCCAGGTGGAGCTAAAGACAGCAATATCATCGAGATATGCTGCACTATAGGCTTCCAGTCCTGTGAGAACTGTATTCACCAACCTCTGGAAAGTGGCAGGTGCATTCTTCAGACCAAAGGGCATTACCACAAATTGATAATGCCCACTAGGGGTTGAGAATGCTGTTTTGGGCTTTGCAGTATCAGCTAGTCTGATCTGCCAGTAGCCAGCTGTTAGGTCAAATGTGCTGAGATATTTGGCAGAGGCCAAAGTATCTATGAGCTCATCTGCCCTGGGTATTGGATGGGCATCAGTCCTAGTGACTGCATTGAGACCCCTGTAGTCCACACAAAACCTCATCTCTCTTTTTCCACCACTGGTGTGAGGTTTTGGTACAAGGACCACTGGACTAGCCCAAGGGCTATCTGAGGGTTCAATAACTCCCAATTCCAACATTTTCTGGACTTCAGTCCTGATACAGTCCCTGACATGGTCAGGTTGCCTATAAATCTTGTTTTTAATAGGCAGACTGTCCCCAGTGTCCACTTCATGAGTGCACCAGGTGGTCTGACTGGGTGTCAGTGAAAACATATGTCTAAACTGATTGAGGACTTGCCTGCAATCAGTTTGTTGCTGGGTAGTGAGGCTGCCTGCCAAGGCTGCACCATCAACTGACCCATCGTCAGGGTTCTGTGAGAGCAGGTCAGGGAGTGGGTCACTCTCTTCCTCCTGCCCTTCATCAGTAGCCATGAGCAAGCCCATGTCTGCCCTGTCCACATATGGTTTTAACCTGTTGACATGGAGAACCCTGTGGGGACTCCTGGGTGTTCCTAGGTCTACTAAATAAGTGACCTCACCCTTCTGCTCAACAATAGTGTGGGGTCCACTCCATTTATCTTGGAGAGCTGCTGGGGCCACTGGCTCCAACACCCACACCTTCTGTCCTGGCTGGTAAACAGTCAGAACAGCCTTTTGGTCATGCCAGGCCTTTTGAAGTTCCTGGCTAGCCTCAAGGTTTTTGGTTGCCTTTTTCATGTACTCAGCCATCCTGGAGCGGAGACCAAGTACATAGTCCACTATATCTTGCTTTGGGGGCTTGAGAGGTAACTCCCATCCTTCCTTCACCAAGCACAGTGGACCCCTCACAGGGTGGCCAAACAGAAGTTCAAAAGGGCTGTAACCAACCCCTTCTGAGGCACCTCCCTATATGCGAATAAAAGGCAGGGCAAGAGTATGTCCCATCTACGCCTAAGCTTTTCTGGGAGCCCTTTAATCATGCCCTTCAAGGTTTTGTTGAATCTCTCAACTAAACCATTGCATTGTGGGTGATAGGGTGTGGTGAACTTATAAGTCACTCCACACTCCTTCCACATTGCTTTTAAGTACCCAGACATGAAGTTAGCACCCCTGTCTGATACTACCTCCTTAGGAAAGCCCACTCTTGAGAAAATTCCCAGGAGGGCCCTTGCCACCACAGGTGCTGTAGTGGTCCTGAGGGGAATAGCTTCTGGGTACCTGGTGGCATGATCCACTACCACCAGGATAAACCTGTGCCCAGAGGCTGTTTGGGGATCCATGGGACCAACAATGTCAATCCCTACCCTTTCAAAGGGCACCCCCACCACAGGTAGTGGTATCAGGGGGGCCTTTGTAGTGCCACCTGCTTTGCCACTGGCTTGGCAGGTTACACAGGAGCGACAAAACTCCTTACTGTCTTCAGACATGTGGGGCCAGTGAAAGTGAGGGACAATTCTGTCCCAAGTCTTGTTCTGGCCCAGGTGACCTGCTAAGGGAATATCATGGGCTAGGGTCAATAGGAAGCCCCTGAACTTCAGAGGTATAACCAACCTCCTGGTAGCACCAGGCTTGGGGTCTCTACTCTCTGAGTACAGGAGTCCATCATCCCAATACACTGTATGGGGACCACTAGCTTTCCCAGCAGCCTCAGCAGCAGCTTGCTGTCTGAGGGGTTCAAGGGAGGGGCAGCTCTGCTGCTCCTGGCTCAGATCTGCCCTAGAAGGTCCCCCTGTCCCCAAGAACTCAACCTGGTCAGGTTCAAGTTCCTCTGGGACAGTTCCTTCTTCAGGGCTGAGATCATCCCCCTCAAGGGACTGATCTTCCTCCTGAGCCAAGGGGGAAGGCACTGCCTTAACCCTACTACTCCTCCTCTTGGAAGGCACTTGGTCCATTCTTCCAGAATCCAAGGCCTGTTCAGTGCTAGACATTTTGGCTTGTGACCTGGTCACAGCAAACACATCTGCAGGGATCCCCAGCATTTCTGCATGGGTCCTGAGCTCCACTTCTGCCCATGCAGAAGTCTCTAAGTCATTGCCAAGCAAGCATTCGACTGGTAGGTTTGCACTCACCACAACCTTCTTAAGGCCAGTTACCCCTCCCCAGGAGAAGTTAACAACTGCCAGAGTATGGTCTGTTCTGACATTGCTAGCATTGGTCACTTGGTACATCTCACCAAGTATAACTTGCCCAGGATTCACAAGGTCTTGTGTCACCATTGTGACACTTGCCCCTGTGTCCCTAAATGCCAAAGCCTCACGTCCATTAATTAAAGGCTGTTGTCTGTACTTGCCCAGATTACTGGGACTCACAGAGGAGGTCACATCCATGCCTCCATCACAGACTAACACAGCCTGAGTCAGTTCTCTGACTAGGTCAGAGCCCAACTCAGTTCCCAGGGTGAACCCTACTAAACCCTTGGCTGGAGCACTCCCACCAACTGTACTAGGGGGAACAGGTGCCTTAGGGGCATTGGTGGGTGCTGGACTGGAGTCTTTGGACTTGGTGCAATCACTGGTCCAGTGGGTCTTTTGCTTACAGACCTTGCACCATGGTTTTCTTTGGCCTTTCCCTTTGGTAGACTGTGAATCCCCACCAGAAGAAGATTTTTGGGGGCCTGATGAAGACTTTTGATCTTTACCCTTCTCCCCACCCTTTTCAGAGTTCTTAGCATCTTGCTTCTTGGTTTCCCCACCTTGGTTCTGTACCTTCTGCTTCACCCTGGTTCTGACCCATTTGTCTGCCTTCTTTCCCAATTCTTGGGGAGAGGTCAGATCAGAGTCTACCAGGTATTGATGCAACAGCTGATTTTGACAGTTATTAAGAATCTGCTCCCTCATTATCAGATTGTACAATCCTGAGAAGTCACACACCTTACTGCCCATCAACCAGCCTTCCAGAGCCTTGGCAGAACAATCCACATAGTCTACCCAGTCTTGAGTCTGTGCTTTTTGGGTGTCTCTGAACTTCAACCTGTACTGTTCAGTGGTTAGGCCAAACCCATCAATAAGAGCACTCTTCAAGACCTTGTAATTATCAGCATCCTCCTCTCTAACAGTGAGGAGCTTATCTCTACCTTTGTCAGCAAAGGAGAGCCACAAGATTGCTGCCCACTGCTCCTGAGGGACCTTCTGTACCTTACAGGCCCTCTCTAATGCAGTTATCCATTTGTGGATATCATCCCCACTCTGGTAGGGAGGGACAATCTTGCTCAGGTTCCTATGGTCATAGGACCTTTCCCTGTCTCTAGGGACATGGCTGCCACCATGGGACTCTAGTCCCAACTTTCTTCTCTCTCTAAGGAGATCTAGGGATTCCCTATCTAAAGCCAATTGCTTTTTTCTGATTTCCAGCTGAGTTTCCTCATACTGGACCAGTCTGTCTCTTCTCTCATGAGAGGATTCCCTCCTGTGAGAGGAGATAGAGCTCCCTATGGAGGTGCCAGAGTGGTTAGACTCCTGAGAAGGAGATCTAGACTTCCTGGGCACACTCTTAATCCTTCCTGGGGGGACAAAGAGGGCATCATTCTGATCATCCTCATCATCTTCCACAGGAGGGATTGGGTTATCCAGGTCAGGGTCATTGTCACCCTCCTGGCCAGTCTCAGAGGGGGGCTGGGGGTATTGGTACCCCTGGCCTCCTCCTCTTCCTCTGCCCCACCCTCAGCTCCTACCCCTTCAGTCCCCAAGGGCTTACTAAGGTCATAAGCCACCAACAACTCCTTGAGGTGTTGGGTGGTGGGGCTTTGGCCTGTCCTTATTTTTCTCAAGTTGCATAAAGCTCTCAATTCCAAGAATGGGAGTGTATCATACTTGGAGGGTGGAAGCTCAATGGCTTCCTGCAAGGATTCTTTAGATCCTACCCTTAAAGACATTACTAGTGTGGTGTGGTGTATGCACTACCTACTCTAGTGTGGCCTACTAAACTCTCTTGAGTTGTAGAAAGGGTTGTGCTATCCCTTAACACACAACTCTAAGTTCAGTAGAACTTACTGTATTCTAAGCTTAAATTATATGTACCTTAGGTACCTTTAGTGGTTTTCAGTTGATCAATTCAATTGAGATTATCTGGTAAAACAATAGCAAGCTGGAATCCCACACGCTGCACACCAATGTGAGAAGTTGGCCTGGCATATGCTGTCCACTAATTATAGTGGGCACCTTGCACCAGTCCAAACAACCCCTTATTGGAGATAGGTTAAAGACAACCTTATTGAAAGCTATCCTAGTGGTAGCTATGGAGAGCAGCCTTCAGGCTAAGTCTTGAAGGAATGTAAAGCAGCTTGTTTTACCAGTCTATAATCTCTTGAGTGACCAAATGAAAGAGCACCACACCAGGTATATATTCAAAATATATGTATTTATTGCTAAACACACCCCTCTAGTCTCTTTATGAGGCTAGAGTTCGAAGTACATAAGTTAGAAGTTATTAAATCACAGTAATAGCACAAATACACGTTTGGGCCCTAGGGGCGTGCCAAACCATATACCAATAAAGTGGTATGCGAACCACGACTGAACTAGACACTAGGCCTAGAGCCTCTAGAAGTGCTTGGACCACAAGGAACCACCCAAGGTAGTGACACAGGGGACCCACGGGAGACGCGTGCAGTGTAAATACACAACCGCGATACGGCCGTTGACTTCTATGGAGAAAGTCGGGATCGGGAAATTAGAGAAAAGGGACACTTAAAAGAGGACTAGGACAAAACCCTTTGAGATCTAGGACTTTGAAGAGTCTCTACCCACGGGAGCACCGGAGTACTCGTGTTACCTCACCCAGGGAAGCCGGGTGCATAGGTGCCTTTCGGGGTCGGGTTTCGTCGTCGATTCGAATGGCGATCTGCTGCAAAGTGCTGCTGGCGGCCAAGAGAAAAGTGTCCGGGTGGATCCAAGAGTGGATCGGAGTTCTGAAGAACCTGAAAGCAGAGGGGACAGAGTCTGGGTCACTAGCCAGTGACCAGGAAGGCGATGGACAGATGCCCACCGATGTCGAGTGCTTCAGGTGCATTGATGGTCATCTTGACTCTTCAGCCACGAGGTCCAGGAGGCGTTGTTGGCAACCAGGAGCAGGATTCGGGCTGGTACATAATGTCTGTCGAGTGCTGAGGTGTCGGCGACCGGATTGGACCCAACAAGCCTTGGCAACGCCAAGTCTTGATGTAGAGGAAGATCGTCGATGGTGCAGACCAGCAAGGTCTGAGGAACTCACCCAGCAAGGATAAGTGAGCGCAGGCCTGGAGCAACCAGGATGCCAAGTTAGAAAAAGATTGGCCTTCGTTAAGGGCTACTAGCCAATGGGCTAGCGACCGCGAAGGAGCCTCGAGACGCCGCACGTGGATCTGGCTTACAGGACACTCGTGGAGTGGGGGCCAGTGATCTTCGGTGCAGATGGTGCTGGAGGCTAGGGCTACTCAGAGCCCAAAGCATGACTTCTTGGGAGACCCAGAAGAGGATGCACTTGCAAATGTGCTCAGTGTCCAGGGGTCACGGTCTCAAGTCACCCACGATAGCCACGGGCCTCAGCTTTGCTGGGGACTCAGGGTAGCCTCAGGGAAGTCTGAGAATCCACCTCTGGTGATGCGATGACTTCGGCGTCCGACGGGAGCTTCAGAAATACGAACCGGACAGATGCTTCTTTGGTGCCTGCCAAGCAGGGGAGTCACTCCTTGACCCCAAGAGAGATTCTTCTGTCCTCTAATCGTGAGTAGAGCATCGAAGGTCCAGGATTCAGTTACAGAGTTTCGTCCAGGGATAATCTAAAGTCCTAAGGACTGGGTTCCTACCTTTATACTAAAGATAGGGATTGGACTACTCTGTGGCCCCACCTATGGGTGGGTCAGGGCAGAGGGGTGGCTACACCCCTTTCCCTTTGTCCAGTTCATGCCAAAGCAGGGGCTGCAAGCCCCTGATCCGGTTTGAACTGGGGTATGCACTAGGGACACCAAATGTGCCCCCAGTGCAGGACTTCAAAGCACCCGAAAGTGCTCCCGCCCAGCCCCAATACACATTATCCTGTCTGGGGAGGTGGTCACACCTCCCTGGGACAGGAAACCTATTGTCCAGGCCTCCCCTGCCGGAGTTTCGTCCAGCAGCAGGAGGCCAGACTCGTGTCTGTGGCAGCAGCATCCATTTTGTGATGCCAGGGCTTTGGAAAGAAGTTACCGGACTAGTCAGAGTTAACATGTCTTTCCCTCTAGAAGGGTGGAATGCTACCCCCGCCGCCAGGATTGGCGGGGGGTAGTATTCCAAGATGTTTGACACCAAACACAACATGTTTAGGTGCAGCCATTCCAAAGTTAGCATATTACCGCGAGGATATAATGCGCTTAAGAGTATATGGTCAGGCTGCACTACAAACAGCATCAGAGATGGTCTCCGAACGCTGCAGAGGGGCCCTGCTCATGCAGGGGCACCCTCTCACATAGGAACCATGCACTCTGCCTTTAGGATTGATAAGGCCTGCCTTAGGAGTGACTTATAGGTTTATATGTGTGTATGTATTTAGTGATATAGGTAGCCTATATCACAGGAAGGGGTGCATGCACCACCTTACCCAGGCTGCAGTAGCAGACCTGTGGTGTCAGTTTGGATGGCCTTCCAGGGGTGGCATAATACATGCTGCAGCCCCTGGCAGGCCTCTGAGGTACCTATGCCCTTGGTACATAGTATACCATATACTAGGGACTTATAAGGGCACTCCAGATCCCAATCAGTGATGTGCCTAAGGCACATGGAAACCATTTAAGAGAGGAAGCAGCTAGGCTGGGGTTCTGATTAGCAGGGCCCCAGCCAGACTAATGTCGAAAAACAGTGAAGCATCAGCAAAAAGTGGGGGTACCCATGTGAAGCAGATCCTACTCTCCTACAACATAGGTCAGATGCATAAAGCTAAACGGAGTGTGTCCCAAATGGGAAATAATAAAATCATAAACTCAACTTTATGTATGTTCTTTATGTACCCACTCAGGACCTAGGATAAATTGAAGAGATTCAGATCACAGGGGGAGCTATTCATGTTCATTCACTTAGCCATTTATACACATGCCCACCCATCAATCTACATACTAAATTACCATCTCATCAACCCATCTGTCCACTTATCAGACTATCCATCCATCAACCCATCTATCCTCCATCCATCTACACTTCAATCGATCCACACACATCAACCCTTCTGCCTACTCATCCACCCAACTCTGTGGGGCTTCTCTTTACCACTTTGAATCTAAACTGGAAACCTAGCATGTCCTCATTGCCGAATGCTGTAATCTGGTTATAGTTGCGGGAATTCAACCTCTCACCCTGCAAACGACGTGGTCTTGCGGCAAGAGCCCCGGACCTTGGAACTGGAGTACCAAGTTCAAGTCTCGGCATCCGCTCAACATCTTGTGATTCTGGGCAAATCACTTAATCACTCCTTCCCTAAAAAAAATAAATGTGACCTTGTGTAATGTAACTGGTGCTTATGTAAAGTGCTCCAATACCATCTGGTTTGCGCTATATAAAACTACAAAAAGAAAAAAATCCATAAAGAGGGGTGTGATTATATGATGAAAGCCTCCGTGCTATAACCTCATGAGTGCCCCCACAAGATTTTAGAGTGGAGGTGATCCGTTGACCAAATTGCCCCCTGTGGCACTGGGAGGTTTGTGCTGCAGCCTGCAGTGAGGGCTTCCCCAATTGTCCTAACGGTGCGCCTCTGGGCAAAGCACGCTATTCCTCTCTATCTCCCTCCTTCCCCTTAACAGCAATGTTTTAAACAAAATCCGAAGGAAGAGGCCGGTATTTAACGTGACATATCTTAAAAAAACTCTTGAATATGAAAAAGGTTGGTTAAAATTTAAATTTTTTAGTAAAGGCTATGTTTGAAGGTAGGCAGAGTCGGCCTATAGGGTTCGGAGGGGGACGTGAAAAATTGCTGCCTTAAACAGACAACAGGGCTGATGCTTAGGGTGCAGCTGGCTATTCAGAAAAGTTGTGAGGGGCCTTCCAACCTCCACCGCCCTTGGGCCTGGACCTCCCACTGAACACTTACCAACAGCCGAGTAGCAAACTGACAACACCTCTGTTTTTGTCTTTTTAACGTTGGGATTTTTCTTTTTTTTTTACGAAAAAGACATTTCTATAACGTGGAAAAAGTTCACCTTATGTATCAAATTATAATGCTTCAGTAAGTGGCTTTTATTAGAATAGATAGGTTTTAAACATGAAATTAGAGTGATAGAGAGTGTTTCAAGTTCTAGTTTGTAGAAAAGGAAATTGTAGGTTACTGTACAATCACTGCATTTTTAGGTAAAGACTTTGAAGTATTCACAACAAAATCATTGATTTTACTAGTTTATATCAAACTGCTAATAAACATTCTCAAAGCCAATAGGCCTAGCTTAACAGTGGCCACTATTCCTGTGTGCTGCTGATCTGTTTGCTCTTAGCGTTTATAGTAATTCAGTGGCAAGCTTAAAAAAGAAATGCCTCTTTAGGTTGAGCCTGGGGAGCGCATGGGCTGCTCTGTGAGGCATGCTGTATTCAGGTAGGGACTTGAAGCTCCGCCCACTCTCTGCCCATATTTTTCATTGGCTTGTGTCATTGTCCACTGTAAACTGTGACTGTTCATTGGTCAGTAGGCTTAGAAGTCCCTCCTTAGTACCGCCTTGTCTCATTTTGTAACCTCCCATGGCGACACTCCCTGTTACGGGTGTTGTTACTCGATAGGCTTTAATTACAGCCTCTGAGCACTATTTTCTGAAATAGCTTTGTCCTGCCTGCTTTTGCAGGTAGGACACCCTCTCTCCTAACGCTTTAAATTTTCTTTTATAGCATGAGCGCATTTGCAATGCAATAGATCTCGCATTTGCGAGAGTTTAAGCTATTGGCATTGTAAATAACAATGCCTTTTATTTATTTGTTTTAAAAACAACACAAATAAAAGGCATTGTCATTTACAATGCAAATAGCTTAAACGCTCGTAAATTCGAGACCCATTGCATTGCAAATGCTTCTTTTTTTAGGTCGAGCCTAGCAGCAGTGCGCATGCACTGCGAGGCATGCTGTAGTAGAGTATGCACTGGAAGCCCCGCCCACTCTCTGCCTATATTTTTAATTGGCTTGTGCCATTGTCCTTCGTAAACGCTGGCTTCCGATTCATTATTAGGCTTGTTAGTCCCTCCTTGGTACCGCCTTGTTTCCATTTGTTACCGCCCATAAGGACTGGACCTTTTACTTGGCTCGTTACACGTTCTGCTTTATCTAGTGGGTGAGCACTATTTTGTTTATTGACACTGATGGGGACAATGGCGGCTGCAGTTTTTGTGTTTGCATGCTGAGCACAGTGCCCGCTTTAGGGACACCGGCTCAGTTTAAATTTTCTTTTTATTATACTTTCCAGTTTAGCGCGGCGTCTGCTTCAGGGACTCCGCGCTCTGTTTGTTTATTTTTTTTTTACTTTAAAACTGTGCGCGGCGCCCGCTTCAGGGACACCGCGCTCTCTTTTACTTTAATAGTGAGCGCGGCGCCTGGTTAACGGTCACTGCGCTCTGCAATAGGTATCGCTTTTGCAAAAGTTTAAACTATTGGTATATTAAATGACAATGCCTTTTAATATTATAAAAGGCATTACCATTTACAATGCCAATAGCTCAAAATCAAGCAATTGCGAGACCTATTGCATTGTAAATGCTTGTTTACATTACTGCTGGCAACCATGCCTGATGCACTGAGGAGATCGCTAGTAGTACAACTGCTAGAAACCTTGCATATAGTGGCCACTATTATAATGCTAATAATATTAGTAGCTCTCAATGAGTTTCGTTTAACATAAGTAGCTCTCATTACAGAAAAGGTTGGAGACCACTACTCTGAGGAAAGCGACAGAGGTCTTTGAGTACAATGAAATCGTTTTTGGGCAATTGTGTGTTGAAAGCATTTTAAGAAGATATGTTTTAATTTTGAAAGGATCAACTCCAGGAACAAAATAGGCAAAAGTATGAGCATATCATTTTGATTGAGTCTTTCTATAACAACAAGGGATAGAGAACGGTCGATCTAAAAAGGATGATCTAGCCATGTCTTAATAATTAAGGCGTTATAGGTTTTGCAGCCGTCTTGAAAGTTGGCTCACTCTTCTGCCTCCCTTCCTATGAACTGTGCAGGAAGTTGATGAAATTGTGATGCATTTTAAGCAGTTATTTAGTACAGTCCTGAGCATTTGCTAACATTCGCCAGTCATTAATCACTTTAGGAAGTATTTTCGATTTTTATATAACTGCTGTTTTTATTATACTTTAACTGATGTCACTGAATACATAAAAAACATTCTTCCATCGCCTCATACGTATACAATTTGAGATAATTACAGAAAAACTGCCTACAGTGCTTTTTTTCTGAATTCTCCTAATCTGCAGTAAGAAATGGGAGTACATTGATGACATCACCCTGTGGGTATTCCGATGGGAAGAGTTCAAATAATTCCCTTCACCCGAACTACTTCTTGAGTGCATATAACATAAATCATTACCCGACTAGATGATTGTATTCAAATTATTTTAATGTAAATATACAGCAATTTAATTGTTTTAGTGAACTGTGTTCGTAGCCAGCCGAGCGCGAAGGCTACTGCCGGAGAGCGCCTTTGGGAGCGGTGCTCATTAGAAAGATACCTATTAATTTATGAGTCAAGGACTGCAGAGCTTTCGCATCTCAGCTACAGTAACTTGCAGAAGAAGAGCGGCTTGGCGTCCTATCCAAGGGCCTCCAAGGATGGGTTTGTTAAACCAGGATATGCGGCTGCTGCTTTTGGTTGTAAATTGATATCCAGGGCTCCAAGTTGCACAAGGGAATTGTTCTATTTAGACTGTGGGAACAATGATTCAGAATCGTGTCAAGGTATGCACTTTTCAGTGAAATCCCTGTTTTCACTCTAGTGCAATTCGAAAGATTTAGGATTTGGTCCTTGGACTTAAAAATAATTGAGACTAAGGCAGACTCGGTGTGTTTTGTTAGTGTTAGTGAAAATGATATATTTGCAGGACTATAGGAATACGTTCCTACTTAGAACAATTGCTTTGATGAGAATATTAACTGATCTGTGTGGTAAGTAGTAGCAGGCATTGTTACCTATTGCCTGCCAGGTAGAGGATATCTTCTGGCCTCTGCCTTGTTTTAAATTGATGTGAACTTCCATGCAACTGTCACTCAATTTGAGTGGGACAAGGTAGAGGAGTTGTAGCCTGGTGGCTAGAGCTGCTGACTTTGAAAGATGGGGACTGAGTTTTGAATTTCAACCTTGGTGCTTGTCTCAACATCGTGTTATTCTGGGAAAATCACGTAATCTCTCTGTGTCTAAAACACAATATCTTTTTCATTTCATTAAACTTTATTCGGTGTGTAGAAACAACCATAAAAGTATACATAAAATACAATACATCGCAAGTAGTTCATAACATAAAAACTTATAAAATGTCATTAAAAAGATAGTACAATTACATCAAATCATCAAGAATTCAGCGCTCCATGGGAACAATTATGCTTTTACGTATATTAAGTGCATTTATAATAAAAAGCGCCCCGTTAAAACAGACCCTAGAATCGCTGAGTTCGGACAAAAATGTTGCTTGCAGCAAGATGTGATCCACCACCAAATGCAAGCAAAAGTGGTTTAAGATAGTAAATTCTAAAACCAGTATAAAATTTGCAAAACAACATAAAGTGCACAGTGCTCTGTTTACTTCGTCCATCGGATGGGCACGGAAACGTGTCTGAGGGACAGGATTTCATTATGGGAAAAGCAACCAAGTGATGGACAATACCCAATCTTAGTCTAACTAGGACAGAACGATGCATGGGATTGTGTATATAGGTCAGATAATCCTGGCAGCCCTCTACTTGGTTAAGCGTTAGATAAAACATAACTGATGGTTTCTTATTCTCACTAACCAGCCGGGTTTCCCTCCTATTATTCATATAAGTTTCTCTGATGGATAATTTACTAAGTGATAAAACTTGTAGGGGGTTAGTCTGGATTGACATATTAAACATTTTGCTATACATAGAATTAATATAGCTTAGCCAAGGGATCATCATGGCGTTGTCCAATTTAAGACAGTCTTGGATAATTGCTTTGGTAAAGCTGGTTTCATCTTTGGACCATATAGAATGTCAAAGCAATAGGGGGCGTGATGTTACTACATCTGTGAGGTACTGTAGTCCGACTTCTCTGTGAATAATCTCAGATGAAGCCGAGGTAGGCAGGCAAAGTAAGCGTTTAAGGAAACCATTTTCCTTAGACTGCAAAACTTTACTTTTAAAATAACCCCATACACCAGCCCCATATGTTGCAATGGATAAAACCCTTGCCTTATAAATTTCAGTCATCTCCTTAACTGGTCTGGAGCCCAGCTTGGCAGAAAATCTAAAAATGCCATGTGTACTACTGTCCATTTTACTCTTAACATTAATGATTTCACGAGTCCAAGAGCCATTATCAGAAAAGGTAATGCCCAAGTAACAAAATGAATCAACAGAAGCCACTGGTGATTTATACAAAAGGAATGATCTACAGTTTTTAACCCTGGACCCACATACCATTGTGTAAGTTTTACTTTTGTTAATGACCAGTTTCCGTGCAACAATAAAATCCCCAAAAGCATCCATTAGACGTTGCAACCCCAGAGGGGTCCTGGCCAGCAGGACCCCATCATCTGAGTACAGTAGTACCGGAATGGGGCGCCCATCCACTTGTGGGACATCAGCATGGACAGTTTGCAAAGTCTGATCCACCCCATTAATAAATAATGAAAATAAAATAGGGGCTAAAACACAACCTTGTCGAATGCCATGTTTAACTGCAAAATTATTAGTGCATTCTCCCAGAGAACCATAACGTACATTGCTACATGTGGAGAGGTGTGGTGCAGCGGCCAGGGCAGCTGACTTCGGAGCACAGGTCTCACTGTTCGATCCCCGGCTCCGGCGGCAGTGCAGCTCAGCACCATGTGACTCTGGGAAATAGCTCACTTAATTTCCACGATGGCACCCAGCGCCTTGAGACCCGTAAGGGTGAGTAGTTCGCACTTTACAAATACGGATTTATATTTTTTTTACATTGCTTACCAAGTTCTCATACAGTCTGGCCAGGAAGCTCACAATTGGTCTAGGGGCACCCATACTGAGCAAGGTAGTCCAAAGAGTGGGGTGATCTACTAGATCAAAAGCGCTGCTCAAGTCAGCGAAACAAAGATATAATCTTCCACCTTTGGCACGAGTATACTTGCCTATAAGCAGGTCAAGATTCGCGCATTGCTCGATAGTCACTAGGCCTTTCCGGAAACCAAACTGCGCAGGTGAGAGAATTGAACAGTCCCAAGCCCATTCTTCTAATCTTTTGAGTAATACCTTGCTCATCACTTTAACAGACGAGTCTAACAATGAAATTGGTCTGTAATTTTTGGGGTCCGATTTATTGCCCTTCTTGTGAATAGGAACTATGATAGATGCACCCCAAGTAAGAGGAGATGCTGATTCTACAGCCATGTTAAAAACTCTAGTTAAAATTGGCGCCCATAAACTAACACATTGTTTAAAAACATCCACTGGTACTCCATCCGGGCCTGGTGCTTTCCCCCCTTTGCTTTCATTCAGTGCCCAAACCACTTCCTGTAAGGTAATATCCAGAGGTAAAGATGGATCTATCAACTGGCCCCTTTTTAGAGTGGGCACCAGTCCTGCTACAGGGGGATTAAAGATACCAGTGAAGTGCGCCACCCATGCCTCGCAGGTGACATGTGACAGTAAGTCAGGAAGGGAATCATCCTTTAAAAAAGACGAGTTAACAGTATCCCAAAATAACTTACTATCCCTTGTCTCCGCCGCTTGAGTCAGTTTTGACCAGGCTATTTCCTGCAATTCTTTTTTCCTTGCTAGAAGTACCTCTCTTTGTTTAAATCTAAGAGATTTAACCAGTAGACTATCTCTAGGTCGTTTACTAAGGACCTGCTTCAAATCCCTGGTAATGATGGTGCATGCATGGTCGAACCAGCCTTTGCATTTAGTAGACCCTGTTTTTATTGGGCGGGTTAGGAGGGTATCCATTAAGGTAGTAATACCAATAAAATTGTCAAAAATCTGATTGGGAGTAGCCACCTCATCTAGGCAATTCATAATAAAATTAAAACCTTTAATGCAAATATCATACAAGAATTTTGTCTGGTCCACTCCATTGCACTTAATACGCGTCCCATTGGGCCTGGTTGGTACAATATCAGTAACACACCTAGAAGTTATCATACTACGCCTGCCCCAAAAAAAGACAGACAGGATTATGCAGTTGTGGTCGCTGAGACCCCGGGAAACTACCTGTGGTGAGGTGCATAACACAAATATCAAATGTAAGGTGTGGAATGTATTTATGTAAGTCCGACCTGATGTATCCGATCTTATCGATTGTCTCCCAACATCCTACTTAATGTAAAGGACTCTGTTGCTTCCTATCTGGATTCATGCTCGATGTGTAGTATACACGTACAGAAGGAAGTGCATTGAGTAAGTGTGCTACATGTGACTGGTAATCCAGAAATACATTTTGATTTCTTTACCCAAAGTGGTAAAAATGTGGAAGATGGAGAGAGCTCCAAAAGAGGGCCTTCGTTTGGGACTAGATTCTAGGTTATGGAGGAGAGGAACTAGAGGGTCCTTTTGAAGTGTTAGGACATTTCTTTCCTTCTCCATTGTTCCTTTGAATTGTTACCCACAACAGGATGAGGGGCAGTGCTTAGTTTGTAACCTAATGAGTGCCACAAAGCGCTGCTCAAAAGACAGTGGCAGGAGCTATTAAATGTCCACATGCTGAATACCAAAGCTGTGTTGTCCTGAATGCATTTCTGGCCTCTTTAATCCACTGCCTGACACTCCCTGTTCTTTATCTCACTTTTGCAGGCTCCTCTTTGCTTTTTCTGTATTTTCCCCTCTGTTGCTCATGTGGAATGTCAGATAAGGAAAATTGAGTGCTGGTGGGACCCACTGGCCCCAAAAATGAGTGCTGGTGGGCCCCACTGGCAATCACCGGCTCAAATTAAACATTGATGAGGGGTAGTTAACTGGGGAAGGCTTTCCATCTTCTGTGCCTTTGCTTTGGGTCTCCCTTGACAAGAGATTCCCAACCCCACCATCCTGCTGACACTTGAGGACAAAAAATGTGGCTGGACCAGTCTTGGAGGAATACATAAAAATCTGGACATGTGATATACACAAACTGTTTCCACAAACTTAGTGTAAGTATGGTGCAGAAACTACCAGCTAGTGTGTCAAGTTTTTTTTACCAGAATCTGGCATCCCACGGCATTGGTGCTCAAGAAACTCTTTTGTGCTTCAGGATTGGCCTATTGACCATCAACTGTCTTTGCAAAGTTCGAGATCAGAAATCTGGATAATCTGACAGCCAGTCAGGAGGAACTGCTGTGGGCCTCCCTTGAAGGAAGGAGCTTACCAGCTTCTTATACAGGGCCTTGTGGTGCCATTGAATAAAGAAGATGCTGCCTAGAAGAAGGGGATTACCAGGAGCTGAGGCAGAATGAACTGAAGTTTCCCTGTGGGACCTTAGTACTCCCACAGCTTGGTGGAGAGCGTATGACTACGGTATGCCCAGAGAAAATGCAAATGTACCTCACAGGTTCCCACTAAAAGAAGATGTAACACCTCTGACTGTGGAGAGATGTTCACATTTGGCAGTCTCACCAGAAGAGTTTAAACACCGGGAAAGATGTGGCACCAGGTTGGGATCACTCACCATAATCAATGGGGCCACTAATCTACACTTCTTTGTCATTGTGGTGACCCAGGGTGTGATCTTCCATTCATTTGGGCAGTGGGGTTGGATTTGGGCCTAAGAAAAATCCCCCCTTGAAAATTCACCCGACTGTGAGCTGTGCAACTTAAGCGCAGTCTCTTCATGACAGGTGATGATGTAGCCCATGCTTTTGTAATCTGGGCATAAACACCAAATGTTGCAAGGTAGGGGCAGAAACAGCATGATTGCATTCAGTGGGCTGTGTAAGGAAGCACACCACCAAGAACAGCATTTACCCAACACCTAGAGTAGCATTTACCCACCTCCCATTGGTTCATTTTTTTTTTTTGTCCTCATTCACCTCAGACCACAGTGAGCAAACTAGCCGCCAGTACCTTGTACGTTATTGGAAGGCCGGGGGGAATCGCCCACCGGCTGGTACGTCTGCGGACTAGGATGGCACAGTCCCAAAAGAAAGGGCATGGTCACTCTCCAATGTAATCCAGTTAACACTGACGACTGTTGATGTTGGCGACATAGGAACGGGGAGTACCCAACACAGTCTGGAGAGATCCAGAGAGGCATAATCATAGGACCCATTTCCGTTAAAAGAGGATACACGTTTTAGGTTTCTTATCAGTTCTCACATACCTCAGCATTTGACCATCTCAATAGAAAATCCCAGTATGCTTTCTGCCTCCTACTCTGGGTCCCACTCAAATCCAGCCTGGATATCAGAAAAACCTAAGACAACCACTCAGCATGCAGTGGAGACGAGCATTCTACCCATTTTTTGCATATTTCCCTCCTGGCCAAAAGCATAGCATAGAAAAGGAAGGACCTTGCTGAGCCAGTAACTTCGCTGGAAATCCCAAAAACTATCAGGGAGGGGCTTATTTGAATTTGAAGGCCCAAAATATCTGAGATAGTTTTACCCACTTTTAGCCAAAAGTCAGCAATAGCCGGGCATTCCTTAAACATATGTAGATCAGATGCTTTCTCCAGACCACATTTCTTGCATCTGACTGGGGCCCTGCCGTCATCTTTGACAACCTTTGGGGGGTTAGGTAAGCCCTATGAATCGTGAACAGGTAGTTTCATCTTAACCATGCCGGTTTAACTGTGGCGAACAGGATGCTAAAAGATGTTTGCCAAAGGTGTTCCCAAGGTTCATCAGGCAAGCAGGCGCCCCACAGTTCCTCTGCCAGTTTAAAATCACCATTGATTGCCTCTTCAATGCTCCAATACCAAGTGGAGACCTCCTTCTTCCCTCTCGGTCTTTTCACCAGCTGTTCCTCTAAAGAATTTCCTATGCCTATAGGTGATTTCAGGTTTTAGTCCCAACTTTGAAGTTGAATATATTTGAATTTGGAGATGCCCCCTTCCAAAATAGTATAAAACATTGACCAGGGTAGAAGTGTCCCCTCTTGAGCTAAGTCCCCCCACACCTTCAGCCCTGCCTCTCTAAGTGGCTCTGCTAGTTTATCTCTTAGGCACTCCGGTGCACCAGGGGAATCCCACAAGGGGGCCAAACTAGAAAAATAGCTGAGGCCTGTCAGCTGTCTGATATTTGCCCATGTTCTTGCCATTCCCTGTAAAACTTTTAACCTTATCTTCTTGAAGAACTTGGGCTCTCCATATTTGAACAGGAAACCCTCCTGGGACAGACTAGGGCCCTTTAGCATCGCTGAGAATATTGCCCCTACCCCAACAACGTCTGGTGTTTTTAAAAGCATCCTGGAATGGAACAATTGGAAGGCCCAAGCATAGTATTGCGGATCCGGAAGCGAGAGTCCTCCCTTCTCCCTCCTACGTCTCAACTTCATCCAGGCAATTCTGGTTCCTCTATAGGCCCATATGAATGAATTAATAGCCTGCTGAAGTTTGTCTATTGATGGTTTATCAAAATGTAGTGGAATGACATTAAAAAGGAAGGTGATTTTAAGAAGCACTACCATCTTTACCAGGTTTACCCTGCCAAAGATGGACAGGGGAGGTGGGCCCAGCTCTTCATAAGCCTCTGACACTCCTTTGTTACGTTGCCCAGATTGGTCTCTGAGATTTTATTAATATCTTGTACTATTCTGACCCCAGATATCCGACCAAAATCTTGGGCATGCTTTATTACTGCCGGCAGGGCCGTGGAGAGGTCCGAGGAGAGAACCAGAACATCATCGGCGTAGAGAGCCACCTTTCTTTCCCATCCCTCATATTTAAATGGTAAAATGTCCAACTCATCTCTCAACCTCTGGGCAAATGGCTCAATATACAAGCTGAAGAGAAGGGGAGATAGGGGACATCCCTGCCTAGTGCCCCTTTTGATTTTAAAAGGGCAGGTTAGATTGCCATTGACCAACAGTCTTTCAGACGGGTCTTGGTAGATCAACTGGATGGCTCTGCGGAATTTTTCGCCGAGGTTGAATTTCTCCAAAGCCGCCGACAGATACACCCAGTTGACCCTGTCAAAGGCCTTGGTGGCGTCTAAGGTCATAGCTGCAAGGGGGAGCGAGTAGGTTGTGGCCAGATCTATAGCACCTATGAAATCGTATGTGAGATCGTACAGATTTCTACCCTTGACAAAATCTTTTTGGTCAACGTGCAGCATATCTCCTGCTACTGATCCCAGCCTATCCGCCAGGACCCTGGCAAAGATTTTATAATCTACGTTTAGCAATGAGATGGGTCTATATGACTCACGCCTTGCTAGATTCTTCTCCGCTTTCAGTATCAGGGTGATAGTTGCCTCACCCCACGAACCTGGCAGCTTTACTCCGTCGCATAGAATCTCATTAAAAAGCTGGGTCAATCTTGGAACCAAAACCTCCCCCAGAGATTTATATAGTTCTATTGGCAGACCGTCCGGGCCTGCTACTTTTCCCCCTTTACAGACTAGAATGGCCCTCTTGACCTCTTCCTGTGAGATATCTTGTTCTAAAAATTCCTGTTGGATTGAATCCAAGGGATTGAGCGTGCTCACACTCAACCATTCCACCAACTCGGATTTATCAACTACCTTGTCTTCAAGGTATACATTCTGAAAAAAATCATGAAAGGCACCCCTATCTCTTGGTCTGTGGACAAGACAGTATCACCTTCCGCATCATCTATTGCTTTGATCAGGTTGCACGTCCTATCTGATTTTACCTTCCAAGCCAGTAGCCTGCCCGCCCCCTCACCATACTCAAAATGGGCAAGCTTACTTGCCTCCCATCTGTTCATAACCCTGGTCTGAAGGATGGTATCTAGCTGCTCTTTTAGTTCTTTCAATCTGGCCATGTTTTCCTGCTGTTCCTCAGGTTCCACCGCAATATTCAAACCAACCTCTGCAATCTTCATCTCTGCTTCCTTTTGGGCAACCTCTTCTCTGTATTGCTTATTTCTAAAACACACCCAACTGGTGATAGTCCCCCTTAAAAAAGACTTCAATGAATCCCAGACTATGGAGGTCGAAGCTGACCCTGTATTATAGCCCAAAAAGCACTCCGTCTCATGCGACAGATGCTTCATCTCCTCAGTATCTGGAAGCAGTGTGCGATCGAAAGTCCAGGCTCTAACGTTCTGCCTACTTTCCAAATACAGCCATACCCCTGAATGGTCAGATAAATGTGGTGTCAAATAGCCAATATCTTTGACTTTCCCCCTCAAACTATGGCTAGCCAGGATGTAGTCAATTCTTGATTTATGGCCATACTTCCTATTATAATAGGAGACTGCTAACTGATGGCCAGATCTGTCCCTCCAGACATTGCAAAGTCCTGTCTGCGTCATCATTGAATGGAGATATGCCAGAGATTTAGATGGTGCAATGGCTCTGCTATTTAAAGACTTGTCCAATTTGGGGCCCAGTACGATGTTAAAGTCACCAGCCATGATTACTGGGTCTGGGAAGTCCAACAGGTTTGCAAAGATAGTTTTGAGGGGAGTGGGATCATCATGGTTTGGCCCGTAGTAGCCCACGAGAGTGAAAAGAGAGCCCAAGATAATTACCTTCAAGATGACCCACCTACCGCCAGGATCAACCGAGAAGCCCAACACATGTGCTTTGGCTTGTTTTTTAATTAATACAGCTACTCCTCTGGTGTTAGCACTCTGGCTAGAACAGATCATATGTTCCACCCATTTTAGTTTCTTGAATATCTTGGTTGACTCATCTTTTGAGAGGTGGATTTCCTGCAGAATAATAACCTGCGCGGGGAAGTTCCTGATGTATTGTAACATTTTTGCCCTTCTAAGTTTGATGCGTAGGCCGTTCACATTCCATGACAGGAACTGAACCAATCTCACAGGGGTTTAACCTTGAGGCACATGGAACGTATAGAGAACAGAGGTCGCCACCACCAGACCGAGACACTTGGAACTAACACAGCTAAAGAAAGAAAAAACAAACAAACTCAGGTGAATGAGGAACATTTTTTGTATTTTTCCCACATGCTCCCCACCCAGTGCACCCCCCCGTCTGAACCCCTCCCTGGAGAACCCCCCCCCCATTATTATCCTGGACTGATGAAAGTCCGGTCTTCTATACCTGGGGGCAACTCGCCCTGTCCCTTTTAAGAAAAAAAAAGGATAAAGAAAAGCTAGAAACCTACCCTAGTCAGCCGTAGACTTATTTACTTGTTTGTTTCTAGGTATGTCTCTGTATAGCTTTCTGTATAATTTTGTCTGGTTCTATAGAGCCTAGATTAATGTTAGTGTACCCTACCACTAGTGCCCTCCCACCCTTCTCATACTGTTGAGTGCCATAACGCCAAGGAAAGACATTGCTAACTAAGCATCGCCTTTCTTGATGCTTTCTAATAGCTCATCTGCCTCTTGTAATTACCTTAAATTGTGCATCTTGTTCTTATACATAACTTTCAGGGTCGCTGGGAATTTAAGCTGGGCGACTGCCCCTAGCTTTTTAAAGGCATCTAGCTTTCTACCCAACTCCCATTGCCTATCAAGGGTAGCTCGGGCCAAATCAGAGCGTATTTCGAATGAAAAATCCTTCGCCCTCAGTGATTTTACCTTCAGAGCCATGTTAAGGATTTCTTCCTTCAGGGAGTAAGTGTGGAAATTAAGAAGGATTTTTCTAGGTTTAGTTCTGTTGGGGTTTCTTCTATATGGGTCTCTGTGCACCCTTTGAATGTCCTTCTTTAAGTCTTCTTCCCATTGGTTCTTGCAGGTCGTGCCTGCAGATGTAGCCATCCAAGGACATAAAGGTTCAGTGTAAGGGTCTGTTAACCTGGGAGAGGAAATATCCCACTGGAACTGAACTAACCTCAGTCTGGAAAATAGACAGCAGGACCTGGAATGGCATCCCACAAACATTACCTACTAATTTTTCCAGGCAGTCAAACATTTAACTAGCATTGTGCAATTATTCGATATCTAACCTAGTGGGGCCACCTACTACATCCAAATCACAGTCATGTTTATCATATACCCCTGTACCAGTTGATGTGTTTGCTGATGATTATGACCAGTATTGTGTTATGTGTTGACGCAAAGTATTATTTTCTAAGTAAAAGCAGGGGCTGTACCCTAATTTTTATGTGATATTGGATGCTTTATAGAGCTCTGAGTTTCTAACCTCACACCACATACCTGAGTATGCGTTGATTTCTCAGCTTTGATATCCTGAGGATCAGATACTGAAGGAGAGGACCTTGTGCATTTTGGTACAATATAAAGGGTAAAACTGTAGAAGAATCCTCTGATTCTTACAAATCGAGAAACCCTTGTCTACCCGGGAACTCAAAAAAAGGTGTGTGTTGTAAAAGTGCCATACCATTGCTCTGGAGGAGAAGAACTTGGTCATGAGTGTTAGGTAGGCATCACAGTCCAGTGATGATGGTGGCAATAAAAGAGTAATTAGTAGGTCACCTGGAGTGGGTCACTAATAACTTCACTAGCTAAAAGATCTATCTAGATAGGTTGTTGACAATATAGAACCATGTTTCATGTCTTTTGAACTTGCATTAGAGAAACATGAAGTAGACAAGAAGAATTGGAGTGCACTTTATTGTGAAAGTTCCTATTCCAGGCAGAGATGCAGTCCTCAACCTTGAAGAGGCAGAGAGAAAGCAAGAATTAGTTGATGTCTGATTAAATTACTAGGGGCTTGGTGAAAGGCAGCACAGTTAATACTTATGATGGGCATACCAATTTACTCATAAGGAGCACATTTTCAATAACGTTTTTGAAGATTCTCACCAGCATCAGATGGACTCCCAGCTTACTGACCCCAGGAACTTGGAAGAGAGGCTGATCTCTGGATCAGTACCACAGTGACTAAAAAGCTATAGGCGGTTGGACACTAGAGGCGTGGAGCAGGTGCCCAGTAGAATGAAAATGAAAACCCCTCAGTGCTTCAAACTACACAGAAGGGAAGGACTGTCATACTGCTTCGGGGAAAGCAGAAGATGGGTACTCAAGGAGAAAAGATTATTTGATATGGACCAGTGCTTTGACTGTCTTCAAACCCTAAGTAGGTAACTGTTCATGAGTATTCTGCTGTAATGGCTAGTATACCACTGGCGGTGGTAGTTGCCAGTAGGTGAGAAAGGAACATACCCTGGCATCCTTTTGTTGGGAGATGGACTTGCAGAGTAAGCTGATGATCCCTGAGAGTTCTAAAAAGTACTTTCAGAGGGCATCCGATAAAGGGGTTGCTGTGACTATTGTGTAGGATTGCTATACCTACCAGCCAGGCTCAGGTGGTGGGATTGCACCCCGTAAAATAATCTGAAAGTATGCAGTGTAAAGAATGCCCATGTGGTTGAAAGAGTACCCTATGGGCATGGTCTCCTTTGAATAAGGGGGTAGCGGTCCTGAAGAAGACAGCTGTGTGCCACCAGTTACATATATGATTCGTTCTGGATATTGAGCTATCAAGGATGGTAAGGGTGAGAATATTCAGGTTGCCCCACTACAGGACCCTCTGGGTACTGACTGAGAGCACTGTAGTGTTCAGAGACCCAAAAGTAGGGTAATCAGTAGAAGGTAGGTGCTATCTGCAGTTGGAAGCTTAGAGAGCCAGGAGTTATGGATCTGACAGGAACGAATCCCAGAATTAACACTGATGACTTGTCTCCTGCTTTGAAGATGCTGCCCTGGAGGTGCTGCCTGTATGGTACAGACAGATTGTGCCACTCTTGATGTAGAGCTTATGACCATGGTGAAAGTCCTGGTCTGCCTGTCAAGTATCCAGCATCCTGCTACACACCATGAGCTCAAAGACCAGTCTCATGTCATTGCACCTGAGATGGTAGAATGCAAGCAGAGGGAGGGACCCACTATCTTGAGGCTGTAGACACCCAAGTGCAGCAGGGACAATATTATACAAAGTGACCCGGGGGCACAATGGGTGTTTGCGCCAACTTTGTGCGGCCCGGGGCATTTTGGTATTACAGAAGTGGCCGCAGATGCTTGTGCACCCCTTACTGTAATACAGATAGCCCTGGTGCACATATAGCACCAGAGCTATCACCAGAGTGTGTTCCCTCATTTGCATTGGGACGTGGCCCCATGCAAATGAGGGAATCCCTTTGCCTCTGCGCCCGCGCCTTAATATAGTCACGGGTGCAGAGGCAAGGAAGCTGTCAGGAGGCTCACTGAAAGTGCGCCACCAAAAAGGTGACACACTGTCAGTGCACCCCTGATAGCAGGCCTCTTGAAGGGGGAAAGGGGTTCTATGGAGCCCCCAGACATCCCTTTGCAGGTAGGTGCAGTCACTCACTGAACACGCCTGCAAGGAGATCTCTAATCCCCCGTAAAAGTGCAGGTGGGTTGCTGCCTGCACAATAAAACACAGAGCGGCTTTGAAGCAGCCTCTCTGTATTTCACTTGAATGTGCTGCCCACAGGGCAGCACGAGTTTGCGGCTGCCCTGGGGGCAGCGCATTTAATGCAATATGGTGCACTCTCCTTGTTAGCACCGGGTGCGCCTTTTGAAAGGTGCGCCCAGTACTAAAAAAGAAAATGTGCTGCATTGCATAATACAGCGCAAACAGAAGGAGATGATGGACGGAGCGCTGAAACTTTTCAGACACTCACCCCCAGTCACAGATCTGGGTTGAATCCATCATCGTTCTTTAGCTCACTTTGCCACCCTAGTTCAGACCCAGCTATATGCAAATCAGTCTTGACCCTGTGCCTCATGGGAACAGTCCAGCCCGAACTGCCAAGCCAGGTCTTCCCTGGACCAAAAACAAGCATCCTGGGACCATTTTTGGGGTAACACCCCTCATCAGCCAGGCTAGCTTGAATCCTATGGCAAAGTGAGCAAGGGACACACGTCTGGGCATACCCTGCCAATTTAGGGTGAACAAAGCAAACACAAGGAGATGATGGACGGAGCACTGAAACTTTTCAGACACTCACCCCCAGTCACAGATCTGCGTTGAATCCATCATCGTTCTTTAGCTCACTTCGCCACCCCAGTTCAGACCCAGCTATATGCAAACCAGTCTTGACCCTGTGCCTCATTGGAACAGTCCAGCCCGAACTGCCAAGCCAGGTCTTCCCTGGACCAGAAACAAGCATCCTGGGACCGGTTTCGGGGTAACACCCCTCATCAGCCAGGCTAGCTTGAATCCAGTGGCAAAGTGAGCAAGGGACCCACGTCTGAGCATACGCAGCCAACTTAGGGCGAACAAAGCAAACACAAGGAGATGATGGACGGAGTGCTGAAACTTTTCAGACACTCACCCCCAGTCACAGATCTGGGTTGTATCCATCATCATTCTTTAGCTCACTTCGCCAACCCAGGTAGCCTGAAGGGTCCCATAGCAGGTGACTTAGGGACAGGAGAATTGGCTTACAGTAAAAGATGTCAGCAGCTAACTGCCTAGCCTCCTAGGAAATGCATGGACCTCTGTGTGCTCCAGTAATAACAGGCGTATAGTGAGTTTTTGCCCTGTTGCTGACTCTGGTTTTGTAGATTTGACAGAGCAACATATAGTTACATACAAGTGAACTGAAAGGGCCAGG
The DNA here is from genome assembly GCA_963921515.1 of Calotriton arnoldi. Lineage (NCBI taxonomy): Eukaryota > Metazoa > Chordata > Amphibia > Caudata > Salamandridae > Calotriton > Calotriton arnoldi. Next base: position 468,257 of record CAWUFW010006508.1, on the reverse strand, counting down.
TATATGTCTAGCTAGACCCAAGACCTGGTATTTAACTCCTTGCTAGCCCATTAGCTGATGGTGGGGCCTACCCAAATCACTGTATTTGAGCATTCAGCTGGGGGTGAGTTTCCAGTGATCTGGTACAGTAGGCTGACAGCTCTGCCTTGTCACAATACAGCTATAACTTGTCATAATACAGGCACCAATATACATGTTCTTTGCTTATTGATTGCTCTCAGGGCAGGGATAGTCTTAGGATGGGGGTTGGGCCCTGGTAAAGGAAGAAAAGTATGTCACATATTCTGGGTGGCCATGATGCTTCTGGTCACTTTCTAACATGCACCTGCAAGTGAGCTATAGTTAACCCTTTCATAGGCAGGGTCTTCAGATTATGAGTGATGTTCCCCCTGAGGCTAGGGTATAACATGATAAAGGGCTGTTGGTAAGCCCAGGAGGTCATGAAATAGACAACGTCCACTGTAGAGTCAGTAGATTGCCCCTGTTATTTAGCCAGAACAGGGAAGTTTGTCAAGGGATTGATTATTTTACCCTTGTGTCAAGACTGGGATGGAAGCCTGAGGCTAAGCCAATTTTTCTGAAAATTATTCCTAGATTCTTCATCTTTTTAAGGACTGTTTTGTACAGGGAAAAGTCAATGGCAGCCTGTGACCTGGGGAGAGACTAGGATCAACATTTACAGCATCTTCAATAAGTGAAGTTTGTACTTTTATTTGGCCTCTAAAGGGCTGGGACTAGGCACCAAAGCTCCTTGTGAAAATCACAACCATGCTTACTAAGCATTGCCAGTTTGTCTTCTCAGAGTTCTTCCAGTAAATTTTGAGGCTGTTGAGAGAGAGACAAAAATAATTATCCAACTCCATGGAGCTCTCATTAGCTAACTCCTTCTGCCTCTCCTCATTTGAGATGTTTGAGAACTGATTTGGAGAACCACAGGATTGTCATCCGTGGAGCCTGCACTGGCTCCACCTATGGTAAGCGCTGATCCAATGGCCTGTCCACAACAGGACTGCAGGGTTACAGTGATGGTTATCCCACTCTGTTTAGTGTGGGACTATGATTACTCATTTCCCATGCCAATATCCAATAGATGTGTGGCAGAAACGGGCATATAAAAGTTAAATGGCCTCCATGCACAGGGAAAACACTCCCTGTGTCTCTGAGCCATTTACTTTTAGTTCACAGAAAACAAACTCCCAAAAAATGTTGTGTAATGGGAGATTTAAAGATGACACCCACTCTGCAAACATCACTGCTGGAAAGGGAGCTGTAGTAGCATTAGCTCCCTTCCTGGCAGGCAAGTGGGAAATCTTGCATGGAGGGTGGTCCTCCAAAATGAGAATGAAGGACATCCCTCCACTAAAAGGATGGTGGGATGACCAGCAAGGGCTAAATGAAGCCTTACGTCTGATCATAGGGTTTCAGACAGGGGTGAGGTGGTGAATTCATCCAAGTGGCTAAGCAAACTCTGCATTTCTGAAATCCAGCTGTTTTCCACTTGGAGGTTTTAGTATCAAACCTGAAGGATTCAGCTGAAGCCTGGATTCGACTTTCATTGACCTTGACTGGCCTTTGCTTTTTGATTGATATGACCCACATGGCTACCCAGCACTTGTTCCATCATTGGTGACCTGAAACTGCACCTAGGTTCATTCAACCGCATGCATTGACTTTGATTGATGCTTTGCTGCATTTTTTTGCACTGTTGACTTTAATACTTTAAAAATGTATATCCCAGGCCTACTTAATCCCAATTTAATCCTGTATGTGTCATTTTACATATTACATTTTTTCCTACATCTGAATTTGTTAGGGAAAACACTGCATCATTTTCTTAACTTTAATATTACTGGGTAGTGCTTGAATCTATCACATACATTCTTCTGGGATGAAGGCTTGGTGCTTGTGCCATGGTTATCAGGGGTTGGGCAGAGTTTTTCCAGTTTACTTAGCAGCCCTCTGAGTTTTGCTCTCTATATTTGAGAAATCTCACCTGCTCCAAGACGTTTTGTAATTGTGTTCACAAGTCATTTGTTCTTTGTTATTCTCATCTTTGTTCCTCTTGACTCTCTCCACTTATTTCTTCTGGTCTTCTCTCAAACGTCCTACATCGATTGCCACAGAATTGATTTTAGTTTCCAGTGCCTCACATGTATCTGCTATAACATTTCAAATTTTGCACAGCTGAAATATGGAAGTCCCTACATTTCCTCTTCAACTTGCAGTGCTGCACTCGTGAGCACACCATAATGAAACAGAGATTTGGAGTTTAAATCTCCTTCCTTGTCGTAAAGTATAGAAACTCAAAAAACTCAAAAACAAATATTAAAAATATTTTCATGTTAAATATTAATGAAAATTCATTTAATATATTTATGTTAAATGTAGAACAAAATACAAATGTTACAGCACTGTTAACGTAAATGTGAACTAAATCCTAAATTAATGGGAATATATTATATTCAATTAAATTATTTTTTCTGAAGTTTAAATTATAACAATTATTTCCAACCTAAAGAAAAATATGTTTTTATTATGCATTCATAATATTTTAATGTGATGTATAGAATGAATTAAATTAGTTTAGTTATATTTGTATTTAAGAATTATTGTTAACTTAATTTTTAAATTCAAAATACGGTATTAAAACAGTGTATAATTAAATAACAAATATATAATTTTTTTATATATTTTTAAAATGTAACTACATTTATTCACATTTTTAACTATTTTAAATAATTTGATCTAACATTATTTATTATGGGGTTTTATTATAATTTCCTGCCTCCATCATTTTCTATTGGTGAGTTTTGCAGTACCACTGGTTGACAAAGTGTGGTTCTGGCATTAATACTGTTTTAAAATTTTTAGTATTAACTTACACTTGGATTTTGTGACTAAGCAAAAAGTAGTCATCTTACTCAAAAGTGTAATTACTCAAAACTGTAAATTACCTTTGTGAATCAGACTCAATGTTAGTAACTTCCTCACTATTAGAACCCCTCTACAGTACATCCTAGTCAATTTACTGAATTCATAAATTGCTCTTTTAGAAAGCATCAATTTTGAAAGAGCCCTGGGTTACTTCTTTCATAAAGAACAACTCATATTTCCATTAGATTACAAGAATTGCTGCCTAATATCCTTGAAAAGGTGACTACATTGGACTCACAGGAATATCAACAGACTAACAGAATGTTTGGAGATATGCATTCTCGATTCCAGACAAGCAATGATGCAGAGATAGCATTACTAATAATAGCTTGCTTTCATACAGTACTTCATATCATATTTAAGAAAGTGGGTTATTAGTTGGGAAGGATGTGAGTACTTCACAAGTAAAGTCTACTACTGTCCTTCTACTGTGAACCAAGTATCCCACCTTGATTCTCTCAAGGTAGTGAGGCAGAGTAGGTCAAGGCCTACTGAGAGGAGGTGGTGTGTGCTAGTACCCCATTGTGCAGGTACATAACAAACAACACCCATTAAATTATTGTCCAACCTGTGCTTTTATATATAAAAGAAAAACTACTTTATTACCCACTCGCTACTCAATACTACACATTAATTTACAAATACATACATGATGGCAGATGAAATAACTATGATAATAAACTCCCCCCAACAGTTCACACCCCTTAGCTAGCCCTGAACTCTATAACAAAAATACCCCATTTAATGCCATCTTTAAAAGAAGAAGCCAAGCAAGAGGACTTCATTTCTAACCATTCATCTGCACAGTAAGTCACATCCCTGGATTTCCCATCATCCACCTGCACAGGAAGAGATATCACTGAGTTTCCCATCATCCAGCTGCACAGAAAATAACATCAATGGTCTCCCACCAAAACCATTTTTAAAAGTAGAAGCCATGCAAGAGTATTTAATTTCCCATCATCCATCTGCACAGCAAGTGACATCACTGGATGTTCCATTATTTGTCTGCACAGGAAGTGACTTCACTACATTTGTTTTCATTCATCTACACAGGTAGTGACACTACTTCCTGCCTTCTCCCTACATCAATTAACTCTTGAAGGCATCCCTGTTAGGGCCAGGAAGGGCCTTAGACCAGATCCTGTGTTCCACTGAAAGTTACAAATTAAGATAAAATCACGTGACTCATCCAGTACTTCGTACTTCTAATCCACACAATCACACCTAGCTCTAGATGAGCCAGATGACCCAGACACTCACATAGCATTCACACAATACATAGAGAAAACTACATGCACATCCAATTAACTACAGAATACACGTATAAACTCATGCTCATTAACCCTCACACTGCAGTACTTCACTCACCAGGCATAGCAGACCTCATCACCTATCAAAAACCTTTCAACAGAGAAACATGGTTCACCTCCACATCCTTGTACATCATAGACATCCTTCTTTTCACATTTCTTATATGGACAGCACACATCAGAAGGAACGAGACCTCGCTGTCATCAATATGTCCTCCTAGTTCTGCACCCTAAACAAGCTAGTAATACTCAACTTGATGGAGCTGCTGACATGGCATTCCTGACTCTCTACAACTCAGCCTGCTACCTTCTATCTCATCTCAAAGCCTCCTGGGCAAAACAAGAAATTAATTGATGATGTCTCACCTCTCCTCACCACCTCGCCCATCCAACATGCCCACCCCACTCTCTTGAATGACTTCAATGTCCCAGACAAAACAAGCTAAAAAAACATGACACCATATTCAAGTTCATCAGCATACTCAACATGGTACAGTATTTCACTCAACCAACATACTTCAAAGACCACATTCTCATCCTTGTCTTCTTAATATCACCAATAATCCAATGCAAAACAACCATACCCTAGATTGGACTAACTACTTTGCCATTCCTATTTCCCTGCTCAGCATCCTACCAACAAACCAAGGTCAACACAAAAGAGACGACCAAACTTTCAGATATTCTTTATAAACTCATCTCTCACCATATTAACTCCACATCTGATGTCAACCCACTTCTAAACAACTTCAACAATTTTTGTACACTTATATGAACATCCATACCTAAATCTAAACACCCAAGTGCAAACAAAGCCTTCAGCGCCCTGGTACTCTAAAGAGCCTTGCTTACGATAACTTATCCTTACACAGACACAAACAGGAAAGAAAATGGAAGGAAAACAGAAGTTCTGGTCTTCATGATACCAAAGTCCCTCCAATCAACACACAGACAGTTCCAAAACAAAGTACTATACCAGCGTCATCAATGAAGCCCTAAAAAGAAGCAGAACACTTTTCGACAAGCACTGCATCAGCCCCCAGTCAGACCCACATATTCCCCACTCTACAGAAAATGCAATATCATCAATCTCTTCTTCATTGAAAAATTCCGAATGATTTAACACCACATTAACAACACCAAACCTGATCCAACTATTATGGCCATCCCTTCCTGTAGAACACCACAATGGTCAGCCTTCAAAGCTATTTTCTCTCACGTATCTCGTCGACATATCAACTCCTAACTAAACCTACACTTGTTCCTGATGACCTTGCCAACTACCGGCCCATACTCACCTACCATTCATTGACAAGATCATTGAAAAACCAGTCCATGTTCAACTCCCTTCCCATTGAATCCCACAATGGTCAGTCCTTAAAGTCCTATCTCTCACAGACCCCACCGACATACTCAATTCCCTCAAAGTCAGTTCTTATGTAGATGATGTCTTACCCTAATCCTTCATCAAAGCTATGTCTAGGCACTCTTTATCACCTTTTCTCATCATTGTCAATGCCTCCCTCACATAAGATATCTTCTCAAAAACCCTCAAGACAGGCAGATCCTCCCGCTCCTAAAAAATTTACACTGGACCCTTATGACTTTGCTAACTAACAGTCCATACTCGCCCACCATTCACTGGCAAGATCATTGAAAAAGTAGTTTTGGTTCAACTCCAAGATCACACCAATGCTAATTCGCACAACTACCAGTGTGGCTTTAGATCACACAACAGCAAGGAGACCGCTACCTTACACATCATTGAGAATGCTCTCATGACCACAGATGAAGATGCCCTCCTCCTGATATTGCTGATCCTCTCAGCTGCCTTCGACACAGTTGACTATCCCTCCACCATACGCACCCGGGACTTTCAAATGATTCACCAGCAATGTCCTTCAATGGTTCTTCTTTTACCTTTCCAAATAAAACCAGTTTGTTGACCTGGGTACCTTCAGGTACCAAAAGACCCTATCAACTGCAGAGTCTCCCAGGGACACATACTGTCTCCTGTCATCTTCAGCCTCTACATGCATATGCTTGGTGATTTACTCACAGTTTATAGCATCAGTATGCACCACACAATTCAACTTAAAAAGTCTCCTTTGCTTCAGACATGCAATGCATCAAACAATACCTGCACATCATCCACAGATATCCAGCACCTACCTGACCAAACCAAGACTGAATTCCTGCAATTTGCCAATAACAAGAAATAAGAAACAGTACAATTGTGGCTGAATGTTATAGAGCAGGGTTTTCCAATGTTGGTCCTGGGGGGCTGGATCCATGCCAGATTTTTTGTATATCCACATTTAGATAAATGTTGTTATCTTAAAAATCTGGCATGGATTGACACGGTAGAACCCTAATATAGAGCATGACAGCTTTAAAACCCAACTTTCACACAATACCAAGTCACTTGGATTCAACTTGTACACCAATGTCACTCTCAAGAAACGCATTCCCCCCCCAAAAAAAACAGCTGATACCAGCTTTCTCTTCTAAACAAAGTGAAACCATTTCTTCCAGAAAGCAATTTCAGAACTGCTGTTCAATCCCTCATACTCTTGCATTTGGATGGTGGTCATTTCCAGCTTCATGGTCTCCCAGACTCCAGAATGGCACATCTTAAGCGCATCCTAAATGCTTCAACATGTCTCATCTAGGGCCTCAAGAAATATGATCACATCAGCCCCATCCTGATGGAATTTCATTAGCACACTTGCTGGTTCACGCCATATGCAAAACCAGTTGCATAATTTACATAGTCATCACGATCCACACCCCCACTTATCTTACAGACATGCTCACTATCTCTAGTTTCTCTGAACAACCACAGCCATGCCATCATTAGGTCTCATAAGGCAGGCCTATTGGCTTTGTCTGGGGTAACCTCATTAATAAAAGCAGAAATATGTCATGAGCCATAAGCCAATGCAACACTGGTAAAATGACTAAGGGTGTTACAATCGTACAATGACATTCATTAATACCTGTAATGATTCACTGCATGGGAAAACGTACATTATGCTCCTGGTGGTTTCTTCAGACTTCTTGGCTTATAAAGTTTGTAATCCTTGGAAGCCTGATTTGTACTGAGCTCTTTCCACACACAGGACCTGTCTCCTGTCTGGGAGCCTGGCACTTATCCTGGGCCCAGCAACTTCCTCAGCAGCACTCCAGGGCCAGCGGGGCAGAGTGCCCTTTCTGCCTGCCCCTGCCAGGCCCCCTGGCCTCCTTTTGACACTTTCAGGGCACCTGTGTCAGCAGACATCAGGCTCCCTTCTTTTGGAGGTTACGCTTCTACAGGACCAGGTCACAGAAAATCCAGGAGAACACTCCAGCAATTTCACCCTTCTACTGTCCCCCAGATGGTACAGATGGGCCAGCACCACTGTCTATGGAGAAACAAACCCTAGCCCCTGGGCACACAGTTGAAGTCCAAACGTCTTTGAGTCCATCTCTGCAGGAGTCAGGGTTCTTCTGTTGAGCAACAGAACAAAGAAGGGTCAAGGCACACAAGTCCTGCACTCTTCAATACTAAGTGATCTTAGTGAGAAATTATTCTCTACAACATGGTGCAATGAACCAGAAACGTGACCCACCTACGCCTCTATGTGGAGAAAGAAAAACCCCAAACCAAGACACAAAGCGTGGTTCAGCACTCAATTTCACAGTTAGATAAACAAGTGACATAGATTGTAAGCCATAGTCCACAAATAGGGAAAACAAAGTGATATCTTCTCAGTAAGTCATTGTACGAGTCATTCTTCCTTCGAATATGTATTCTTTATTCTTTATTCATAAGTTGTTCTTAAAAACACAGCATGCAATTGATAGCCAACGCATTTCATCCCCCTGGGACTTCTTCAAGGCTTAGCATGCGAATGGTGTTTCCCGCATGTTCTCCAAGTCGGGCTTTCTAGTGTGGATACAGTGGTATATTCAATAAATGGAGTATGTTAGCTCCAAAGCGTACTGGTGTGACGTCCGGTTAAAAAAAAAGAGAACTCTGTTGTCCAGCTAGGCATTCCTATGGTATCACTTCCCCCAGATCTAGAGGGTTCTCAAAGGCCCCTCCCCAATGCAGAGGTTTTTAAGTGAGGAGTGGAACGTTTCAGAAGCTTGCCACCTCTGCTGAATCCTGTAGTGACACATCATCACTTCATCCCCGCTGAACCTTCCTGCACAGCATTTTAGGAATTTTCAATATGGTGCCATAAAGTAATCAATTGAAAGGTCTTCTCTGAGAGCCTAAGCTGTGCCCATAACTGCCACAACCTCCTGGTACTATCAGTACAGTAAAACACACCCACCACTCAGTAATCACTACTAATGGACATTATCAGACTATTCATGCCCAATCATTTTATAAGGCCTGTCCAGGTCACCACCAATCCCTGAAGGGAACCTTCTGTGACATGTTACCTGTGTGCAGACAACAGGCTGAGTTAGATGATAGTCTCATGCTCCACATGCACATGGGTGTGCATGTGTGGGCGCATGTGTTCAGATGCAGCCAGGGCCTATTACTTCAGCGGAGCAGTAGCATACTTCATCTTAAAAGGCGGAGTTGGAAGCACTTCAAATCCATTATAACAGAGCTTGCAGTGAGTGAGACCTAGGCTATGAGACTCACTCATGGCAGAAGTTTATAAACCAGGTAGCCCAAAAAGTGTAAATTCCAGGGGGACTAAGTGGGGCGAAATCCATTTCTCATGTCATTTAACTTCTGTATATCACAGGTATTAATAATGTGAAATGGAATGGTACTCAATTTAATGACCTAAATGTGTGAAAGGCAGATTGGCAATGCCTGTGCTGCAACCTGTGGCCAGCAGATTGCAATACCTGATAACATTGAATATTTAAGTCACTGAGCCACTTTGTCTGATTTAAATCGGTTTTACATATATGTAAACAGGAGTTTTAGAGCAGGATGGATATTGGTTTAGTCATGTTTTTAGTGATAAGAAGCCCATGGTGTGCATGGAGTAATAATCAACAGTGCTGGTAAGTTTTATAATCAAGCAGCTTTCCCTACTGCCTTGTTTGCTCAAAAATATCTATAGCTAGTCCAGCAATAAACTCATGCAGTCCATAGAAGCCTATTTTTGTAACTGTGCCAATGCCTCCCAGGATGCACTAACTTTATGCTCGGAATCCAACCTGAGCAATGCACTCTTCCATCAATGATCAAATACACAGGAATATAAGGGACAATGATATGAATGGAGAAATGGGAACATGATAAGCATGAAAACAGGGATAATGGACTCCACCACTCTGACTTGTCACTTCTGCTGGTGAACCATGTCTGTAGGATGTAGAGAATATCAAAAGGCAATGAGATATCTTTAGTAACTTGCCATGGCGATTCTGCATTTAACTATAACAGTGCATGGCTAGAACTTAGCAATATCTCTATCCTACACTTTGTATCTTGATGTGGTGCTTGTAACACCTCACACCATATGTAAAAAGAATATGTACCTTAAATATATTTTCACTAACACCTCTCCTAAAGATTTGAATACCTACCTACATGTTTGTCACAATGCACTCTTTTAAGGAAGACTGATGCATTAGTGGTCTTTCTTAACTTAACAAATTGTGTTAACATACTAGAACTCTTATTCCTTATGCTTTGACCTTCATATAAAGCATAAGCAACGTTGTCCTGGCTTAGAAATCCATTCTGTTCTATCACCTTTAAGTGAAATGAAACCAAACCACAGTCTTAGAAGAGTTTTTATTAACTGTTCAAATAGTTCAAAGTTTGTTTTCACCAAATAACATGACTTTCAGAAATGCTTCACTCTATTTTCGATACCATTCAATACAAATGCAAAAGGAAGCAAGTGATCTGTTACAAAAGAAATCCTAGATCTGTGAAGCAAGGCCCACACTACAGCAACATTGTATCTAAATTTCCTAAGAAAGATGCTGTGTGCAGCAAGGGAGGTTATACTCAGATATTAAAGATGGTCACCATGTCTTCAGCTATCGTGGGAGTTGATGGCCTAATAGGAAATTTAGATTATTGGTGGAACGTTCTCGCATAGGGCATTCTCTTTGAATGCAGAGCCTTTGTTCAGACAGTGCTGCAGTGACCACCAGCCTTCCTTTCTTGAGAAAGATAGCATTTGTAGGTTTGGATTATCGTTCCCCCACGCTAGCCAGGTTCCAAGCTGTGAGCAATACATTCAGCCCCACTTCTTGACAATGACATCTACATGGTCTTTTAGTTATCAAACATCCAAACCAGGATATCAACATGTTAAATTATATTTTCAGAAATTCCTGTTACGAATAAATGAAATTTTTCTCATTCTTATTAAAGATGTTGTCAGTAGCATCCAAAATGCTGTCAAGTTATTCACAATGATATTAAGAGCCACATGGGCAAATGGATTATTACTCCAAAGGCGAAGGTTAAAACTCTTAGTGAAATTTCTGTGCTGAAATGCCCATGTCTAAACTGGTACATCATATCATAACAATGTCAAGTCTGGAGAGAATCTTAGATTCTCCCAGGTAGAATGTTGACACTCCACTGTAGTTGGCACAACTTAAATGAATAATCTATTTTGGGAAGAAAAGAACCCTGCATGGTTACAGAAGTGCAACCCTGCTTTGAGTGCCCCAGCTACATGGATATCTGGACCCCAGGCAGTATTTTTGGTCATGGGAGCACACAAATCATGTATGTGTGCCATGACCTAGGCCTGTCGCATGGTAATATGGTCCTGTAGGACTGGAAGGGGCACAACAACTGCTGCCCATGTTTTGGTGGAGGGCTACTGATCTTACCAAGAGGTAATGACATGAGCATGGTGGTAGCAGCATACCTGTTTTCTGTTTCATAGTGATCAGTAGTGTGAATAGTTCTTTTTACCTACTGGGAGTGGTACATAGTGGCCCACTCATGTAACATTCTGTGGCTGTGTACTTAACTCACCTTTGGCCTGCATGTATTGTGTGTAGCGCCAGGCAGCGCGTGATAGCTGTGTATGCATGTGCAGCAAAGTGTTTGTGTCTATGCACAGTACATACCATGGAGGCCTGTGGATTGCATTTTGGAGACACACGTCCTGGAGAGGCTTGGAGAGGTGAGAACTGCAACCCATTGACAGGAGATGTTTATTGCTGGGAATCCTGAGGGCTGGGGTGAGAGCACACACTGACAGAAGGAGAGCAGAGCATCCTCTCTGCACATCAAACATCTCTTTGATTCCAGGAAGAATTACTGGTCAGTGGGGCCTGGCCCTCATTGTCAGGGAGATGGTCGGCACTGTGAACCAGGGAAGCATGATAGAGAGGATGGCTAAGCCCTTTGAGCCTTCATGAGACATATTTCGGGGGAGGATGACAGCCAGTTGTGATCCTCCATTGTTCTCTTGGCTTGGATTCAGCGTCAGTCAGAAAAGCAGCAACTCCTGTTATGGCACACGGCCCCTTTGGGAATGCAGAGGAGAGAACACTTCAAAGGAACAGACACACATGACACTAATTTCGAAGAATCAGACACTAAAGACCATTTGTTTCTGGAGTTGGACAATAAAGGTGGGATTATGAGGCCCACTGGTTGTTCAACAACATTTTCCATCCAGAAAGAAGATCACCAAGACTTCTGGATGCTAGAACCAGAACTCGGGACCACAGAGGGCAGAATAATGAGCAGAGAACACCAGAGGGCAGAAAAACGATCAGAAAAAGGCAAATCAGAGGGCCGAAATATCAGCAGAAAAGGAAAAACAGAGCAGGAGAGGGCAAAACAGAGGGCAGAAAATGAACAGATATGGCAAAATGGAGGGCAGAAAAATGAGCAGAAAAGGCAAAATTGAGGGCAGAAAAACAAGCAGAAACAAGCAAAACACAGGGCCAAAAACGAACAGAAAATGCAAAACAGAGCATGAAAAATTAGCAAAAAGGCAATCTGGATAGGAGAACTGTAGCAGGGGGAGCTGGCAGAAGGCCCAGATGATGGTCTAATAGGTGTCCGGCTGGGTGAGGGGGCCATTACCCATGAAGTCAGGACCAATTTCCCTGATTCTGGAGCACCATTCTTGTGCCTGCATGCCAAGACCAGTTGACCCTGTTCGGAAGAGCACACCTAAAAGGAGCAAGGCCTAATGAATATCCTGGTGAGTGGATCCCAGTGAGTTACCTGTGAAACACCTGGTCCAGTTAGGGCTGCTGCAGGAGTGCCAGCTGCCTGCCTGATCTTGCTGTAGACGGTCACCTCTAGTTCACCAGGAAGAAGGCCACGAGGAAGAGTCAGGGTCATTGCCTAGGTTGTCGTGGCGAAGAAGCCAGAATGAACACTTACTGATCACCAGAGATGATGGCTGAGGATGTCCAATACCGATGTGGGACATCCCAGAACTGAGGAGTCTGTTGGAAGTGGCCCTCTCTGCAGAAAAAACCTCAAACCTTTTGCCTTCCACTTTTTGCTGAATACATTTTTGTTGGCCTTAGGACTCTGTGCACTTTACCACTGCTAACCAGTGCTAAAGTGCTTGTGCTCTCTCCTTAAAACATGGTATAATAGGTTTACATCTGTTTGGCATATTTATTATACTTGTAAGTCCAGGGCTGGACTGGCTACCGGGGTTTCCTTAATAAACAACGCAAAACAAATGTTTTAAAAAGTATGCTTTAAAGCTATTTGTTTTGCATTGTTCATTTAGAAGCGCCGGCAGCTCCCCAGCAACAAAATCAGCCCCTCAGCAGTAAACCTGGACCCCACCCTGCCACCCCAGCAAAAAACGCCTGGTAGACAGTCCGGCCCTGTGTAAGTCTCTTGTAGAGTGGTATATAGTATACCCAGGGCTTGTAAATTTAATGCTACTAGTGGTCATGAAGCACTTATTGTTCCACCCACTTAAGTGCACTCTAAAACATTTCCCAGGCCTGCCATTGCAGTCTGAATGCAGCGTCACACTGCCATGTCGACTTGGCATTTAAAACCCCTTGCCAAGCCGTTAACACCCCTTACAGAAACTAAAGAATGCCCCCCTGAAAAAACAGAGACATAAATAATTCGACAGTACGCTTTAACCTACAGGTTAGGTGGAGCAACAGTAGATTGTCATTTCCCTCAGGCTTGGATAAGCTTTAATGGTCTCAGTTGGGACGATACACGCAGATGGAAGTTATATCTATACTGTACCAGTGTGTACAAAGAGAACCCCGTTCACCTTTGAGAATTGTTTACAAAAACACAAGGTCCTGATGAAGGTGGTAACAACCCAAATCCACTGAAACGTGCGTTGACCGACTACAAGGGAACCCCACATAGGACAACACATCAGTGGACATTTTTTTGACTGAATCTTACCACTGTACTCATGATTGTGTGCTTGTCAACTTAAACATCAGGAATTCCCTGGCTAAACATATTATGTCTTGTGTATGATTGTGTGGTGTGGATGAGACGGTTATGGCTGGTTAGTATGAATGATGGATGTTTGCGAATGGGGTCAATGGTAATGTATTTTATGATGATATTCATTGGAGTGTAATCGTCATTATGCTATTGCTTGTTTGGTAATTTTGACATTTTTTGATGTATTAACATAAATCATTTTTGTATTATGTTTGTCTAAATGGTAATCATATGAATTCATACTTTTATATGTTTAAAAAAAGAAGTTTCATATATATAAAATATCTTTCTCCCAAAAAATATACCATGAATATCTAAGAAAATAAAAAACAGATAAAACTTTTTTTAAATAAGCATTTTGCCCGAGTGGTTTATGATACACCTGCTTCTAGTATGAGCCTAAGGGAGGCCATCCAGTAAATAACTGTAGGTCAGACAAGAGTGTCTCTTATTTATAATTGTTACTTCCCCTGTACTCTTGGACCTCATACTTAACTTAGGGGGTACCTTTCTCTTATGTGGATTGGACCCTACGCATCACTATCAGAACTGTGCAAAACTCTTCCCGGCTCAAGGTCCTTGCATCCCCATTGACAGCAAAATCGATCACGACGCTGAACCACCGCATTGCAGCATCCCGCTCATCAGAGCTGATACATCGCCACCACTGCGCAGATCAGAACCAGCGCACCACTACCGCTGTAAAGATAGGCACTGGCATATTGCTGCATCCACACCAAGTATCCTCGATGGGGATGCATCCAGGACTAAACACTTTTGTTCAGCATGCCAACTCTGGTTCCTGTAGTCAGCACCGCACTCCATCGTGGTCGGCCTAAACATTTTAGCTTTGTCCCGGTCCGGCGTGACCAGATTTCCCAGCTAAGTGCTTATTGCTTCTAAGCACTATTTTACAGTTTATTCTTTAACAATTCATAACTCTATTATTGGATTTTTGCCATTTTGGCCGTGTTTATTTATTAAAATATTCTCTATTTTTACTAAACTGGTGTGGGATCTTTTTGTGTGGTGTTTTCACTATCTACTTTTGAAGTGTTGCACAAATCCTTTACACATTGCCTTCAAATTAAGCCTGACTGCTCTGTGCCAAGCTACCAGAGAGTGAGCACAGGTTAATTTGAGGATTGCTGGTGTCTTACCCTCACAAGGATTGTGTATACTGCTTGACCAGGACTCACATCCCAGTAACCAGGAACCCAATTCCTAATATAGACTGACGCACCATCAGGGAAACGCTGCAAGAGGTTGTGAGCCCTCAGCATTAGAATACAAGAGTTTGCAAAGGAGCGCCCTGTTTCTCCTAGGATTGTAGGCTGCCATTGGTTAGTGTAAGACTGTTCTATGCTGTCAGGCCTGCTGGTGACTTATCACCTGTATGCTGTTTGCATTTACTCTTAAACTGAGACAATGGCCCTGATTACGACTCTGGCAGTGTTGCGACTGCCAGACTCGCGGTGGTTCAGGTGTGGCGGTCCACCATTTTGCCGATTATGAAATCCTGCCATGAAAAAGCTGTTGGTGCAAGAACAAAGGGGACCCTACAAGGCCCCCATGTCCCCCACACCATGGGGATACATTCAGGGGGGCACAACATGTGCCCCCCTGTCTGTATTGTCCCCAGTTCCAGCACGGCATGGACATCACCTTCCATGCCGTGCTGGAATTTTTTGGCCGTTCCCATTGTGGTGCCTGTTTTAGAGGCATCGCCATGGGAACAGCCAAAGGACTGCTGACCGCATTACGAGTTGCACGTTTTCAACTCGTAATACGATCGGCGGTCCTTGCGAGGCTTTGGCGCAGCGGAGGCGTATTTGCGCCGGATGCCACTGCGCCAAAGTTGTAACCAGGCCAATAGATTTTATTGCGCTGGGTCAAGCTCAGGCCGCATCTGACAGTTGCCTCTATTAAAGAATTGGGAATAATCAACTCCACTAGATGGGACATAGAGATTAGGAGAATCTGCCCAGGACAAAGCTAGTATGGTGACCTTAAGAGGCTCTGGGAATTATTTAGTGTGTTGATTCTACACTTTGTTTGATCACAATAAAATACTCAATATTTCATAAAAGCAAGTATTTGGCTGGACACCTTATTGGTGATACTGTGTGTACTTTGAGTCCTGAACCTGTGTATGTATGTCTCACACCTACCTCCCCATTGAAGAACCTTGGACTGTGCAGCCCGTGCTACCACTGATAGCCAAGTGCTGTAAGGAGTAGTACTTGGCCAGTTACTCAGGGCCCATAGTAGGTTGAGCCCTGGGGCAACAGGATTAAAAGACTTCCATCCCACAGTTGGGGTCAGTAACTCCTGCTTGACCAGTGGCCCTTTGGAAGGGTTCTGGCAATCAGAAGTTGCATCATTTACAAAATATATCAGTGAGCATAATGACATAACTGAGAAGACTAGAGATGCTTCCAATGTACAAAACACTGACATAATGGTGTGCATGGCTCTGCTCCCAGCAATGTGAAAAATAGATTGAAGATACATACCGCCATGACTTCTTTACTTTAGAGGCTACCTGTAATTATTGCCACCTAAAATTAGAATTAAAAACGATTCTGCAGAGGCTTCTTCTGTCCAGCAAAGGCATGTATGCCCTGGACTGGGTATAAGTTAAGCCTCCTTAGAACATCTTTCATCAATCTTCTGTATCAATGGGTGACTTGTCACCTGAACCTTGTTTGACAGTCCAATGCACAAATATAGATTCAAAAATATTGTACAACATGTAAATTGTGCCAAAAATATTGTGACTACCAAAATAAAGGAAGAAAATATCGAAGGTAAGAATATTGATTTTTGGTATAAGACAATTATCTTTCTTAAAACTGCTCTATATAATATTGTTTATTTTAATACATTTGTAATAAAAATAAACTTTGACATTTAAATATTTTAGTACATTTTACGTAGTATATTTCTTTTACATGCAAGTGTAGTTATTATAACTTTTTTAATTTTAAAGAGTAATTTAAGTTTTTTTTAAATTGAATTAGTAAATTAGAATGTAGCAGTGGGTTTTTGGGTTTGTAGGCAAATAAGATCAGAAGTTAATTAAACTATAATTAGTTAGATTTTAATGTTATTAATTTTTTATTGCAAATTAGATATTAAATTGATTATTATGGAAGTACATTTTCTACTATTTCAGTAATATTTTAATTTAAATATCTTTTAATTTATTTTTTGTGTGTGTATTATTTTGTTTGTAGGTCAAGAAGTGATGTTTAGTTTAAGTAATTTCTTTTATTATTTCAACATATTTAGTATTTATTTTTTAAACAATTTTATTTCATATTTTTGATTTTTAGGTATTTAAATATTTTCTACAAAATGATTGTAAGTGGAATGGTACATGTCATCCCTCTAAAGTCCTACAGTTTCCCTATTTCTTCGAAGATTGGATTGGGAATAGTGAATCTACCCCCTCCGAAGTTGAGCAGTTTACCTACTGTTGCTTAGACTAGAGCAAGAATAGTAAATCTAATCCCTCTGAAGTCTAGTACTTTTCCTACTGATGATTAGAATGGAGTGGGCATAGTAAATATAATCCCTCTGAGGGGACTGCTCTAGACTGGATCGCGTCCTACCTTCGAAACAGAACTAATGTCATCCATACCCCACCTTTCTCGTCCAAACCATACTCCACAAAAGCAGGGGTCCCTCAAGGCTCTATCATCTCGCCCATGCTTTTCAACATCTACATGAAGTCATTACCTGTACTGATCAATCAATTTCACCTCACGTGCTATAACTATGCAGATGACACGCAAATACTCCTTCAACTGGAATGCCCCAAAGACATTGGAAAATCCCCAATTTTCAGTTGTCTCAGAGCCGTGGATCAGTGGATGGCTTGGAGCCATCTCAAATTGAATGTTTCCAAAATGGAAATACTCACGTGTGGGGATTGGAAACACTATGACCCGCTTGCCACCTGGCCTGATGAACTGGGATCACTGCCTAAAGTATCAAAGGAAGTAAGAAACCTCGGAATGACCATGGACTCCAAGCGATCAATGAATGCCCAAGTGGACAAACTAGCAAGATCAAGCTTTGTAACTATAAAAATGCTGCAATGAATTTTCCCTCATTTGGCATTTCCACACAAGGTCCAAGCTACCATCTCCCTTGTTCTGTCCAAACTCGATAACGCCAATAGCCTCTACCACGGATCACCTCTAACGACCAAGAAAAGACTACAATGGATTCAGAACTCGGCTGCCAGACTACTCCTGCATATAAAACCCCGAGACCACATCTCACCTGCCTTGAAAGCCCTGCATTGGTTACTGGTTTCCAGAAGATCCACGTTCAAGCTGCTTTGTATCACCCACAAAGCAATACATGGAATGGGACCGCTCTTCATCAGGAAAAAAATCACCAAACGCATTCAACAAAGGAACCTCCGCTCTAAAGGGGCACCTCGCCTCAAAATCCCAAGATGCAAGAAAAAAAACATGGGTGGCACATCCTTCTCTGTTCAAGCAGCCAAACTATGGAACTCTTTACCCCCCAACATAAGATCCACGGACAACCACCTTATCTTCAGAAAACTACTCAAGAATTGGCTCTTCCCCACATAAGCACCATACGCAAACAGAAATTTACAGCATATCCCTCTGTATATAAGCATTTATTTTCACAATAGCTATGTACCTATCTTTGTGTATTGCTTTGTATAAACATGTAGAATAATTAAGTTGTTGATAAAAAAATTAAGTACAATAACACTTCAAAACCGGAGTTTATCTGGTGCATCTTTGGTCTACATGTATTTGCTTCCATTGTGCATCTATGTACCTTCCATGTACTTGGATCTGTGTGTTTGTTACTTTTCTCCTGAAAAAGCATATCCAATGCACTACCCTATTTCTCATCCTGTACCTCTAGCAATATCTTTAATCTACATATACTTACCTCCTTTACGCATCTATATACTTTCAATGTACTTATGGATCTATATATTTATCACTTTCTTCTAATTTAGCATTTCCAATGCACTACCCTATTTCTCAGCCTATACTTCTCTCAATATATCTTCTAGCCCAACTTTCTGACTCATCTCAAACTTCTTTCTACTACTCTTTCCAATGCACTACCCTATTTCTCACCCTATACATCAGTCTATATATCCTCTACATCCACTCTCTCATTTATCCCAAACCCCATACCACTACTATGATCCCCAAAATAACCCTTTCTAGACTCTCCCCTACTCTACCCCTCCCTGCATCATCTGACACCTCTTTTACTATACCAATCCCCCAAAACAAACCTTTCTAAACTCTTTCCTCTGACTCTTCCCCTCCACAACCCCTTTTTACTCATCCAAAAGCCTCCTCCAACTGCTATGACCTCCCAAAAAAGAAATGTCTAAAAAAAAAAAAAAAAAAATCTAAATCCTTCACTCTTCTATCCCTCCACTATCCTTTTCAATCAAAATAACAGACTAACTTGTTCACTTCTCAAATTTCATATTCCACTATACTAATTCACCACTAATCTTTTATGGGTTCCAGAGTAGCGTGCTACTCACCAAAAAAGCGCTTCAACACCCCATCAGGGTTACAAGCGCTAAATAAATGCAAACCTTTTTCCCTTTTCTACCCCTACCCAACCCATCTCAATCCAAATAACTGACTAACATATCCACCTCTCAAATTACTTTCATATTTCACTATACTAATTCATCACTAATTCTTATGGGTTCCAGAGTAGCGGGCTACTCGCCGAAAAAGCGCTTCAAAACCCCATCTGGGGTAGCAAACACTATATAAATACAAACCTCTTTCCCTCTTCTATCTCGTCGCCTATCCTTCTCTATCCAAATAACTGAATAACATATCCACCACTCAAGTTACTTCATATTTCACTATACTAATTTTCAACACTAATCCTTTATGGGTTCCGGAGTAGCGTGCTACTCGCCAGAAAAGCACTTCAACACCCATCAGGGGTAACAGGTGCTATATGAATGCAAACCTTTCTTCCCCTTCTATCCCTTCGCTATCCTTCTCACTCTAAATCACTGACTAATATCCACCACTCAAATTACTTTCATATTTCACCATACTAATTCACCACTAATCCTTTATGGGCTTCCGGAGTAGCGTGCTACTTGCCAAAAAAAGCGCTTCAACACTCCATCAGGGGTAACAAGCGCTATATAAATACAAACCTTTTTTCCTCTTCTATCTTTCTGCTATCCTTCCGAATCCAAATAACTGACTAACCTATCCACCACTTAAATTACTTTCATATTTCACTATACTAATTCAACACTAATCCTTTATGGGTAACGGAGTAGCGTGATACTCGCCTAAAAAGCGCTTTGACGCCTCGTCAGGGGTAGTAAGCACTATAAAAATACAATTACAATACAATACAATCAGTGCATATATCAGTGACTGGATTGATGAGTGACTGTGTGAATGAGTGACTGTATGTGTGAGTGAGTGGATGAGTGTATAGACCTATGAATCAGTGAGTGTGTATATACTAACTGGTATTGGTGTGTCTATGGTTTTGAGAATGGTAGTCTGTATTTTAGAGTGGGTGTATGAAAGATTATATTAGGGTGTGAGGAGGTGCATCAGATATTAAGTGGATGATGTCATCAGTGATGTCATAAGTGATGTCATTTGAGATGTCATCAGTGATGTCATCAGTGATGTCACTGACCATGTCATGAGTGATGTAATATGTGACATCATCAGCAGTGCATTGGGGGGCGTGAGTTATAGTTAGCTCAGCTACCTATAACGGCTGAATTTCTCTGCTTTTGTATGAGTGAAATGTCAGCCTAACTATAACGTCCCTGAAACCTATGGTTTTTTCAGTGAATATCTAAGGTTTTTTAAATGCTAATTCCTAACTATAACGTCCCCGGACCCTATGTTTTTTTCAGTGAATTTCTAAAGTTTTTTCAAATGCTAATTTCTAACTATGCCTACTTAGGTAGGACATGTACAGAAAGAGGAAGAAAGGCGCACAAAGAAGCAAGAGAAGTGCAAAAAGAAGCAACAGAGGTACAGCAAGATGCAACAGAGGTGCAGAAAGAGGCCTACTTCGACTGTACCTTTCCACAGACTCTAAAAAAGTAGCCTAATCACTAATCCTTCTCCTAAGATGTCATAAACCTCACTTTTCTCTTGAAGGTTCACAATTCATCGACTGCTCAGAATGTTAGGCCTACCAAATGTAAAACAGCAATCCTAACCATATCACTGTTGTAAGTCTGACCAAGTTTGTGAAGGTATGCATGCGTGTGTCTCTGCTTTTACCTAGTGACATGTTACATAAAAATAAACATACAAATACTTGAATATCTGTGTTTCAAACAGCATACTCTGTAAATTTGTGTACAAAAAAGTAGAAGCAAGAGAAGTGCAGAAAGAAGCAACATAGGTGCAGAAAGAGCGAAGAGGGGTGCTGAAAGAGGCAAGAGAAATACAGAAAGTAGCAACAGACATGCAGAAAGAGGCAGGAGAAGTGCAGAAAGAGGCAACAGAGGTGCATAAATAGGCAGGAGAGGTGCAGAAAGAGGAACGAGAGATGCAGAAAGAGGTAAGAGAGGTACACAAAGAGGGAAGAAGGGTACAGAAAGAAGTAAGAGGGGTGCAGAAAGAAGCAATAGAGATGCAGAAAAACCAAGAGAAGTGCATAAAGAACCAACAGAGGGGCAGAAAGAGGCAGGAGAAGTGCAGAAAGAAGCAACAGAGGTACAGAAAGAGGCAAGAGAACTGCAGAAACAGGCAAAAGAGGTGCAGAAAGAGAGAACAGGGGTACAGACAGAGGCAAGATAGGTGCAAAAAGAAGGAAGGGGGTGCAGAAAGAGGCAAGAGGGGTACAGAAAGAAGCAAGAGAGGTGCAGAAAGAAGTAAGACCAGTGCAGAAAGAACCAACAGAGGTGCAGAAAGAGGCAAGAGGGGTGCAGAAAGAAGCAAGAGAGGTGCAGAAAGAAGCAAGAGAAGTGCAGAAAGAAGCAACAGAGGTGCAGACAGAGGGAACAGGGGTGCAGAAAGAGGCAAGACAGGTGCAGAAACAGGCAAGAGAAGTGCAGAAAGAGGTAGGAGAAGTGCTGAAAGAAGCAACAGAGGGGTAGAAAGAGGCAAGAGAAGTGCTGAAAGAAGCAGCAGAGTTGCAGAAAGAAACAAGAGAGGTGCTGAAAAATGCAAGAGAAGTGCAGAAAGAGGCAAGTGAGGTGCAGAAAGAGGCAAGAGAAATGCAGAAAGAGGCAGGAGAGGTGCAGAAAGAGGCAACTGAGGTGCAGAAACAGGCAAGAGGGGTGCAGAAAGAGGCAAGAGGAGTGCAGAAAGAAGCAACAGAGGTTCAGAAGGAGGAAAGAGAACTGCAGAAAGAGGCAAGAGAGTTTCAGAAACAGGCAAGAATGGTGCAGAAAGAAAAAATAGGGGTGCAGAAAGAGGCAAGAGGAGTGCAGAAACAGGCAAGAGAGGTGCACAAAGAGTGAAGAAGGTTACAGAAAGAGGCAAGAGGGGTGCAGAAAGAAGCAACAGAGGTGCAGAAAGAAGCAAGAGAAGTGCTGAAAGAAGCAACAGAGGTGCAGAAACAGGCAGGAGAGGTGCAGAAACAGGCAAAAAAGGTACAGAAAGAGAGAACAGGGGTGCAGAAAGAGTCAAGAGAGGTACATAAAGAGGGAAGAGGGGTGCAGAAAGAGACAAGAGAAGTGCAGACAGAAGCAACAGAGGCGCAGAAAGAGACAAGAGAAGTGCAGAAAGAGGCAATAGAGGTGCAGAAACAGGCAGGAGAGGTTCAGAAACAGGCAACAAAGGTACAGAAAGAGAGAACAGGGGTGCGGAAAGAGTCAAGAGAGGTACAGAAAGAGGGAAGAGGGGTGCAGAAAGAGGCAAGAGCGGTGCAGAAAGAAGCAAGCGAGGTGCAGAAAAAGGCAACAGTGGTGCAGAAAGAGGCAAGACAGGTGCAGGAACAGGCAAGAGAAGTGCAGAAAGAGGCAAGAGAAGTGCTGAAAGAAGCAACAGAGGTGTAGAAAGAAGCAAGAGAAGACATGAAAGAGACAAGAGAGTTGCAGAAAGAATGAAGAGCGGTGCAGAAAAAAGCAAGAGAAGTGCAGAAAGAGGCAAGTGAGGTGCAGAAAGAGGCAAGAGAAGTGCAGAAACAGGCAAGAGGGGTGAGGGAAAGAGGCAAGAGAAGTGCAGAGAGAAGCAAGAGAGGTGCAGAAGGAGGCAAGAGAACTGCAGAAAGAGGCAAGAGAGTTGCAGAAAGAGGCAAGAGAGGTGCACAGAGAGGGAAGAAGGGTGCAGAAAGAGGCAAGAGGGATGCAGAAAGAAGCTAGAGAGGTGCAGAAAGAAGTAGCAGAAGTGCTGAAAGAAGCAACAGAGGTGAAGAAAGAGGGAAGAGGGGTGCAGAAAGAGGCAAGAGAAGTGCGGACAGAAGCAACAGAGGTGGATAAAGAGGCAAGAGAAGTGCAGAAAGAGGCAACAAAGGTGCAGAAACAGGCAGGAGAGGTGCAGAAAGAGGGAACAGGGGTGCAGAAAGAGTCAAGAGAGGTACAGAAAGAGAGAAGAGGGGGCAGAAAGAGGCAAGAGTGGTGCAGA
This sequence comes from Calotriton arnoldi, assembly GCA_963921515.1. Taxonomy (NCBI): domain Eukaryota; kingdom Metazoa; phylum Chordata; class Amphibia; order Caudata; family Salamandridae; genus Calotriton; species Calotriton arnoldi. The sequence continues at coordinate 445,008 of CAWUFW010006508.1, read as the reverse complement.
AAGAAGCAAGACAGGTGGAGAAAGAGGCAAGAGAAGTGCAGAAAGAGGCAAGAGAAGTGCTGAAGGAAGCAACAGAGGTGTAGAAAGAAGCAAGAGAAGTGATGAAAGAGACAAGAGGTTCAGAAAGATACAAACGAGTTGCAGAAAAAAGCAAGAGAAGTGAAGAAAGAGGCAAGTGAGGTGCAGAAAGAGTCAAGTGAAGTGCAGAAACAGACAAGAGAGGTGAGGAAAAGAGGCAAGTGAGGTGCAGAAAGAAGCAAGAGAAGTGCAGAAAGAGGCAAGCGATGTGCAGAAAGAGGCAAGAAGGTACAGAAACAGGCAAGAGGGGTGCAGAAAGAGGCAAGAGAAGTGCAGAAGAAGGCAAGAGAAGTGCAAGAGAGGTGCGGAAAGAGGCAAGTGAGGTGCAGAAACAGGCAAGAGGGGTGCAGAAAGAGGCAAGAGAAGTGCAGAAGAAGGCAAGAGAAGTGCAGAAAGAGGCAAGTGAGGTGCAGAAAGAAGCAAGAGAAGTGCAGAAAGAGGCAAGAGATGTACAGAAAGAGGCAAGAAGGTACAGAAACACGCAAGAGGGGTGCAGAAAGAGGCAAGAGAAGTGCAGAAGAAGGCAAGAGAAGTGCAGAAAGAGGCAAGAGAGGTGCGGAAAGAGGCAAGTGAGGTGCAGAAACAGGCAAGAGGGGTGCAGAAAGAGGCAAGAGAAGTGCAGAAAGAAGCAACAGAGGTGCAGAAGGAGGCAAGAGAACTGCAGAAAGAGGCAAGAGAGTTGCAGAAACAGGCAAGAGAGGTGCAGAAATGGGAAAGAGGGGAGCAGAAAGAGGCAAGAGGGGTACAGAAAGAAGCACAAGAGTTGCAGAAAAAAGCAAGAGAAGTGCAGAAAGAACCAACGGAGGTGCAGAAAGAGGCAAGAGGGGTGCAGAAAGAGGCAAGAGCAATGCAGAATGAAGCAACCGAGGTGCAGAAAGAGGCAAGAGAACTGCAGAAAGGGGCAAGAGAGTTGCAGAAACAGGCAAAACAGGTGCAGAAAGATGGAACAGGGGTGCAGACAGAGGCAAGAGAGGTGCAGAAAGAGGGAAGAGGGGTGCAGAAAGAGGGAAGAGAGGTGCAGAAAGAAGCAAGAGAGGTGCAGAGAGAAGCAAGAGAGGTGGAGAAAGAAGCAAGAAAAGTGCAGAAAGAAGCAACAGAGGTGCAGAAAGATGCAAAAGGGGTGCATAAAGAAGCAAGAGAGGTGCAGAAAGAAGGGACATGCAGAAAGCGGAAGAGATGTGCAAAAAGATGCAAGAGAAGTGCAGAAAAAGAAAGAAAGGTGCACAAAGAAGCAAGAGAAATGCAGAAAGAGGCAAGAGAGTCACAGAAAGAATCAAGAGTGGTTTGCGCACCATTAATTAGTAATTTAACACCCACATTTAGCAATAAGTAACAGGTGATCGTTCCAGGTTTGCAAAGGGCCTTCCATCATGCTGTAACACTTGTCGCTGCATTTATAGGGTAACGTTTGAGCCGTTTGAGCTAGAAACAAGGTTTTTTTGGTTCAAATCTGCAGATTATGCAGCAGATGATGGGTTATGTGGCAAATGCGGAAAATTTATAATTATGCGAAAATCGGTGCTGCCCAACAGTCGCATAATTCCAGTGGACCTACTCATACCTCCGACTAGGTCCAGAATTGCTCCTCAGTGGTTCCCTCTTTTTTTGTCTCATTGAGTTTATAGTTTATCTTCTATGGAAAGGAGGAAGACTAAACCTGAAGTTACCACTTCACAACACAGACTACCATACCACATAATTACTTTCCATACACATAATCCCACTCTACATAATTCCTATACACTAAATACCACATACTTTCAATCCACATAATTTCACTGCACAACATACCACATAATTCCACTACACACAACGTACATCCACTCCACACCAAAAAACATTAGTAAAAAACTTTTACATTTACAACGCCAATAGCCTTAACTAACTTTTGCAAATGTGAGACCTATTACATTGCAAATGCTTCTTTAACTAGTAGTCGCGTTTACCGAGTGGTGGAGAAAGGGGGCTGGGCCTCCGACCAGCGCTCAGGAATTCCACTGCATAGCAGTTACAGGAGATACCAGGAGGGCTTCTTGGCACCAAAGTCCCTCAGCAGTAAAGTGGACTTCATCCCCCAATCAGTAGTGTGCCAGAAGGCACATTTGCAGAGTGGTGGAAAAAGGGGGCGTGGCCTCCGAAGACCTCTTAGCAATCCCACAGTGTTGGAATTACTGGAGGTAACAGGAGGATGTCCTTGGGGGCCAACTACCCCTCCTATTACCTCCAGTAAGTCCCACACAGGAGGATTGCTAAGTTCTCATAGCAGGCCACGCCCCCTTTTCCCACCACTCTACAAACGCACTCCCTGGCGCGCTCTTGGTTGGTGATTGAAGTCCCCATCGCTGCTGGGGGTCCTTAGGAGCCAACTAGCCTACCTGTTGCCCCCAGTAAGCTCCACACAGTGGGATTACTTAGAGGTGGACACAGGCCAAACTCCCCTTTGTCCACCACTCTGCAAACGCGCCTCCTGGCGCGCTCTTGGTTGAGGGATGAAGTCCCCTTGCCTCCTGAGGGTCCCTGGGGCCAACTAGCCCCCCTGTTATCTCTAGTAAGCCCCACACAGCTGGATTGCTGAGAGTGGTCAGAGGCCATGCCCCCTTTTTACACCACTCTGCAAATGCTCCTCCTGGCGCACTGCTGCTTGGGGGATGAAGTCCGCTTTAGTCCTGAGGTCCTCAGGACACAAGAGGACCTCATCGCTCCACCAGCAGTATGCCAAGAGGTGCGTTTGCAGAGTGGTGTAATAAGGGGCGTGGCCTCGGACCACCTCTCAGCAATCCCACTGTGTGGGGCTTACTGGAGGTACCTGCTGGGCTAGTTGGCCCCTAGGGACCCTTAGGATTCAAGGGGACTTAATTCCCCAACCCAGAATGCACCAGGAGGCGCGTTTGCATAGTGGTGCAGGGAGGGAGCAGGGCCTCCGGTGAGTTGCCGCTTTCTTTCTTTTTTTAGGAAGGGGGGCTGTGTGGCCCCCCTTACCTTAACCCTTTTGGGCCCCGGGGACCCCATCCCCCAGGGCCTTAGCCATTTTTTTTTTAAATAATAAAAAATGAAAAGGGAGAGGGGCACACACCGCCCCTGCCCCCAGGCCAATTTTGGCCCCGGGGACCCCATCCCCGGGGTCCGGCAAAACCTGGGCCACTTCTGGCCCCGGGAACCCCATCCCCCAGGATCTGGCCTGTCTTTTTAAAAAAAAACATTTTGGAGGGGGGCCATGTGGCCCCCCTCATGATGGCCGTTTTCGGCCCCGGGGACCCCATCCCCCAGGGCTTTGCGTATTTTTTTAAAATAATTTTTATTTTGATGGAGGGTGGCTGAATGGCCTCCCTCCCGGGCCATTTTTGGCCCCGGGGACCCCATCCCCGGGGCATGGCCTCTTTGTTGGGGACCGTGGGGGGAGCCCCAATGCCCTCACGGTCCCAGCCAGCTCCCCGCCTCCTGCGGGAGCCGGAATTTCTTTTGGACAAGGGGAGCTGCTAACATGCAGCTCCCTTTGCCCAAAAGCAAATCTGCTTTGCTTCATGGAAGCGAGAGCAGTTTTCCTGCTCTCGCTTCCATGAAGCAAAGTAGGAGTTTGCTATGACAGGACAGGAGCAGTGCTCCCGCCCTGCCCTGCCATAGCAAACTGCAATGTCCCGGGGGTGGGCACCCTGGGACATTGCTGGAGCCGGCCCTTGGTTGGTGGCAGTCCCCATGGCCAAGGAGTGCTCCCGGAGGGGGCCATGCTGCCCCCCTCCCAACTGGTTTAAAGCCCCGGGGAGGTGGTGGCCGGGGGTCCGCAACGGAACCCCGTATTTGCATAAAGTGTGCCCCGGGGAGGTAGTGGTCCCTGGGGCAGTGTGGGATTCTTTTCCTGCAATAAATGTAAGGTGTGTAGAGGCAGCACCAGGGTTAAGGAATATGAAATACCAGGGAAGAATGTGAGCAAGAAAATTTCCAAGTTGCTTAATTGCAACTCGGACTTTGTAATTTATTGCTTGGTATGTCCTTGCAACAAGAAATATATTGGAAGTACGGTGCATCAGGCCAAGAAAAGGGTTTTAGAACACATAGGAGCCATAAATAACCGTGACAACACCTTTCCGGTTGCGAGACATTTCGCAGAAATACATGAAAGTAAAGGAGAAAAACCAAGGTACTTTGGTATCGACCAGGTACAACATAAAGCGAGGGGAGGGGACAGAGTGAGAGCTCTCAGACAAATGGAATCTAGATACATAGTGGATCTCCAAACCAAGATTCCGATGGGGTTGAATACGGAAGAAGAGTTGTGGATACATGTGGGGTAATAAATTACCAGAATTCCAACAATAAGAGTAGTGAGGAAGAGCAAGAACCCACAGAGGGAAGAAGCCACCAATTGGCGACAACAAGGAGGATAAAAATGTTGAATTAGAGTCCATATATTAGGGTAGCCAATCACCGCATATCAGTCCCAGTGCTTTAAGAAATGACCAGTTTGGGTATTAGGGAATTATTCGATACATGTTTTTATCATATAGGAAGTTAGAGTTGTTTTTGAGCACTTTATATCTATATTTATTTAAGGGTTTATAGTGATCCTTTAAGGTTTCACTACGGAATTTTGCACTTTATCACATCACTAAAATGACTTTATGAATCATGAACTATAGGAAACTTTTTCTGATTATGTATAAATTGTGGACGTTGACATTTAAAGATAAGGAATTGCAATTAGAAACCTAAGGCCCATTTAGGGCAAAATAAGTTGGGCGGTGGGCAACAAATTCAATAAAGTAGCTATCGGTCATGAGAAAGATGTTATTGAAGTATGATTTACCGATATGCAAGATGATTTATGAAATGACTGCCTCACAAGCATGTTGGTTCTCCTATAACTGGGAAAATAGTTCTGTGTTTATATTTGGTCTCTTTTTAAATTGAAGGCCTATATAGGGCACAATAAGTTGGGTGGATGGTATCATCAAAGGATATGATTAATTGTAAATGGCGAAATCAAATGCCAACATCTAATGATGATACCAATGCACAACACCATTCAAAAATGGCCGCCATGTATATTCATTGGTTTCTCTGATTCGAGCAATGAGTCCTATGTTCATGTTTAATTTTCTGAACCTGTTGCACATCACGGGGGTATTTATTTGACAAAATTGAAATGTGACGCTGACATTGAAAAAGGCTAGGGGGCTGAAACGCGTTTGTCAGCCAGGGTGAAGCACTGTAAATATATAATAAAATATCAATTCTGATTGAGCCCGGAGCGCCCAGCGTTTCTGTGGGGATATATATAAATATATATATATATATATATATATATATATATATATATATATATATATATATATATTTCACTGGTTCAAAGGTTACAGGGACATTGAAGTTAGGCTCAGATTTAACTTGTGCAAAATCAGTGAAATTCAGCAGTTATAGTTTAGTGTATATATATGTCATGTGATCAAGGCCGGTGTTGGCCGAAACGCATAATGGCAGACCATCCCCAATAAAACACAATTCAGGCACATCAATGGTGGTTCATGGTCGTTTTTCTCACTCAGGAGGAGTAAGCAATGGAGTTGGAGATATATATATATATATATATATATATATATATATTGAAGCTCTAAATATATATATATATATATATATATATATATATATATATTTTCCAACAACAGCTTACACGGCACTCTCCTTGGTACAAAAATATATCTTTTTATTGAGACCTCCTTCTCCACCACCTACGCGTTTCGAACACAAAGTTCTTGTTCACGGTAGTATACTACCGTGAACAAGAACTTTGTGTTCGAAGCGTAGCGTGGCGGAGAAGGAGTCTCAATAAAAAGATATATTTTGTACCAAGGAGAGTGCCGTGTAGCTGTTGTTGGAAATATATATATATATATATATATATATATATATATATATATTTAGAGCTTCAAATATATATATATATATATATATATATATATATATATCCAACTCCATTGCTTACTCCTCCTGAGTGAGAAAAACGACAACAGTGCCCAAACCTGGAGGATTCATGTTGTCTCTGTTCGCTACATGTTCTGCGGAAGTGCGGAGACTTCGTTTGTTTGTTATATATAAATGTATGTATGTATATTACGATAGGCCCAGTAGAAGGCAGTAGCCGAAATGCATCAACCTGGGAGATTGATACAACTTGCTGCTTTTATTGCACTTTAAATTATTGTTACCCATTGGGACCATATGGATTGGTGACAGATTATTATAACAAAGAAAAAATTTGCAACTTACGGATGACGGTGTTTGAGGAGTTTGTGCCCCCATGCAACGGGTCGTGGAGGACGATCACGTAGCTTATGCATATATATATATATATTTCTTTCAGGCTATAGTGTATTCGCTACATATATATATATTTTTTTCAGGCTATAGTGTATATGCTACAAATCTGCCGACCACGAGTGGGTGCTGCTCAAATTTCTTTTTATTTTAAAGTGCCAAATGGGAGCACATTAGCACTTTAAAATAAAAAGAAATTTGATGTTGGCGGATTTGTAGCGCGAATACACTATAGCCTGAAAAGTGCATCACAGAGGTTGCTGACTCTGTTGTGAAAGCCAACACGCCCTTCGATAAGGGGCACGGCGGTGGGAAGCAGCTGTGGTGGAACAGAATATATATATATATATATATATATTACCTACTGGCGGTCGCCAGTAGGTAGTTATAGTTAGGACCTATTATCCATAGGAAATTCGTAACATTCTTTTCCCAATAACTTTGGCGCCCGTTGACGAATGTTCGCGAAATTTTTATATATATATATATATATATATATATATTTATTTAGCACTCTTCCAGTCGAAAGAAATGAGCCGCACTCTCGGGTGAATTCGCAATGTGCTGTATATCCCGTGACCAAGGTCTCAGCGGGACCGAAACGCGTAGGGATGTGGATCGTATTGTTTACAGCCTGGATTTTAATTAAAGCATAAAGATTGGAAATTCACCCATGAGTGCGGCTCATTTCTTTCGACTGGAAGAGTGTTAAATAATTGTGGCGTGGCTCCGTCGCTTAAGAGGATTGCACCACCTAGAGCGCCCTTACACCAGCAGAACTGAGCCAATCTGTGAAATATATATATATATATATAAATATATATATATATATGTATATATATATATATATATATATATGTATATATACATAATAAATTAAAGTATTTGTTAAAACTATTTATTTATAATTTATTTCAATTAATTTAATAATTTCAATACATTACTTTAAAGCCAATTGATATACTTAACTGTCTTCAGTAGATATTCTGTTCCACTATATTTTTTATGCAGTATTTTAATCATTTAAATTTTAAATGTAGAAACACAATATTTTTGTAAACAATATTTTTGACACAATCTTCATGTTTGTTAATGTTCTTGTTCATGATTTTCTGTCATACAACCATTTGTATAGTCCCCATCGGATGATCACATGATTTACAAGATTAAAAAATCCTGGTTTATGGAGGAAGTGCTTCAAGAATCACTAATAAAATTACTTGACCTGTGTGAGTTTGGGCAGGCCTTTGTGATTCTGGAAGAATCAGGAATCAGGATCCGGGGAGAAATGGTGAACAATGTCTGACTGGGACAGAAAATAGGCCCAGGCACCAAAATAAAGGTGGCCCCCACTAGTGAATGTGCTACCTAAAAAGTGGGCAATGTTTGCCAATAGAGGCTGTTTTGAATTCATAAAGACACGCTGTACAAGTGTTTTGCAACGTATAGAAGAATGCATGGATTTGAGATTGCTGTAGGCAATGTTTGTTTAAATATCAGGGAAATCAACAGCAACAACGAGCCCACAAAGAGCCAAAAAAAAGGCACACACACTTGCCTGTCAGACCAGCCTGTCGGGCATTGCTTATTGATCTACAGGGCAATCCGTCCCTGAATATGTAGACAACCCAGTTCAATTCGACTACTATGCTTCATAACTACCTGACACACCCTCCCAGGATGACCAAACAGAAGTTCAAAGGTACTAAACTCCACTCCTTTCTGTGGCACTTCTTTGTAGGTGAAAAGCAGGCTTGGCAATAGGACATCCAGCCTCCTTTTGAGTTTTTCAGGGAGTCCCATGATCATTCCTTTCATGGTCTTGTTGAATCGGTCAACTAGACCATTTGTTTATGGGTGATATTCGGTGGTAAACTTGTATGTCACACTCAGCCCACATGGCTTTTAGGTAGCTAGACATAGAGTTACTACCTCTGTCTGACACTACCTCCTCAGGAAAGCCCACTGTAATAAAGATGCTACTAATGAGGGCCATGGCAACTGCAGGAGCAGTGACAGTCCTAAGTGGAATTGTTTCAGGATACCTGGCAGCATGATCCACTATCACCAGTATAAATCAGTTTCTTGATGCCGTTGGAGGGTCAAGGGAACTGACTATGTCAATCCCTACCCTTTCAAAGGGAACACAAACCACTGGAAGTGGAATTAAGGGGGCTTTCGGGTGGTTACCTGTCTTGCCACTAGCTTGACAGGTAACACAGGAGTTGTAAAACTCCTTTGCCTTCTTAGACATGTTTGGCCAGCAGAAGTGGGTGACCAGACTACTCCAAGTCTTTGACTGGCGAAGATGCCCAGCTGGGGGATGCCATGGGCCAATGAGAGTAAGACTTTCTTTATTTCTGAGGCCTACCACTCTCCTAGTGGCACTAGGTTTGGGATCTCTGGTCTCAGTATACAGGACCCCTTCCTTCTAATAGGCCTTGTGGGAGACACTTTGTTGTGAAGAAAGTAGTCCAGTCCAAGTAGTATCTTTAAGTATTTATTCCAAGTAAGATCTTAAGTAGAAGAGAGCCCCACCAGGAGCAGCCTCCCTGCTGCTCAGCCCATACACCAACTGACATTCTCACTCATCCAACATTCCGCAGTCACCTCTCACACCAACATTCTACTCCACATTCACACTGGCTGAGCAGCAGGTATAACACATCTCCCTTTTTTACACAAATGAGAATCAACTTCAAATGAATCACAAATGGACATGGTGCATGAAAAGTTGACTATGCAATTATTACATGCAGCACTGGGGCAAGAAAGCAATATCAATGTAATACATGTAAAGATGATAATGATGCAAAATATACATGTATGCTACATAACAGAGAATAGATTTATGAAAGAGTAACAGAACGCAATCCAGCAATCACAGCAAATAAAAGCCACACAAGCACCCTCACCACATCTCCCTTTCCACAATACAATCCAAATAAACGCCACACATGCTACCATGACACAAACACAAGCTAAACCCCAACACCAAAGCAAGCTGACTCCCCAGGCCAACAAGAGGTAGAAAGGGTGCCAACAGGAAAGCATGGTAGGAAACCAAACAGAAAAGAGATACGAATCTGTGGAAGGTAATTCCACAGGGAACAATCGGCAGAAACATTGCCCTCCATCCTTACCCATAGTAAGGGTGGTAAGTGTGACGAAAAAGTGCACACAGAACCTAGAACGGAACAACGAAGTTCCACAACCTCATAGAATAAAAACAATAGTCACCCAGGGGTGGAACGTGAGGAAAAACTCCCCACGGAACATAAACAACTCTGCAAGCAAAGGTCTCAGCACTTCCCCCAACACCAGTTGAGTTGGAATGTGTGGGAAGAAACACCACACGGCACAACGAACACCCAGGAAATTCAAAACAGAAGCAAGCACACAGCATCAAAGTAAAGAAACCTAAAAAAAAACCTCCCCCAACACAAGTCGGGGTGGAATGTGTGGGAACACACCACACAGCACAACGAACACCCAGAAACTTCAGAACTTCCGCCAACGCAAGTTGGGGTGGAATGTGTGCAGAACAAATGCAAGCATACGATCATTACAAACTTGAAACAAGAAAAGTTAAGAAAGTACCACCACATACTGATGTACTCAATCCTAGAACAGTACAACGACTGCAACTCAACCCACAGCACACGAAAAACACAACCCCCCTGCATAACATCAACATACCAAGAGATATGCTCCGGAAGAAGGAACATGAACAGCACAGTGCAAAAATAGCAGGGAAAAACAATATAGGGCGCACAAGCCTAAAAAGCAATACTGAGAAACAACTATCAACTGGATCCAGAAGTACAGAAAGAGTCTCAACATAACAGCCCGCAGACCAACACGAAAGGGTGGCATTCTAATAGATATTCAAGAAACATGAATGTGCAGTAAATCCTTAATAACAACGATGGTTTCAAGTACAATCCAATTTGTGCATAAAACATTACAAATGCTTTAAACAAAAACGGCAGCAGGAATAAATTTAAAATAAAGAAGAAAGAAAAACCCTCTACCCCGGTGAGCGATCTCTCACCCGAAGAACAGTACAGTCCTAAACGGAGCAAGGGAGGAGCAGTAATGACGGGAGCACAGATTGTTCCCAAATATGGATATCAAAATTCCAATGAACAAAACGGTTTCCACATGTAGCACTGTTGAAATTGTGTCACTCGCCAAGTGTGTCCAAGTTGTTGAATGAGTACACAGTTGCAGGAAGTCTTGAACAAAAAAAAACCACAGCAGCTCCATAATGACGCCATGGCAATGCATGTTGCTCGAATATCATGCGACAAATGGCAGGGAAGGAAAATAAAAGAATACCTTCATTTTGACAACTCCCATTTGAGAAATTAATAACATTTCATTGTGTTAAAGAGGGTATCACCACATTGCTGACTGGATCTTAGGCAGCTCATCAAGTGTCCAAAGAGGAGAGGATAACGACCGGCGTATGCCTAAATTTAAAAAAAAAAAAACGCCACTGAGTCCAAACAAGAAGGGTCACTGACCGGTAGATGCAGGCTGTGAGAAGTTGGCCTGGTATATGCTGTTCACTAGTTAAAGTGGACACCTTGCACCAGTACAATTCGACTCTTATGGTAGGTAGGTTTAAGACAACCTTTACAGAAAGCTATCCTAGTGGTAGCTGTGGAGAGCAGCCTTCAGGCTAAGTCTTGGAGGAATGTAAAGCAGCTTGTTTTACCACACAATCTCTTGAATCACCAAATGAAAAGACACCACACAGGTATATATATCAAATATATATGTATTTATTACTAAACAACTCTCTACTAATCTCTTGTGAGATTAGAAGTCAGGAACATATGCACAAATCAACGTTTCACAACAAATTGAGCACAAGTATGGCTAGGGCCCTAGGGGCATACCAGACCATGTACTAAAAAAGAGACTTAAGAACAACGACTTGCAAAGGGACAAGGCCTAGGGCCTTCAGAAGTGCTGGGGCCTCATGAAACCACCCAAGGCAGGTAAGTAAAGGACCCACGGGGGACGCGTGCAGTGAGTGAACACAGGCGCGGATCGCCGTAGACTTCAATGGGGCAAGTCGCGGTTGGAAATTAAGAGTTTAAGGGCACTTCGGGAGTAGCTACAAGCAAGTCACTTACAGGGTAAGTAGTTCTAGGGCCAACACCCACAGGAGCACCGTAGTGCTGGAGTTACCTCACCCAGGGAAGCCGGGTGCATAGGTGTCCTTTGGTGTCGGGTCGCGGCGTCGTTTTCAATGGGAGCCAATGAAGACTTGCTGCTTGTGAAGCCAGAAGAAGTGTCCGGTGGAATCCAAGCCTGGATTCGAAAGAAGGAAGACCTGAAATCAGAGGAGACAGTGTTCAAAGTCACTTGGCAGTGACCCGGGGCAAGGAAGATGAATGCCCACCGTCGTCGACAGATTCAGGTCATTCACGGGTGTCTTGACTCTTCGGCCACGAGGTCCAGGAGGTGTCGAGGACAACCAGGAGCTGGATTCAGCGTGTGACACAAAGTCTGCAGCTGACTGCGGTGTCAGCGACCCGATTGGAGCCAACAAGCCTTGGTAGCAGCAAGTCTTGTGGAAAAAACAAAAAGTCAATGGTGCAGACCAGCAAGGTCTGGGGGACTCACCCAGCAAGGGTAAGTCAGGGCAGGCCTGGAGCAACCAGGGGAGCCCTTTGGATTTGTAGAAAAGTCTTCAGGGGACCCACAAGCCGGCTGGCAAGGGATTGCAAAGACGCCTCAGGAGGATTCCTTCAACAGGGGCCCACGGTCACTCGGGATGGGGTAGGCCTCTGATCTTGGGAAGGATCTCTGCTAGAGGCTGGGACCACATGTGGTCCAAAGCAGAGGTTCATAGAACGTCGTGAAGGGGTTGCACTTGAAAATAGTGCACAGTACCCAGGGATTGCGGTTCCTCATCACTCATGGGGTCCACTTGCCTCAGCTTTGCTGGGGACTCACGATGGCCTTGGACAAGTCAGGAAATCCTCTTCCTGGGCTGCAGAGACTTCGGGCTCTGGCGGGAGCAGCATAGTTTGCGACTGTTGTTGCAGTTTTTGGTGCCTGCCAAGCAGGGGAGTCACTCCTTGACTCCAAGGGAGATTCTTCAGTCTTCCAGAGGTAGTGGAACGTCGAAGGTCCGGGATTCTTCTTTAGAGCGTTGTCCAGGGATATCTAGTTTGCAAGGTCAAGGGTTCCCTATCTTATACTGAAAGGAAGGGAGGGACTAGCTTTATGACCCCACCTATGGGAGGGTCGGGGGAGTGGGTGGCTACACCCACTTCCCTTTGTCCAGTTTCGCGCCAGAGCAGGGGCAGGTAGCCCCTGAGCCGGTTTGAACTGGTGTATGCACAGAGGAGCCTTCTGCTCCCCAGTGCAGGACTTCAAAGCACTCTAGGAGTGCACCCACCCAGCCCCAATACACTAAACCCTGTCTGGGAGGTGGTCACACCTCCCTGTGACAGGATACCTATTGTTGGGCCTCCTCCACTGCGAGTTTCGGTCATCAGCAGGAGGGCAGCCCAGTGTCTGTGACTGGTGGCATCCATTTTGTGATGCCAGGGCTCTTCAGGATTCTACCGCGTTTCCACAGTAGGTACATGTCTATCCCTCTAGAAGGGTGGGATCATACTCCCACACCAGTTACTGGTGTGGGGGTATGATTCCAAAGTGTTTGACACCAAACACGACATGTTTTGATGCAGCCATTCCAAAGTTAGCATTAACCGCGAGGTTATAATGCACTTAAGAGTATATGGTTTGACCGCATTCACAAACAGCCCCAGAGAATGGACTCTGAGAGCTGCAGAGGGGCCCTGCTCAGGCAGAGGCACCCTCTCACATAGAAACTAAGCACCCTGCCCTCAGGATTGATAGGGCCTGCCTTAGGGGTGACTGATAGGTTTAAATGTGTGTGCAGGAGAGATATAGGGAACCTATATCTCAGTGAGGAGTGCTAGCACCTCCTCACCCAGGCTGCAGTAGCAGGCCTGTGGTGTCAGATTTAGTCTGCTTCCCAGGGGTGGCATAATACATGCTTCAGCCCCTGGTAGGCCTGTGAAGTACCTATGCCCTTGGTACCTAAGGTACCATATACTAGGGACTCATAAGGTACCACAGTATCCAATCACTAGTGCACCTAGAGTGCACTCCAAGTCGTTTAGAGAGAACAGAGAGGCTGGGGCTCTGATTGGCAGGGTCCCAGCCAGACTATAACCAGAAACCAGTGTAAACATCAGAAAAAAAGTGGGGGCAACATAAGAGGCAGATCCTACTCTCCTACACAACCCCCCAAACGCAGGGACACTAAACTAACCTTGACCAGTTGAGTCTTCGTGCTCTAAGTGGAAATACCTTGAGAGTCCATCTGCATTGGCATGTTGGGTCCCAGGCCTGTGTTCCACTGTATAGTCCATCCCCTGTAGGGAAATGGACCACCTTAAAAGTTTTGGGTTTTCACCTTTCATCTGTTTAAGCCATAGGAGGGGCTTGTGGTCAGTCTGAACTATGAAGTGAGTGCCAAACAAGTATGGCCTCAGCTTCTTCAGGGCCCACACCACAGCAAAGGCCTCCCTCTCTATAGCTGACCAACGTTTCTCTCTAGGGGTCAGCCTCCTGCTAATAAAAGCTACTGGCTGGTCTTGACCTTCATCATTCAGTTGAGACAGTACAGCTCCCACACCCAGCTCAGAAGCATCTGTTTGGACAATGAACTTTTGGTGTAGTCTGGACTCTGTAAGATGGGGGCAGTGCACATGGCCTGCTTTAGGTCTTCAAATGCCTTCTGACAGCTAGCTGTCCACTGAACCTTTTTGGCATTTTCTTTGAGGTCAGATCATTCAAGGGGGTCACTATAGATCCATATCCCTTCACAAACCTCCTATAGTACCCAGTCAGGCCTAAGAAGGCTCTCACCTGTGTCTGGGTGGTTGGAGCAACCCATTCCATTATGGTTTGGATTTTGCTCTGTAAAGGCTGAACCTGGCCTCCACCCACAAGGTGGCCCAGGTACACAACCTGGCTCTGCCCTATCTGGCACTTAGTGGCCTTGATAGTGAGGCCTGCTTTCTGCAGAGCCTCCAAAACATTTCTGAGGTGGACCAGGTGATCCTGCCAGGAGGAACTAAAAACAGCAATATCATCTAGATAAGCTGAGCAATAAGTTTCCATCCCTGCCAGAACTTTGTTCACCAACCTCTGAAAAGTGGCAGGTGCATTTTTCAATCCAAAGGGCATCACCACAAAGTGGTAGTGCCCACCAGGGGTCGAAAATGCTGTTTTGGCTTTTGCATCATCAGCTAACCTGATCTGCCAGTAGCCAGCTGTTAGGTCAAATGTACTCAGATATTTGGCTGAGGCCAAAGTATCAATCAGCTCATCTGCCCTCGGTATGGGATAGGCATCAGTCCTGGTGACTGCATTGAGGCCTCTGTAGTCTACACAAAACCTCATTTCTTTCTTACCACCCTGGGTATGAGGCTTGGGTACTAGGACTACTGGGCTAGCCCAAGGGCTATCTGAAGGCTCAATCACACCTAACTCCAACATTTTCTGGACTTCAGTCCTGATACAGTCCCTGACATGGTCAGGTTGCCTGTAGATTTTACTCTTGACAGGCAGACTGTCCCCAGTGTCCACCTCATGGGTGCACCAGGTAGTCTGACTAGGGGTCAGGCTAAACATATGTCTGTACTGCTGCAGAACTTGTCTGCACTCAGTTTGCTGATGGTCAGTGAGGCTGCTTGCCAAAGCAACACCATCGACTGACCCATCATCAGGGTTCTGTGAGAGCAGATCAGGGAGAGGGTCACTCTCCTCCTCCTGTTCCTCATCAGTTGCCATGAGCAAGCCCATGTCAGCCCTGTCAACATATGGTTTCAATCTGTTGACATGGAGCACCCTCAGGGGGCTCCTGGGAGTTCCAAGATTCACCAGATAGGTGACTTCTCCCTTTTGCTCAACTATTGTATGGGGGCCACTCCATTTGACTTGGAGGGCTGCTGGGGCCACAGGCTCCAACACCCACACTTTCTGTCCTGGCTGGTACACAGTCAGCACAGCCTTTGGTCATGCCAAGCTTTTTGTAATTCTTGGCTGGCCTCCAGGTTTTTGGTTGCCTTCTTCATGTATTCGGCCATCCTGGAGCGGAGACCAAGTACATAGTCCATCACATCCTGTTTGGGGGTTTGAGAGGTAACTCCCAGCCCTCTTTTACCAAACATAATGGACCTCTTACAGGATGCCCAAACAGAAGCTCAAATGGGCTGTAACCAACCCCCTTCTGTGGAACCTCTCTGTATGCAAACAACAGGCAGGGAAGAAGAAGGTCCCATTTCCGCCTAAGCTTCTCTGGGAGTCCTTTAATCATTCCCTTCAGGGTTTTGTTGAAACGTTCAACCAACCCATTGCATTGTGGGTGATAGGGGTGGTGAACTTATAAGTTACACCACACTCCTTCCACATTGCTTTCAAATATCCTGACATGAAGTTTGTAGCTCTGTCAGAGATGACCTCCTTTGGGAAACCCACTCTGGAGAAAACTCCAATGAGGGCTCTTGCCACCACAGGGGCTGTGGTGGTCCTCAGGGGAATTGCCTCTGGGTACCTGGGGGCATGATCCACTACCACCAGGATAGATCTGTGCCCAGATGCAATTTGAGGGTCAATGGGACCAACAATGTCAATCCCTACCCTTTCAAAGGGTACCCCCACCACAGGTAGTGGTATCAGGGGGGCCTTTGTGGTGCTACCTGCCTTGCCACTGGCTTGGCATGTGACACAGGAGCGACAAAACTCCTTTGTGTCCTCTGACATATGTGGCCAATGAAAATGTGGAACAAGCCTGTCCCAGGTCTTGTTTTGGCCCAAGTGACCTGCTAAAGGGATATCATGTGCGAGGGTCAAGAGGAACCCCCTAAACTTCTGAGGTATTACCAACCTCCTGGTGGCTCCAGGGGCTGGATCTCTACCCTCAGAATATAGGAGTCCCTCATCCCAATAAACTTTATGGGACCCACTAGCACTCCCAGCAGCCTCAGCAGCAGCCTGCTGTCTGAGGGGTTCAAGGGAGGGGCAGCACTGTTGCTCCTTACTCAGATCTTCCCTAGAAGGGCCCCCTGCCCCCAAGAACTCAACCTGATCAGGCTCAAGTCCCTCTGGGGCAGTTCCTTCTTCAGGATCTGCTCCTCCTCCCTCAAGAGGGGAATCAGTGATCTGAGACAGAGGGGAAGGCACTGCCTTACCCCTACTGCTCCTCTTCTTGGGAAGCATCTGGTCCATGGTTTCAGGATCCAGAGCTGGTTCAGTGTCCTGCATTTTGGCCTGTGACCTGGTCACAGCAAATACCTCTGCAGGGATGCCCAACATCTCAGCATGAGTCCATAACTCTACTTCAGACCAGGCTGAAGTTTCTAGATCATTGCCCAATAGACATTCTACAGGGAGGTCTGCACTGACTACAACCTTCTTGAGGCCAGTTACCCCTCCCCAGGAGAAATTCAGAACTGCCAGACTATGGTTGGTCCTGACATTGCTTGCATTGGTCACCTGGTACATTTCGCCCAGGATGATCTGTCCAGGGTCCACAAGATCCTCTGCCACCATGGTGACACTAGCACCTGTGTCCCTAAATGCCAAAGCCTGTTTGCCATTTATTACAGGCTGCTGTTTGTATTTGCCCAGATTACTGGGGCTCACCAGGAAGGACATGTCAATGTCTTCATCACAAATCAGCATTGCCTGAGTGGGTACTCTGACTAGGCCAGAGTCCACTTCAGAACCCAAGGTCAAACCTACTACACCCTTATTCTGAGTACCACCTCCACCAGTAGCTGAACTAGGGGGAACAGTTGCCTTAGGGGCAGGAGTGGTGGTGGTTTGGTCTTTGGACTTGTTACAATCAGAAGTCCAGTGCCCTTTCTGTTTACAGAATTTGCACCAGGGCTTCTTTTGGCCTTTTCCCTTTTTGGATTGTGACTCCCCACCAGATGCAGATTTTTGGGGCCCTTGTGAAGACTTCTGGTCTTTTGACTTATCCCCACTTTTCTCAGAGCCCTTAGAATCCTGCTTCTTTGTGTCACCCCCTTGGTTCTGGGTTTTCTGCCTTACCCTGGTTCTGACTCACTTGTCTGCCTTCTTTCCCAATTCTTGGGGAGAGGTCAGATCTGAGTCCACCAGGTATTGATGCAACAACTGGTTCTGGCAATTATTAAGGATCCGTTCTCTCATCATTAGATTATACAATCCCTTGAAATCAGTAACCCTACTGCCAACCAGCCAACCCCCAGAGCCTTGGTTGCACAATCTACAAAGTCAGTCCAGTCCTGAGTCTGTGCCTTCTGGGTGTCTCTGAACTTCAACCTGTACTGCTCAGTGGTTAAGCCAAACCCATCTATCAGTGCACTCTTCAGGACTTCATAGTCATCAGCATCCTCTTCTCTAACAGTGAGGAGCTTGTCTCTACCTTTATCTGAAAAGGAGAGCCACAAGTTTGCTGCCCACTGCTTTTGGGGGACCTGTTGTACTCTACTGGCCCTTTCCATAGCAGTTACCCACTTATGGATATCATCCCCACTCTGGTAGGGAGGAACAACCTTGCTCAGGTTCCTATGGTCTGGAATATATTCTCTGCCTCTAGGGACACTGTTGCTGCCACCAGGGGGTTCTAACCCCTCTTTTCTAGAAGCTCTCTGGAGCTCCAGGGCTTCTCTATCTAATGCCAACTGCTTGGTTTTGAGGGCAAATCTTGCTTTCTCATACTGCAGCAGTTTGTACATTCTGTCAGAGGAGGTCTCTCTTCTTGGGAAATAGGAGTTCCTCTGGTAGACAGATTCTCTGCCAGAGTGATAGGAGTGGTCAGATTCCCTAGAAAGGGACCTAGGCCTCTCCTCCACTATGTCAGTTCTCTTAGGGAGAATTCCTCTGTCCTGTTCAGACCCCTTGGGACCTGGCCCTACAACCACAGAGTCTTGGTCATCCTGATGTCCATCATCTGACCCAGACACTGTAATTGACCCACTCACTGATTCAGACCCATTAGCTCCTAGAGCTAATCTAAGATCATCTGCTGTTAGCAGATCTATCAGGTGTAGTGTGGAGGGACTCTGTCCTAGCTTCAGGTGCCTTGCAGCACACATGGCTTTCAAGTCAAAGAAAGTCATGTCCTTATACTGAGGCTGAGTGGATCCACTGGGTCCACCCTTTACAGACATTCTAGTGTTGTGCAGTGTTGTACTACCTACACTAGTTTGTGGCCTACTGATACTAGCTTGAGCTGTAGAAAGGGTGTGCTATCCCTTGGCACACAGCTCTAAGTTCAGTAGAACTTATTGATACTAAGCTTGACTTTATATGTACCTTGAGTACCTATAGTGGTTTTCAGTTAGTAATTCAAATAGAGATTTTCTGGTAAAACAATAGCAAGCTGGAATCCCACACGCTGCCACCAATGTGAGAAGTTGGCCCGGTATATGCTGTTCACTAGTTAAAGTGGACACCTTGCACCAGTACAATTCGACTCTTATGGTAGATAGGTTTAAGACAACCTTTACAGAAAGCTATCCTAGTGGTAGCTGTGGAGAGCAGCCTTCAGGCTAAGTCTTGGAGGAATGTAAAGTAGCTTGTTTTACCACACAATCTCTTGAATCACCAAATGAAAAGACACCACACAGGTATATATATCAAATATATATGTATTTATTACTAAACAACTCTCTACTAATCTCTTGTGAGATTAGAAGTCTGGAACATATGCACAAATCAACGTTTCACAACAAATTGAGCACAAGTATGGCTGGGGCCCTAGGGGCATACCAGACCATGTACTAAAAAAGAGACTTAAGAACAACGACTTGCAAAGGGACAAGGCCTAGGGCCTTCAGAAGTGCTGGGGCCTCACGAAACCACCCAAGGCAGGTAAGTAAAGGACCCACGGGGAACGCGTGCAGTGAGTGAACACAGGCGCGGATCGCTGTAGACTTCAATGGGGCAAGTCGCGGTTGGAAATTAAGAGTTTAAGGGCACTTCGCAAGTCACTTACAGGGTAAGTAGTTCTAGGGCCAACACCCACAGGAGCAATGTAGTGCTGGAGTTACCTCACCCAGGGAAGCCGGGTGCATAGGTGTTCTTTGGTGTCGGGTCGCGGCGTCGTTTTCAATGGGAGCCAATGAAGACTTGCTGCTTGTGAAGCCAGAAGAAGTGTCCGGTGGAATCCAAGCCTGGATTTGGAAGAAGGAAGACCTGAAAGCAGAGGGGACAGTGTTCAAAGTCACTTGGCAGTGACCCGGGGCAAGGAAGATGAATGCCCACCGTCGTCGACAGATTCAGGTCGTTCACAGGTGTCTTGACTCTTCGGCCACGAGGTCCAGGAGGTGTCGAGGACAACCAGGAGCTGGATTCAGCGTGTCCCACAAAGTTTTCAGCTGACTGCAGTGTTGGCGACCCGATTGTTGCCAACAAGCCTTGGTAGCAGCAAGTCTTGTGGAAAAAACAAAAAGTCAATGGTGCAGACCAGCAAGGTCTGGGGGACTCACCCAGTGAGGGTAAGTCAGGGCAGGCCTGGAGCAACCAGGGGAGCCCTTTGGAATTGTAGAAAAGTCTTTAGGGGACCACAAGCCGGCTGGCAAGGGATCGCAAAGACGCCTTGGGAGGATTCCTTCAACAGGGGCCCACGGTCACTCAAGATGGGGTAGGCCTCAGATCTTGGGAGGGATCTCTGCTAGAGGCTGGGACCACACGTGGTCCAAAGCACAGGTTCGTAGAACGTCGTGAATGGGTTGCACTCGAAAATAGTGCACAGTACCCAGGGACTGCGTTTCCTCGTCACTCATGGGGTCCACTTGCCTCAGCTTCGCTGAAAACTCACGATGGCCTTGGAGAAGTCAGGAAATCCTCTTCTTGGGCTGCAGGGACTTCGGGCTCTGGCAGGAGCGGTGTAGTTTGCGACCGTCGTTGCAGTTTTTGGTGCCTGCCAAGCAGGGGAGTCACTCCTTGACTCCAAGGGAGATTCTTCAGTCTTCCAGAGGTAGTGGAACATCGAAGGTCCGGGATTCTTCTTTAGAGCATCATCCAGGGATATCTAGTTGGCAAGGTCAAGGGTTCCCTATCTTTACTGAAAGGAAGGGAGGGACTAGCTCTATGACCCCACCTATGGGAGGGTCAGGGGAGTGGGTGGCTACACCCACTTCCCTTTGTCCAGTTTCGCGCCAGAGCAGGGGCAGGTAGCCCCTCAGCCGGTTTGAATTGGTGTATGCACAGAGGAGCCTTCTGCTCCCCCAGTGCAGGACTTCAAAGCACTCTAGGAGTGCACCCACCCAGCCCCAATACACTAAACCCTGTCTGGGAGGTGGTCACACCTCCCTGTGACAGGATACCTATTGTTGGGCCTCCTCCACTGCGAGTTTCGGTCATCAGCAGGAGGGCAGCCCAGTGTCTGTGACTGGTGGCATCCATTTTGTGATGCCAGGGCTCTTCAGGATTCTACCGCGTTTCCACAGTAGGTACATGTCTATCCCTCTAGAAGGGTGGGGGGTATGATTCCAAAGTGTTTGACACCAAACACGACATGTTTTGATGCAGCCATTCCAAAGTTAGCATTAACCGCGAGGTTATAATGCACTTAAGAGTATATGGTTTGACCGCATTCACAAACAGCCCCAGAGAATGGACTCTGAGAGCTGCAGAGGGGCCCTGCTCAGGCAGAGGCACCCTCTCACATAGAAACTAAGCACCCTGCCCTCAGGATTGATAGGGCCTGCCTTAGGGGTGACTGATAGGTTTAAATGTGTGTGCAGGAGAGATATAGGGAACCTATATCTCAGTGAGGAGTGCTAGCACCTCCTCACCCAGGCTGCAGTAGCAGGCCTGTGGTGTCAGATTTAGTCTGCTTCCCAGGGGTGGCATAATACATGCTTCAGCCCCTGGTAGGCCTGTGAAGTACCTATGCCCTTGGTACCTAAGGTACCATATACTAGGGACTCATAAGGTACCACAGTATCCAATCACTAGTGCACCTAGAGTGCACTCCAAGTCGTTTAGAGAGAACAGAGAGGCTGGGGCCCTGATTGGCAGGGTCCCAGCCAGACTATAGCCAGAAACCAGTGTAAACATCAGAAAAAAAGTGGGGGCAACATAAGAGGCAGATCCTACTCTCCTACACAGGCAAAACAGGAAACCCAGGCGTGGAGAACGTGGTGCAAGATTTGAATTCAGTATGCTGCGCAAATGCATATGGCACGCCTCCGACAGGAAAAACCCTCCTGCACAGCGAAAGAAGACCAGAGCAACTGGCGGTTGTTGTGGTATCCACCAACCACAAGATGGCGGTACGCAGACTGACGGAGCATCGGGTGGCTCCGGGCACGCAGATGAGGTAAAAACGTCCTCAATCAGCCAGCATTACGAACACCGCCGACGTCACAAACTTCTTCACAGCAACACCATGGGACACCACAGAGAAGGTTAGGTGCGCGCTTGTGAACAAACAGAATGTTAAGACCTTTCAAATGCCACAGACTGTAACGGCTAGAGTCTCCTCATGAAGCAATGAGGGCATCTTTTAAAATAACGTAAATTTCAATAGGAAGAGTATTCTCACCTAGGTGACTTTGGTTTACACTCTTCTTAAAGTAAAACCATGCTTGTAATTAACACCGTTCATGACTCGTCCTAGCTGCACTTCACAGAGTTCTCCCACATGTTGTTCCACTAGACGCAGATAAAAGGGACACTGCCAGTGACACTACGGCACGGAGCTTTGGGGACAAGTTGCTCTTCCACTGACAACTTATAGCTCTACTCACAGGGAGAGAGGGAACAGTTGCTCTTCACAAAAACACAGCAGAATGGGCTAAATAAAAACACAGTCCAAGCAGTGATAGGAACACCGCAAACAGCACAGTTGAAGAAGGTACAGCAAGACATGGCACACTGGGTTGGGGCGACCGATGTCATGGTCACTGGTGGGGCTCAGGGGTGCCAGTTTACTTTCAGCTTTAGTTTTAAAGAAGGTTCTTTACCTTCAAGGTTCTTCAGACTTTCTGTTTCAGTAGAAAATGTTTCCATCAGGTAGTAAACGCAGGTTCTTTTCCTCAAATCGTCGCCAAAATGTTGTGAAGAAAGTAGTCCAGTCCAAGTAGTATCTTTAAGTATTTATTCCAAGTAAGATCTTAAGTAGAAGAGAGCCCCACCAGGAGCAGCCTCCCTGCTGCTCAGCCCATACACCAACTGACATTCTCACTCATCCAACATTCCGCAGTCACCTCTCACACCAACATTCTACTCCACATTCACACTGGCTGAGCAGCAGGTATAACACACTGACATCTCCCTTTTCCTGTGCAGCAGCTTGCTGTCTCAGGCACTCAAGAGTGGGACAGGTTTTCTGTCCCTGGAACAGCTCTTCCATATATGGTCCCCCTAGAAGCTCTGCCGTGTAAGCCCCAAGTTCCTGGGGATCAGTTCCCTTGGGGGATGACCGGTCTTCTCCCTTAGGAGAGGGGACCTGAGCTTGTGGATGCTCAGAAGCTGGTTTCCTAGCCTTCTTGCCTTTTCTCTTGGATGATTGGGCCATTATTCCAGGCTCCAAATCCTCTTTTTTACCCTGGGCTGTACTCTGTGCTCTTGTGTTTACACGCACCCATACAGATATTCCCAGCATGGCTGCATGGGATATTAGCTGGAGCTGAGGTCTCCAGATCATTCCGTAGCAGACATTCACAAGGAATTACAGGGGACACAACCACCTTTTTTTGGCCAGTAACCCCTTCCCACTCTCAGGGCACCATAGCCATGGAAAGAACCTTAGTATGGTTATCAGCATTGGTGACTGGATAAGTTTGTCCAGCCAAATACTACTGTGGGGATATTAGTTTTTTAGTCACCATGGTGATACTTGCACCAGTATCCCCCAGTGCTTATAATCTAACCCCATTGATATGAGGCTGTTGTCCGTATTTCTCCAGGTTACTGAGAAAGACAGCCAGTGCAGCTACATCTACCCTATCCTCTGAGTATAAGGTAGCTTTAGTGTGCTCTCTGACCTGGTCAGGGCACACCAAGGATCCCATCTGGAGACTCACCACCCCAGTGGTAACTGGAGATGCACTAGGGAAGCCTTTTTGAGGGCAGGAAGAGTCCCCAGTTTGGTGTTCATTGAGCTTACAATTGAAATGCCAAGCCTTTTTGGGATCCCAGTTCTTACCCTGGCATGCAACCTTGGACTATGAAAGGTCCCTGGGCCCACTCTCCTGTACAGGCTTTTGGGGGACTTTAGAAGACTCTTTACCTTTTTCTTTAGACTGTCCCACATCTTTCCCTTGGGGGGGATTAGAAACTCCTTTCTTTTGGTCACCTCCACCATGAGAAACTTTGGACATCCTAGTATTGACCTAGTGGTCAGCCTTCTTCCCCAACTCCTGGGGAGAGACCAAACCTAGGTCCACCAAGCATTGATGCAATTTTTCAGAAGTACTTTTATTTAACAGAGGCTCTTTCATATGGAAATTATAGACTTGCACCTTACTTCCTCTTAACCAACCACTAAGTGTTTTGACTGAGAAGGCAACAAAATCAACACTGGACTGACTTGAGGTTTTGTGAGTCTCCCTGAAATTAATCCTGTACTCCTCATAGGCGAGTCCAAAGCCCTCAATCAGTGTATCCTTCATGAGATCATAAGACTCAGCATCTATCTCATTAAGTGTCAGGAGTCTATCCCTGTAATTGCCTGAGAACAGCTCCCAGAATAGAGAGCCCCAATACTTGTGGTTGAGCTTTCTCATTTTACATGCCCTCTCAAAGGCTGTAAGCCATTTTGTGATATCATCACCCTCAGCATATTTGGGGACAATCCCTTTGGGGATTTCGAGATCAAAGATTTCCTCCCTATCTCTATTTATCTTGTTGCAGCCACCCTTCATGGGTGCTAGTCCCATCTCAGCCCTTTCGTTCTCTAGGGCCAGGATTTTGGCTTCCAGGGCTACTCTTTTGGCTAGTCTCTCCAGCTCCTGTTCTGGATCCTCTAGTTCTTCTTGGGGCCTAGCGTGGCCTGGCCTGCCTCCAGGGTCAATTTTAGGGAAAGGGTTTCTACTGTAATTCTCTTCCTCTGGGGTATTGAAAGGGGGATCATCCCCATGAGTACTGTTAGCAGTCTCTTCTCCACTCTCATGGTCATCATCAATGTTTGCATTGTCTTCTTCTCTTGCCTGGGCTCTATCAAACTCAGCAAGCAACTCCTGGAGTTGTGCTTTTGTTGTTCTAGACCCAGTTACAATTTTGCAAGCCTTGCAGAGGTCCTTCAGCAGCTTCAAGTCAAAGTTTCAGATAATGGGCCAGGTTGAGTTGTTCGACTCTGTCCTCTGAGGTTGACATGCTTTAATGTAGTTTGGACCATTTTAGAAGATATACAAAAATTGTAAAACAGAATTTTAAGGCCCAACTACTAGTACACCTTTTTAAACTGCTAATAGAATGGACAGGGGGATATAACACAAGACCCTAACAGTTCAGATTAAAAAAAGTTTGAAAAAATTAGAAATTTAAAAAGAATTGCAAAAATGTTTTTGACCAAAGTCAGTTGTGGGTTTCTTTGTGGAATCACCCATTGACCGAGAGGTATCAGCACATGCAAAGTCTAGTATCCCACTGCTGCAACCAATGTAGGAAGCTGGCTTTTCATATAGTGTACCAAAGTAAGGTACACTATGTAGAAAGTCCAGAGACCCTTATTGTCTTACAGGGCTTAAAGTAACAATCCTAAATGCTCTCTTTTGTGGTACTGTGGGCGATCAGTTTAGGCTTATCGGAGGGTAGTGTTCAGCATTTATTGTACACAGAGTGTCAATAAATGAGACACACACTCAAGAAGAAACTCAAGACCAATTTAGAAAAATAACATGTATTTTTATAGAATTTTTAACAACAAGAACTTCATAATTGGGTAAGTACTTTTTGAGTGAATAATTTTTACAGTTAAGTAAAAATTTCACACAAATAAGTTTTTATGCGGTAATGCTTTTTTTATGGAAAAAGAAAATTATACTGCGTACAAGTATTTGCAATCGTATTTTGGGGGTCCCCTTTAGTACTTAAGTTGCTAGGGGGTCATGGTCACAATATCCACCAGCAGTTGGGGTTTAGCTGCCCTGGAGTGTCTGGAGCAGGGGTGCTGGGTGAGTTGGTAGCTTTGTGAGCTTTGCTGTTGGCAAAGGTGGGGGCACCTAGGAACCGGCTGCAGAGTGGGGCTTGGGGACAAGTCCAGAAGCTCCCAAAGGGGGGCTTGGTTCATGATGGTTTTGGGAGCAGGGGGGCATAGTTGGTGTTCGTGGACCCGGGTTGGGGAGCTCAGGTGCAGCGGGTTTTGGTCGGCTGTTCCCATGCATCAAAGGTGCTTATGGTGCTTCATCAGACCTGCAAAGGGGTACAAAACAGGATAGCTGGGCCACTCTCGGTGCTGGCCTCTGTGATGCTGATGCCCACTGTTGGCTGCTCAGTCTTGGCGGTGTTAGAGTCCAGATTGGACTAAAAAGAACCCTTGGTTGCTGCAAGGGGTCCGGTACCCCGAATATTGGTGCAGGGCAGCTCCTGGGAGTTCTGGTGTCTCCAAACTTGGTGGGGAGATGGATCTGAGCCTCCAGGGCATGGTGACCTCCTCCTGTGTGGCTGCTGCATCAGTGGACCCGGTGGTCAGCAGAACGGTGAACTGGATGTTGCGGTCGGTGCATGCAGGTTGTAGGGAAGTGTCTCCTCCACTTTAAGGGAGATGCTGGCTGGATGGTGAAGTGCTAACAGCCCTCTGAGGCTTTTGGAGGATGCGCAGCTGTGGGACAAGTCAGGTTGTCATAATTGTTGGGACAGGAGCAGTCAGGCAGGGTTTGGTGCCAAAAGTCCACAGATAGTCCACAGTTTTCGCTTCTTGGTCCTTCTTCTTCTTTTGTCAGGCAAGTTTCTGGTTTCAGGGGGCCACCTAAATACTGAATTTATGGACGTTAAGGGAGTGGAGAGTAGTAGCCAATGGGCTACTTACCCTTGGGGTCACTACACCTCCTATATGACCACTTCCTGTGGGGAGGGGGCATGATCCTGTCTCAGAGTTCCTAATTTTACCACAATCAAGATGGTCAAATCCTTCCTTCGTGGAGCACAACAGGTAGCCCACCTCAGGGGTATGACTAGCCTTGTGGTGCAATACGCCTACTTGCATATCTAATTTCATGCCTGTCCTGGTGCCAGATGGGACTCAGGGAGGGGGATGGCATTTCCCAGGTCTGGGGGAAGCCGGGGTTGCATAGCAAAGGTGACAGAGGCTTTGAAGTCTCTGGCCTTGGTATGCAGATTCACTAGCCATCCTGCTAGAGGAGGTTAAACACCCCCTGACAGAGCAGGCATTGTTTCTGACCAATGAGAGCATGGGCTCTCACCTCCGGGTGGTCAAAAGGTTGTCTGTGGTGGCAGGCTGGAAGATACTAATCAACCAGCAGACTAAGAGGCTGGTAGGTTTTCAGGGGGGAACCTCTAAGATGTCCTCTGGGTGCATATCTTAATAAATCCACTCCTAGAATCAGTATGGATTTTTTAAGCCAATAGGTTTTAGTGAAGCCATCATGTAGCTTTGGGACTCTTACTGACCAGAGCCCCGTACATATAATTAAGATGGCTTCCCTGTTCACTTGTACTATCTAGAACTTGACAGCACAGGGGCATATCTGCTCATGCAGACATGTCCTCACAGGTATAATGCACCCTGCATTAGGGAAATAAGGCCTGCGTCAGGGGCCACTTAAATATATTGCTTGCAGTGTCTGTGGGCATGGCATACAGGGTGAGTGCCATGTCGAGTTTTCATATTTGTTTGCACTATTTCACGCAGCCTGCAATGGCAGTCTGCATGAGTTTGGTGGTGGGTCCCTCAGGGTGGCACAATACAAGCTGCAGCCCTTAGGGACCCTCTTTTGTGCCTATGCCCTAGTTACCAGAAGTACCATTTACTAGGGACTTACAATGCTGTTAAAGGTCTTGCCAGTTGTGGAACAATTGAGCAGTTACCTTGTTTTAGGGAAAGGGCACTGGCACTGGGGACATGGTTAGGAGGAACCCAATGCATTTCAGTTAAAATTGCATCAAATACAAGGCAAAAAATAGGGGTGACCATGTCAACAAGCGTCATTTTTCTACTGGTTGTATTCATCACACCTCATAAATTTCACCACAGCGGTCTGAATCCATAAGGTACAATAAATGCCACACCAATTACCAAGCCGCTCATAATGAGGGCCTAAGACAAAGGCAGGTGTTGTTTTAGAGGGAGTGATGCAGAAAGTACATGATTGACATTAGATATGTTACTCTTATGGGCCTGTGTCCTTCTTCAATGATGAAGTGAAATGTGGTTCACGTTTGCTGCTCATGGTCCTCCGAGTTCTGAATATGTCCCTGTGGCCCATTTCACGGTGGGGGGGCATGTAAATATATCTTCTCAAATTGGTTAATTCCCTTCCTGCATCTTACAGATCACTTCCGGGCCCTTGTTTCAAATTAAGAAGTGCTTTGACAGGGCTTAAGGATCACAATGAGCTAGCTCTCCAACCCAGCTTTCCAGTTTGCAATCTAATGTCCGGGTGCAAATCCTATGTCTTAAGTCCGGCTCACCTGCTGATACTTGCTCCACTAGTGTACTAATCATGGAGCCAGAGGTAACTAATCCATGGGTAAATAAGCTGCTGAATGAGTCGCTGACTTCCACAATAGTTCCCAGAGTCTTTCGTTGTTGAAGAAGCCCTCGGCTGACCCTAATTTGCGTAGTAATTACAGGCCTATTTCCCTGTTGCCAGCAGTCTCTAGGATCTTGGAGAAATCAGTCAACAGCCAACTCTCTTGTTATCCTGAGACTAACAATCGCCTTTGTTATAGTCA
Organism: Calotriton arnoldi; assembly: GCA_963921515.1. Lineage (NCBI taxonomy): Eukaryota > Metazoa > Chordata > Amphibia > Caudata > Salamandridae > Calotriton > Calotriton arnoldi. The sequence continues at coordinate 416,703 of CAWUFW010006508.1, read as the reverse complement.
ATCGGGCTTTAGGAAGAATCTGAGACGGCCCTACTCCAGGTGGCAGAGGAAATCAAAGGCGGGTTGGATGCCGAGGGCAAGGTGGTGTTGATTTTGCTAGATCTGTCAGCCACCTTTGATACGGTTCCACACTCCTTCTTGCTGGATTGCCTCTCTAGGTTCGAAGTGATGAGTCTGGCCTTTAGGTGTCTGACCTCCTTCTTAGACAATAGAGAACAAGAGGTCTGGCTTCTTCCATTTGCTCATAGCAATAGGGCAATTTCAGTTAGGGTCCTCAGCATAACTCGGTTTAATGTCTATCTTACCCTGCTTGCTTCGGTAATTGAGTCATTTGGAGCCAAGATTGTATCTTCTCCTTTAAAGATGGGGAGGATCTGGTTTGCGATTCTATTAAATTGTGCCTAACTTGTCTGGTTGTATCAGAAACAACTAATGTATAATACTGACAAAACTGAAATACTCTTTTTTGGCACTACGGCACCTACCAGCTGGTCAGCATGTTGGGCGGTGGCTTGGTTCCACCTGCATCTTCCTCGGAGACAGCCAAGAATTTGGGAGTTAAGTTTGACAATTGTTTAACTTTCGAACCCCAGATCAGTGCTGTGACTGGAATGTGTTTTGGTATCATGCAGGCTTTGAAAAAGTTTTTGATTTTTCTGTTCTTTCCAGCCACGAAAACAGTTATCCAGGCTTTGATAACATCTCACCTGGATTATTCTAATGCCTTATATCTCGGTCTTCCGGAGTGCGCCATTCACATACTTCAAATGTTGCAAAACGCTGCAACACAACTTCTACTGAATTTGCCTAGGAACATTTGGATTTTTAGGCATCTTTCTTCCTTGCACTGGTAACCAGTAAGGAAGAGAATTTTGTTTAAAACACCGGTGATGATTTTTCATGCTTTGCACAATATTGGTCCATGTCACCTGGACACCTGGACTCCTGTATTCATTTTTACAATCCTGCCAGGAGCCTCCAGTCCTCGCATTTGGCTTTTGCTAGAGTGCAGAGAGTGAGGATGACAAGGATTGGCAGATGCTCTTTTTCCTTCTTAGGGCCATCTGCATAGAATTCTCTTCCGCTGCACCTGGGCCAGGAAAGTTCAGAACTTGCTTTTAGGAAAGGGTTAAAAACTCGGCTATTCACTCTGTAATCTTCTACTTGATGTTAGACGAGTGCCGGGACACTCCCAGGAGCATCTGCGCTCTCCTTGCTCCCCCCTGAAGACCAGTTGTGATTCTATTAATGAGAAAACCCATGCACTCCAACCACATTGAGTGATCATTTCATAGAGTGACTGTAACAGAAGGTACTGATCAGCTGTTTGGGCTAAAATGAGCAGGATCATCCTCATCTTAGGATAAAATAACTCCATTTCACCTCCTCAAATTTATTCTCCTGTTCAGATCAGTTAGCTCCTCAAACATCTTTGTCTTTCAATCCAGACACATTTTTCCCTCAGCTCCAGCTGAATTATGCTTGGTTCTTGACCATTGGAACCTTTATATTCCTACCATTTCCATCCACCATGTACAAGAGTCCTTTATTTAACAACCATCTCAAAAAGGCTCACCACCATGACTGTCACCATAGGCATTTCAAGAAATTGTAACTGGCAACTTTAGGAAGTCAGGTTGTTTAGGAAAGAGAATAGCTAGAATTTCAGATAAGGATTTGCATAAAACAGAGAACGGAATTGAAGGACAGATGTTTGTATTGCATGATGTTTGTAAGACAGGGACCTCTGAACCCTTACACCCAGAAGAGGATTTAAAAACAAATTCAAAAGAGATCACTGCCACCTTTGAGGTCTTGTAGAACACCAGTATCTCTTTAACTCTCAATCACTAGACCTTACACTCTCCCAGCTCCTCAAACCAGACTAGATGTCCCTTATCACATCCATTTTATCTTCCTTGCACTACTTCTTCTTCACACTTATATGCAAGTATCAGCAATCTAGTTGCTTATAATTACAATATTAGGTTATGGCCAGCTTCTCTCGCCTTTTTCGGACTTCACTGCTAAGAAACAGAATTGTCAATTAAGTTGGAGTCCTTCAGTCTTATGAATTGCCCAGATTATATATTTTTCATTTTAGGCCATAATTCAAAACCACTCAAAACCATTCCATCCTCTTTAAGCACCTCTCCTTCACATCCCAGGTACTCAACATCAGGGGCGTAACGCAGGCCCCCACAGCCCCTGCGATGCGGGGGGCCCCAAGCTGCAGCACAGTATTCAGGCCTGATAGCTCCGGATTAAATCCGGAGTGGGGGCCCCTCTGTGTACCTTGCAGGGGGGCCCCTTCAACTTTCGTTACGCCACTGCTCAACATCTGTCCTGTGCCATCTTCTCACTACTGGAGCACGTCCAGAAATTACAACAACAAGTTTGCTCTTTGTTTCTTTCATATTACTCTCCCTGGTGCGTTGTACATCTCTGCCTCCTCCTACAATATGCAGTTACTTTTAAATAAGAGATCATGATATAAACACTGCCAAAACCATCCCTAGTAGAGTTCAACAAAGAAGCTCAAGCTAATCCCTTCAAGGTCCAATTTTTTTGACATTTGGTAAAGCAATGCCTCTGCAGGTAAAATAGTTACATATCATAGAGGAATGGGCTATGCCACATAGGGAATAGCTACAACATACAAGAAAGAGGAAACATCAAACACCTCAAAATGGAAGGTTCCTTTTCATAGAGGGGGGCCAAATTATGTAACGAGAGGAAAAGCATCAAATTTATGAAAATTAAATGTAAATGATCATTTGAATGGTATGGTGACAATGTTTGAAGTGAACTTCTTCATATTAATATACTGCAGGTAGAACAGGAAAGCACTGGCTTAGTTTCGGATATCAAGGCAATCAAGCAAAGGGAAAAACTGTGTTAACAGTACAGTGTAATAGGCACATTGTGAGGAAGCAGGCTTTTTGCATTAGGTTCTCCCCCACTTTTTGTCCCCATTTTGACTACTAGCTGCTGGTTGTTTGACTTTGAGTGCACTCAGGACTGATAACCTGATCTCAGTGTTCTAACCCATTACAAAATGTATGTCGAATTGGCTACCTCCGATTGGCATAAGCTGTCTTACTTATATGTCCCTAGTATATGGTACCAATGGTATCCAAGGCATGTAAGACAGATTGCCCCCAAAGGGCTGCAGCACTGTTAGTGCCACCTGGTGTGTGACAAAGTACAAACTACAAAGTACAGATCCAGACCAACCCTAGGACCACGCTACGGGGCACCTTCGCCTACAGACCCCCCAGACCACGCACCCAGTCCGCAACCACCATCAGCGACCTCGTCGCACCCCACACCATCGCTTCCACGGACTACATTCTACTCGGAGACCTCAATTTCCACCTCGACAGCCGCAGTGACCCCGACTCCATCACCCTCCTCGACAACCTCTCCAACCTCGGAATGAAGCAGCTCGTCACCACCCCCACGCACAGAGCTGGACACACCCTCGACCCCATCTTCGCAGGAAGGACAAACATCCACTTCAGACATACTACGCAGCCCCCCTGGACGGACCATCACTGTGTACACTTCACCTTCAACACTTCCACCGGACCCAAACCCCACCCCCACGCCCGCCTCGAAGGAACTGGAGCAAGATCACAGAGGAGCACCTCAACGCCACCCTCCTCCTAGACCCACCCTGCGCCATGACAGACGCCAACTCCGCAGCCCAAGAACTTCACTGCTGGATCTCCAGCTGCTCCGACAAGCTCACACCTATCCGCCACCCCGGCAAACAACGCCCCCTGAAAGCAGCTTGGTTCACCACCAATCTCCAAGCAGCCAGGCGCTCCTGCAGACGCCTCGAGAAAACCTGGCGAAACCGGAAAACCATGGAAGACCTGAACAGCTACCGGAACGCCCTGAAGGAATACCACCAGCGTTTAAGAGAAACCAAGCGGACTTTCATCAGGAACAAAATCCACACCAATGCAACCAACGCTAAAGAACTCTTCAACGTCATACAGCAATTCACCAAACCCCCCAGCGAAGCCACGGACATCACACCGTCCCAGGAACTCTGCAACAAGCTCAGCTCCTACTTCCATCTGAAAATCAAGGCCCTGTACGACAACTTCAGTGAACAGCACCGGACACCACCCCACGCTCCACCATCACCGACAATGAGCCGGTCATCACCACCTGGGATCCTGCCACCGTCGAACACACCACCGTGACCATGAAGAACACCCACTCAGGAGCCCCCATGGACCCCTGCCCACCGCCCATCTACCACAGGGCCACCGCCGCCATCGCACCCGAACTACGACGCACCATCAATGCTTCTTTCGAATCCGGCATCTTCCCCGATGACTGGAAGCGGGCAGAGGTCAAACCTCTCCTCAAGAAGCCCATGGCCGACCCAACAGATCTGAAAAACTACCGGCCCATCTCTCTCCTCCCCTTCACTGCCAAAGTCACTGAGAGACTCGTAAACACCCAGCTGACCGCCTTCATTGAAGGAAACTCCATCCTAGACGCCTCCCAGTCCAGATTCCGCAGCAACCACAGCACTGAGACGGCCCTCCTCGCTGCCACTGAGGACATCCGCATGCTACTAGACCAGGGGCACACTGCAGCCCTCATCCTACTTGACCTCTCCACAGCCTTCGACACCTTCTCACATCGCACCCTCGCAGCCAGACTCCACGACTCAGGGATATGAGGAACCGCCCTCTCCTAGATCCGATCCTTTCTCTCCGGCAGAACCCAGAGGATCAGACTCCCTCCTTTCCTCTCCGAACACACACAGATCAACTGTGGAGTTCCCCAAGGATCATCGCTCAGCCCCACGGTCTTCAACATCTACATGGCTCCCTCTCCACCATCGTCAGACAACACAGGCTCAGCATAGTATCTTACGCCGACGACACCCAGCTCATCCTCTCCCTCACGAAGAACCCCGAAGACACCAGACTCTGTTTCCAGGAAGGAATGAGAGACGTAGCCGCCTGGATTAAAAGCAGCTGCCTGAAGCTCAATTCGGAGAAGTCCGAGGTCCTCATCCTCGAATCCTCCACCGCCGCCTGGGACAACACCTGGTGGCCCTCCGCCCTCGGGAGTCCGCACACCCCGACAGACCACGCACGGAACCTCGGCATCATCCTAGCCTCCGCCCTCACTATGACCCGCCAGATCAACTCCATTGCCTCCACCAGCTTCAACTGCCTTCGGATCCTCCGCAAGACCTTCAAATGGATACCCCCAGAATGCAGAAAAACCGTCACTCACGCACTCATAACCAGCAGATTGGACTACGGCAACGCCCTCTACGCCGGAATCAACAGAACTCTCCTACACAGGTTACAGACCATCCAGAACGCCGCAGCCAGACTCGTCCTCGGAACCCCACGGCACGAACACATGACCCAACACCTACATAACCTCCACTGGCTCCCCGTCGAGAAGAGAGTCACCTTCAAACTGCTCACCCACGCCTACAAATCCCTCCACAACATCGGACCAAAATACCTCAATGAGAGAGTCTCCTTCCATGTACCCAAGAGGAACCTCCGCTCCGCAGACCTCGCCCTCGCAGAGACCCCCCGCATCCGCAGAACCAGAGCAGGAGGAAGAGCTTTCTCCTACATCGCAGCCAAAGCCTGGAACGAGCTCCCAGTGAACATCAGACGCTCCCCCACCCTCCACACCTTCATGAGTAACCTCAAGACCTGGCTCTTCGACTGAACTGGAGCTGCACCCCCCCCCCAGTGCCTTGAGACCCTCACGGGTGAGTAGCGTGCTTTATAAACCCCCTGATTGATTGATTGAAACTGGCTCCTAGCCTGCAACTGCAGCCTGGATGAGCAATTTTAAAACTGTTAGTTGAACTTTACCTTTTAAACCAATGGCAAAGCCCCCACTTTGATGCCCAAGTCAAATGTAATGTCACTTTTAGGAAAAGGCAACATTTAGAAAGTTGCTCCTCTGTTGCTCAGTTTGTCCAGTGGCCTTGCACAGTTGCTGGCCACCAGACATCTTTCTGCACTCCTGGGGTGTAGTGTGAATGAATCCCAGGCTCAAAAACAGGGTGTTGGCCCAAAAGGCGAGCTTCAGAGGCAAAGCCGCCTTTGGTGGGCAAATGGAGATTACACTCCTGAACGGTTGCCCCTTTGTTCAGATAGTCAGGCTGGCCGCGAGAGGGTAGACCATTGCCCAAACCCATTTTCCAGTGGCTGTGTAGCCCATAGGTAGCCACACCTCTAGGGTGGCCCTCTAAGACCCTACCATCCAAGGAAGGGTTCAAACACATTGAGGGTGGGCAGAATGGTGCACTCCCATATTGCTAGATACCAAACATAGTAGGAAGTCATCACAGGGTGGGAGGGATCCTGGTTGCCCACTGGCTAGGGTCCACCTCCTCCCCAACGGCACTTTCTGGGCATAAATATGGCACCACTAGCACCCTGAACCTCGGATCATGACGGAACTGGAGAAAGGACAGAAGGACTGCCCTGCTGACCCCTGGATCTGGCAAAAAAGGCTGTATCGTCTGCTGAATTGCACCTGCCACACCTTGGACTAGAAAAGAGAGGACTGCACCTGTGGTCCCTGGCTCATGGAAAAATTGCTCCAGAGCCCCAGGGCAAAGAAGTGACTCCAAGGGTCAGTTGGCTGTCCCCTGGAACTAGCACCAGGGCCATCAAATCTGAAGTAGCCCACTGCGGCAAGTCAGTGGCCACGTTCTTTGAATCAAAAGCAGACACTAGCCTTCACCAAAGGTTACTGCTGGCCCGCTATGTACGGAGATCAGTAGCCCAGCCACAGCTGGCCTTCGATTGACTCAAAGAGGACTTCGAGGGGCACAAACCTCTGTGGCCAAAGTCGTCCCACCTTACCCATGACCCGAGGAATAACTGCAAGAACACCACTGTTGACAACACAGCACCCAGAGCATCTTTTAGCATCCTCAGCATCCTGCATTCCCAGCATCAGGACCACTCCATTGAAGTCTATGGCTCTCTTGCTGTAACGTGTGGAACTGGACTTGAGACTTCTTTGGTGACCAGGTACTCCTTAGTGGCCCCCCAACTTTCTCCCTGTTGGAATTGGTCGTCACACTCGGGCTGGAGAAGCCGAACATAACTAAGCCCAGGTGGGTAACTCCGCTCCGCCAGCAGAGTTTATGGAGTTGTGCCTACTCCGTGCTCCGTTGAGAATGCAGAGTTCAGGCAAAACTCCAACTCTGTGGCAGAGCGGAGTTAGCCGGCCCCTCCACCCTCCCTAATGTAATTATAATTAAAAAAAGGCACTTACCTGCTGTGGCTGCCTCCTCCTCGCCATGGTCTCACTCTCCTTCCTCGTCCTCACCGTCCTTGTCGAAGGAAACCCCTATGTTGTACGTCTTGCGTGTGCGCATGCTTTGGACTAAAAAGCTGAGATTTACGTTTTGCCTAAACATCTATATTTCTGGAACCCTCAGGTGGAATTTGCTCATTCTGGTGTCTAAAAATTCTTTAAAATATAATCTATTTTTATAAATTGGTGTCCAATTTCTGTCATGTTGCGTGATTTTCTTATTTCATTGTTTGGTGATTCTAAATACTTTAATGAGTTCCTTTGTTTAAGGCTTAATGCTCGAAGCCACAGGTACCCAGGATTGAGCTAAAGGCTTTACAAATGAGCCTGACTTGGCCCAAAAAAAGTTTTGCGAATCTATCAGACAATAAGGTTGCACAAACATACCATATAATACACCACAATCTAACAGACATAACCTGGGTACCGAATATATAAGTGGCAGGTTAGGCCAAACAGGTGTCAGGATTACAAAATTGCATGAGTAACATGTGAGATCTGGTGAAATGCAGTGGGGGAATGTATTCTGCCGGTAAGCCTTCCTTGGATCTTCTAGCCTCCACTTTACGTTTTTGCATCCAAATCTTCGATAGCCTGCAATATGTTTAAAAGTTTCTCTTGTAAAGCATCCACAAACATGTAATGACTAAACCCTAAGAGACATGGTGAAGAAGTGGAACAGGACAGGACTGCATTGGTCGTTTTTCATTAGTTATCAAAGCTTGAAAAAGCTTAAATCCAGCTGATCAATGGCCACAGACCATTCGAATTCCTTTAACTGCAATCAGATGATAAAGATATGTCAGGATGCACTACAGCCTGAAAACTGGACATGAGGAGAGGGACATTCGACATGGGTAGAATATGGTAGGGAAGAGAAAAACATTGCTGCATAACCCCAGACTGGTACATCACTCTGCTATGCGCTCTCAAAGCTGAAAACCCCACAAAAGTTGTCCAAAGGCATCCTTGTCTCTGTACCCTAATCTTGGTTAACACTAAAGCTGCGTCATTGCATATCTCTAGAGTTCTGATTCTTGAGCTGTTAGCTGGCTTATATTTAATGCATTATGGCAAAAATAATCAACTATCTCATTTATGGTTTTTTTGCCGTAGGGCAGCGCAGCAGGGCAGCAAGGTGCCGTATCTATCAGATATGGTGCATTCCTGTCCTTTTCCCCTGCGCCGGCGCTCAATGAGCTGCCGTGCGCCAATGCAGGCACCTTTGCACCATGGTGCAAAGGTGCCTGCCATGCGGGGATGATTATTTCAGGAAGGGAAACCTTCCTGCACAAAAACAATCACAAGAGTCGTTTTCCTCCTACTAATTGTGCTGCAGAATGCAGCACACATAGATAGAGGAAAAATGAGAAGAAATAAAGATATTTCTCCTCAATGTGCTTCTCTTACTCCTCCCTTGGGGAGGCATAAGTGTTTTTTCACTGCCTTATGATTTCTCGTTAATATTGGGCAATGTCAAAAAGCTATGGATGTTGCTGGGAACTCCCCCAGCAACACCCATGGAACGTCCCTTTCATGCAGTTTGCTGCGTGAAAGTGGAATATATTTATAAGCCATGAAAAGCCACGTAACATAACTTTATGTGGCCTTATAAACATGCCGCGGGAACATTGCAGCACTGGAACGTCAAAAAAGTGACGTTCCGGCGGTGCAAAAGTGCTGGTAGGGCTTCATAGATGAGGCCCCTAATGTTTTTATCATGAAAGATGCTTACTGAATTTAATATTTCACCATTTCTAAAGTATAATGCTTGCAATAACATGTGCCATAGCGTTTCACTGTTCTTTGGGAAGAACTCACTGGCATGGGTAAAGGAAGGATGGGAGAAAGGGAAATCTGTTGCTATCAGGATGACACCACAAATTATGCTGGAGAAATATATTTAGAACAATCTTTAAAATCAAAACAAAAATAAATAACTAGAATATAGTATGTAACAAGTAAACCGGGAATAGGAAAGAACATAGATTTTAGAACTTATAACAAATGTTGGGGAATGTACAATACCAATTAGTAAAAGTCGGGATTTTCATCAATGATCATGCCCCTCGGGTTAAACATAGGTGGCATTATTGCTAGTGTAGAAATTCATTAATGTATGGTTAACAGTTTCCTATGATTTGTTGTTTCTTATTTGGCCAAGAAGCTTGTCCTCACTGCGGCTTCCCCTAGCACCAAGTTTCCTTCTGGAAAGTGTAAGGCTTCATGGATCTTCAGTGGCGGCTCGCATAGGGCGTGCTGTGGGGCGGTGAGGCGGGGCGGGGAGGGGAAGGGTGGGGGTAGTAAACTCGGACATACGACGGAACGGAGGAAAGTAATTATTCTGTTCCTCCGTTCCGTCGTATGTCTGAGTTTACTACCCCCACCCTGCCCCTCCCCGCCCCGCCCCGCCCCTCCCCGCCCCACTGCCCCGCAGCACGCCCTATGCGAGCCGCCACTGTGGATCTTTAGTTAAAGGGATGAGAGTTTTTGGTATCGTATTTAATCTAATCCTGGATTCTTCATTTTGGAAGAAAAATCGAATCCAATCCCAATCTAATATACCTTTATTCACTTTGTATCTACAACAAACATAAAAGATTAATACAGTACATACGTTAAGACAAAATACATACAAATAAAATAATATTCGTTGTCATCAGTACTTCTGATCATAATTCATATTTTCCAGAAACAAGAGGCGCTTTCAATCTCGGGTCGCCTAAAGAAGAGAGAGCATGATAACAAATCATAAAAAAGACAAATAAAATGGTGTCCACTGTCGTCAGTACGTCTAATCATGATTCGTGTCTGAAAAAAACAGAAGCCCTTACGTTCTCGGGCTGCCTGCTGAATGAAGAACACCATTGCAAGGCAACCTGCTAGTGTGTCAAGAGTTTGTAAATATAAAATGCCGATCTGTGATCCATAAAATTCGTATTTACAAGTACCGGTTTGAAAAAAATGTTTTCTCAGATAATTATTCCATTTACAAAATAGAACAAAGTGCAACGTGCTTTGACTGGATCTATCATCTCACTGACAATTTGGTCTTTCTTTAATCCATTGACCTAGTTTTGGAAAAGCAACCAAATGGTGTACAAAATACCGTCATAAGGTAGGATTGAATTCCATCATTAGACAGTAGAGACTCGTAACTTCTCACTATGGGTATTTCAAACTCGTTCTCGGCCCTCAATTTTTCCTTTACAATGTTAAGCAAATATTTTAGTTCAATTTTAGAGTAGTCTGCTATAGACCAAGCCTTATCCAATCTAACAGATTCATGAAAAAAAATGTAACATATTTTTAATATATTTGAGAAATGGCATATTAAGTGCATAAACCAAAAACGTAAGATCTTTTATATTAGCTTTAGTGAATAAGGTTTCTGCCTTTGCCCAAATTGAGTACTACAAGAGCATGGGTCAATTTTTTAAAGTATCTTCAAGATAAACCAGGCCAAATTCTTTGTGAAGACTATAAGATGATGTGCTCTGTGGTACAGCAAGTAGTCTCCTCAAAAATGTATTTCTCTGACTTTTGCAACATTACATTTTCAGTAAAACCCTATGCACCTGCTCCATGCAAAGTGGCAGACAGACATTTGCTTTTAAAATGGTACACATTTCTTGGATGGGCTTATTACCTAGCTTGGACGCAAATCTGAAGACACTTTCCATTGATTTGTTGAACTGCTTAGTTCTAATGTTTTGAATGTTCCTCTGCCCACCCTTCTAATTTCCCAAACAATATCCTCCCAAACAATTTCATGGACAAGTCCAGATGGGATATGGGTCAGTAGCATTTAGAATAGAACCTGCCTCCCTTTTCAAAAATTGGTGCAATGACATCTTCATCCAAATAAGTGAGAGCTCCCCGCCAGTTGCTGCTTTAAGTACACTTGATAGAATAGGTGCCCAAAACTCTATGGTGCTTTTATAGCAATCCAGTATAACACCATCTGGCCTGCTGGCGTCCCTTTTTGCTCTTATTTAGTACAGTGATATCTTCATTCAGCTCAAAAATATCTAAATGAATTCTATCAGCGGGTAGATTGATATTAGGGGGTGATCATTATCAGATATCGTGATGTTAAATGCAATCCAAGAAGGGTTAAATATTGCGTCTAGTGGTTGGCCCAATCTTGTAACCAGTGAATCCAAGAAAAGGGAGTTTATGATTTTCCATAATAAAGTTTCTTTGTTTGTCTCACTAGCCTTCACCAAATTTGCCCATGCTTCGTTCTTAATCTAGTTTTTTCTGTGATCAATGGTTTGCTTATATCTAAGTTTACAATTATGAATGGCAACTTTGTCTCTGTGGGGGCTCACTTTTAGTTTTTTATGTGCTTGAATACATGCATGATCAAACAAACATAGATTTTTGTCCTTACTTATCGATTTTCTTAACATGGAGTTAGTTGAGGCGCAATTTTCTTCAAAAGCGAGTTTAATTTCAAAATCCTGCACTTCATTATCTAAGCATATCATAAACTCTGTCATGTGTTCTTTGATTAATTTGGAGAGGAATTCAATAGGATCTACTCCTGCCCATTTTAGCCTTTTCCCGTTGGGTCAAACAACCTTATTATTTTCTACTTGGATAGGCTTATTAATCATGTTCTTATTTAAATGTGGAGTTAGTGCTATTTGGTTGTGATCATTCGTGTAATTTGGGATGACTATATAATATATGGGATTCTGCAATCACTGTATAAAAACCTGTCTCTAATTTATTTCTGATCGGCGACTTATGACACACCTAATTGCCTGTCATAAGGAAATTACATCAGAACTCAACTGTAATAGCTTATTACAGTTGAGTTCTGATGTCACAATCCCTGCTGCCAGAGCCAGCAGCCAGGGGAAAGGCAAGTTAGGCCAGGTCATGGAGCATAATTAAAGCAGCTTCTTTTTCTAGCTGTATAGTGACAAGCAGAAAGGAGATATTTATGGAAACAAGTTTAGGTTTTTGTACTCCTTAGGTTCTTGTTTGACTGTATTTCAGCCGGAAGGCCATAAAGTAAAAGATAAAACAATATATATACAACAATAAAAACAGTTAAAAGTCACCTAGCAGTACAGATTCTAATAAACACAAGCTGCATATTTAAAAGCACATTGAAGAGGGCATCTGATAATGGGCAAATAGATACATGATGGTCTAATTCTATGTAGCAGTAAAATGCTTGATTATTTAGGATCGAGGTGCAACAAAGTACGCAGTGATCATAGAGCAGAACAAAACAATTAATGTGAGAGATCATCTTGAACAGTGCAAATGCATTGGGCAAATCAAGGTACAATTACTATTTGAGGTTTCTAAGGTCAAAGTGATTAAGAAATGATTCGAACAGTATGAAAATTGTGGGTAATTTCTGACATGTCAGTCAACTTCCTTCAAGTGGAAAGTAGGTAGTTAAAGTAGGTAATACAAGAGTAGGCCCACATATTTCTTTCTACACCATACGACTTATGTTCTATATTAATTTTGCTGGTTTCGTATTAAAATCCATAAAGATAAAATAATATGCCATGTGTGTTCAGCTAAAGATATCCAAATAGATTCTGGTACACACATTAAATATTTAAAATAGTCAATTCTATCCCAATCTTATTATATACAGTAATTCATGTATTAAATTCTACAAGTTTGTGATTCAAGCGGTTTATCATATATCTACTTTAAAGAGAAATATAGATCTAAAGTTGAAACATCCCAGTGAGCATGTATATCATAATGTGGGTCCTGCTCCTTCTATAATACCCGCCTTCAAACCTGGATCATCTTTTAATGCTTAATCCGCTGGTTCTTAATTATCCATACTGCATGCAAATATTTTGCTAGACTAATGACAATCAACTCCCGTGTATCTGTTTTTAGTATCCTAAATGCAGTACTCAATGTCCTTATACCTAACAATCTACAGAGGGTAATGATTCATTTCCTCCTCAAAATTTCATAAGCCACACAGAAAAATAATATGTGGCTTAATGATTCAGGAGCGATGCCACAGACAGGGCAGCTGGTATTAGTGCTCTTGGGGTTTGCCCATCTAGCTGTAAATTCTTGCGTGGGCAAAATCCCATATCTGAACTTGCGATACAGCTGTCTAGGTAGCGAGCCCTGAATGACATCAAGAGAAGGTTCATATAAAGGGACAATCTTATGATCAAGAAATTGGTCTGTTAGGCTCCCTAATTTGCTATTCGTTATTATCTCTCGCCAGAGATATTCACTACACCATTCCTTTATACTTGCCTTGAGGTCAAATGGGAGCCTTCTGGAGAGTCCCAAAGATTCTCAAGAGCAATAGCGTAAAACATCATCTTTACATATAGCAGCCATGGGATCCTTAAGTGGCCCTCTGCTTTTAGAATCTCTCTGAGTGGAGCTCTATAGGGCTTTAACTCTGGTGTTAACCACAATCTATGCCAGAATAGTAATGGATGCGCATGGATAGTGAATAAGATAAGGAACAGGCCCAAATCTGGCAAAACTGGGAGAGTTGGGGAGTTATATGGAAGATATATTAAGAGCTTGAGGAATTTCTTTTCCACTATTACTAGCTCACTGGCTGGATCGTGGCCCCAGAGCTCTGCGCCATACAGGGCAACACTTTTGGCCCTGGTCTTATACACCTCCAGCGCAGGGGCTATGCGAATTGATTTTAATTTTTTTACCATCTTTAGGATAGCCCCGGTCTCTTGTTGCAATTTCAGAGTGCGTTTTCTTATTTCAGTCTTCCATCTAAGATTGTGCGACAGAGTCACCCCCAAATAAGTAAAATCCGAGACCTGCTCGAAAATGGTGGTGTTAACAATTAGGGTTGATTTAATGGATTTATAAGGATTTAAAGCCATGGCTTTAGTCGTGTTTATATTCGTTTCTACGCCATGGGTAACCCAAAAATCTAGAAATCGATTCAGAATCACTTGTAGGCCCCTTGTGTCTTTGAAATAAGAAGCGTGTCGTCTGCAAATAACAACACTGGGTATTTCATGAGGCCTATCTTAGGGGTGTCATTATTTTCAAAGTTCAAGTATTCTGCCAAGTCATTGATGGACAGAGAGAAGAGAGTCGGGGCTAAAACGCAACCTTTGTGTACACTCTTCTCTATTTTGAAAGCTTCTGTTTGTTCCCTGTTCCTCCCATACCTCACCCGTGCTGTGTTAATCTTTAGCACTCCTAGGATGTTAGTTGGGACTCCCATGCTTGCTAATACCTCCCATAATCTGAGTCTCGGGACAGTTTCAAATGCAGATTTTAAATCAACGAAAATAACATATAGATGCCCTTTATCCAGCAGGACGGTTTTCAATAAATCAGTTTAAGCTTAAAGATTTGGTCAAGAGTACTAACGTTCGGGCGAAAGCCCGCTTGTAAATCACTAAATATATAATTTGCCATTGCCCATTCTGATAATTTACCCAGGACCTGTCGACAGAAAATCTTTTGGTGTCCATCAATTAGACTAATCGACCTATGGTTCCCTGGTTCATCACGTTGGCCTTTTTTGTATATTGGTACTATCTCTGCACAATGCCAGGACTTTGGTATAGGGCTACCCATTAGAATTATCCTTGTTATGAGGATTAGGTATGTAGCCCAAATTTCAGGTTCTAAAGCATAGAGATCAGAGGGGACACAATCCGGGCCCGGGACTTTGTTAGCTGCAATCGACTTCAACGCCCCCAGAGAATCTATATGGGATATCTCAAGAAAATCTACATTCCCCACATCTGTGCTGATCTGCCTTAAACCAGTATTAATGGCTTGGGCACTACCATTCTCTATAGAGTATAGATCAGTGAAATGCTTGGTCCACTTACAGGGCTCAATATAAAATTCTACTGGACTAACTGTAGAGCGGCTGCCATGTGCCAATATAGTCCAGAATGTTTTTGAATCCCCATACTTTGCCGCCTGTACTAATTCTGCCCCGACCTTAATCTCCCAGATATTTTGTGCTCTTTTCATTTCAGCCTTATAATTTTTCTGAGCCTTCGTAACCTTATTTTGATCTCCTGCTTTTATGCAGCCTAGGATCAGGGTTTTTGCTTTCCTACATTTCACATTATACCAAAAGTGCTGTTTACTTGGGTTATTAATTTGGTTCCTAGTTTCTCTAGTGGTCAGGTTCCTTATCAATGCAAATAGATCCTCATGAACTTGTATAGCTTGGCTAGGTGCTACACCATCCTCAATGAGTCTGTTCATTTTCTCCATAGCAGTGCCCACATTCAAGTACATCTGTTCTAATATTTCATGGTGGGCCTGGATATACTCCCATTTTAACGCATTTTTGTTGTTGGTCAGTGCTGCATTCCCTGATACGCTAGAGTTGTTCACTTCTATGTGGGGTTTAAATAGCCCAGTGAGTTACAGCATCAGGGAATTGTGGTCACTATCTGCTCTTCCGACTACTGTCATATCGCCCATGTGAGCCCAAAGGTGTAAGGAAAGAAATATGTAATCTATTCTGCTTGTGCTATTTCCACGCCTAAAGGTCATTGCACCTTCTTGGTCTGACGTCGACCTCCCATTGCACGCTCTTAACCCACTTCTTAATGTGATGCCCAGTAGTTGCAAAGCCAGGGTCGAGCACTTTTTAACTTGGGAGATGCCCACTCTTGGAATATTCCATGAGGCATCCTCCTCCTCAGTTATGGAAGAAATACAATTATCTAAAGGCTCCATGGTGACATTAAAATCGCCTGCCACTATTATGCGTGCTTCACAGGGCAGAGAGCTTAGCTGATTTTCCAAGAGGGTTAGTATCAAAGATTCCTTATGCTTGCCCTGGGGTCTATTATAAACATTTAAAAGATAGATACAGAAGTTATCTTTACACAATTTCAAACCAAGTATCTCAGGAGTAGTTCCATCAAGTATGGTGGTTTTGCAACTCAGCGAATTTGTTACCCAAATTAGTCAATCCCCTACAGAGCGGCCTTTCTCCTGAATCAGGGCAGGACATAAAAAGCTAGAATAACCACATCTAAAACAAGATACAGATTACCATGTTTCTTGGAAAATACATATATCATGGGCATTGTATTAAACTGATTGTAATATCTTTTTGCAACAATATATAAAAACTTTTTTGATGTGTTTAAATTTGCCTTTGAGATTCTCATGTTTGCATCGGCCCTGTTCCTCTATATAGTCATGGAACTATTCAGTGACTTGCAACGTAATTATAATGTATGGCAGGGGGATCTTTACCCCCTATATAATGAAGTACAGCTACAGATGAATTGGAGGATGCTAGTATAAAATCAATTGTACTCGTGGCTCCCCTGCCAATAAATGGCAGTGTGGGAGATGAGGCACAGATCTTTTGACTAAATTGAGCTTAACAAGAAAATTATTCAAAGAGTCACCACAATGATTGTGCAAAAAGTGAGTCTGCCCCTCTCCCCAATTAGCCACTATTCTACATACCTCCTTGGGGGTGTGAACAGCTAGTGATATTAAAATACCTTGCCCACACTACCATAATGTCTCTCCCTCCTAGACATTAAATGATCACCTAGATTCTTCTCCAAAGCTTTGAAAACACTCTTTCGGGCAGTATAAAATTTGTCATTATAATAATTTATTATTAAAATATTGGGATTGCCCTACCTGAGTGTGATGGGATTGCATGGGACATGTTTTAAAACTCTAAACATAAATGTTTTCTATTAGATAAGTTTCCTATAAACAGAATAATTGAAAATGAGGAGTGAGCATTGGCTATTCATTTACATTGACCTGATTCTAAATTCCTGCTATGTTCCAAGAATCTAATATTATACTTCCCATTGGTCCTAATTTGTGATCAATATCAAGAGGGTTAGGGTATATATTATCAGATCTATTTAACTGGTCCTCTACAGTTCTCCCCCTTCCTTTTCAGTTAATTTTATCAATGGATTCAAGCCGTGTAAATTAGCTGTGGGTTGCCAGTGTGTAAGTCTGCTCCATTTCCCACGATCACTAGAAGTGTACTCTATAGGATTTCTGAAATCTTCAGGTCTATAGAAGAAACCCAAAGATACTGCTTCAATTTCATTAGAATACATTTGTGCAGTGAAGAGCATATTAAAAAGATAACTCATAAACTTTGGGTCTTGAAAATTTACCACTATGTGTCAGCAGTGAATTTTTCTAGACCTTGCAATCCATGTTACCTTCCTTACCATAGGAATTTTGTTTTTAAAGAAGTTGCATATTACCACCCCACATAGACACATAGGGTTTTTTTTCAATTCAGGCGACCTTTCTGATTGATTAGGAAGAATGAGGGAACACTCTTACGAATAATGACATAGGGATTAGCTTTTGGGGTAAATGCAGGATCTCACAGGACCTTGGGAATACAATGTATCAGTACCTAGTGCTTGGTTCGTCGTCACTGCAACAGGAATTTCATTATACACTCCCACAATCCGTTGGTTAAGGCTGATTTTACTGTGTTAACGTGCCCTACACTCCGAGAAGCTGTCTTTATTTCAACAATGCTTTTTCACGTGGAACTATGTACTGATTTCTCCCTCAATTGAGAATCAACATGATTAATGGAATTGGAAGAATCAGTACTGATTGCTTGATTAGCAGGGAGGGGCAGCCTTTTATTTAAACCTTCTGATAGAGTAATTACTCAGACTCGAGCAAGTTAAGTTTTGACATTGCAACATATATTGAGGACCTAATATGTTTCTCAAGAACTGATACTTTCATATTTAACTTCACCACCAAAGATTTAGTTCCATCATTGGATTCCTTAGAAATTACATTTATGAGCATCTTTTGTATCCTTTTGGTTACTTGCTTTTTTGCTGCACAATCACAGCTGTTTCTTTTTTTCTGTTTTGTGGGAGGGAAATTAATAGCAATGGAGGGAGAAATTATAATATTAGTCAGAGAGGTGTTAACCACACAGGGATAGTTTGCGGGACCTGATAAAGTTCTTAAACATTGGTCTTGTCTCGACATGAGGTCCCCCCAGTTACATTTGCGGTTACAGTTGGTGAATTGTGTGTTAGATGACTACAAGTTTCTCTTCTACAGACTCTGTTTTATTGTTAATTAGAAACCCATTGCACTAGTCAAATAGTGTGTTATTGAGCTAGTTACAAGACACTCCATACTGCTTAGTCCCGAGGTGCATCTAATCACACTTTTCCGGATGTTAGCAAGGGTCGGATGTCAGAGGGGTGGCCCAGCCTTTGACACTCTCTGACAGGCTCAGACCCACCTTGTCCCGCTCTGCGATGTTGACCAGAACTTGAATCCCTCCTGCTTCTGAACAGGTACAGGAGGATTGTGGGCCAGAGAGTCCAGCAGCCCAGCAGTTCAAACAGAAAAGCGTGTTCTGTGCTGCGGTGTTGACAAGCAGTTTTATAGCTCTTAACCTCCTCCTCCCTCTCAAGGGGTACAGGTAGATTCTTGGTCAGAGAGTCCAGCACCCCAGCAGTTCAAAAGGAAGAGCGACTTCCCACAATGTGGTATGGACCAGTACTTTCATAGCGCTTAAACCCCTCCTCCTTGCTAAGGGGTACAAGTGAGGTTTGGGCTAGAGAGTCCAGCAGCTCACCAGTTCAAACGGAAAAGCACAACAATGCAATGATTTTACAGATGTGGTGATCCATAAAATTTCCAGATGTAAGGTGCCATCTTTTTGGGTAGTTCTTTGTATTTATTTAAGTTTTTAACGATAGCACTGTTGAATGAATTAGTTTATAAAGTATCAGAACATAATCTGACCTGGCCCCCAAGCCTATTTTAAAATGTTTAATGATATCTCTTATGGCATATTACTTTCTCTTTCCCTTTCCACTTATGGTTTTCAGATACATGATATGACTGAGAATCTACTTGTAAGAGAAAGATTGTGAAAATTAAAATCTTACTTAGATTTCAAAATTTTAGACCTCGGAGAGCAGAGTTTTCTTGCAAATTAGATTAAAGAATTAGACTACTGACATTTCCCATGAATTATACTTATTTTATAGACTCAAGCATCAAACAGCAGAATTATTCATAGTGTTGTCAACTAAAGTATTGATTTAGAGCTGAAGGAAGTTCCATAAAATCATAACAGATATCTAAAATATTAATTTAAAATCCTGAAGGTCGTACAAATCTTTTTGGGTAGTTCTTTGTATTTATTTAAGTTTTTAATGACAGCACTGCTGAATAAATCAGTTTATAAAGTATCAGAACATAATCTGACATGGCCCCCATGCCAATTTTAAAATGTTTAATTATATCTCATATGGCATATTACTTTCTCTTTCCCTTTCCACATATGGTTTTCAGATACATGATATGACTGAGAATCTACTTGAAAGAGAAAGATTGTGAAAATTAAAATCTTACTTAG
This sequence comes from Calotriton arnoldi, assembly GCA_963921515.1. Classification (NCBI taxonomy): domain Eukaryota; kingdom Metazoa; phylum Chordata; class Amphibia; order Caudata; family Salamandridae; genus Calotriton; species Calotriton arnoldi. The sequence continues at coordinate 396,989 of CAWUFW010006508.1, read as the reverse complement.
ATTTCAAAATTTTAGACCTTAGAGAGCAAAGTTATCTTACAAATTTGATTAAAGAATTAGATTAGTGACTTTTCCCATGAATTATACCTATTTTATAGACTCAAGCATCAAACATCAGAATTATTCACAGTGTTGTCAACTAATGTATTGATTTAGAGCAGAAGAAGGATTCATAAAATCATAGCAGATATCTAAGATATTAATTTAAAATCCTGAAGGTCATACAAATCTTTCTAGATCATGCAGTAAATGCACATCAATATTGTGCTATAGTGCAAGCAATAACAGCTTCATATAATTTGGAAAAGCAAGTGTTAACATATGTACAGAGCCCAACTGCAAAGAAGTAGACACTAGTCATAGTCCCCTGGTAGATACTGAATTATCCAATGAATGCATGTTCTTAATCAAAGTAGGATCAGTTTTGCCCCTTTGGAAATACAACTGAGTTATATCAGAATAGAGTAATATCAGGTATCATAGCCAATGTACTAGAAGCGATTCATCACCTACAGCACATGCATGTTAGTGCTCACTGCATTACCCCTGCTGCAACCCAAAGTTGGGGTTAACAATTGAGTGCTGTCTTGAACCACCGACTTATTATGAAATTCAGTAGCAGGCACTATACTGATAATTAGCTTGCACCGAGTCAGATGGAATAATGCGGGGAAACCTTTGGATATCCTTCCTTGGAAGAACTGAGAAAAAACAAAGACAATTGCCACTCTGCAGCATGTCACAGTACAGCATGTCCCAAAGCCCACCTTGCATTCAACATAGAAGCCTCAAAAGCATCTTAGACAATAGCTCAGACCAATATGAAGAACCTCTACAACCACTGAAGGTAAATACAGCAGCATTTATCCATGACAAAGTAAAATGGGAATGAAAATTGTACCTGATGGAAGGAATCTGCTCATCAAAACAATTTAAATTGAGAGCACCCACCCAATCTTATGCTGCAAACTGACACCAATTAACTGGGTAAAGAGAGGGTTTGGAGTCAATTGGTAATCCATAAAAAGTGAAGATTGGAAGTAAGCAATACATCTATACTTAGAGTCTGCTAGCACAGGGGCGACACATTTAGAAACTCTGTGGTTTACATTTATTAAAGACCCAAGGCATTTCATGTGGTCACTAATCAGTTGCACTAAATATGTGCAATATTTGACATTAACCTGTGACCCCAAAGAAGGTAATAAACAATGTGTTTGTAAGAAATTGGATAGTATTGAGGGCGGTGAGAAGCCACCTCAAATAATAATTACAATTCTTGTCCGCATGAACCACAAAAGTCACTAAATAAACCAGTACTTAACCCTTTGGTAGCTTTGTACAAAAGCAGTCAGGCTTAATATAGAGGCAATGTATAAAGTATTTATGCAGTTCCTAAACAATAATAAAGTGTAAATACAACAGAAGAAAAATCTCAAACCAGAGTTAAGAATTTTTAAAGTTTAATCTTCGAAATAGCACCAAAAATCGTTAGGCGCCAATCGTGGTCAACTGGTTGCACTTCACTGGGACACAGGTAAGGTTAAGGCTGACCACGATGGAGTGTGGGTAAGATACAAATTTGTCCATGTGAAAAGTGTTTCCTTCGGACTTAGTCTCTGGAATGGAAGTCAAAAATCCTCAATGAGGCAAGGCAGCAGGCTGTGACCAAAGAGGGCTCCATGTCATTCAATAGCCACTAGAAGGGGATCATAGAGAAGTTGTTGACTTTTAGCAGGAAAGTTCAGAGTGGGAAAAATTTGAATATCACGCCCAGAAAAGGTACCTCACTGGCTGGATACTTTTTGCCCCCTTGCCCAGTGAAGATTTCTACCTTCTGACTTTTTTGAGCTCAGATTCTTTCAGCAGGGCAAGGCTGCAGGCTGACGTTAAAGAGGATTTCATGAGGCCAGACACCTTCTTTGTAAAACCTCCTGGAATGGCAGAGAAGAACATAGCGGGAACAACTGGAACCTTTGACCAAGTGGCAATGCATCTTCGCCAGATTGGCCTGCCAGGTTGGTTCTGGTCCGCCATCAGTTCTCATAACAAAACGTTGGCAAAAATGTTCTAATTCCCAGGTTTCAGAAAACGTTAGGAGTACACTTTAACCCCAGCCAAGGGCAAACGACCTTGGGGACAGTACTTCGAGGTCAAGACTCTTGGGAGTCAAGACTCACTCCAGCAGAAGCCATAAGCAGGGTCCTGGACAGGTCCAGTTGGAACTGGGCAGCTGGAAATGCAGGAAAGCAGCCTCTTGGAGCTAGTTGTGTCGCAGTACAAGTTCAGTCTTATGACCTTTGAAGTCCACTTCTTTTTCCTGGGTTCAAGAGAGAGAGCAGGTCTAGTCTTCAAGGCACTCCTCTGGTCACAGATAGCAGGTCCAGTCCTCTTCTGTTCTTCCTCTGGTCCAGAAAGGATCTGACAAGGGTACTGGGGGTTCCGCACTTATGCTGAGTGCAAGTCTGTGGTTGGAGGACACTAACCCATGTGGTGAAAGTCCCCATGGGAACCTACTCACTTTTGCAATACTTCCTGTGTGCTTCACTGTAAGCTATCCTGTAGTACCTCAACCTACCTCAATCCAACATGCCAGAACCCTTCTTCCCCTGGTCAGAGCTCCCTGTGCCCACTCAGAGGTGTAGCTAGGATAATGGACAAACCCTCCCTTATGGTTGCTCAAAACCAGTTCTAGAGTAGCTTCCACCTCCCACTGGGTTTAGAGCCAAACTGACCAGAAAGACAAAGGGAGGCATAACTAGGCATGCTCTACATCTGCCAGTGACAGAGTAGATATCATTTGAAGCTCAGGAAAGGGCTGGTCATAGCCCCATAGGCTACCCTTCTCAAGGATGAAAAACACTTCTCCCCACCCAGACCTGTGTTCATTGTCTGTGAGTAATCCACATCTCACCACAGGGGAGACATGCAACAGTCCTGTGACACTGGACACTGGGTAAAGGGTTATTTGGCTGAGGCAGGAAAATCACAACTTTCTTAAAGTGTAATTTTCAAACCATATAAAATTTGATGTCAACCTTAAGTTGAATTTTAAATTACTATCGAAATGAGTCATTGAACCAAATTTCTAACTACCAGCAAACAGAAATTAAGCACTGTAAGTTGTTAAGGTGTAACCCAATGTTTTCCTATGGTAGGGCCTGCCTTGCTACAGTGGCAAACGACTTTGTAGGTTTTTCACTGCCAGGACATGTAAAACATTGAATATACATGTCCAACTTTTTAAATACTGTGCACCCTGCCCTAGGGGCATTTAGAGCCTCCCTTAGGGGCGACTTATAGGCATTAAAAAGGGAGGTTTGCACCAGGCAAAAGTTTAAAACTGCATACCCAGGCTGCACAATGAGTGCTATAAACCACTAGTAGAATGTAATTTAAAGGCCCTAGGTACATGAAGTACAACATACTAGGAACTTATAAGTAAATTAAATAGGCCTATTAGGAACATGTCAATATTGCCATGTTTGAAGGAAGAGAACAAGCATTTTACCACTGGTTAGCAGGAGTAAAATGTGTAGAGTTCTATGGGCACAAAAATGAATTCAGCAACAGACGCAAAATGTATTGGGCAATACCTCTTAAAAGATAGTCATTTGCAACAGTGTCCATATCTCTACCACAAAAGGAGGGTTCACCAATTTAAAACCACACAAAGAATCCAGAGCAGAAGATGTTTTTATTGGAGTCAGGATCACACTCTAAAAACATATAGCTACCTTATCATCTCATATGACATTCTTGATTGTAAAAAACTACAGGTGGTGCTGATGAAGCCAGTCTTTGTAGCTGCTACATTGATAGTTTCAGCACTAACAATCTCTTTTTTTTACACATTAAACCCTGAGAGAAATGCAAACACTGCATTAACCAGGTGACAGAATGCACGGGCGTTGTGAGCCTAAGTAACTGTGACTGAGTTCCCCTAAGAAGTGTCTAATTTCAGCTGGTAGTTGCAGGTGGGACCCACTAGCACTCCTTTTCGGGGCCCCACACTTATTGTTTGTCAACAAAATGTGATCCAGGGCAAGAGAGGAAAGAATACAAAAAGGAGAAAGAAGGAGGAAAAGAACGACGGAAAGATCAATACGATAGAGAAAATAAGCTGTAAGATAAAAGGGGCAGAGACTTTATGGTAGTAGAAGAAAGAGGCATGAGGAGAGGTCAATACTGGGCGGCCTTGGGAATCTGCATAAAACGTTGGACCCCAGTACATATTCTTTCACAAATTAAAGAATATCCTTAACCATCCCTTGCCCGATGGCACCCTGCATCACGAAAATCAGAACTGGAGCACTGCAGCTCCCACAGACACAATAGTCAAATGCGTAAGCCTTTACCTTCTAATGAAAATGTCCACTCGGACTGAACATCAGACAGTTATACACCTGCTGCACATTCCCCTAGGAAACGTGCAGGGTAACACCCGCCACACGCATGCAACACCTTACTTCCCCACAGTAAGTGTAAGTCAGTAGCATGGACAGAACACACCTCTACATATATAACCAAGCATACAAATAAATACACAAGAGAAACTGTGTAAAGTAGAGGTGCCAAAGAGACAATAATAAGAAAGGGACTTATCTTAACATAACAAAAGAGACCGCCTGTATTTGAGACTGTGCGTTACTGATATACTATCTTGCAACAGAAATCACTACCTTTGTAAACCATTCAATCTATGTTTGTTTTATACTATCGTTTGAAACTGCATTTTACAGACTGGTGTCCTAGCTGAAATGTGATCTTAAGCTCCTTGAACACACGCACACTTTTATAAAAAAATCAGTGCGGAAACTCCCATCTGAAGGGAGGTGGCAGTACCTTAAAACTAAGAGGCATTGATTGTTAATTTGCTGAAGGAGAAAATGGATCTCTCAGTTCAGTGCACTGCTCCTTAAAAAAAAAAAAAAAAACTAATAGAGCGACTATTTATCTGCCCATCACCCCATCTAGAAAGGTTGCCATTTGTGGTGCTGGTCTATTAACCTAATCATGTGAAATACATTATTTTACCTTTTATGGCCATTGAGAGAAATTCTCAAGGCAATACTTGGGACCAGAGAACGTCAAAGGTGTTTGTGTCGGCTTCAGATACTTACTTTTTCCACATATGGTAATGGGGGTCTGGCATTTTGCTAGTGGCTGCTGAAGAAGAAGGATTTGACTGCTGGCAGAACATAAAGTAATGCTGACAACAAAGGTTTCCTTTCAGGCTATCCAAATGAACACATTTCGAATCTGAAATTCAAATACTTCACAACAGAGGAGGCTGTGAGAAGGGCTTTGAACAGGAAATTACTTCATGGTTAGCATAATGAATTAAATAGACAGTTAGGCTACATCAATTTAAGAGGCACAGAGAGCATTCACATTCGAAGTGCGAGCCTACCATCCTAAGCACATCTCTTACTGCTCAGAGAAATGTCAAACTGGAAGATAATTTACACGTTTTACTTGTGCGTGCCTGCAAATTTTAAAATATTGTAAACGCGTCATTAAATGGTACGTATATTTCTTTGGAAACACGAACATACATTTATTCTGACAGATAAACGCCTAAGATTTACTTTTTATCAATTGCATAGTCTTCTTTTTTTAATTAATACTCAAACGACTGTAAGTGTAAACCAGCTGAAAGTCTACTTTTATCCTGCCTTAACATCTGTATTTTTCTGCTATGTCTGTATACATTGACGCCCACGGGTTCTTTGCTAATTATCTACCACGTTTATTTAGACAAGGTACTCTCCAGCCCTTTTATGCATAAATGCACGACGCTCTATATTTGCATATGCTGCTTTTGTTGGAATGTGTCAAGGTTACATCCTGGAAATCTCCTTCTTATTCCTATTATTATTGTTGTGTACTGCACTCCTCAGCGATAGGGTGGACGCCATCTTTGAACAGGAAGCTTTACTGCTAAAATCTTGAAAGTAGCAGCCCCGCATACAGGATACAGGCAATACATCCTGAGGGGCTGCATGTCCGGATTTTCAAAGCATCCCAAAAATTCCCAAGCATCCACTATGCTGAAGTAACTTCTTTGTAGTGGGTAAATGGGTGGGTCTTAAGGACAGTGGCAAGGAATATTACAATATTACAAGTGATTGAGATTACCAGTAAGTAATCTAGGCATTTCCTTCATCCTCTTCCTTGCCCCACTCCTTACTAATGAGATATGACAAAACAGCTTTACAAAATTCAGATCAGAGCAATTCCTAAACACCCTTTCAGATCACACCTAAATGGCAAGATACTTTAATACTCAGTTTACATGTATTCTCTGCATCTCCTACACATGGATCACAGTTACCTTCTGTGATAACCTGCAAAATGCAAACCTCTAACCCACTGATCTGATCTTGTTGATATGACAGTAATGCTGGGACATAAAGTTATGTACTAGTGACCAAGTGGCTCCTGTGTAGTTTTTTTTTTTAATAGAGATACACCCTTCATTTTTGCCTAGGAGGTTGCCATTTTCTTGGTAGAGTGTCCTCCTGTCAGTAATGAGGAACATCTGGACAGTGAACATGCTAAAGGAAGTGTCTGCTTACTCAAATGTTTATGGAAAACTAAAGTGCTTCATGCCATTGACTCAGCCCAAATGTGACAAATGAGTTAACTGCTTTCCTACAGAAAGCTGATTTTCCATATAGCAAAATTGAATGACAGCTATGTTACAGGACCACACTTTCTCTGATGCTAGATATGAAGGAAGTACAGCGTGATCATCAATATGAGCCATGGATGGACTGGTGCACATGACCTTTTATTTTAGGTGGATACAGAAATTGTTTCTCTACATTACAAGGCATCCAGATCTTCCAACTAGAAGGCAGATGTTATAGACAACCAAAAATACTGCTTTCACCATTTCACCATTCAACCCCACACTCAAATCAAATGTTCTGGTGTGCCTACAAAATTAGCATCAATCTCATAAGTCTAAAGAGATGAAAGCAGAAACTATGTAACAAACTGAACGGTAGCACATTATTCTCCACTAATCCATCCAATGGGTGTTGGCAGATCTGATTACTACTAAAAACCGAGGAGCATATTTACAAAAAAGTGTCACAACGCAGCGCAGCAAGCAAAGTTACTGTGCTGCGTTGCGTCACCTGCTGAGAACAGAGCTCCACCATATATTCAAAGAAATGGCCCATTTGTGCTCTAACCATGTGCTGGTGCACTTGTAGCTGCCTAGCGCCAAACCAGGCACCTTTGGGCCATAGTATGTAGGTGCCTGCGTTATGCTCAGGCTAGTTTTTATGACGGAAGGAACTATCCTTTGAAGCTTTTCCCTCTGTGTGTGAGGCAGAATGTAGCAATTCATAGAGGAAATAACGAGGAGATATAAAGATATTTCTCATTGCTACACCAGCCTCAGGCAGACGCACCATTTGGCACACACCAATTTCTACAAGCCTTTGTAAATATGGGATGTCATACAAATCCATGGATAGATGCACAGAAACACTCATGCACCATCCATGAAGCACAATGCACTGCATTGCGTTACTTATGTTTTTTTTAACAAAGCAATGCAAATTGATATTTGCGGTGCTTTGTAAATGCTGAAATGGATTTTGCTTCTGTTCTGCATCAAAAAAGTGATGCAAACATGACACAAAATCTTTGTAAATTATGTATGTGTTCCTGTTTGGATAGTCTCCTGGAGTACTGAAGAAATTGTATGAGATATGATTGTTGCTGAACCGCACCCTCTTCTAATTCCAGACCAATGGAAAAAAGACCTACTAAGCCTCACGGCAGAACTGTCATAGAAAAACACATGGACGCTGTTGAAGTTGCTCAGCTGGGGCCAGTGCCAGTTTCTCAAGCACAGGAAACTAGTTAACCTGAACTCAAGAGGGACACCCTGCTATCTTCAGTAAAAAGTTCTTCTTATACCTCGCAGCAGATTGCAAATTAAATAAAAATAAATCGACTCCTTGTCTATTATTGTAAAGAAGACGAGTGCCGGTAAGATGGGGAAGTCTCTTTATTCACGTCCAGTAACATGGATCCCCGGCAGCAACTGCCGTAACTACGCATTCCGTGTTCCATGCAAGGAACACTCGTTATGGAATGCCCACGTGGACAGCACTAGAGAGATCCCAACACACCCCCCTCCCTTCACATAACCAATTCCCAACACACCCCCCTCCCTTCACATAACATTCCCACCCCACTCCCTTCACATAAACATTTCCCAACAAACAAACTAAAATCTAATATAATCCTGAAATTTTGTGGGAAGGGACCTAGTTCTAGAAGGATTTTGCCGGGGAACAGGGTCCTTGGAAGGTACAGGATTCCTCGGACACACAACCCCAGAAGGCAGAGTCATACAAGGAGTGTCTACTCCTAATTTGCTTTTCACAAACTCGACTTTTGACTCAGGCACTACCGAGACAGCACACTTGTTCCAGACTTTCCCATTCTCCAGTACAATCACATGGTCTCTCACTTCTCTGACCCTGACAGGAACAGAAAATCGAGAGGAACCCTTACGAACAAGCACAGGTTTTTTGATCCTCACCCAGTCTCCTCGACGCACCGGAGACACTCTGACACGATCAGATGCATACTTAGCCTGGGCAGCAGCCCTGACATCCGCCACTCTGCCCAGTTTCTGCAAATCCACCTCCTTCCTTAACATCCAGTCCTTGTTTAGTTTGGAACCTGCCACTCTACCTCTAAGCAAAGTGAAAGGAGACATTCCAGTACTAGAGTGGGGAGTAATTCTCATAGCCCACAACATGTCAGAAATCACCTCCTTCCAGTGCAAACCATTAATGGAGGCCAACTGTAATTGATCCTTGATCACCCGGTTAAGGCGTTCGACCAAACCATTACTACAGGGATGATAAAGGGAGGTGAGAGTATGTTTAATACCATGCACCTTGAGAAAATCCTGCATCTCGACAGACACCAACTGGGTACCATTATCAGTCACCAACTCTTCCGGAAATCCCTCTCGAAGAAAAATGTCTTTTAGAAAATTGATGACAGTGGCAGAATTTATTCCTTCTACAAACCTAAGTTCTGGCCATTTGGACATATAGTCAATTAAAACTAAAGCGTACTTGGGAGAACTACCCAGACCACCAAATGGACCAGCCACATCAAAAGCCAATTTGCACCAGGGTGAATCCTTGACTGGAATGGGACTGATGGAAGATGGATAGGTCACTTGAGTTTTATCACTCAGAACACACGCACCACAATCGCGAACGCAGTGTTCAATGGACCGATCGACACCCGGCCACCAAAAGTCTTCTCTAATCCTCCGCTTCATGGCACGGATGCCCGGATGTCCTTCGTGGGCTAAATCTAAAACCCTCTTGCGTAAGGACACCGGAACAACCAGTAATCCACCCCTCCGCAGAATCCCATCAACAAGAGATAACTCATTGCCAATCCTCTTAAATGGAATCAGTTGAGAAGGAAGAACAGAATTAATGGGCCAACCATGAGTTACGAAATCTGTTACCTTACTGATCTCAACATCTTCAGATAGAGCCAGCTTCCAATCAACTTCGGACAAGGCAGCTCCAGTACCAGCTATTGTACTAACAGCGCACACCATTTCCAAATGCTCACCGTCCGGTTCAAGAAGATTCTCAGCGAGGGGCAACCTAGATAGGCAATCAGCTACACGATTTTTCACTCCAGCCACGTACTCTAAGCGGTAATTAAATTCATTCAGTCTGTACTGCCATTTGGCAATGCGAGGAGTGGCCCTTCCACCACCCTTGGTGGTAAAAGATCCACCAAAGGTTTGTGGTCAGTCCTGAGAACAAAAACATTACCCCACAAAAAATTACGAAAATACTGTACACCCCACCATAGAGCCAATGCTTCCTTTTCAATTGTAGAATAAGTCCCTTCGGCACCCCGGAGTGTTCTAGAGGCAAAAGCAATGATTTCCTCCCTATTGTCGGATCTTTTCTGCATAAGAACAGCCCCAAGACCAACATTGCTAGCATCAGTGGTAACAATGCAGCAATCGTTAATATTGAACAATTTGAGTGGGCGTGCCTGAACAATTGCTTCCTTCAACAACTTGAAGTCACATGCACACTGGTCTGACCATGCATACCTTGCATTTTTTAAGCAAACCTCGCAAACACACAGTCCTGTCAGAGAAATTGGCCACAAATTTAGCGTAGTATTCAACTAGTCCTAAAAAGGAACGCAGTTGGTCTTTATTCTGCGGTTCAGGTGCATTTTGGATGGCATCAAGGAGCTTAATTTTGGGTTCTACTCCACTTGCAGAAATATGGTGCCCCAGATAGTCTACACCCTCTTGAAGGAATTTGCATTTGTCTTTCCTCAATGTTAGCCCGCTAGATTTAACTATTTCCAATACCTGCTTGACTCTGGCATCGTGCTCAAGAACAGTTTTTCCGTGAATTAAGATGTCGTCTTGGAAGAACACGACCCCCGCAGTGTTCTTAAACAGGTTTCCCATAAGACGCTGAAACACTGCGGAAGCCGACGCCAAACCAAACGGCATACGTAAATAACGGAACGCCCCGTCGGGAGTCACAAATGACGTGAGGTGTCTCGAGTCTTTGCACAGTTCGATCTGATGGTAAGCCGAAGATATGTCGAGTGAAGAGAAATATTTCGCACCCTCCAAAGTTGCCAACATCTCATTGATGTTAGGCAAGGGTTGGCGGTCCACCCATATGCAAGCATTAAGGTCGCGCAAGTCCACACACATTCTAAGAGATTTATCTGCTTTGCGCGCCAAAACGATAGGTGACAACCATTCAGATCCCTCAATAGACTCAATTACTCCCATGGTACACAACCGCTCTAATTCTTGTCTAAGTTCGCTACGCATGCTAAGCGGTACTCTGCGCACTTTGTGTGCAACAGCCTTGACGCCCTCCTTAAGAACAATGCGGTGTTGAAATCCCTTGAGCTTGCCTAACTTGCCACTAAAAATTTCAGGGTAATATTGAATCCAATCATTCTCAGCTGACAACCCAGCTGCAACTGTGTGCACAGGGGAGACATCAGGAAGACTGGAATAATATTGTTTGGCTTCATGTTTGGATAAGACCATATCGGGATGATTGGGATCAAGGATGATTCCGAGCTCACCCTGTTCCTCCCATCCCAACAAATTAGCACCTTCCTTTACAACGAATACAGTACCTCGAGCTAAATCCCCTTGAATTCAAAATTGCCTAAAAATTTGCCTAGAACCTCAACTCTTTTACCACCATAAGCAAAGATCTTTATGCTGGATTGGACAACAGGAATGTCACCCAGACTTTCAAAATCTTTGGCATTAATGAGGGTAAAAGGAGAACCAGAATCGGCAAGAAACTTAATGTGTTTGCCGTTCAGACTTATGGTACACGCGGGAGATTTTCTTCTATGAGGCTCTACGATGGAAGCAATTTCTACCACACCATCTGACTGAATGAAGGAAGAGGACAACATCAATAACTCATAACTTTCATCATTTTCATTATACTCAGCATAATCTTCTTCAATAGCTCTTACAGTTCGTGACGGTCCCTTGTGAGGCACAGTCCCTTTGCACATGCGTGCCAAATGTCCTTTCTTCCCACACTTGAAGCAGGTCTGATTTATAGCAAAACAAAACTTGAAATTGCCCAAATGTGATCTACTTCCACAACGATAACAAGAGAGATCTTGTCCCTCAACTTTGGATTTAGACAAATTGGGTGTGGGAGAAGAAATGCGAGGAACATTTGAATTGATTCCCTTAGTCGGTTTGGCAGAAGGTTTGGTGCTAACTAATTTGATTTCGCTAGATGACGAAGATGACGCAGATACACTCAGTTCCTTCATACAAAATTGGGAGTGCTCAATACTTCTCGCTAAAATGAGAGCAGTCTCTAAATCCGGATCCTCAGAGGACAAAAGTTTCTCTTGAATCTTTTTGTTGCACGTGCGCTCAATCAGCTGATCACGGATTATTTCATCCCTGAACTCCCTGTAATTGCAAGTGACGGCTAAGGTCCTGAGGGCTGCAACAAAATCGTCTATGGATTCTCCATGAATCTGTGCACGTTGCAAAAATTTGTGGCGCTCCAATACTATATTTCGCCTGGGATTGAACCTATTGTCCAACGTTTTAACAAGAGAGGCGTATTCATCAACAATAAGCGAATCACCATCATTACCTCCACTGATGCATGTTCTTACAAGTTCAAGAGGTAGCGTTTTTAAAATGGTTCTGCCCTCCGCACCCAAATTATAGACAAGTAAAGCTTTTTTCTTTTTCAAGGTAAAAGTGTCACCATCAATCGCCTCAATATAGGCCTCAAACGTCTCCTTCCACTGTTGCCACATAACAGGAGGAGTACCAGGTGACTGCAAAAAGGGAGGTGGCGCAATTACGTGATCCATTTGCGTGGGTGAGTTGCTGCCCCACAAGTCACAACCAAAAATGAACAAGTTTACGTGACGCCAACGTAATGTGCGTGTCACCGTAGCAACAATAATGTGAAGACAAGTGCAGATGTGCTTGTTAGCATAGAATCACTATTAGGAGAAGAAAAATATGTGGCACAATATGGCAAGAACCTCTACATCAAGCAGAAACTGTGCTTGAAAACTTTTCTTTAAATCGTTGAGTTTTTCTTCATTTGCAACATTTAGCAGCGTTCAGTGGCCCCTCAAGTGACCAGGCCCTGGTGCTACTGCACGTGCTGCACCAATAGAAGCTATGCTGCTTCTGATGAAACAGTAAATGGTGGTGTCCAAGTGAGGGGAGACAGGCTCCTACCTAACTTTCATAATGGAGACTGAACTCAAATGTCCACTGTACTATTGTGCCAGGTATGACTAATGAGGGTGAGGGATTTCCACCAAAGAAGTGGAAATTCAGCGAAATCTGCATGCGAGGCACAACTTTCTTTCACCTATTCAGAGCCAGCATAGAACGGGTGCTCTGAGCGTGAGGAGCGTCAATGGGAACGTGGGTTGCCAAGACGACAGTCCTTTGCAGGGTGACGCGCTGGTTGTCAAGACGTAGATGCGCACGTCGATGGACGGTCGGGTGATGCGCAGCGTGACGCGCGCCGATACGCGCGCCGATTGTCAAGACGACGTGCGCGATACACACCACAAAGGCCGCTGCACAGTAACACGCGCGCCACAGCCAGGAGATGGCTAGAGCTTGAAAAAAGTTAAAGAGGAGGTAGTCTCACCGGAGATGGGTTTCACCGGGATCACAGGGCCTCAGGGGAAAGGCATGCAGCGTCTGTTAGAGCAGTTGAGGAGGCTTGAAGACTTGACAGGATTCGCAGAGCGTCGAACGTCCTGACGTTGCCTCGAAGTGGAGAACAGCCACAACGTCCAGCAACACACGATGGGGAAAACAGGATACTGGACCAGCCCGTCGCCACTGTAAAGAAGACGAGTGCCGGTAAGATGGGGAAGTCTCTTTATTCACGTCCAGTAACATGGATCCCCGGCAGCAACTGCCGTAACTACGCATTCCGTGTTCCATGCAAGGAACACTCGTTATGGAATGCCCACGTGGACAGCACTAGAGAGATCCCAACAATTATACTGACATTTTGATGTAGCAATCAAATACTTTAAACCTGTTGGAAAATCTTGGAGCACAGTTTTATTTATTGGGATGCTGAAACTGTCAGACTCATGCTGTTTGTGACATTACTGTCCATTTTTCAAATTAGTAGAGTTGGACTTTTTTTTTATTCATTAGTTTAGCTTTGTATAGATCTCGATTACTGGACCAATAGATTGTGTGATTTCCTGTTTCTCTTTCACCTATGCCAACTGCATAATTGTCACTTGATAAACTTATGGAGCAGAAATGTCTTGTGAGATCTCTGAAACTGTGCTTTATCTTTTTATTTCGTCACTTGTCTGTTTAGATAACTTGAGAACATTTTGCAATCTAGTACACACCATACATACTATTGATTGAAACCCTTGGGTGACGAATCTGTCAAAAGACTGCCAGGTCATTGTGATCTCAGAAGGCAGGGGTCACGTGACCATCACTAGAAATCCCTACCTGGGGCCACCATGTGAAGCAAAACAATTAATTAATTGCCCAAATGAACGGGAGCAAAATGTCCCTGTGCACCAAGACCGTTTATTTTTCAATAGCAAATTCTTTGGGAGTTTGTTAGTCAAAACAAAAATATTTGTCAAGCGTGAGAAACAAATGTGGCACATGCGTGGCAAAGTTCTTCGCTGTCAGTGCAACGGCCACACTGCCAGCTGCAATGAAAGCATCAGATATCCTGCCGGAGAGGTGAGGATCTCCACGTGGGATAAGTGCTCTTCTTCCAGGGGAGCAGACCCTCCATTGACCGGGTTGACTAGTGGGCTGCCTGTTCTTGTTTAAATGAGGGCCTAAGTGCCATATCTGTAATAAAAAAGTTGGGGATAAAATCCTTAACATATGAAACAATATAGCTTACTCTAGAAGATCAGAAGTAGGGGCGCAATGTCTGAAATAATTTTGCAGTCATAAGCATGTGATGTAAAAAAGTTGCATTACAAGTAGGAAAAAATCTTTCTGTTTCTCAATGTGTTTTTTGCACCTCATATCAAACTGCAAAGACAATCGGACATGTAAAGGGAATCCCACTCTCCCTTGTCATACAGTGTGCAATGTGTCAGTGGTTTATGAATGCAGTGGTGGACAATGTAATTTGCTCAGTGCTAACTTTTGTTAGGTTTTGCCTGCACAGCACTTGCGCTGTGCTTAAGAAATCTATTGTTTTAATATAAACTTAAAAGGGACTTACATCCCGCCTCCTCTCTTTCCTGGCTTCTCAATGGTTCCTGTGCGTGCTACTTACCTTTCCACCATTTCTATTGGCTGTAGCATATTTTCCTGCATTTACCAATGCTTGTTCCTCATCTCCTTCTCTTATCAGTTTCCCGTCGCCACAATACTGTCAACATCCACTTTGGTGGAACTATATCTTCATAACGTTTTGTCTTTTACTCTTGCAGCATATTTATATAAGAATTTATCACCCGGAGAGATTAAGTGATTTGCATAGAATCACAGGATGTTGCGCAGCGCCGCAGAGACTCCAACTGGGATCCCCAGCTCTGAAGTCAGCAGCTCTGGCCACTGTGACACATCCTCTCCACTCCTGTGTTAACTGTCAGGGAGCTCTTTCCTTATCCTGGATGATGATTGATGAAAACAGCTTTTATTCATTACATAGGTGAAACCAATGCATTACCAATGCTTGTTTTTAAAAGCAACCCCAGTTCCTTTATGGGAAAGGGCTTTTTTATATGTTGCCATTCAGAGAATTCAAATGCAGGGACAGAGGTCTGTTGTCACCAAGAGAAATAATATTGATAAATTGCAAACAAATTGCATAGTCAGTTGTATTAAAATGTTTTATGCTTTTGAAAACTTCTCAAGATTCCAGTGGAAAACAATCGAAGATGCAGGATGAAAGGAAACTTTTGGGTAGCATGCAAAAGAACAGAAAATAGTACATATAATTTTTTTAACTAAAATGTAAGCAGTAAGATAAAAACAAACTAATCACCATACCATACAACTGTTAATCGGTGTCAGAAATTGGGGCTGTGCAGCTGTGGGGTTGTTGATGCCAATTCCTCTAAAATATAAACTGGAAACATAAAGATAACCCCATTCCCAAATACACACCCATCAAGGAAGAGATAGGAATTGTCACAGATGGGTAAAGTATTTGTTCAAAAGGCACAAATGGGTAACCTTTGCAGACCGTGTTACTGCAAAACATGGCAAGCCATTTAGTTAGGTCTTTTGTGAACTGTCTAGTGCTGCCTCTGCATTTATTGCCTTTCCCATGCTAGCTCCTCCTTGACCTGTGTGGCTCCTGTGTCCCGCCCCTCTTCTTTGTTCGAGCCTCCAGAGAGGTGTTTTCAACCTTTTCCATAGATCTATTTTCTGTTTTCCTATTTGGTGGGTGTCAATGGTATCTCTTTACTTTTCTTTAGGCAAAAGGTAGCTAAACCGGTTTTGACGTAACGTAAGTCCTTACAACAAGAACCACAATGGATTCAAAGCAATGCACTCTCTTTCTTATAGATATTTTGCACATTAATACTGCTGTATACAACTAACGGAAATTAAAAACAAAATAGAATATTAATATTTCTATCACATTCAATGTCAAAGTAAAACTGCTTTGTTACAGAATTAAGGAAAAAATACACATTTTATATTGTATTGCATTATATTTTGACTTTTTTCAGCTTTTAGGATCATCACACCCTACCCTGCAACTTCCCAGTTAGCCATCTCATCCTGGTGCAGGGTTATCAAAAATGTTTTTAATTTAGAACGATCGACAAACTAAGATGACCTCTCTGGTGTAGTAGTAACTTTATTACTTTTTCAGGATCTAGATAGGACAATGGCTAACTTTTTACCTCTGGTCATGGGCCGCAGCATAAACTGAGATGATGGAAGGAAAAGTTAAGAAGGTAGGAGAAGTGGCAGACCCACTGCTGGATGAAAACAAAGCCCCATAGCAGTGAAAACAGAGACAGGAGGCTTTTCAAAACCAGTGACAGAGGCAAGATCAGGGTGAGAAGACTACTCAACATCCGAGGTGGGTGAATGGGCATCGGAATTGGACTATGCCCAAAAAGAGAGAATCTTCATGGAAAGTATGGAGGGCTGGTCATGTTTAGGCAAGCAGAACCAACCCGTGCTGCCACTGAGGTGGGAACCAGCATTACTATAAAGAGGCCCTCAGTGGTGGCTGCCCCAATCATGGATCATCTAGGGAGCCCTGCTGCCTGTTGCAGATTGGAAAACCACCGAAATGATGGTGGGTGTTAGAAATGGGATCTCTGGTTGGCTAAGGCTTGCGCCAAAGCCAGGCAGAGACCACCACTCTAGTCAGGGCGAGGGAGTTACACGCCGACGATAACCCCTGCTCACCCCCTTGGTAGCTTGGCACGAGCAGTCAGGCTTATCCCGGAGGCAATGTGTTAAGCATCTGCGCAGCACACTCTCACAGCAGCAACACACTAGGCACACCACAAAAGGAACTCCACACAAGGTTATATAAAAATAGCCTTTGTATTATCATAAATACCTTAGAAACATAATCACATAATATACAGTGCGCCAACTGGCACTAGGCAATATTCACAGGGGAATTATACACAGGACCAGGCCAATCGGGCCACGGTCAGAACCATCAGATCAGGTAAGTAAATGCAAATAATAAATGTAGCGCACAACCAGTAATTACTGGTACAGGTAGGAACTTAGCACGAGATCCTGTAACATACAAGATGGGACACCTACATCACATTAGGCGTAAATCACATTAGGCCCACACATCCTCAGCATAACACATTATGAGGTAGGTATCACAAGCATCAGAACATTATGCCACACCTGCAAGCGTGAGCACCATCATATAACCATATTGGGCATCACATTAGCATAAGCACAGGGTGCCCCAATCGGGGCGCAACACTCTGGAACTGGCCCCAGGCCAACTGGCCTCTTCACAGGGGCTCAAATGCCCAATGTCCAGAATGTCCGGGCTGGCTGCACAGGCAGCAAAAGCAAAGTGCGCAATGCCCTGGCCTAAACGTAGCAGCTGGCACTAAGTGCTGCGCAGCTGTGAAAGGATGGGGCAAAGGAGTGCCTTTCACTCCTAACTTCAGAAAGACATGCCCCCAAGGAATTATGCGCCTAAACGGTGCAGCTGCCCACTACTTGCTGGGCAGCTGGGAAGGATCGGAGGCCTGGGCACTCTCTGGGCCCTCTGAGCAACTGTGCAAAACGTTGCAGCTGCCCACTATCTAGCGGGGCAGCTGAGAATGAGGAACCTGAAGGGGCCCGGGCACATCTGTGCCTCCTCAGCCCCGCGGGTCTCCTTTACACAAAATTGCCCCCAAAACAAATGAGGCCTATCAATGGGCCCTTCAAGGAACTGGCACTCTTTGTGCCTGGGGGGGGCCCGGTTCGGGGACTCCTTCAACAATGGCCCCCCCGAAGGAATTCAGCCTTGGCCCTGAAGGGCCCCACGAATCCCTGACCTCGGGACTCTCTTAATCAAAATCCCCCCCTCACTGGGGCCCCTTTGGTGCATCCCGCGCACCAACAAAGCTGGAAGGCAGCCCCACTCACCGGACTCTTGGTGGGGGACTCTGCTCCTCTCCCGGGTGCGATCTGCTCTTCACGGCCTTCTGGGAGCCGGCGCGGCTCCAACTTCCCTCCGGCCTTACTGGGAACCTCTCCGGACTCTCCTCACGGCGGGGTAGGCTCCCGCAGGACACGTCCGGTCACCACAGGCAGGGCTCCTCTTCCCTAGCGGGGGCGTGCGCGGGACTTCCTTCGGAAAACCGGAAGTCCCGCCCGCCGCCAGGCACTACGTTGCCTGACTTCCTCCCGGCCGTGGCGGTGAAATGCGGGGTGGGCACCCGCCCTTTAAATAAAGAAATAAGCGGGGTGGGCACCCGCAAAGCTATACAAGAAGGCGGAGTGGGCACCCGCCCTTTAGACAAGGGAAATAAGCGGGGTGGGCACCCGCACGAAGCCAGCAATGCGGGGGAATCCCTACGTCGGGATTCCCTCGAAATTGATCGCAGCTCAGCGCTGCAGGCCAACAACAGGAGCGATCCTCTCAGCAACCAAGAGCAACGCGCTCTTCTAAATAAAAATACAGCGCCCACAAGGCGCTAGAAGCAGCACAAGCTCCAGCAGTGGCCCCAAAAAGGTCAGAAGAAAGAGTCCTTGGTACTGGGGGACCACAGCACAGCGCAGCCAGGCAGGCCAGCACGCAGGGACCCCCAGGAAACAGCAGCTGGGTCCCGCGGCGGTTCCTCCTGGCAGAATGTCCCCTCCAAGTCAGCACAGAACATTTTTTATGGGGTCACAGCCCCTATATTTATAGGACATTTTCCTCTGTGACACAGCACAGGGCTGGGGATACCAGTTAGAACTGGTTTGGGGGAGCTTTGGAGCACTTTGTTTTGCTCAGCTCCTCTCTCCTTTCACAGGACAGGCTAGGGACATCAGACGCACCACAGGGGGTGGAGCCAGCATTGTGGAGGGAAGGCCCAGCCCTATTCAGGTCCCAGGTGCAACTCCTCCCTCCCATCTAGATGCAGATCTCCCTATTCACCACTGCGCTGACTCACCCTGCCCCTCCTGGAGCCACACACACCCCAGCCCCTGTCACTCACAAAGCCAGACATGCAATTCACATCAGGCAGGCAGACACAGAGCACACATAAATGCCAACTTCTAAAAGTGGCATTTCTACACCAGTCATAATAAATCTGCGCACACCATTGCGCAGCATTTATTCTCACGAGTTCGCACATACTAAAACTCGCCCCTGCACTCCTCTCACACCAGGAATTACCATGGACACACATATCCCCCATGCATTCCTATGGGAGGGCAGGACAATCTCACCACATGCACTCAGAGTGCGCACGCACTTTACACTGGGACACAGTGCTAAAGTGCGCAAAGGCCAAAAACTACTAAGATCAGGTCATATTACTAGGCAAAAAGTTCAGGGGTGAACCTGCCAAAAGGGCCAAGTCCAACACAACCCCCTTCCAGCCAAAACGCAGGGCAGACCAATCACCACCGTGATGGGCTTCACTGCTTGGGGCGATAGAACACGGACGCAGGCCCGCAACTGCAGGGACACCCTCCTGTTCTACGCCACGGTGAACCCATGTGGTTCCTTCTGAAAAAGCTGTCCGGAGCAACTGGGCTACCCCACTGGTACTCCCTAGCTGTCCGCGGCCAGGACCAGGCCCTAGGCCATCCAGATGCCACTGGTCCTTGCCCATCCACAGAGTGGGGGGTAGTAACCCCTGGCACATAGTAGCCATTCTCCACTCTTCCCCTCATCAGGGCAGGTCTAGACTGCCACTGATCCTCCAGCCCAGGGTCTGCACCCTCAGGCGGACCAGAAGTCACGGGTGAGGCTCTCCTCCCCCTACCTCTTCTTCTAGGGCTCCGCACTCTCCTCCTTGGAGAGGCACCCTCAGAACACAACTCTCCCACCAGTTCAGGACCTCTCTCCAAAAACTGGTCTCCCAACCTAGGGTCTAAACCCTCAGGTTGCACCGGAGTCAGAGGCGAGGACTCCCCCTCTGCACCCCCTTCCAGAGTTCTGCACCCTCCCAACTGGAGCGGTACCCCTGGAAGATGAACCGGTCAGGACACTGATTACAGATGTCCCTTCCTCCAGATCAGGCGGATCCCGAACCTGGCCTCCCAACTTTGGGGCTGAACCCCACGGCTGAGCATTTGCCTGGCACACCAGGACTTCCGGGGCGCACACAGCAGCCCCCGAGGGTAACACATGACTCATGTGTTGCGTGACAGTCTGCGTGGCGCAGACCTCCCGACCCCTGTCCATCTGACAGTGCGCAGAGATCCCCCACGACAGAAGTGGTGTCACCATGGTCACTTCTAGGAGACTCAGCCCTTCTGGCTGGCCCCTGACCCACTGGTTCTTCCACTGGGGAACACATCCCCCTCTCACCCCTCAATCCGGACTTCTGTACCCTCCCAACTGGAGCGGCACTGCCAGACACCAGAACCATTGGAGCTCTATTTACAGACGCTCCAGGTTCTCCAGACACTAGGAGATCCTCCTCAAATGGACTAACAGGACAGCCTAGGCTCCCAACCTGGTGTTCCCTGAAGAAACCATCCAGGCTCTGAGACTGGGTTTCAGGCACCTGGGGACACTCAGTCCCACACTCACTCCTACTCCACTGAGACAGGACGTGAGCCCCTACACCCCTCCCACTACACTGGGACCTAGCTGGGCTACACTGAACCTCTTCCCCCATACAGGACGGGAAGATACCTGAGCCACTACTTTTGGGATCACTCCCCAATGCCTCTTCAGAACCTTGGGCCTCCACCCAGAGGTCTGCTTCCTCTGCAAGATCCCATGGATCAGGGTGCCCACACTCCAACAGGTGTTGGCGCAACCCTGGAAAACAACAACTGAGCAGGTGCTCTTTAATAACCAGATTGAACAGTTCTTCAAAATCCTGTTCCGTGGTACACTTTACCCAGTCAACCAGTGCATCATGACAGTCATCCACAAACCTCCCCCAAGACTGGTGAGACAGTTTCCTACTGCCCCTGAACTTCAACCTGTACTCCTCTTCCTGGGAGCCAAGTACCATATTCTGGGAACTGGAAATGGGACTTCCTGCACTGGACTGTATATTGCTGCCACCACTGGACTCCACCCTCACTGGGGAATCCAGAAAACTAAAACGGCACTCAGGGGATAATCTACCCTCCCGAGCTAATTTCTCCCTGGCGAAGGCCCTCTCAGCCTCCGCCATCCTCTCCTGCGCTAAGACCCTCTCGGTCTCTAGCTTTGTCTCCTCCACACTCAGCTGCGCTATCTCCCTGGTATGCTCTAACCTGAGCTTCTCCAAAGCCAGCTGATGCTCCCTTTCTTCCCTCCTATCCACCCACTCCTCTGGGGACAGGAAAAGGGATGGGGCACTGCCCCCGACACTGGACCCAGCAAGGGACTCCCTATCCATGGGGTCCTCACTATCTACTGGCGTCCCGGTCCTGTCACTTTCTTCCTCCTCTTCAGACTCCTCAGGGCCCCCTCAGACCCACCACCCTCTTGGCGTGCGGCCAGGGCCCTCTTCTCCTCATTGCGCTCACAGTCCCATTCATCCTTTTGCCATTGGATCAGGTTGTCCCTCAGTTTTGACTGGGTGTCCGACCCACTCACTGCTATGTCTCTCTCCTTACAGAAGTCCACCAACTCCCACATGCTGTATCTAAACAGACCCCAAAAATTAAAAGCAGACTCCATTTTGGCAGGACGCTCAGGGACACGTGCAACACAGGAGACCTAGGTTTCTGAGCTGAAGCAAGAGTATACAATTTACAAATGACACTTTTAGGAGAAGAATTAAAACAAAACTCAGAACAATAATCCCCACACAAGTGATTATCTAAATGTAGAGTTTGTAGTGCAACCAGTTGTCGCTGTGGTACTGCGCAAACGCAAGTCCAAATCCCCACCGCTGACAACCAATGTTAGAAATGGGATCTCTGGTTGGCTAAGGCTTGCGCCAAAGCCAGGCAGAGACCACCACTCTAGTCAGGGCGAGGAGTTACACGCCGACGATAACCCCTGCTCACCCCCTTGGTAGCTTGGCACGAGCAGTCAGGCTTATCCCGGAGGCAATGTGTTAAGCATCTGCGCAGCACACTCTCACAGCAGCAACACACTAGGCACACCACAAAAGGAACTCCACACAAGGTTATATAAAAAATAGCCTTTGTATTATCATAAATACCTTAGAAACATAATCACATAATATACAGTGCGCCAACTGGCACTAGGCAATATTCACAGGGGAATTATACACAGGACCAGGCCAATCGGGCCACGGTCAGAACCATCAGATCAGGTAAGTAAATGCAAATAATAAATGTAGCGCACAACCAGTAATTACTGGTACAGGTAGGAACTTAGCACGAGATCCTGTAACATACAAGATGGGACACCTACATCACATTAGGCGTAAATCACATTAGGCCCACACATCCTCAGCATAACACATTATGAGGTAGGTATCACAAGCATCAGAACATTATGCCACACCTGCAAGCGTGAGCACCATCATATAACCATATTGGGCATCACATTAGCATAAGCACAGGGTGCCCCAATAGGGGCGCAACACTCTGGAACTGGCCCCAGGCCAACTGGCCTCTTCACAGGGGCTCAAATGCCCAATGTCCAGAATGTCCGGGCTGGCTGCACAGGCAGCAAAAGCAAAGTGCGCAATGCCCTGGCCTAAACGTAGCAGCTGGCACTAAGTGCTGCGCAGCTGTGAAAGGATGGGGCAAAGGAGTGCCTTTCACTCCTAACTTCAGAAAGACATGCCCCCCAAGGAATTATGCGCCTAAACGGTGCAGCTGCCCACTACTTGCGGGGCAGCTGGGAAGGATCGGAGGCCTGGGCACTCTCTGGGCCCTCTGAGCAACTGTGCAAAACGTTGCAGCTGCCCACTATCTAGCGGGGCAGCTGAGAATGAGGAACCTGAAGGGGCCCGGGCACATCTGTGCCTCCTCAGCCCCGCGGGTCTCCTTTACACAAAATTGCCCCCAAAACAAATGAGGCCTATCAATGGGCCCTTCAAGGAACTGGCACTCTTTGTGCCTGGGGGGCCCGGTTCGGGGACTCCTTCAACAATGGCCCCCGAAGGAATTCAGCCTTGGCCCTGAAGGGCCCCACGAATCCCTGACCTCGGGACTCTCTTAATCAAAATCCCCCCCTCACTGGGGCCCCTTTGGTGCATCCCACGCACCAACAAAGCTGGAAGGCAGCCCCACTCACCGGACTCTTGGTGGGGGACTCTGCTCCTCTCCCGGGTGCGATCTGCTCTTCACGGCCTTCTGGGAGCCGGCGCGGCTCCAACTTCCCTCCGGCCTTACTGGGAACCTCTCCGGACTCTCCTCACGGCGGGGTAGGCTCCCGCGGGACACGTCCGGTCACCACAGGCAGGGCTCCTCTTCCCTAGCGGGGGCGTGCGCGGGACTTCCTTCGGAAAACCGGAAGTCCCGCCCGCCGCCAGGCACTACGTTGCCTGACTTCCTCCCGGCCGTGGCGGTGAAATGCGGGGTGGGCACCCGCCCTTTAAATAAAGAAATAAGCGGGGTGGGCACCCGCAAAGCTATACAAGAAGGCGGAGTGGGCACCCGCCCTTTAGACAAGGGAAATAAGCGGGGTGGGCACCCGCACGAAGCCAGCAATGCGGGGGAATCCCTACGTCGGGATTCCCTCGAAATTGATCGCAGCTCAGCGCTGCAGGCCAACAACAGGAGCGATCCTCTCAGCAACCAAGAGCAACGCGCTCTTCTAAATAAAAATACAGCGCCCACAAGGCGCTAGAAGCAGCACAAGCTCCAGCAGTGGCCCCAAAAAGGTCAGAAGAAAGAGTCCTTGGTACTGGGGGACCACAGCACAGCGCAGCCAGGCAGGCCAGCACGCAGGGACCCCCAGGAAACAGCAGCTGGGTCCCGCGGCGGTTCCTCCTGGCAGAATGTCCCCTCCAAGTCAGCACAGAACATTTTTTATGGGGTCACAGCCCCTATATTTATAGGACATTTTCCTCTGTGACACAGCACAGGGCTGGGGATACCAGTTAGAACTGGTTTGGGGGAGCTTTGGAGCACTTTGTTTTGCTCAGCTCCTCTCTCCTTTCACAGGACAGGCTAGGGACATCAGACGCACCACAGGGGGTGGAGCCAGCATTGTGGAGGGAAGGCCCAGCCCTATTCAGGTCCCAGGTGCAACTCCTCCCTCCCATCTAGATGCAGATCTCCCTATTCACCACTGCGCTGACTCACCCTGCCCCTCCTGGAGCCACACACACCCCAGCCCCTGTCACTCACAAAGCCAGACATGCAATTCACATCAGGCAGGCAGACACAGAGCACACATAAATGCCAACTTCTAAAAGTGGCATTTCTACACCAGTCATAATAAATCTGCGCACACCATTGCGCAGCATTTATTCTCACGAGTTCGCACATACTAAAACTCGCCCCTGCACTCCTCTCACACCAGGAATTACCATGGACACACATATCCCCCATGCATTCCTATGGGAGGGCAGGACAATCTCACCACATGCACTCAGAGTGCACACGCACTTTACACTGGGACACAGTGCTAAAGTGCGCAAAGGCCAAAAACTACTAAGATCAGGTCATATTACTAGGCAAAAAGTTCAGGGGTGAACCTGCCAAAAGGGCCAAGTCCAACAGTGGGTAAAAACAAAACAAGATGAAGGAGTACTTCTTTAATTTCCACAGGAAAGGTGCAGTGGTGGAGCTGCATTCCAAGGAGGTAGACATAGGTGAACTGTGCATAGTCCAAAGAGAAATGGTGGGTGCCATGTGTGTTATTTAAAAAAAAAAAGCTAGAAAAGATGGAGAAATTAATATCAGCAATGGAGGTATGCTTTAAAAAGGGGAAATTCAGGATTATGGAAATTGAGACAATAGCAAAATCACAGGAAATCAGATTATATAGCTTGGAGGATGAAACCAGTGAGTTGGAGGAGCTGATGACAGAACACAAATTTTGGCCTATTCACAAAATTTTTCATGAGAGTAAATCAACGTGTATACATTTACACTTATACTTTGCACTAAATGTACTACTTCTGAGTGTAAATTTACTACAAAATGTATACTTACACGTCTCCACCCCCTGAAAAAAGAGGAGTAGCCAAATATACAGGTGTAAAGTTACTACAGCAAAAAAGCAAGCTGCAGTAACCTGCCACCACACATGACCAACCAATGCTACTGCAACACTCTCTCATAGAAAATGATGGAAGTGGGAACTTAAAATTGAACCCCATAGCACATAATGTTAAAATAAGTTAATTTATTTCGACTTTTTATTAATACATACCAATTGCACCTAATGGTGAAACAATATATAAATACAAAATAATATTATTTTATGATACAATATTTAATACACTTTTTTGCAAAGAGCGATCAAAAAAAAGAAAATGTCAAACGCTGTCTGCTATATCTAGTACTGAAACAGGGAGGCTAGCTCATAAAAAAGTTTAGAGGGACATACCATGGCAGCTTTGTGGTCAATGTATTTATCAGGGACCAAAGATAGGAATATAATAAACGTTGGACATAGACTTCAGGCTGCAGGACTAACTTCAGTCATGGGCCAGACAGTTACTCCACACAAACTCAACATTCAAATCCTCGCCTCAGTATCCCTGCGACTTTAATCACAAATGAAAGCTCATATTTTACTTTTCTTCCTCTTTAAATGCCAGCACGTGGTTATCTATTTAGTAGCCACAAATCTCAAAATCCGGATCGTCTCAGTTTCAGTTACTGTCTGAACATTTCCAGAACTCGAAGTAAAGCGTTTTCATATCTGAACAATAGAACTACTCGTCAGTTATTACATATTACAGCATGAAATGCATATGTGAATCATCTCGCTCAGTCTACCTATAAAAAGCTCAATGCATCCTCCAGAAATGCACACATTAACATCCTACATAAGGTAAAAAGAGCAATTTCGCCTTCACCTACTACTGTTTATTCGCAATTCTATTGGCAGTAGTAGGATTATGACCAAACAACGCATTACTAAAATATTTTCATTCCTGTTAGTACAGCTTGAACAATGCCCAGAGTTAACAAAAATGAAAGATTAGACTTTATAGTCCATATATTAATTTTTAAGGAGTATGACAGGCTCATGTAAACATGAATTCGGATAGACAAGCCAAAGATATTATCTCGAATGCCTTTTTTTCTAAAATGTGTAACATTCTCTTCCTTCACATATCAAGTGTTAATATTAATTGACAAAATACACGTTGAACAGTAAGATGTCTTTTCAGCCTATCATAAAGCAGACAAAGGAATTTTAAGACAGGTTAGAGTTTTGTAATAACATTATGAAGGCCATCATAATCTTCAGAGAAAGTGATCAACTATTATCACTATATGTCTTAATTAAATATTAAATAAAAATGCCCAATAATACCACCGCCCCTTTTAAAGGAATCAGGCACAACAAAATACTGGATGGGGCTTTGGAGGTTATTTTTACTAAAATAGTATTAACTTAGTGTAGACTCTCACTAGATCAGACACCCAACCATGCTAATTTGGAGGCTTTAGCAACAATGGACGAAACAGAAGTGGAGAAAATCCCGGAACATATTATATCAAGTACTACCCCCTTTTTTTTATCTCTGCAATCTCCAGCCCCCTCCCCCCGGTATCGAAAAGGAAAAGAATGGGTTGCAGGGCACCCCCCTTAGACTCAAGAGAATGAATGAACGATCCTCTCACAACCTCGGGAGGAAAATATAAGTTCTTTGATGGTTATTGCTAAAGGCTTTAAACCCTTGCACAGTCTGGATTGCAGCCCATTTTGTAGCGTCTCCCCTGATTGAATCTTGTCTTGCAGCCATGCATCAATCACAAGCACTAGACTCTTTGAGTGCCCCTTTACGTGACACCTTACTACCAACAGGCTGTCCAGTTACTTTGCCCTCATTACCCCCGCCCCCAACCCTGCCCATTGGCTGCTCTTCTACTACCAAGGGTGCAAACCCGATCTGTAGCTGCCAAGCATCTAAGCCCAGGGGCGATATTTGAGGGGTTTATATTCTCCAATGGCAGATTATTGAGGGATCTCATTCTTTGCAAGGACAAAACGTCCTGCTGTCAACACTAAGGGCTGCGCATGATGTGGCACTAAAGAGTTGGTTCCCTAAGCCAACCCATATAGTAATGCCACAGCACTTAAATGGGGTAATCACACCCTTATGGAAGAGATGCCTAATGTGGATATTATCGATCTCCCACCAGCCGCGACCACTTTTGTTTTATTTTTGGTTGGTGTCCATGCTCTTCATAAAGATCTAGTGGAAGTTCATGGTGACCTTCCTAACAAAGTACTGAATTGGTTGGTAAGGCTCAGTGCCTTTCTGCAGGCGAACAGCACTTAAATCCTCAAGGTGAGAAGAGTGGGTTGGATTGGTCACTCCAAAAAAGATATTTCAGGAGACTGTATATTGCCAATTATAGTAGCACTGTTTATGTTAGAAACATAGGGCCATATTTATGGCAAAGTAACTCAACGCAGCACAGCAAGTCACCTTGTTGTGCTGCTCTGGGTTACAGGGAAAGGACAGGAATGCACCCTATCTAAAAGAATACAGTGCATTCCTGCCTTTGTCCCTGCGCTGGCACTATTTTGGCTACCTAGTGCCAATTCAGGGACCCTTGCAGCATGGTGCAAGGGTGCATGTGTTGAATGCAAGATTGTTTTTGTGCAAGATTGTTTTTGTGCATGAGGGGACCCCTTCCTGCACAAAAACATTCCTGAGAGGCATATTACTTTTTCTATGAGAAATAAAGATATTTCTCCTCGATACGCCTCCCTTGGGAAGGCATGTCTTTGTGGCGCATTCCCAGGTCTGCCACTTTTGGTAAATCTGGGAATGCGTAAAAAACCATGGGAGTTGCCTGGGAACACCAACGTAACGTCCATGGAACACCTTTCCAAGGCAGAGTAACACAATGCAGCGCAAATCACTCAAGATTTATGAAGCCCCTCAGAGCAACGCAGGGTGGCCTTGCGTGGCTTCATAAATCGCATTTTAGGTTTGCGTCACTCTTGCACCACATTTCTTGGCGCACCTTTGGTTGGCCACCCAATCCATCACCCTGCTCACCAAGGCAACACTCCTGGTCCGCTTTCCTTCTCAGATTGTTTTGGGCTCTAATGGATTTGAATTCAATTGATTGATTCCCATCTTGTCCTATTCATAGCAAGAATTTTGTCATGAATGAGGCTTCTATCCCATTTCATCATAGAGGGGGGAATATGTAATCTTGATCTTCTGTCAGATCCGATGTTCTGTCAGATATTAGCTGGGATGTTGCTGGTATCAGATCTAAGATGCTGATTCCCACTTAGATAATCTTTATTGAGAATTATAATATCATTGTCTTTTAGGAAACATGGGAGACCGGCGTGTGTCTTATGGGGGATATGCATGTTATTCTATTCCTGCTATCCGTTCTTGCTCAGGTTGAGAGAAAGGGGGCCTATCTTTTTGGATAAAAGTGACTCTTAACTTAAATGTGGAGGAGAAACAAACTGCGCATCATGCCTCTCAAGCATTTTTGTAAAGGGTGGGAGGTAGGCAGTAAGTATATTTGATAAACGTTTATAGTGATGATTTTAGGAATGGTACTAATAGCAATTGTATGCATTTATTAAAATTTCTTACATTTTTGCAAGCAGAGCACCAATCAAACCAGCTGAATGTATAGACCTGTGGTGATTTTAACACAAAATGTGTTTTTAACATGTCCGATGTGAATTATGGCATTATTACAAATAACCCCCAAATGTGTGACTGAGAGTAGAACTGGCTAGGTATCTTGCAAAGCTCGATTTAAAAGATATTATGCATTGTACAAGAGATGGTGAATGGAACTCTCCATCTATTCCAGGTGGGGGGGTGTGCAACGAGGATAGATCATATTTTTGTCTCTAGAAATGTCTTGCCCTGTGTAATTGAGGGACGTGTATGTGCAACCAGTTATGGTGATGACAAAGAGCTAACCATGCCGGTATATTTGTCCTTACACAGCATCAAAGGTTTCACGACAATGAGTTTAGTCCTAATACATTTCTGTCAGCTTTGATACGTTGTAATGTTATTGATTTTCAGAAATGTCTTTGTGAACAGGCAGATGGGTCCAATATTTAGTGTGATTTTGAAGAATTGTGTATCTACATCAGGGCGTCTCTCTTGCATCCAGTTAGAAATATTAGGGAAGGGCCCAGATGGTTTGAGCCTTATTGCTCCCTTGCACATAGGTACCTCAGGAAAGTATTATAAGCCACCTCTAGGATCCCACATGCGGTATCAGGGGCTAGATCACAATATAAGCCGAAACTGATAATGAGGAAGAAAGAGCTTAATGACGAGGACTTGGAACGCCTCACTGCTGGCACTAAGTCGAAAGACCAAAAGGCATTCTGGTTGATACTTAAGCAATGGGGGTCAAGGGGCATCCAGAAAACTTGATTTGCCGTGATATAAATCCATGTGATTGGGTCAAGCACTTTGCAGCACTATACCATAAATGAGCAGACAACACTTATGTACAAATTTGTTTTGAACTGCCCCCTGGGGAGCTGACTAAGCTAACGTTTTCGATTGATGCGGTAGTAGGAGCCATACACCAAAGTCCCAGCTCTAACATTCTGTGCCCGGATAGGCTACCCATCGAGCTGGTAAAATGCAACTTTGACTTCTGGACCCCACTCCTTACAAATGTTTTTAACAAAATTTCTTGTGAAATTCTCCCAAGCTTATGGCCAATGACGACAATTGTGCTGATCTTCGAGAAGGATAACTGGAAAGAGCCCAAATTCTACCACAATCTCTTTGATAAATACTTCAGTTTAGATCATTGAAAGAGACATTTTTAAAAGGATGCAAGAATATGCCCAGGGTCACAGCATTCTACATCCTATTCAGTATGGGTTCAGGGAGTGGCTGGGTACAGTGGAGCAGTACCTGAACCTACATCTTATTGTGGGGAAATACACCATCACCAGATGCTGCCCACTGTACCTGACATTCATGGACCTCTCTACCTCTTTTTAACTGTGTGAGTCATGATAAACTCTGGAGGCTGTTACTAGATAGGGGCCTGGATGTGCCCGTTTTTGCATATCCTGCATTAAAAACTGGTGGCTAGGGTCCACTTTGGATCGAAGAGTGAGCTCACCAAACCTTTTGCTCCGATAACCTGAGCCCTTTTTTAATCTTAGCCTGTAATGATGTTCCTCTAATAGGCAGTACAGCCATTCCAGCATTGTTATTTGATGTCAACGTAGTTGTAATGACTTATACGCCTAAGGCATTGTATACATTAGTTAACCTCCTTGTTGAATTTATGGCTAGTCTGGATTTATTGATGAATTTTAGGAAACTGCAGATAATGTCCTGTGGCCCTAAGAGGAGCAAGGTGAATTCTTCAGCCTGTGAGAGGGAACGTTTAACGGGTATACACAATTTCCCATTTTTGGTAGTCATGTGTGAATCCTCTGGGTTATGGAGCACATATATCTCATTCAGCTTATTAAAATTGTGCAAGGCAATAGGCGTGTTTCTCAACCTGCCTAGGCCATCTGGGAGAAAGGCCTTGACCCCCTCTTTTGACTATAGACAAGTCTCAATGTGTAGCTATGGCAAGTTATGGTGCAGATGTTTGGGGATATTCCAATAGCCATGCCCTGCAATGTAGTCACTTGTTGCAACTTCCCTCCACTAGCTCACGTTTTATCTGCCATGAAAAGCTAGGTCTCGCTTATCTGGAAGATGTTATTAAATTAGCCCCAGTTTTATTATGGCTATCTATTTGGATCAACTCAGAGGCAGCTTTGAATAGGGCCATCATAATGGATTGTTTTTTGCAAGAAAAGGGCCCCACCATCCCATGGGTTGCCTATGTCGCTGCAATTCTAAAAGACCTATGCCTTTCGGAGATCTTTCAGACACCATATCTTACATGTAAAGTGGATAAAATGGCAGTAAAAACCCTTTTTATGGGGTTTAGGCGTGCTACAAGAGAGCGTAATGAGTGCTCTAATATCACAGTGAAGCACTATCTCAATATGAAAGAAATAGATGGTTTGGAGCCTTCAGTGCCATGGGCTAAGGGCACGTGGGAAAAGTCACTCCTTTTCCGTTTTAGGGCAGGAACGCTCCATTCTCTGTTATGTTTCCCTATGGGTTTTGGCAATACTTCTTCTCTGGGAGCCTGAGCAAAGTCCCCTTCATTTTTTTTCTGCAAGTTTTATGTTATTTTCACCAGTTTTTAATACCACTATTCAAACAGTGCAGTCTGGCTCAATGCAAGATGGCACACCGTTTTTTTACAAATGTTGAGCAATAAGGATGTCTGCTACGGGGTTGGCTCCTTTTTAAAAATGGCTATTCATTGGAGGAAAATCATACTCTATTGAATTCTTTAATGGGGCGTTTTATGCTTTTTACATGAGTTATATATTCTTAGGATGATGAATTGTTGCCTTGCAAGAACTATCGACCTGTGCCGTTATTTTTATTTCTATATGGGTTCTCACTGTTTTTGATTGTTGGTTTGCATTGTGTCTTAGTATCTTAACCTTGCTGCTCCATTGAATTATTTTATTGTTATGTTTTATACTTTAGACATTGTTTTAAATACTAAGGATGATGAATCGGTGACTTGTAGAAACTGTCGACCCGTGTTGCAATACCTATTCTAGCTTGGTTTTTATATTTCTTGACTGATGAATTGTCGTTTTGTATAGTATTTTAACCTTGCTTTTATGAACAGCTTTGGTTAGTGAATAAAGAATTTTGATTGATTGAGTCATATCTTAATTTTTCCGCTAACTGAGACGATTTATATACTGAATTCCACACAATAATCTCTGACTTTTGTGGCATAGCCAGAAAGCACTACAAAGTCCTCCACTGTCTTGTCAACATCAGGGATTATTATTTGTTGATTTGAGGATCATCAGCATAAGGGTAAAAACGGTTAACTATACAGAAATGGTATGTGCTAGCGGTTCAATAAAAAGTACAAAACTAAAAAAGATGAAAAGATATATGCGAGAAAGGCCACCTTCCCTGGATGACCTCTTAATTCTAAAACCGTAAGGAAGGTTTCCTTTTACTAATCTTGCCTTAGCAAGTTTTGAGAGAGCTTGTAAAACACAGCTATACGGTATATTAAGCCAAAATGTCAACAATATTTTGACATCTTCCACCTAAACTTCCAATTAACAGAGTTAAAAGTCTTGGTGGGATTGTGTAAATTGAAAGAAGCATCTTATGTGCAAGCTCCATGTTGATTATCCGATCAGAGCACAGAGACATTCACCTAGATATCTTCCATCGATTAACCCTTTGTGGACTTCATGAATTAAATGTGTGATGCACGTGTTAAAGTGTCTGATTAATTTATAAAAGAATTACTACTTTAAAAGAGGTTTAGTTAGCATGGCTAGGCTTTCACCAGCTTGTATTGATATCTATTCACATTTGAGAAAATAAATGCGTACATTTAATTTATATGACCCAGCTTTTCACTTGCATCCTCTGGGCCCTATTCACACTTTGACCTGAAGTCTAAGTTTAAACCTGAATCTAAGGGCCCGATTTACAAAGAGCGTGCGCACTCATGGTGGAGGCCCCGCAATCATGGCGGGGCCTACACTTGTGGCGGGACCACCACAATGAGAAACTGCAATGCAGAGGTCCGGCCATGAATGTAGGCCCCCCACCACACCTGCGGGGCCTCAGCCATGAGTGTGGAGGCCTTTTGTGAATTGGAGCCAAAGTATAGACCTAAAGTCTAAGATTAGAACTGAAGTCCAACTTTAGACCTGAAGTACTTATTTAGACCTGAGGTCTAAGTATAGATCTTAAGTCTAAGTTTAGACTTCAGGTCTAAAAATAGACTTCAAATGTAAACTTAGGACCCGATTCACAAAGGTAAATTTAGACCTGAAGTCTAAGTATATACCGGAAGTTCAAAGGACATATTTACAAGGAGATTGTGCCACGGCTGCATTATTTTTTTTTATGCAGCGGCAGTGCAGTCATAGTTCTATATTTACATATATGCAAGGTAGGTGTTCCTACCTAAAATCCCCTGTAAAATTGGCACAGTGCTATTCACGACTTTTTCCCAAAGTGCCGCATCTTTGGGAGGCGGGCCGATGAGCTTGAGATGCGTAAAAATTCCTACACCTCTAAAACCCAGTGGCAGGAATGATGCACTGACTGTTTCAGAGGAATTTGACCAGCTGAAGTAACTTGAAACAGTGCAATCTGCAATCAAGTCGCATCCCCACGACAGATAAGTGCACACATAAGATAGGTAACACAATAAATCACGCATTACTCACCATTAATGACTTATGTCACACATACGTAGGCATAGTTGTACACATAAGTACACTATGCCCACTTGTATGTGTGACATCCAGGACCAATTTAATAGACTGCAAGGTGAGTTTTTCACCTTTTGACACTCTATTACATTGGTCCCCATACAATAGGCTACTTGCGTCAGCCAAAACGGACGCTTCGCCTCCGTTTTTTGACGCATTGCTGTAGTTGAGTCAGTTTTATGACCAACTACAACAATGCGCCACTTTTGGGACAGATACATTGAGGCATCCTTCCCACAGATACATCAGAATTTCTGACAAATCTTTGGAACCTTTCGGCATGGAACCCCATATTGGAAATCTGGTGCATCAATAGCACCATAAGGATCTGTCACGCAGGCGCAAGAAATTTTGGCGCATCGCTGTCTTGGCACAGTGATGCGTTATTTCTTGTAAATATGCCCCTAAGTTTAGAGCTGAAGTCTAAGTTTAGATCTAAAGTCTAACTTTAGGATTGAAGTCTAAGGGCCTGATTCACATAGGCAAACTTACACTTTTGCTTAAGTTCACATTTGTTTTGGAATTCACAAACTCCGATTTAAAAGTAAGTTTATGACTGCAGACACTCCACAGTGGGGGAGTAGAACTCTGCACATGATACAATACGACATGCCTATCTTTTTATGTGCGGAGTTTTCCGCCTCCACTGCGAAGTCTCTGCAGTCATAAACTTACTACTAAATCAGAGTCTGTGAATTCCAAAACAAATGTACTGTTACATAAAAGTGTACATTTACTTTGTGAATCAAAGACCAAGTTTAGACCTAAATTCTAAATTTAGATTTGAAGTCTAAGTTAAGACTTCAGGTCTAAACTTAGACTTCAGGCCTAAACTTAGACTTTAGGTGCAAACTTAGACTTCAGTTCTAAAGTTAGACTTCAGGTCTAAGTTTACCTTTGTGAATCGGGCCCTTAGACTTCAGGTCTAAGTTTAGAATTTTGGTCTAAACCTAGCCTTCAGGGCAAAAGTTAGACTTCAGGTCTAAGATTACCTTTGTGAATTGGGCTCTCTGTGTGCTTTTCCATTTCATAAATTCAGTGAAATAGGCCTAATCTATAGCCTCTGTATTATTACATTTTATTACTTTGTTTTCCTCTTGGGTAGTCATGTCCAGGATATTTCTGTCTTTGTAACTTTTATGGTCCTTTTAATCCAGGCTTTCCTAGGGACCATTCATTAGTTAAACTGTCTATTGTATTTCTGTATTACATAAATGTCTGTCATGTTCTATGCATAACTCATTGTTGGATATGCAGTAAACGTAAGTGTTTCTAGATGTATCTTATTGAATGTATCTTATGCAGTAGGATATTGATTGGCTTACTAGAATGATACATTGCTAGTTCAATCCTATTATGTCAAAATTCACCACTGAATGTGTGTGGCTTTTCTGTCTAAAACCCTTTAAAAGATAATGTTTTTTGGAAGAAGTGTCACAGTTTTCCTTGCCTTTTAACTTAGAAAACTCTATGTCAGTCCTGTTTCTAAAGTATACTTAGTTCTGGCTACTGACTTCTTTGGAGGTTGACCTTATGTTGATCCTCTCATATTATTCGATTCAGATTTTCTACGGCAAGATTGATTGCTATTGATTAACCAATCACTTTTTGCCTTATGTAATGACCTTAGTTTTGTATAAGCCTATACGGTTTAACTTGCAATTCTGTCTCACATAAATGTATTTGATTTGCCTTGCGCACAGTCTTATGAAGACTCAGATAATTCTGATTCTATTATCGACCCTCCTAATTATTTTAATTATATCATTGATGCACTCATTCAGCCTTGCAGATAAGATAGTGGCACAGACTTTAGCTTCACAAATTAACAATTAAATTGTCCTATATGAATCAGTGAAAAAGTAGCTTCTTGACAGTTATCAGAAGCCTTGTTCCTAGCCATTACATTATGAAGCAGATTATGTCAAACATGTATGATCTGATCGGTTAGTACTTTGTACAATTTGGCTGTCAAACGTATTTCTTTTGCAGACCTTATTTCTGGAGATTTGATTAAACTTTCTAACTCTATGTACTGAACTAGGGAGAGCGAGGTGGCAAGATGAGCTAAGGTCTTCTTCTTACACTTTTCAGGAATTCAATCTTCTTTGCATGCCCACTGGAAATTCCAGAAAGGCAGACTATATTTTCTGATCTTGTTGAGGCACCTGGGTTTTTGATTTTTCTTGTAAATTGCCCTTGTTTACCCTGCTGAAAGGGTGACACTTGCCTTGCTATATTGAAAATGCTCCAATTCTAGTCTAATACCTTCTCTGACATAACTCTTCTATTCTGCACCTAAATCCCGCTTGAATTTGCTCAAGCATCAGTGTCCCAGTTTGTCTTGTGCCAGAACGTAACACAGGGTCCATCAAAAGGCTTTAAAAGAGTCTCATACTATGTATATGGAAACCAAACTAAGACTTGTCTCAAATATTTCACCCAATTTGTTCTTCACACATTCAGTCATTAGAAAGTGTGTTGTCTTTTAATCTGTGGTGCATTGTGCATTCTCACATCGATGTAGAAATTTTAAAACCAATTTTATAACATCATTATCAGATGAATTGTCAATATTCTTCCTTTGTTTACTCTTTAACTGCGTAATCCAGCTATGACTCGCAAGAAAAAGATCTTTACAAGACTCTAATGAGAGAGTACAAAACATCTATCATAGAGGAGAAATCTAATTTCTGTACCAACAAACTTGAGTCAGCTAATTCCTCAAGAGAGCTCTTTAAATTGATCAATCTGCTCTCCACATCCACAATGCCCTCCAGTATAGAGGGGTCCCAGGAATTCTGCCAGCATTTGGCAAGCATCTTCCAAACCAAAATTTTGAAGATCTATAAGGAGCTTGACTCCCTTAATGCAGACTCCTTCATCTCCATCCAAGAGTACCTTCAGGTGGAATATAGACTAGTAGAGTCCATTGAACCTAAGTATAATAAGATAATGATACTCTCTAGCTTTTCCTACCTTACACCTGAGCAAACGGAGCCTCATCTCCTCAGTATGAAGTCAGGTTCTCCCTTTGAATCCTGCCCCCCCAAGGTCTCGTAGTTGGTAGCTAAAACAGTTGCTCCTCCTCTCACAGCAACCATTAGTAAAGCCATTAGCTCAGGATGCTATCCACGGTTGTGGAAAAGAGCTGCTGTTGAGCCACTGCTGAAAAATCCTTACCTGGGCCATACCGATTAAAAAAACTACAGAACCATTTCTCTGCTGCTTACCCTGTCTAAAATCCTAGAAAAGCACCTGAACTCACAGTTGATGGCATGTCTGGAACAATATGAACTGTTAGATGCCTAACAAAATGGTTTCAGAAGCAACCATGGTAAAACTGCTTTGTTCTCAGTTGTTGATTACTTCCGAACCATGGTTGACGCAGGGCAGGCTGTGGCACTGATCTTTCTGGATCTGTCTGCAGCCTTTGATACCATCTCCCAAGCCTTGCTAGCCGACCGGCTGCAGAATATTGGGCTTACTGGCTCAACATTGAAGCTCTTAACCTCCTTTCTTAAGGAAAGGCCACAGACGATAATTGTGAACCAATACAGCTGAGAGTCCATCACTCTGCCATGTGGGGTTCCTCAGGTTTCCTCCCTGAGTCCGACACTTTTCAACCGGTATGTCTCTCCACTGGACAAGCTGATTCAGTGCTTTGGAATACACACCCTCTCGTATGTCGACGACACACAAATAATTGTGTATATTACCAAGGATGCGGAGGCCATTGCTGCGAACCTTCAAAAACACATGCAGGCAGTAGCCACCTGGATTGATAACAACTACCTTAGACTCTATGGAGACAAGATGGAGGTCTTGATATTTGGTAGCCAACCATCCATTTGGAACAACTCCGGGTGGCAGGATATACAGGGTGCATTACCCACTCCGACAGACCACTAAACGTTTGGGAGTGCTGGAAGGCACAAAGATGTTTTTTGACTTTCAGGCCAACCACACTGTAGCAACCTGTTTCTGGATTATCTGGGCCAGGCGGGATGTGTTCACTTTTATCCCTCTGCAGGCAAGCAAGCAAGTAGCTTTAGCTTTGATCTCTTCCAGGCTGTTCTATTGCAATGCACTTTATCTTGAGATCAATAAATCAGCAATAGCTAAGCTACAAACTTTTACAGAAGCAGGTGCAAGACTGATACTTGAAATCCCTAAATATCAATCAATCTCGGTATGGCTCTTCAAACTTCATTGGTTACCAGTAAACAAACACATCACCTTTAAAGCATTATGCATTGTTCATAGGGTTTTACAGAACACGGGCCTAGAGGACTGAGTGCGATGTTCCCGCGGTACACTCCCACTAAACAGCTCGGGCCTGCTAGTGATGTCTTGTAGCTGTTCCTAAAATCCGGAAGACCAGGTGGGGAGGCAGAGCTTTTTCCGTGGCTGCAGCTAAACTATGGAACTTCCATCCATGCTAAATCAGCAGCCTGCAGGCCTATGATGCTTTTCACCCTCTAACAAATTGGGAGGCTGTTCCATTTCTGATCTCAGACCTTTTCTTTCTTATGATCTTACTTCCTCCTGGGACTCTCCCTCTTTAGCGCCTTGACTCCTCTGGGTATTTGTTGCACTTCTATAAATCTTTGTCATTTCATTTAATTTAAAAAAAATCTATTAACGAGAAATGGTCGATATATATTGAATAAAAAGATTATGCCTGCTATATGCTATCTCTTACTATCCACTTACCAAAAAGCTTTGGGCCTGATGTTCTATTTCTATTCACAAGCTAGGGATATGCAATTTTCACATGACTGGTTTGCAAATGGCAATGCAATTTGTGATATGACCTATGGGATAATAAGTCACAAAGCAGATTGTACATTTGCAGGGGGCTGCATAACAACCTGCCTAATAAATAATAATTTGTCGGATTACAATTTACAACCTTATTTGAATGACAATAAGTACAGGGATGGAGGCCTGCAAGGGGCAGCAGACCCCTGTCACTGCATTTCCATTCCCAAAAGTGAATCCATTTCTTTTAAAACAAGCATTGGCATAGCCAATAGGTCTCGCTTTTGGGACCTTATAAGTGTTCAGCCATGCAACACTTGATGTTGTTGCACCAAGGATATTGTGCTGGATAACTAAACACTTATAAGGTCCTAAAGGCGAGACCTATTGGCCTTCCTTCCTGAAGCTGCCGGCTGAGAGTTGTCTGCAGACAGCGCCGTCATGCTCGATGCCCCGCTGCCCTGTCCTAGCTAGGAACCCATGTTGTGCCAAAGATATGGGTGGCTAGGTGGCACTAGTGTGCTCCCAAGACCCGGCCACAGCCACCGTGGTGCACAGGCAAAGGGGGGAAGCTCTGACCCCATGCCCCTGCTCCACCCTGCCATTGCCCTGTACTTTGTAGCTCTGGATGCCCCATGGTCCCCTGTCCTGTATTGGCTCGGTGTCCCGAGGCCCCCTGTGCTGCTGCATTTAGTACCCCTAATTGCATGCCATATTTTGCAATCCCCCAGACATGACCCCAGCGGGACTCTGCATGCTACCATCGCTAGGCTGCCCCAGACTCACTACATGTTTGCATCTCACCATTATCTCCTGTCCTGCCACCGGATGGTTCTGCTGTAGGCATCATGGCTGCTGCCATGTTGGCTACAGGTGCCATCCCAACACCATGGTCAAACTCTTCCTCACTGTCAGATGCCCTCTCCGGGGAGGACAGTTGCACTGCAGGGCTCTTCTACTCCTCAGCCCGCACTTGGTGCCTCCTCTTAGGCCTCGCCATGGTGGCCGCTGTTCGGGCTGCAAGCCTCCCGTTGCAAGGGCCATGCCATTGTGGACCTCTTGCTGCCAGCTCCTGAGTGGTCCCCACCCTTGTCCAGCTGGAGAGCCTCCATCACCTACTTGCTGACCCAGTCTTTGCCCCGACTTGCCACCAAGTTCTGCACTCTCCCTAGTATCTCCTGCAAGTCGTTTTTAGCCCTGGTCCCTCGTAGCTCCCTGGATCACCACTGCTGTGTGTCGCTGTCCTGTCGCTGTCCTGCCTGCTGCTTGCTGTGTGAGGCTGCAGAGGGCCCCCAGGGTTTAAAGAGGTAGGTCCGGGGAGAAGAGACGTAAGGAGATTGGGGGAGTTAGCATTCGTAGGCAGCGTGCTCAACATCACGCTGCTGCCCATCCTCAGTTTCAGTCTTTTTATCCTTTGGCAGCATGCTCCTCGTTACGCCACTGCCCTTCTCTCTTAAGCCTCACGGGCAGCACGCTCCACTCACGATGCAGCCCACCCTTAGATCCCCACAAGCAGCGCACACCCCACACGCTGCTGCCTTGATTGTGTCAGTAGATTCCGAGGAGACTGCAGTGAAGCATGCGTTCTGTCGCTTCCGCGCGCAGTGCGTGTATTTTTGTACGGAAGCCCTAAAGGCAGCTCGATACAGTACTGCTCAATCGCGAGTACAGTTACCTATAAAACAAGCACAAGCGCGCGCCTCGCGCGTCAGCAGAGGGAGGGGCGAAAGGAGGGGGCCAGCGCGATTCCCTTGCGGGAGCGAGCGGCAAGGCGCGATAATTAACATATGGCGCCAGCTGCTCGCTCCCGCAAGTGAATCGCCAGACGTGCACGCGTTGCCATTGGAAGCAATGCAACGCGTGCACGTTTTTGCAGGGAAAGCTGTGCCAATTTCTAAAGGTCTCTCCTAAGCAGCGCATGCGCGCTGCGTAGGCGAGACCTAAAAAGTAGCCTGTGTCTATTATTGGGATAGGTACTGCTTTAAAACAAACAAAAAAACCTTTACTGTACATGAAGACATCCTATGGACCACTGCTGGCCTTGCTCCCCCGAGTCAGCCATCATGATTGTGAAATGGGAAACTGTCCAATAGGGGGCAACTACCCCTTTGTCAAACAGATCCCACCCTTTTTAGGTGTTAGTATATGATCAATGGTTTGCTACAGTAATTCTGCCAACAAACTATGGATTTATTCCTCTCTGAGTCATAGATAAAAGCAGACTCCTCTTTCATTCACCCTCCTTTCTGTTAATTTGAGAGGGTTGCAAAGCTCATTTTGTGGGCAGAAACGTTTTTCAGAATCATGAAGGGCATTTGTAAATAGTAAGAAAGTATTTTGCACCAGTTGCAAACCCTAGTATTTTGCAAATTGCAGGCTTTGAGACTACCAAATACCTTGGTACATTAAGCCAATATTTTCTATTTCTTTTCCCATCCCTGAGAAACCCTCCTTAATCTAATTTAAGGTTTTCCATACCTTCATTCTTTTCAATGTGAAGGTGTTAGACTACCAATGGTTGGCTTTGTGTAGCGCTGGACTTCCTAAAAAAGTGCAAGTTACCACAAGTGTGAATTACTTCAAAAGTGCAATTTGTAAAAGGGGGAGGGGCGGGTTGGACCATGCTCCTCAGAGCTTTTGGGGCTGTTGCTGATTCACGGGGGGGCAAGCAGTTACTCTGTTGTACAATGCGGTGTTGGACACCTGCTTTGCCGAGTGCCCAGGCCTACAGAATAAATAGGTGGTCATAATGGGGCAGGAATTGACTGATCGGCAGTGGGAAGAGGTGATGAGGCTTGTGACGCCAGTGTCTCACAACACGAGGCTCAAGTTCCCACAGTTTAACTATTTCCACCAGACGAACCTCACCCTGGTGCAGTTGCACCACAAGTTCCTCCTAGGCACAGTGCCTAATTGCCCTAGATGCCCTTCACAGGCAGCAGATTTCTCACACATGGTTTGGTCCTGTCCCGAAATAGTGCACTACTAGGAGGAAGCGGTGGGATTTACTGCTGAGCTTACACAGAGAACCCTTGCACAGATTCTAGAACAGTGTCTTTTGGAACTTCTACAGAGTACAAAACAGACTAAAGATGTGATGAAATTCATAGTCCTGGCATATGCTCTGGTTAAACAGAGTTTTGCCATGGCGTGGAAATCCCAGGGTGTACTGAGCCAACACCAATGGTTCATGGATCTTCCTAAATGGGGGACAGCTAAGGCCGATGCCTGTATTGACTTGCGGGGCTGGGGTTCTTAAAGGCTCCCCAGCAGGTACATGGGACACCTAACTGGCCTCACTCAAATCCAAAACCGATGAGAAACCGCCATGAAGTGGGGGTGGATATTGAACCAACCTGAGTCCCTGTCTGGAGCATAACGCACCCAGCTGATTAGACTGCTTGCGGCATACATTTGAATGGTGCGGGTGGCACACACTAGATCTTTGAACAGTTGACTTGGTAGGCAGGCCATGGGGGGAGCACGTGCACGTTAGACTCGTGTTGTAAGCTTGTTACCTACCTGAGTTGTTTTAGACGTAGGACGAAATGTGAATCCTGTGGATTTGGAGTGGGCCTCTCCTGCCAGCGGGAACCTCATCTTCAGTTTAATTGGTTATGATCCCCTAGTTCTGGGATGACTATAGCAAATTTCATGTCCTATGTTTTTGCCATTGTTTGACTATTCATGGCGAGAGTATATTCTTGAAAACTGTATGATATTTATGTGTTTCACCACGAGAATTTATAAGGAGATATTAGAAAATAAAGTGCAGTTTGTGGATACCAACAGGTTGTAAACTTACTCCAAAGTGTAAACTTACTCAAAAGTGTAAGTTATCTTGTGAATGAGTCCCTAACACTCTGGATCCACTGACCTACCCATGTGC
Source organism: Calotriton arnoldi (assembly GCA_963921515.1). Classification (NCBI taxonomy): domain Eukaryota; kingdom Metazoa; phylum Chordata; class Amphibia; order Caudata; family Salamandridae; genus Calotriton; species Calotriton arnoldi. The sequence continues at coordinate 354,722 of CAWUFW010006508.1, read as the reverse complement.
AATGATCTTTCTTTTATTAATTAGATAACAAATTCCCTGATATTGCTGCCCTCTGCTGCCTCTGGCACTTTCAGCTTTTTTTTGTTTTTGTCCTCATTGTGCAATAAACAGGTTGAGATGGGATATCGGGTTCTCACGGATGGGGAGCAGTGTCTACCGTTCTATTCCAACCTGGCCCTGCCCCAGAGCATGCACCTTCGAATGGTAAGTTTTTAGTGTATGGGGTAGCCTATCGGCCTCTTGGCCCCTCTTCCGCACCTCGTCCCACTCTTCCACTGTGGGGTGGTATACCTGCACCATCGCAGTTCCCACTTTCTCGTATTGCTGTTCTGCTTAATCATTGGACTTTCCGGTTTTCCTGAGCACCTTTCATTCCACCGTCTCATGACCTCCATTGTTGTTCCCATATATCCCAAAACCCTATCCTCTTGCTTTGTACTCCCGCCCGATCTAACTTGTTTACCCTCTGGACTGATGATAGCCATTCTGCTTTTGTTGGCGGATTATGGCATATCCATTTAATGCCGATCTCCGGTCTAGCCATTAACATTAGTACGAAAAGTAAGTTACTCTGTTTTTTACTTAATCTAGGACCTCCCAAATTACCATTACCATTTTTCACCCCAAACATAACTAATTCTAGGCTTACCTCTATATTCTGGTGTAGCACTTCTGAGAGGATCTTACCCACATCATTCCAAAATCCCTGTAGTGTGGCACTTTCAGCTTACTATTAACAATACATCGTGCTTGGTTTTTTCAGACAACTCCATCCTGTCTGAGATACCTTTATTACACATCTGCAATCACTTGTGCATAGCAATATATATTTTTCTGAATTGTCATAAATTCATCCTCTAGTATCAAGATACTTTATCCTCAATTTTAATTTCTTTTTCAAGGTAATACAATACAATGAAACTTGCTCATCATAACACTGAGAGACTTGGTCATTTCTTCCACTGAGCCACATGAGACATAAAAAATACAAGGCTAGGAGGAGGGCATCACTTTTGATTACTGAATTAGCACTGAGGCTATTTGCACATCTATTCCCTGACCTGCATCCTCTTCTTCCTGCTCATCAAAGTTTGCAAACAATGTACTTTAAAAAAAAATGTTTTATTGATTTTAACACCCATGACACAACATTGTCCACAACATTAATTAAGCAAGACAAGAAAAAAGAAAAGAAAGTGCATATCCAATTGGGTCAGGCATAAAGTACTTGTCAAAGATACCCACAGAATACTTTATACACCTGGGGACAGTCCATAAATATCCTCCTCCTAACCCCAGTGTATAAATTCCCGATACATAATCCTATATACTATGTAACCGAAATATCATATTTCATTCCATTACGGTAAAGTGCTGGAAAAAATGCATTTAGAGCGTGTTGATTTGTCCCATATATAATAAAAGTAGGACAAAAACAGCCCAGACACTTAGATAGCATTCAAACTAACCGTCTCAATATCTCCAAGCTTTAAGTGCTGGAAAAAATGCATTTAGAGCATGTCTATTTGTCCCATATATAGTAAAAGTAGGACAACAACAGCCCAAACACTGAGATAGCAGCCAAATTAACCGTCTCAATGTCACCAAGCTGTAAAGTGCAAATGCTTCATACTTTGATGTACATATCAATAAAAGCATACTTAGCAGCATACCCATAAAATGCCAATGCATGCTCATACATAATTCATCCAGTAGGTAGAACCACAGTAAGACCATCACTTTAGCAGCAATAAAAATAACAACTTCAAATAAATAAGAGACTAGACGATATATATACTCAAAGGGGATACAGAATGAAATCAGTCCATTGCCAATAACTCTTCACCCTTGAGCTAGGATACAGGCTGCCATCTTAACTGCCTGACGCCGCTGCGCCCGATGTACCATCGGCCCCTCCATCAAGTTGGTTACTGAGGCCCAAATACTAGCCCCTGAGCCCTGCTTCTTCCACCCCTTGAGCCGATAAAGATTTATTTCTATATTATATACAATCATAAATCTCAACCTCCAGATTGAGAATGTTGGGGGGTCTGTGCTCAGCCAATCAACAGAATGCAGGGCCGGGCTATGGCCACTGCGATAAATAGAAGATAAGATTCCCTCTTCAATACAGCATTATACTCTGAATCATCCACCACACTCAAAAACATTCATAGTGGAGTTATCCGAATCTGACCTCCGGTTATAAGAATCAGAAAGCTGCCAATTTCCTGATATAAGGGCTCTAATGTAGGGCATGAGACAAACATGTGTACTATTTCAGCCTACTCTGAGCCACACCAATTCTACCTGCCATTGAAGCCACCACACACTTAGCAACCTTGGCCGGGGTATAATATAGATTAAATGCTGTCTTGAAGTGTTGGCTTCTCAAGCTCACCATTAATAAGATCTTATTGCTAAGATCCAGTGACTCCTGAAGGTATAGCCCTTCCATGTCAAGTGTGACACACCATTTACAATTCTGAATTTCCAAAACATCTTTTTGACTATGTATCAGTTCATCATATATTGAACCAATTCTATCTCTCTGTCTCACCGCCTCAACTAAAGGGATCTTCCTCATTGACATTAGATCCTTTCTCACTTTAAAGAGAAAATCTCTTATCTGTAAAAATTTTAAAAAATCCTCCTTAGCTTGTCCAAAAGATTACTGTAATTCAGAGAAGGAGACACGTTGGGCATCACTATACAAAGTGCCTTGATTCCTTTCTGCTCCCACCTATTCCTCAAAGCGCCTTGAAGGATGGATAGCAACATTTGGGAGGCAGACATAGGCATATAAAAATTGATCTTAAAAATACCTAAATAATGCTTAATCTGACTCCAAACCTTATATGCGGCTTTAAAAATCTTAAATCTGGTTTTCTTATAATACTGGGTTCTATTTTTTTCATCAAACATTCCTTTGCTTTGGTTCCCAGCACCATTTCATAGATCGTTCGGATTTCTGCTGCACTTGTTTTGTGCAACTCACCCGTGACTAGGATTCCCATATGTTGCAACATGCAAGCCCAGTAATAAAAAGTAAAATTAGGGACCGACCACCCACCTCATGACCTTGGTAGAGTCAAATATTTAGCCGTCCTCCTTCGCTTGATTTGATTTGAAATTTGTAAAGCGCATTCATCACGCTAAGGCATCAAGGCGCTGAAGACCAGCCGTCCGGAAGGAAATAGAAAGAAAACTACCCCAGATAGAAGCTAGACAGAAAAGAGCCATGTCTTAAGAGCCTTTCTGAATGGTAGAAGAAGGGGGATGACCCTTAAGGCAAGGGGAAGGGAATTCCAGAGTTTACTTGCGGCCACAGAGAATGCTCTGTCACCCCATTTCTTCTTTTTGGTTCTCTGTACCACCAGTCGCAGTTGGAACGAAGATCGAAGGGGTCTGCTGGGGGAGTGCCAACTGAACATAGTTTTTAATCTTGATGGGTAAGGTAGATAGAGTGACTTGTGTACCATGCAGAGTGACTTAAAGCTAATGCGTTTGTTGATGGGGCGCCAGTGCAGGGATTCTAATCCCTTCCTGGCAGATTGTCTTTTGGGAATATCCAGAACAAGTCTCGCCAGGGCATTCTGCAACACCTGGAGTTTATACTGCGTGTTCCTATTGGCGTCCAGGTATAGTGAGTTGCAATTGTCGAGTCTGGACATTACCAAGGCAAGAGCTACCTGTATACGTGCTGGCCGTTGGATGAAATGGAAGATTTTATTGAGCATCCTTATGATCCAGGTACACGTGGAGACGGTACGATTTGTTTGGACATTAAAGTTAAGTTCAGTATCCATCAGAATTCCAAGATTCTTAACCTTATTGCCTGGGACTGGACAGCATCCTAAGGACTGGGGCCAGCACTTGCTGTTCCACTTTGATGTCCCTGATCCGAATATCATAACTTCTGTCTTATCCCCATTAAGCTTCAAGAAGTTACCAGACATCCACTCTCCCACTTTAGTCATGCACCCGAGAATATTTTCTGACTTTGAACATGAGCCTTTGGGAATTGTAACCATGGTCTGTGTGTCATCTGCGTACGACACTACCTCCAATCCAAAGGAGTGAATCATGGTTGCTAGACGTGCCACATAAAGATTAAAAAGTGTGGGGCTCAGCGATGAGCTCTTCGGCACTCCACAGGGTAGAACAAAGGAATCAGAGTGAAAGTACTGTAATTTCACCCTTTGAGATCTTCCTGTCAAGAATGAGGACAGGAGGGCTAGTGCTTGATGAGAGATGCCAAGACTCTGGAGTCTGTCCAGCAGCAGTATAGGTGAGCTGGTGTCAAAAGCTGCTGACAGATCCAGGAGAGTCAGCACCACCCCATGTCCTTCATCCACAGTATGCCTGATGTAGTCAGTGGCAGATTTTAGGGCCGTTTCCGTCCCAAGGTGTTTCCTGAATCCGAACTGGGAGTCATTAAGCCACAATTGCTGTTCTGCAATTTCCATCAGCTGGTTGTTGAAATGCAACTCCGGGATCTTTGCGGGAACTGGAAGCAGGGACATCCCCACAAGAAGCTAATGCATAAGGTCTCTAACTTAGCCATCCAGAATTTGCTAATCTCCTAACGAGACGTTCCTAAAAATGTAAAGCTCCTTCGGTAAGATATTCATTTTCAAAACATTGCACCTACCAATGAAATATGTAGATTATCAATTCTATCAAGATCTTGTTTAACATTGTAAAGTATTGGGGTCATATTCAGATCTAACAGCCGATCCAGTGCAGCTGTAATTCTAACTCCTAGATACACTACCTCAGTCATTGCCCTTTGTTCCCTAAATCCAATCCCATCCGTGAATAATAGCTCGGTTTTACCCTCATTTAACTTATACCCTGAGCATGTCCCAGACTGCCTGGCCAGGTCTTCAATTTCAGGTCATGAGGTAGAAGGATCTGCAGCAACCAACACAACATCATCTGCACATGCAAAAACTTTGTATTCTATTTGATTTAAAATAACAGGTTCAATGTGAAGATTATTCTCAGGTTTTGCTTAAAAATAAAAAGGGTCGATGTAAAGTGCAAATAATAGAGGTGAGCATGGGCATCCCTGCCTAATCCCTCTTGAAATTTGTCTACTATCCGACTCTAAACCTGTTGTTCGTACCTTGCAGTCCGGTCTTTTATAGGGTTCTGATTGCCTTTATGAATCCTCTGCTAAAACCTTTTCATTCTAGAACTGCCCACAGAAATTCCCATGACATACGGTCAAATGCCTTCTCTGCAACTAATAAAATGTGTGTGTTTATATATAATATATATAAACACACACACACACGCACACACACACACACACATATATAAATATATCTATCTATATATATATATCTATCTATAACTATATATATCTATATATAATCATTTTGGATTGAATTCTATGCACTGAAGAAGGCCGATGCCGAAATGCATTTGCATTAAAGAAATCAAATGAATTACCCCGTGAGTGCTTCGAGTTAGTAGTTATTGTGGAACAAAGGCGGTAGCACCCCCCGCCATCAAAAGCACCCGACGTGTTTTCGACTCCCAGGGTGGATCGTGTTAGCTGTTTATGTTGGTGAGTCTGAACCGCTGCTTTCAGGAGCCCGGCAACCAAAAGGATGTGGACTATACAAGTCTAAGGTGCCCTGCCATGAGAGGAACACCTACGGGATGACCGTGAGTGACATCAAGCAGCAGGCGAGGGAGATGGGCACAGCGGAAAAATGTTAGGAGGTGACTGTAACGGCAGCATAGTAAAAGTGATTACAGTGAAGGGCAAAAACTATAATTTTCCTGCATTGGCAAAAAATGAAGAATTATGAGGTATTATGGGACATTGATGCCTTCACGTTTCTTTTAGATATCCCTGATGTTGGAGATGCCGTCCAGTGATTGGTTACAATCCCACCAATAAGAGACACTTTGAAATATTTAAATATTGCGAAGCTGTGCTCATTTTGGATTGAATTCTATGCACTGAAGAAGGCCGATGCCGAAATGCATTTGCATTAAAGAACTCAAATGAATTACCCCGTGTGCTTCGAGTTAGTAGTTGTTGTGGAACAAAGGTGGTAGCACCCCCCGCCATCAAAAGCACCCGCCATGTGTTCGACTCCCAGGGTGGATCGTGTTAGCTGTTTATGTTGGTGAGTCTGAACCACTGCTGTCAGGAGCCTGGCAACCAAAAGGATGTGGACTATACAAGTCTAAGGTGCCTTGCCATGAGAGGGACACCTACGGGATGACCGTGAGTGACATCAAACAGCAGGCAAGGGAGATGGGCACAGCGGAAAAATGTTAGGAGGTGACTGTAACGGCGGCATAGTAAAATTGATTACAGTGAAGGGCAAAAACTATAATTTACCTGCATTGGCAAAAAATGAAGAATTATGATATATTATGGGACATTGATGCCTTCACATTTCTTTTAGATATCCCTGATGTTGGAGATGCCGTCCAGTGATTGGTTACAGTCCCACCAACAAGAGACACTTTGAAATATTTAAATATTGCGAAGCTGTGCTCATTTTGGATTGAATTCTATGCACTGAAGAAGGCCGATGCCGAAATGCATTTGCATTGAAGAAATCAAATGAATTACCCCGCGAGTGCTTCGAGTTAGTAGTTGTTGTGGAACAAAGGCGGTAGCACCCCCGCCATAAAAAGCACCCACCGTGTGTTCGACTCCCAGGGTGGATCGTGTTAGCTATATATATATAGATATAGATATATATTCAGTAGGTAGTCACAGTTAGGACCATATTTCCATAGGAAAAGCTCATAGTTAGGACCATGACTTGCCTATAACTTTGGCGCTGTTTGAAGAATCTTCATGACATTTTCGAAAAAGAGTGCCCTGGTGATTCTTGTTGTGCATGGAATGTTTCGGGACGATCTGTCAAACAGGGGTTGGGAAAAAGTGGGGGGTCCTAATTGTTTTTTTTTCCTATGTTAATTCCCATAAAAGATTTGAACACGATTACAGCTCAAACCGCTGGGTGGAATTACACCAAATTTGGTATAAAGGTAGATTTGGTTCTGCAGATCACGCTTCCAGTTATTTAGTGTGAATCCATTCAGTAGTTGTTGAGAAATTTAAGGAAATACAAATTTGTACATGTAGCCATGAAGCCTTTGCGAATAATAAGGAGCTTGTGCAGAGATCTTCATATATATATATATATATATATATATATGTATATATATATATATATATATATTTTTATATATGTATGTATATATGTATATCATATATCTCTCATATATATATATGGATATATTACCTACTGGCGGTTGCCAGTAGGTAGTTATAGTTAGGACCTATTTTCCATAGGAAAAGCGTTTTTTGATTTGCCAATATCTTTGGTGCCGTTTGACGAATCTTCGCGAAATTTTCAAAACTAATGGCCTGCTCCGGTCAGCTCCTGTCTTGAAAGTTTCGGGGTGATTCGTCAAGCGGGGGCCGAGAAAAAAGGGGGTCCCAACACCCATTTTCCCCATGTTGATTTCCATAGGAACTTTTGTCGCGGCTACAGCCCGAACTGCTGAACTGAATTACACCAAACTTGGCAGAGAGGTAGCTCTTAGTTCAGAGTGCACTCTTTGCTTTAAATGGTGTAAATCCGTTCAGTAGTTCCTGAGAAATGTCAAAATAAAAAATATCGATATCTGAGCACCGAGGAGGATTCGCGAACCCTCCTGAGCACGAGCTTCATTCTGATTGGCTGCCAACACTCCAAACCAGGAAGTGTTGGCAGCCATCTTGTGACTCGGTAACTGAGTCACAGGAAAACAGTGTAAAAAGCATAAAAAGAAGAAAAGGGGGCAGGGTAGAAACACCCTGACCCCCTAGGCCTGCTCAGGGGGTCCCACAAGGACCCCCAGGGCCAAAAAAAGCTTTTTTTAAAACAAAATTAGCCGAATTCGCGCTGGGTGAGCAAATCCGGGCGAGAAAATAAAAAAAACCGAAGAGTTTTCCTTAAGTCCCCGGGTGGGCCAGGTCCCGGGGGCAATGTGTAATTATACATAGTAATTATATAGCGGGGTCCGCGGGGGCCCCCGCAGCCCTGGGGACTGCCACCTCCCTGGGGCAATGCTAATTATATGCGGGGGGCACGCGGCCCCTCCGCAGCCCCGGGGACCGCCACCTCCCCGGGGCTTTACTATAAAGGTAGAGCGGTAAAGGGCTGCACTGGTAGAAACGCAGTCCCTTACACCTGTTGCAACTTCACCACTTGCTCCCGAGAGTCATGTTACAGTACAAAGAGGCTTTTTCATGTAACGCTGGTCTCCCAGGAGTGTGTGTGTATTTTTGCGGTGTACTCCTGCCTCTTGTTTCGTGGCGTCGCCTCCCCTCCGGTCGCTGCCCTGGTACTGCCTGCTCTCAGTGCTCCTGTGCACACTTCCTTCTGCTTCTCCGCATGTCTCCCGTACCTCTGAGCGAAACCAATCCGGCCAGACATAAACTGCAGTGGCGACTGTAGTACAGCAACAGGAGGAGGAGGGGTTTGTGGGAAGCAGGGTAGAGAGAGGGCGCCTTTCTCGATGAACACCTGCAGGCAGCTGCACTCGGTGCCTCCCGCTGTCACAGCTGAAAGATAACACTATCACACAGGGGCGCTGAAATATAACACCATCACACAGGGACCTAGCTATCCGTAATGCAGCATGCGCAGTTGCACTGAGCCACTGTCTTTCAAGGGACTAAAAATAGCCCAGTTATTAATGTAGTTTACCTCCTACCTGTATTGGGTTGACTTTGTCATGTTTTCCCCCTTGCTATGCCACTGTGCCCACCTTCTATCTCGTCACGTTATATATTTAATTGCTCCCACTACAGGTCCACCCTGTACGTTTCCAATTAGCTGAAAAAGGCATGAAGTGCTTCAGAACATAAGAAAACATATAGCTGCAATTAGTAACCCTTAAGACTTTGAATGTTGGCTGCTTGTTTAACTCCTGTAGCATCTCAAACACGTGCATCAGTGAGGGGGTGCGACCCGAAGATAGGAGGATGTTATGACAACTGGAAATGCAAGTAAAATATGTTGACCTAAGCTATCATTTCTCAGTATCTCATTGATGACATGTGTTTTGTTATACTCTACTTAAGATAAAATGCAGTGCATTTTGTCTGTCAGTGTGGTGCCCCCCATTTCATCTTGCCCTTGCTCACACCTCCTTGACGAACCGTCTTCGTTCTTCCAGGGAGAGTGAGTGCCTCGTGGACAGCGAGGTCCATCCTAAATTCAAATCTCTGGCTGGTTGCCCGGTATCTGTACGGAGGTGACGTTACCGGATTAGGTTTTAACATTTTGACACCTTTCTTTAAAGATCTCCCCCACATGATCGCCTCTCTCGCCCTAAGGCCAAGCTTGCTTTGATTATCAACAGACGCTTTGTTGTTAGTAGACAAAATGCAAATATTAGATAAATCAGTGACGGCAAATACTGCTGTGCCCTTAGGGCGCACACAATCTTTCCGGAAGATTCGATCAAGGGACATTATTAAATTGTGTAACATTGTAAACAAAAGAGGACATTCTTGACCCCGTAGCCTTTCGCATTCTCTCGGCTTCACCGAGATAATTTTGCCAACCTACTCTGAAGAGCTTCTCTCTTAAATATATGTGAACAAGTGATTATTCATTTGTTCTTTATATCAAATTGTTTGAGAGAATTACATACGTTTAAGGAAGCCTTAATCAAATGCAAATACTTTCAGAGGTAAGCAGCATATTGTAATGTTATTTGCACTCTTCGCACCTGACCTTTAATAAATAGAATATATTCTAAAGCAAGATCAGAGGCTCTGTAACGTTAGTCTCTTGACTATTACCTCTACAGAAAACAAGAATTGATAAAGCCAAATAGATGTGGCTAGTAACATACAAGACAAGCCAGATCTAAAGGCTTTACCAATCTGTCATGCTCATTTCACTTTAGAGTCTGAACAATGTTTATCAACAAAAAGAAAAATAGTTTGTGAGTCACATTTTTGGGCATAAGGGGAGCCTCCTTGCACCTATATGAGCATAAAAGCTAAGGCACAGAACATACATTTATGTTTTCATGCACATGGGGCCATTGAAGATCACTACTATGACCCCCAAAATAGCCCCTTCTAGACTCTCCCCTACTCTACCCCTCCTTGCACCATCTGACACCTCTTTTACTATACTGATCCCCCAAAACAAGCCTTTCTAAACTCTTCCCTCTGACTTTTCCCCTCCACATCCCTTTTTACTCATCCCAAGCCTCCCACTACTGCTATGATGTAAAAAAAAAAAATCAATCTAAATCCTTCACTCTTCTATCCCTCCACTATCCTTTTCAATCGAAATAACAGACTAACATATCCACTTATCAAATTTTCATATTTCACTAAACTAATCCACCACTAATCCTTTATGGGTTCTGAGTAGCGCGCTACTCGCCGAAAAAAGTGCTTCAACACCTCATTAGGGGTAGCAAGCACTATATAAATGAAACCCTTTTTCCCTCTTCTATCCCTCCGCTATCCTTCTCAATCCAAATAACTGACTAATATCCACCACTCAAATTACTTTCATATTTCACTATACTAATTCACCACTAATCCTTTATGGGTTCCGGAGTAGCATGCTACTCGCCGAAAAAGCGCTTCAATACCCCATCAGGGGTGACAAGCGCTATATATATATATATATATATATATATTCACTGAAAAAACCATAGGTTTTAGGGACAGTTATAGTTAGTTGGACATTGCACTCGTACAAAACCCGTGAAATTCCCCCGTTATAGTTAGTTCAGCTAACTATAACTCGCGCCCATAATGCACTGCTGATGACGTCACATATTACATCACTCATGACATGGTCAGTGACATCACTGATGACATCACTGATGACATCTCAAATGACATCACTGATGACATCATCCAGTGACTGTGTGTTTCTGTAAAGTTTAAATATTTTTTATATATATAGGGAAAGGCGTATTGAAGAATGAGTGGGTGTATAAGTGTCTGTATGGATGATTTAGTAGGTGCGTGACTAATTCTATAAGTGAGTGATTAAACGTATCTTACTGAATGCATGGGTTAGTGACTAAACTGGGTGAATGTCTGTATCTGTCTGTTGCTGTGTAAGTGACTGCATGGGTTTGTGAATAGCTACATGAGTGTCTATAAGAGTTATTGATTTGTTGTCTGAGTATCTGTATGGGTGCCTGAGTGTTTGTGTGGATGGGGTGTGTGCGACTGTGCATAGATGTGTGAGTGGGTGATTCACTGGGTGGATGGTTTCAAGAGTGCATCTGTGATAGACTGTATGGGTGGGTAAGTGTGTGTAAGAGTGTGTTAGTGAGTGAATGTATGTCCCAGTGGTACATGTGTGAGTAACTACATATGTGAAAGGCAGTATATATGTGTGTTGGAGTATATAAATAGCTATAAGCAAGAGTGAGTGATTGTGATAGTGGCTGTATGGATGAGTGTGTGCTTGTATCAGTGATTGTATAAGAGCGTAACAATGTGCTAGTATTTGTATGATTAAGTGAGCTGGTGTGTGTATAACTGTATAGGTGAGTAAATGGCAGTGTGTTTAATTATTTGCATGACTGACTAGGTGTGTGAGTACCTCTATGGATGAGTGGCGGTGTTTGAGTGTCTATATAGGAGTAAGAGTGCATATGATAGTCCTGTATTGAGTGACCATAAGTATGAGTGACTGTACGGGTGAGTGAGTGGATGTGTGTGTGTAGACCTAAGAATCAGTGAGTGGGTATGTAGTTATTGGTGTTGGAGTGTCTATGGTTTTGCGAATGGCAGTCTGTAATTTAGATTGGGTGTATCAAAGGTTATATTAGGGTGTGAAGAGCTGCATCAGATTATCACGTGGATGATGTCATCAGTGATGTCATTTGAGATGTCATCAGTGATGTCATCAGTGATGTCACTGACCATGTCATGAGTGATGTAATATGTGACGTCATCAGCAGTGCATTGCGGGGCGCGAGTTATAGTTAGCTGAACTAACTATAACGGGGAATTTCACGGGTTTTGTACGAGTGCAATGTCCAACTAACTATAACTGTCCCTAAAACCTATGGTTTTTTCAGTGAATTTCAAAGGTTTTTTAAATGCTAATTTGTAACTATAACATGTCTGAAACCTACGGTTTTTTCAGTGAATTTCAAAGGTTTTGTAAATGACAATTTTTAAATGTATTAATTGTTATATACATTTTTTTCATACTGATTTCAAAATTTTTTAGAAAACATTTTTTTAAATATTTTATTTTTTAAATTACATTGTAATTATATTATACATTACAAAAAATACTTTCTCAGAATGAATTACTTTAGTTTAAATACTTTGCACATAGGCAATAGACTTTTAAGTACAGTAGTTACAGTTGTTGCAATGGGCAACACATTTTCAAACACAATGCAACATTCAGCTCAATGTGAATTTCTAGTTAAATGCAATTAGTTACTTTATGGATTACTTTTCTAACCACAGGACTGGATCCTAGATTCAGTCCTGGGACATCTCCTGTAAACAGTTGAGTAAAAGCGTTTTGGTTACAGTCGTGATTTTTAAGGAATATTATTGTACTTTAAAAGTTGACACTTAGAAACTTTTTCTCATAGAATGACCAATGTTATCCTATGGAAGGAAATTCACTTAGGAGGTAAAAACTGTTATCGTTACTTTTTGTTACTCAGTGTTGGATCCTGGATCCAGCACTGGTGCATCTCCTGTAAACAGTTGAAAGAATGCGTTTAAGTCATACAGGCGATTTTTAAGGAATATTTGTAGTTTGTGAAAATCGACACTTTGAAACTTTTCTGCTGAAAACCAGACAAAGGATTCCTATGGAAGAAAATATAAGTTACTGGTAAGTACGGTTAAAATTACTTTTCAGGGTCAGTGCTGGGCTAAAAGATGCAGCACTGGGTTCTCTCCTGATAACAGGTGAGTAAATTGGAATTCGTACTTTGGTTGATTTTAGAGGAATATTATAAAGTTCCAAAACTCCACACTTTGAAGAATTTCCAAGTGAAACCAGTCAATGTTAGCCTATGAAGGAAATTCAAGTTACCGGTAAGTACGGTTAAAATTAATTTTGAGGATCAGTACTAGGCTGAAAGATGCATCACTGAGGTCTCTCCTGATAACAGGTGAGTAAATCAGAATTCGGATTTCGGCTGATTTTAGAGGAATATTTTAAAGTTCCAAAAATCAACACTTAGAAACTTTTTCAGCAAAAAGCAGGCAATGATATCCTATGGAAGGAAATTCAAGTTACCGGTAAGTACGGTTTAAATTACTTTTGAGGATCAGTACTGGGCTGAAACATGCAGCACTGAGGTCTCTCCTGATAACAGGTGAGTAAATCGGAATTCGTATTTCGGCTGATTTTAGAGGAATATTTTAAAGTTCCAAAACTCCACACTTAGAAGAATTTCCAAGTGAAACCAGTCAATGTTAGCCTATGGAAGGAAATTCAAGTTACTGGTAAGTACGTTTAAAATTACTTTTCAGGACCAGTACTGGGCTGAAAGATGCAGCACTGAGGTCTCTCCTGATAACAGGTGAGTAAATCAGAATTCGGATTTCGGCTGATTTTAGAGGAATATTTGTATGTTTCAAAAATCAACACTTAGAAGAATTTCCAAGTGAAACCAGTCAATGTTAGCCTATGAAGGAAATTCAAGTTACCGGTAAGTACGGTTAAAATTACTTTTCAGGATCAGTACTGGGCTGAAAGATGCAGCACTGAGGTCTCTCCTGATAACAGGTGAGTAAATCGGAATTCGTATTTCGGCTGATTTTAGAGGAATATTTTAAAGTTCCAAAACTCCACACTTAGAAGAATTTCCAAGTGAAACCAGTCAATGTTAGCCTATGAAGGACATTCAAGTTACCGGTAAGTACGGTTAAAATTACTTTTCAGGATCAGTACTGGGCTGAAAGATGCAGCACTGAGGTCTCTCCTGATAACAGGTGAGTAAATCGGAATTCGTATTTCGGCTGATTTTAGAGGAATATTTTAAAGTTCCAAAACTCCACACTTAGAAGAATTTCCAAGTGAAACCAGTCAATGTTAGCCTATGAAGGAAATTCAAGTTACCGGTAAGTACGGTTAAAATTACTTTTCAGGATCAGTACTGGGCTGAAAGATGCAGCACTGAGGTCTCTCCTGATAACAGGTGAGTAAATCGGAATTCGTATTTCGGCTGATTTTAGAGGAATATTTTAAAGTTCCAAAACTCCACACTTAGAAGAATTTCCAAGTGAAACCAGTCAATGTTAGCCTATGAAGGAAATTCAAGTTACCGGTAAGTACGGTTAAAATTACTTTTCAGGACCAGTACTGGGCTGAAAGATGCATCACTGAGGTCTCTCCTGATAACAGGTGAGTAAATCGGAATTCGTATTTCGGCTGATTTTACAGGAATATTTTAAAGTTCCAAAACTCCACACTTAGAAGAATTTCCAATTGAAACCAGTCAATGTTAGCCTATGGAAGGAAATTCAAGTTACTGGTAAGTACGGTTAAAATTACTTTTCAGGACCAGTACTGGGCTGAAAGATACAGCACTGAGGTCTCTCCTTATAACAGGTGAGTAAATCGGAATTCGTATTTCGGCTGATTTTAGAGGAATATTTGCACAATGGTGAAGGGAGGGGGCGGGGCCTGAGGTGACATCTGTGCAAACGCGCCCCGTGGCGCGTTTTAAGTTGGGGGATTAAGTCCCCTTGAATCCTGAGGGTCCCTAGGGGCCAACTAGCCCACCAGGAACCTCCAATATGCGCCAGGGGCTGCGTTGCAGAGACGTGTAGAGAGGCCACACCCCTTTTACACCTCTCTGCAACGCAGCTCTGTGGCGCTTTCTGGATGTACCTGTTGGGCTAGTTGGCCCCAGGGACCCTCAGGATTGAAGGGATTTAATTCCCCATCTTAAAACGCGCCACGGGGCCTGTTTGCACACATGTCACCTGAAGCCCCGCCCCCTCCCTTCACCACTGTGCAAACGCGCCCCGTGGCGCGTTTTAAGTTGGGGGATTAAGTCCCCTTGAATCCTGAGGGTCCCCGGAGTCCAACTAGCCCACCATATACCTCCAAAAGCGCCACAGAGCTGCGTTGCAGAGAGGTGTAAAGGGTGTGGCCTCTCTACACGTCTCTGCAAGGCAGCCCCTGGCGCATACTGGAGGTTCCTGGTGGGCTAGTTGGCCCCCAGGGACCCCCAGTATTCAAGGGGAATTTGTTCCCCCTCTGCAAACGCGCCAGGCGGCGCGTTTGCAGAGTGGTGAAGGAAGGGGCGGGGCCTGCGGGCCCGATTGTTTTTCTGTTTTTGTTTTTTGTCCCCTGAAGGGAGGCTGTGTAGCCCCCTTCCTTTTTTCTCTTTTTGGGCCCTGGGGACCCCATCCCCCAGGGCCTTACCCCTTTCTTAAATTACAAAAAAAAAAAAACCGGGAAGGGGGCCGCATGGCCCCCTTCCCCTGGGCCTGTATTGGCCCCGGGGACCCCATCCCCGGGGCATGGCCTCTATATTTATTATTTTGAGGGGGCAGCGTGGCTCCCCTCCTCTGGCCATTTTAAGGCCCCGGGGACCCCATCCCCGGGCCGGCCTTTCCATTTTTTTTTTACATTTTTTTCTCTCTTTTTTGGAGAGGGGGCCGTGTGGCCCCATCCCGAGCCACTACTTGCCCCGGGGACCCCATCCCCCGGGGCTGGCCCTCTCCGTTGGGGACTGTGGGGGGTCCCCAATCCCCCCACAGTCCCGCCGGCTCCCGCGTCCCTTGGGAGCCGGCATTGCTGTTCCACATGGGGAGCAGCTAACATGCTGCTCCCCATGTGGAAAAGCAATCGCTTTGGATATTGGAAGAGAGAGCAGGTTTCCTGCTCTCTCTTCCAATATCCAAAGCAGTTTGCTATGACAGGACGGGAGCCGCGAGGCTCCCGTCCTGTCATTGCAAACTAGCAGTGTCCCGAGGGTAGGCACCCCGGGACACTGCAGGAGCCGGCCCTGGGGGTGGTGGTCCCCAGGGCCATCAAGGGCTCCAGGAGGGGGGCCGCGCGGCCCCCTCCCATTCAGTACACATCCCCGGGGAGGTGGTGGTCCCCGGGGCTCTGGGGGTCCGTAACGGACCCCATATTAAAATGTTTAGTGCCCCGGGAGGTGGCGGTCCCCGGGGCGTGTGGGGGCTGGAGCCCCCCACACTGGTTTTATTTTTAATTTAAAAAAAGCCCCGGGAGGTGGTGGTCCCCGGGGCTGCGGGAAGGCTCAGAGCCCTCCCGCACCGACTTTTCAAAAAGCCCCGGGGGTGGCGGTCCCCGGGGCTTGGGGGCCCTTTGAGGCCCCCACACATTAAATTATCCCCCCACCATGCCCCCGGGACTTGGGCCACCCGAGGCCAATTAACATCGAGCGCAGGAGACCGCGCTTCGATTTTTTTGGCAGGATTCGCGCACCCTGAGCGCATCCTGCCGATTTAAAAATTTTTTTTTATTTTTTTTTGCCCAGGGGTCCTTGTGGGACCCCTGAGCAGACCTAGGGGGTCAGGGTGTTTCTACCCTGCCCCCTTTGTGCGCTTTGCGCACTTGTTTCTGTCCTCGGTTCTACCGAGGACAAAATAACTGCCAACATTTCCTGAATCGGAATGTTGACAGCCAGCTGACAACCAATTAACATGCAGCTCGTGATCGGGACGGTGCGCGCAGGGTGCGCTGAGGGTACGCGGACCCTACTCGGCCATAGATATCACTAACTTTTTACTTTTCATTTTCTCAGCAACTACTGAGCAGATTTACACCATTTAACAAAAAGGGTTCTTTCTGAACCAAGAACTACCTCTTTGCCAAATTTGGTGTAATTCCGTTCAGCAGTTCGAGCTGTAGCCGTGTCTAAAGTTTCCTATGGAAAAGTGCATGGGGAAAACGTGTTTTGGGACCCCCCTTTTTCTCGGCCCCCGCTTGACGAATCCCCGAGACTTTCAGGGTAGGAGCGGACCGGAGCGGGCCACAAAGTTTGAAAATTTCGCGAAGATACGTCAACCGGCAAGAGAGTTATTTCAAATAGAATGTCGCGGATTTCCTATGGATAATAGGTTGTAACTATAACTATCTACTGGCGACCGCCAGTAGATAATATATACATATATATATATATATATATATATATATGCAAACCTCTGTCCCTCTTCTATCCCTCTGCTACTCTTCTCAATCCAAATAACCGACTAGCATATCATCCACCACTCAAATTACTTTCATATTTCACTATACTAATTCAACACTAATCCTTTAATGGGTTCTGGAGTAGCGTGCTACTCGCCAAAAAAGCACTTCAACACCCCAACAGGGGTAACAAGCGCTGTATAAATGCAAACGTTTTTCCCTCCTCTATCCCTCCGCTATCCTTCTCAATCCAAATAACTGATTAATACCCACCACTCAAATTACTTTCATATTTCACTATACTAATTCATCAATAATCCTTATGGGTTCTGGAGTAGCGTGCTACTCACCAAGAAAGTGCTTCAACACCCCATTAGGGGTAACAAGCACCATATAAATGCAAACCTGTTTTCCCTCTTCTATCCCTCCGCTATCCTTCTCAATCCAAATAACTGACTAATACCCACCACTCAAATTACTTTCCTATTTCACTATACTAATTCACCACTAATTCTTTATGGGTTCCGGAGTAGCGTGCTACTCACAAAAAAAAGCGCTTCAACACCCCATCAGGGGTAACAAGCGCGATATAAATGCAAACTTTTTTCCCTCTTCTATCCCTCCGCTATCCTTCTGAATCCAAATAACTGACTAACCTATCCACCACTCAAATTACTTTGATATTTCTCTATACTAATTCAACACTAATCCTTCGTGGGTTCTGGAGTAGCATGCTACTCGCCGAAAAAGCGATACGACGCCTCGGCAGGGGTAGTAAGCGCTATACAAATGCAATTACAATACAATACAATAATTAAAAGGCGTGGGGCGGCTTATGCCTCCCCCCACGCATCCCCGGGGGCCGCCACCTCCCCGGGCTTGAATAATTAAACGCGGGGGCACGCGGCCCCCCGCAGCCCCGGGGAATGCCACCCCTCCGGGGCTCTGATTTTTTAAAAAAATATGTGGGGGGGAGCTCGAGCTTCCCCACACGGCCCCGGGGACCACCACCTCCGCAGGGCACACTTCATTTACATATGGGGGTCCATTGCGGATCCCCGGCCCCAGGGACCACCACCTCCCCAGGGCTGTGCAAATGATGGGAGGGGGGCCGCGCGGCCCACATCCTGGAGCCCTCGATGGCCCTGGGGACTGCCACCCCGCAGGGCTGGCTCCAGCAATGTCCCGGGGTGCCCACACCCCGGGACATTGCCGTTTGCTATTATATGGAATTATGTGACTGTTCGGCTGCAGCAATTTTCACATAATTAAATATTTAACGCATCTGCCAAATATTCCATCATCTGCTGCCTAATCTGCAGATTTTAACAAAAAAAGCCTTGTTTCAAGCTCAAATATTCCCAAAAATGCAGCTTTACGTGTTACAGCGTGGTGGTGTTACTTGCTTCTTTCTGCACCTCTCTTGCCTCTTTCTGCACCGCAATTGTCTATTTCTGCACTTCTGTTGGTTCGTTCTGCACTGCTCTTGCTTCTTTCTGCACCTCACTTGCCTCTTTCTGCACTTCTCTTGCTTCTTTCTATACCTCTATTGCTTCTTTCAGCAATTCTCTTGCCTCTTTCTGCACTTCTCTTGCTTGTTTCTGCACTTCTTTTGCATCTTTCTGCACCTCTGTTGCCTCTTTCTGCACCTCACTTTTCTTTCTGCACCCCTCTTGCTTCTTTCTGCACCCCTCTTGCCTATTTTTGCACCCCTTTTTTCTCTTTCTGTACCCCTCTTGCCTCTTTTTGCACCTCTGTTGGTTCGTTCTGCACTGCTCTTGCTTCTTTCTGCACTTCACTTGCCTCTTTCTGCACTTCTCTTGCTTCTTTCTACACCTCTATTGCTTCTTTCAGCAATTCTCTTGCCTCTTTCTGCACTTCTCTTGCTTGTTTCTGCACTTCTCTTGCATTTTTCTGCACCTCTGTTGCCTCTTTCTGCACCTCACTTCTTCTTTCTGCACCCTCTTGCCTCTTTCTGCACCCCTCTTCCCTCTTTCTGCACCTCTCTTGCCTCTTTTTGCACCCTTGTTTCCTCTTTCTGCACCTTTCCTGCCGGTTTCTGCACCTCTCGTGCTTCTTTCTGTACCTCTGTTACTTCTTTCTACACTTCTCTTGCCTCTTTCTGCACCCTTCGCGCCTCTTTCAGCACCTCTGTTGCTTCTTTCTGCACTTTTCTTCCTTTTTTCTGCACCCCCCTGCCTCTTTCTGTACCTCTCTTGCCAATTTGTGCATCTCTCCTACCTCTTTCTGCACCCCTCGCCTCTTTTTTGCACCTCTGTTAGTTCTTTCTGCACTGTTCTTGCTTCTTTCTGCACCTCTTTTGCACATTTCTGCATCCCTCATGCCTCTTTCTGCACCCCTCTTCCCTATTTCTCCACCTCTCTTGGTTCTTTCTGCACTTCTCTTGCTTCTTTCTGCACTGCTCTTGCTTCTTTCTGCACCTCTCTTGCAAATTTCTGTATCCCTCTTACCTCTTTCTGCACCCCTGTACCCTCTTTCTGTACCTTTCTTGCCTAGTTTCTGCACCTCTCTTGCCTCTTTCGGAACCTCTGTTGCTTCTTTCTGCACTTCTCTTGCCTCTTTTTTCACCACTCTTCCTTCTTTCTGCACCCCTCCTGCCTCTTTCTGTACCTCTCTTACCAATTTGTGCATCTCTCCTACCTCTTTCTGCACCCCTCTTGCCTCTTTTTGCACCTCTGTTAGTTCTTTCTGCACTGTTCTTGCTTCTTTCTGCACCTCTTTTGCAAATTTCTGCATCCCTCATGCCTCTTTCTGCACCCCTCTTCCCTATTTCTCCACCTCTCTTGGTTCTTTCTACACCTCTATTGCTTCTTTCAGCAATTCTCTTGCCTATTTCTGCACTTCTCTTGCTTGTTTCTGCACTTCTCTTGCATTTTTCTGCACCTCTGTTGCCTCTTTCTGCACCTCACTTTTCTTTCTGCACCCCTCTTGCCTCTTTCTGCACCCCTCTTCCCTCTTTCTGCACCTCTCTTGCCTCTTTTTGCACCCTTGTTTCCTCTTTCTGCACCTTTCCTGCCGGTTTCTGCACCTCTCGTGCTTCTTTCTGTACCTCTGTTACTTCTTTCTACACTTCTCTTGCCTCTTTCTGCACCCTTCGCGCCTCTTTCAGCACCTCTGTTGCTTCTTTCTGCACTTCTCTTCCTTCTTTCTGCACCCCCTGCCTCTTTCTGTACCTCTCTTGCCAATTTGTGCATCTCTCCTACCTCTTTCTGCACCCCTCTTGCCTCTTTTTTGCACCTCTGTTAGTTCTTTCTGCACTGTTCTTGCTTCTTTCTGCACCTCTTTTGCAAATTTCTGCATCCCTCATGCCTCTTTCTGCACCCCTCTTCCCTATTTCTCCACCTCTCTTGGTTCTTTCTGCACTTCTCTTGCTTCTTTCTGCACTGCTCTTGCTTCTTTCTGCACCTCTCTTGCACATTTCTGTATCCCTCTTACCTCTTTCTGCACCCCTGTACCCTCTTTCTGTACCTTTCTTGCTAGTTTCTGTACCTCTCTTGCCTCTTTCGGAACCTCTGTTGCTTCTTTCTGCACTTCTCTTGCCTCTTTTTTCACCACTCTTCCTTCTTTCTGCACCCCTCCTGCCTCTTTCTGTACCTCTCTTGCCAATTTGTGCATCTCTCCTACCTCTTTCTGCACCCCTCTTGCCTCTTTTTGCACCTCTGTTAGTTCTTTCTGCACTGTTCTTGCTTCTTTCTGCACCTCTTTTGCAAATTTCTGCATCCCTCATGCCTCTTTCTGCACCCCTCTTCCCTATTTCTCCACCTCTCTTGCTTCTTTCTGCACTTCTCTTGCTTCTTTCTGCACTGCTCTTGCTTCTTTCTGCACCTCTCTTGCAAATTTCTGTATCCCTCTTACCTCTTTCTGCACCCTTGTACCCTCTTTCTGTACCTTTCTTGCAGGTTTCTGCACCTTTCTTGCCTCTTTCGGCACCTCTGTTGCTTCTTTCTGCACTTCTCTTGCCTCTTTTTTCACCACTCTTCCTTCTTTCTGCACCTCTCGTGCTTCTTTCTGTACCTCTGTTACTTCTTTCTACACTTCTCTTGCCTCTTTCTGCACCCTTCGCGCCTCTTTCAGCACCTCTGTTGCTTCTTTCTGCACTTCTCTTCCTTCTTTCTGCACCCCCCTGCCTCTTTCTGTACCTCTCTTGCAAATTTGTGCATCTCTCCTACCTCTTTCTGCACCCCTCTTGCCTCTTTTTTACACCTCTGTTAGTTCTTTCTGCACTGTTCTTGCTTCTTTCTGCACCTCTTTTGCACATTTCTGCATCCCTCATGCCTCTTTCTGCACCCCTCTTCCCTATTTCTCCACTTCTCTTGGTTCTTTCTGCACTTCTCTTGCTTCTTTCTGCACTGCTCTTGCTTCTTTCTGCACCTCTCTTGCAAATTTCTGTATCCCTCTTACCTCTTTCTGCACCCCTGTACCCTCTTTCTGTACCTTTCGTGCTAGTTTCTGTACCTCTCTTGCCTCTTTCGGAACCTCTGTTGCTTCTTTCTGCACTTCTCTTGCCTCTTTTTTCACCACTCTTCCTTCTTTCTGCACCCCTCCTGCCTCTTTCTGTACCTCTCTTGCCAATTTGTGCATCTCTCCTACCTCTTTCTGCACCCCTCTTGCCTCTTTTTTGCACCTCTGTTAGTTCTTTCTGCACTGTTCTTGCTTCTTTCTGCACCTCTTTTGCAAATTTCTGCATCCCTCATGCCTCTTTCTGCACCCCTCTTCCCTATTTCTCCACCTCTCTTGGTTCTTTCTGCACTTCTCTTGCTTCTTTCTGCACTGCTCTTGCTTCTTTCTGCACCTCTCTTGCAAATTTCTGTATCCCTCTTACCTCTTTCTGCACCCTTGTACCCTCTTTCTGTACCTTTCTTGCTAGTTTCTGCACCTTTCTTGCCTCTTTCGGCACCTCTGTTGCTTCTTTCTGCACTTCTCTTGCCTCTTTTTTCACCACTCTTCCTTCTTTCTGCACCCCTCCTGCCTCTTTCTGTACCTCTCTTGCCAATTTGTGGATCTCTCCTATCTCTTTCTGCACCCCTCTTGCCTCTTTTTTGTACCTCTGTTAGTTCTTTCTGCACTGTTCTTGCTTCTTTCTGCACCTCTTTTGCAAATTTCTGCATCCCTCATGCCTCTTTCTGCACCCCTCTTCCCTATTTCTCGACCTCTCTTGGTTCTTTCTGCACTTCTCTTGCTTCTTTCTGCACTGCTCTTGCTTCTTTCTGCACCTCTCTTGCAAATTTCTATATCCCTCTTACCTCTTTCTGCACCCCTGTACCCTCTTTCTGTACCTTTGTTGCCTGTTTCTGCACCTCTCTTGCCTCTTTCAGCACCTCTGTTGCTTCTTTCTGCACTTCTCTTGCCTCTTTCTGCACCCCTCTTGCCTCTTTAAGCACCTCTGTTGCTTCTTTCTGCACTTCTCTTGCTTCTTTATGCACCTCTGACTTAGAGGTAGTTTTAATCCCCCTGCCCTATTATGTACTAGGGCCTTACAGGGGAGGTCATGCCAATCATAGGGGTACCCCAACCCGTAGTGTACCCTAGTGTATGTAGGTGTTTTCACTGTATTCTAAGTGTCTTTTAGCATAGCACTGGCCCTAGGCCTGGTTAGTCAGAGTCAGTTACCACCAGTGCCCATCAGCAAAAAGTTGGGGGCACAGGATGACTTTGCTACAAGACTTCTTTCTGCACCGCTGTTGGTTCTTTCTGCATATCTCTTGCTTCTTTCTGCACCTTTCTTTGTCTTTCTGGACTTCTATTGCCTCTTTCTGGATTTCTCTTGCTTCTTTCTGCACCTTTCTTCCTCTTTCTGCATATGCCCTACCTATGTAGGCATAGTTAGAAATTAGCATTTAAAAAACATTAGAAATTCACTGAAAAAACCATAGGTTTCAAGGACTTTATAGTTAGAAATTAGCATTTAAAAAACCTTTGAAATTCACTGAAAAAACCATAGGTTTCCGAGTTGTTATAGTTAGAAATTAGCATTTAAAAAACCTTAGAAATTCACTGAAAAAACCATAGGTTTCAGGGACGTTATAGTAATTGGACATTTCACTCGTACAAAACCAGAGAAATTTGTCCGTTATAGTTAGTTGAGGTAACTATAACTCGTGCCCCCGCAATGCACTGCTGATGATGTCACATATTACATCACTCATGACATGGTCAGTGACATCACTGATTACATCACTGATGACATCTCAAATGACATTACTGATGACATCACTGATGACATCATCCACGTGATAATCTGATGCACCTCCTCACAGCCTAATATAACCTTTGAAACACCCACTCTAAAATACAGACTGCCATTCTCAAAACCATAGACACACCAATACCAGTTACTACATACCCACTCACTGATTCCTAGGTCTACACACACATCCACTCCCTCATCCATACAGTCACTCATACATGCAGTCACTCATAAATACAGCACTATCATATGCACTCATACACCTATACAGACACTCACACACCGCCACTCACCCATAGAGTTACTCACACACATAGTCAGTCATGCAAAGAATCAATCACACTCCCATTTACTCACCTACACAATTATACACACACCACCTCACTTATTCATACAGATACTAAAACATACTTACTCTGTTATACAATCACTGACACAAGCACACACTCATCCATACAGCCAGTCTCACAATCACTCAATCTCACATATAGTCATTTATATAGTCCAACACTCACATATATTGCCTTTCACATATGTAGTTACTCACACATGTACCACTGAGACAACTAAACACTCACCAACACAGCCATACACACACTCAACCACCCATAGAGCCCTTCACAGATGCACTCTTGAACCTATACACCCAGTGAATCACCCACTCACACATCTATGCACAAAGTCACACACCCCCCACCCACCCACATAGACACCAAGGCATCCATACAGATACTCAGGCAACCAATCAATAACCCATATAGACACTCATGTAGCTACTCACCAACCCATGCAGCCGCTTACACACCAACTGACAGACTGATTCAGACATTCATACAGTTTAGTGACTAACTCATGCATTCAGTAAGACACGTTTAATCACTCACTTATACAGTCAGTCAGGCACCTGCTAAATCATCCATACAGACACTCATACACCCACTCATTCTTCAATACACCGTGGCATATATATATATATATATATATATATATATATATATATATATATATAAAACATATTTAAATTTTACAGAAACACACAGTCACTGGATGATGTCATCAGTGATGTCATCAGTGATGTCATATTTGAGATGTCATCAGTGATGTCATCAGTGATGTCACTAACCATGTCATGAGTGATGTAATATGTGACGTCATCAGCAGTGCATTGCGGGGGCGCGAGTTATAGTTACCTCAACTAACTATAACGGCCGAATTTCTCTGGTTTTGTACGAGTGAAATGTCCAACTAACTATAACATCCCTGAAACCTATAGTTTTTTCAGTGAATTTCTAAGGATTTTTAAATGCTAATTTCTAACTATAACGTCCATGAAACCTATGTTTTTTCAGTGAATATATATATATATATATATATATATATATATATATATATATAGAAATAAATCTCCACAAAACTTCACAAGAAAAAAGTTCATCCACCTGAGCTCCTTTCTGGAAAGTTTGTGGTTGATCTGTGAAGCAGGGGTGGAGAAAAAGGGAGTGTCCCTAAACACATTTTCCCCATTCATTTTTCAATAGCAAATTAGACAGAGCTACAGCCAAAATGGCTGTACAGAATTTCACTGAATTTGGCAGAAAACAAGATCTTGGTACAGAAAGTGAGTTTTTTGCAATTTCGTCTATTTCTGTTCAGAGAAATTAGTGTTAAAAATATAGAGATTTCATGCCGCAAAGGTTCCGCTGAACTTACAGATCTAGAGATAAGATCTGGTTGGCTGCCACAACATCAATGAAGATGTGATGGTAGCCGTTTTCGGACTCAGTCCCCTGTACTGAAACAATTTTTTGAAAAACATATAAGCAGGCAGGGTAGAAGGGGGATTTGTGAAGGATCCGGAGATCGAGCTAACATTTTGTTCTTTTTAAAAAGCACAGCCTCCCATGCTATTTAAAAAAAAGACAGAGGCGGGCTAGGGCCCGAGGTGGGGGCAGCGCATAATATTTTATAAGGGGAGGGGGCACATGGCCCCTCTCCCTAACCCATTTCCTGGCCTGGGAGGTCCCATCCCCCAGGGCTGATCCATTTAGTATTGGGAGAGGGGAGTGCAGCATCACTCTCCGGGCCATATCCAGGTTTTGTGGAACTGATGCACTGGGGCTAAGTTAGAAATTAAAAGGAGGAGGCATGCACCCCCTTCCCGAGCCTCAGTGAGACCCCTGAGACCCCATCCTGTGGGGCTGACTCCATGATCGTGTCCCAGCGACCCCCATTCTCTGGGACACCATCTTTTCCCTGCCCGATAGATTGTGGGCAGGAAAGTCTTTTGTCCTCCCATCTAGCGAGACCATAAAGGCTTCCACCAGGTGGAAGCACAAAAGGTTCTCCCTGCCTTCACTTTTGCGGATAGGGAAATATAGAATCGCTCCTGTCATTGTTAGCAGAAAGAAAAGCGCCTCAGCCGGGTGCGAGCAGTGCTGGCTCAAGCATATAAGAAACTGAGGGCCATATGTATCAAGCTAAATTGCGATCGCAAACGCTGAAATTCGCAGAATTTCAGCGTTTGCGATCGCAATTTAGCTGTGTGCAATGTATGAAAGGAAAACCCACTCGCAAAATAAGGACTCGCAAAATTTGCGATTCCCTATTTTGCAAATGCATTTAAGGAATCGCAAATTGCGATTCCTTAAATGCAATGTAGGAAGCACCCAAGTTGTGCGATTTTGGCTTAAGGAATCGCAAATTACCACCAACTTCAGGTTGGTGGTAATTTGCGATTTCTTTGAAAAATGCACTTCTTTCCATTTTTCAAAGTGCCACATCTGCACCCATGCTTATTTCAGGGGTGCAACAGGGTGTCCTTTTGACACCCTTGGATCCTTGAAATTGCATTCGCAATTTGCGAGTACCTAATGGGTACTCGCAAATTCGAATGTCTCCCATTCATTCCTATGGGCCTCTAGGCCCATAGGAATGAATGGGAGGTATTCCTTAATTGTGAATCGCAATTTGCGATTTGCAATTAAGGAATATGTGGATTCACAAAGTTTTTGCAAATCCTACATACATCGCGTTTTGCGATTCTCAAATAGCGATTCGCAAAAAATCGCTATTTGAGAATCGCAAAACAACATTTTGATACATATGGCCCTGAGTTATTGGTTAAGAGGGGTGGAAGCTCCACTCAGGCAGCAACCACAATCCTTGTCAGGTCCTCAATCACTAAATGTACCTGTGCTTAACCCTCTGGTAGCTAGGCACAAAAGCAGTCAGGATTAACTTAGAGACAGTGTGTACAGTATTTATGCAGCACACAAACAGTGATATAAGAAAATTACTAAACCAATTTAAAAAATAGAGGACATTTTAATCAATACAATGACACCCAAAAGAACAAAATCCAATCAGTAGAACCAGAGTTATGATTTTTTAAAGTTTCTAGTGAAATCTAGCACCTAAAAGATCAATGCACCAACTGCAGGTATCTAGTCGCACCAAACTGGGACAAAGTCAAAAGTTAAAGCTGACCATGATAGATCACAGGTCGGATACACAAGGTGGATTGGGCCCAGTTTCGGCTTCACTTAGGGCTTAAAAAATGTTCAGGAGAAAAGTCCAGGAGAAGGTAGAGTTCAGCTGGGTGAAGCAGCAGGCTGTATCTGAAGAGGCATCATCGTCGTCCGGGAGCTGCTGGATGAGGTCTTTGTGAAGCCACCGATTATGGAGGGAAAAAGCTCAGTGCTGGAAATGCTGGACTTCCAGGTAAAGGAGGTTGTCGACATCGACATCGATGGGGAGCCTGTAGCCATCGAGCTTGGTGAAGATTTTTACCTTCAGACTTCGACAACTATTTGGAAGTCAAAAACCATCACCCGGATGAAGCTCTAGGCAAGAAGGCTCCATAAGGGCGCATACAACTGCCGAGAGGTTCAGCTGAACAGGATTTGCCACTGTGTAGAGGAATACAGTGAGAGGTACTGTGAAGTCAGGCTGACCAGTGATGTATCTTGGGTGGGTCGTCTGCTAGTTTGGCTGTTCTGGCACATTTTGGTGGAATTTCTTCAAAGTCCCAGCTTTTAGAGTTGGGCAGGAGCAGCACCTATAGCACCGCTTCCAAAGATCCAGGACCTGGGGGGCACCACTTGGGGGTTATGGGCCACTACAGCAGAGGCCAGGTGAAGGGTTTAAGGTCTCTGGAGCTTGTTATGTCCTTGTAGCTCATGCAGGAGGCCAGCAAACTAGCCCTTGGAGTCAAGTCTAGTGGTCCTGCTTCAAGCAGATGGTCCAACTCTCCTTCAAGCAACAAGGATGGCCTTCAAGCAGCAGGGCATTCTTCTGGGGAGCAAGGCATGCCTCAAGTAGCAGGGCAGTCCTCTGGGGAACAAGGCAGGCCTCAAGCAGCAGAGCAGTCCTCTAAGGTACAATGCATTACTTGTGGCATCTTCTAGAGGTTCAGGAGTGTACTGAACAGTGACTTTGGATATTCATAGCTGGTGTCCAGCTTTTGAAGTGGGATGACATCCTGGGCCACCCCTATTTCAAGTTCTGGAAAGTTCTTCCCTTCACCTGCCAAGAATCCAAGAGGTCTGGGGTGACAAAATGCTGGTTTAAGATTCCTTAGTCTACTTGGAGGCACGCCCTTTTCTTTGAGCAGGGCAGAAAACAGTTCTGCCCCATTCATCCTGGCAGGATGGCCCCTCCTACCAGCACTTAGTCTCCTTTTGTCCCTCAGTCCGGAAGGAATACACAAAGCATAACAGCAGAGCCATTCACAGTCGTGTGACCCAGGACATCTGCAGAAGGTACAAATGGTTGGGATAGGGAAATGCCAATTTGTTTTGCCATTAAAAAGGATTTTAAATTACAATTCATTTGAGTCTAAAATGACATTCCTACTGCTCCCAATCAAACAATAGCACCCATTAAATGTAATAAGGTAACCCAATGTCATCTAATGGGAGAGATAGGCATTACAGTAGCGACCAGGACATCCAAAACTAAAACATGCGTCCTACTTTATAATGAAATGCATCCTGCCTTATTTGCCTTTGGTGCCTCCCTTAGGGGTGACTTATGTGTATTAAAAAGAAGGTTTCGGCCTGCCAAAAGGTTCATTTTTCCAGTACAAAATGGCAGGTTAAAACTGCACCACGGGCTGCAATGACAGGCCTGAGACATGGTTTAAAGTGCTACTTTAGTGGGTGGCACAATGAGTGCTGCTGCCCACTAGTAGCATTGAATGTAGATGTCCTTGGTGCATGTAGTACCAATTTCCTAAGGACGTACAAGTAAATTATATGTGCCAATCAGGTGTAAGCCAATGTTACAATGTTTTAGGGGAGAGCACAAGCACCTTTACACTAGTGTTAAAGTTCACAGAGTCCTAATGCCAACAAAAATGAATTCAGAAAACAGGAGAGGTGAAAGCAAAAAAGATTGAGGGTAGCCCTGCAGATAGGGCTGGGTGCTGGTAAGGGAGCCATAACGCCTGCTGGGGCATTGGGGCTCCCCCTGCAGCCACCATCATAAAAGATGCTGTGGGGTGCCCTGGTGCTCCCCCAGGTTATAATTAAAAAATATATATATTTATTGCTGGCTCCTTCACAGCCCATGGAGCCACTTGCAAGGAGCTGGCAGGGCCATGGTGAGCCTGGGACTGCTCCGCTCCCTCTAACAAAAATGAAAGATATGGGCACCAGAACACCCAAAAATAAGAAAAAAAGAAGAAAGAAATGGCAGGAGCCGCTCCTTTGTTCTTCCCTGCTCTGGCAATGAGTACCCCATAATGCCCTGCAAGGGCTTTTAATGATTTTTTTGGGATGCAGGAAGTCCCACTAAAAAAGGTGGGAGCACAACCATGCATTTTTTTTTATGTTGCTAGGGGGCTGCAGGGAGTGCAGCAGTCCCCCAGAAACATTAAAAAGAAAAACAATAAGTCTCCTGAATCATTAAATTCATGACCCAGAAGAGCTTACTATATTTTTTTTAAAGCATGCTGAGCTGGACCACTGTGCTCTTTAGCTCGAGTGCAGGGCACTATGGGGGTTGCTTTTATGGCTGCATTTTGTGGCCTGAAAAATGTTAACAGAAAAACACAAAGAAATATTGATTTATTAATAAAACTTTATTAAAACAAATTTATGATAGAGAAGGGACAGCACACCAGACCACAGGGGAGCAAGGCCTGCCGTCTACTAGACTAAGGGGACACCAGCGGCAATCTTTAGCCGGACGGCACAACAGAGCTACGCACCTTGCAGCAGAGAGGGCCCAAGCTGCTCGTGACCGGACTGTAGGGGGCCCGCGACACGAGAGAGGATGCGTCTTGACCGGGCGGCCCCTCCTGGCATCCGGAGCTGAGAGCAGTAACGACAGGGCACTCCAACCGACGGAGGGGGAGAAGGTAATATCCTCTGCAAGCTACCCCCCTCCGGGTGGATCAGAGGCACCGGGGTTGCCCCAAATTCAACCTCCGCTGAGGCCGATAGAGCAGAACTGCATTCCCCCCAACCAGAAAGTCCGGGGGCCCAAAGAGGATCACGATGCGGCTCCAGGGGATGGTGGGAGCAGCGGCGGACCTAGTACAGCGGAGGGGGAAATAACTATTGCCTCAGAGGTCACGTCCCTTCAAGACCCCCTGCGAAGCTGATTGAAACCGATGAAGTGGCTACGAATCCAACACTGGCAGGAGCAAGAGGCACATAAGCAAAACTTTCCAGTTGATACCACCAGCCGGACATTGCCCGGCAACCCCCCAGTGAAGCGGAGGGACAAGGGCCCTGAGAACGACCAAACACCGCCTGGTGCCTCGTAGCGAGTCCTTGAGAGCTGGCCAGAGGTGGAAGGTGTGGGCAGTAATACCATCAGCACAAGACGTGCGAGAAGGCCGCCTAACTGGGCATCCTGGTCACCCTGAACACAGGCAAACCCTGCTGAGACAATAGCAAGGACATAACTGCAGCCCCGGACACGCCTGATGTTCACAACAGAGACACTTCTTGGCAGAAGCACACAGGCGGGCCTGGTCGGAAAGACAGGCGACGGCTCAGGAGGAGCGGACAACCAAGCGTGAGGTCAGAAAACATCACCCGTAGCCATCTTGGGAGGGAAGGAGTAAGAAAAACCACCCCCCACTCCTACTTCCCGACTACAGGCCCAGCTACGTTAGAAGCAGCACCTAAGAAGACGTCCCTGGTCTCAGTGAAGGGCCCCAAAGAACCAAAGGTACCAAGGCATCTAAACTGGAAGAACAGGGTTCCCCCTTTGCCGACCATCAATCCTTAAACTGCTACCCCTATTTGTAGGTTGGACACTTGAATAAGATCGGATCTGATTCCTCCAAGAAAGAAGCAGCAGGAGACTACAAACACAACAGTACCCCGGACAGAAGCAATCATGGGGCGACAGCGTCAAACCATTGGACCACAGAAAACAGCTCGGGAGCGCCAACCGCCCCCGATGGATCTGGACCAAACCCAAGTAACTGATAAAACTATGCCGCAGGCAATGTCCGACAAACTAGACAAGGTGCTAGCCGCAATTGAACACTCTCGCATCACAATGGAGGACATATTTTGAACCCTGTCCTCGGACCTTGGTCTGTTATGTGACGACCATCAGAAGTTAGCTGAAGGAGTGACAGAGGGGGAAAAAACCAGCCATTGGCTAAAACACAACAGGACAGTATACGGAGCCTCCAAGCCCGGGTAACCAAGCTGGAAGAAAAAGCGGACGATCTAGAGGGGCGATCCCGCCGCAGCAACATCCGGGTGATTAACTTACCGGAGAGAGTTGAAGGGTCCCACCCTGAAAAATACATCAAAACTTGGCTTAAATCATTCACCCCAGACACTGAACTCGCGCCTTTCTTCTCTGTAGAAAGGGCTCACAAAGTCCCAGCTTGGCGACTTCCCCCCGGGGATGCCCCCACTGCCACTGCTCCTGAAACTGCTCCACTTCCGGGACAGGGATGCTGTCCTGAGGGCGGCCAGGCAACATGGCCTGCTCCAAGTTGAAGATAAGCGAGTGATGATCTTTCCTGACTACTCTAAAGCCGTGCAGCAACAAAGGGCCACTTTCCTAGAAGCAAAGAGAATGCTCCACCAAAAAGGGATTCAATACTCTCTACTGTTCCCGCCCTGCCTCAGGATCATCAGTGATGGTGGCACGAAGTTCTTTACAGACCCAAAGGCTGTGTTCGATTGGGCAGAAACCAATGCTCCAGTCAGTTTGCAGTGGGAGACGATCCGCAGCCCGAAGAGGTCGAGGGGCCGGGGAACCCGTGGGAAAAGAGACCCTAAAAGGCAAGGACAGAGTGGACAAAGCCCAGTCACTGGTCCCCCCAACCTTGAGGAAAAAATAGCAGAGCGCAGGAGAGCTATTCAGGCGGCAGCTCACCTAGATATGGCCACTGCAACATCAGACAAAGAGGATGGTCTGCACATCTTCTCATCCGAGGACAATTCCAGGGACACAAGCATATCACGTGAGGACTCGATGACCCCTCCCCTGGTGACTCCCCAGATGGCGGACACATTGATTTAAAAGGGCCAGACACCTGAGACTAACCTTCTCCCCCGTACGCACCCCGTACTTGACCTGTATTCAGTAAAGTTAGCCAAAACCAAAACATTAAACACTACCGCAAACACTTATTTCTGAATGCGCTAAGTCCCACGACCGACACATATAGCAGCATAGGCCACCATGGGCAACGGACCCAGAAATCCAAAAGCGGACACCCCCACAATACATTAGAACACTGGTTTAGGCATGTAGTTTGGACGTATCACCAGTTGTGATAGGTCCGTAATGTTGGAACCCAGTTCCTCAAAACCAGTTGACCCACCTCCCAGTTATTCCCGACTCCCACGAACACAACCCCTTTTTCGGGCGGGCGCCTCTATCCGACAGACAAGCATGTAAAGGAGCTGGGGGTGGGGTTAGGATGCAATATTCTCCCTGTCCGCTCCCTCTGTCCCCCAGAATCAAGCGAGATTATGCTAATCGACACAGACATTAGCCTCCTGACCTTAAATGTCAGGGGAAAGCACACAGCAAGGAAACAATATGCAGTATATTCCTATGAAAAGCGGCAAAAAGCGCAAATCATACTATTACAAGAAACACATCTCACCAAAGACGAGCTAGACCGGATACAGAGGCACTGGTGCAGCATTTTTGCGCTACTACCTATTCTGTGTTTGCTCGAGGGGCACTGATATGGCTTAGGCCAGGGGTTCCATTTAAAGAAACTCGCAGAGTGAGCAAGGCTCAAACGGCGGACTGATGGTTCTGCACCTCACAATAGTTTCCCAATATCAAAGTTCCTGCGCACTGAGACCCCGGCACCAGCCGTCACGTGATACCACTGTGTTCCAGATCAAGAAAGATGTAGCTGCAAGTGGGTGTGTGGCAGGCAAAGAAGTCCAAGAAACTCTAGTATTTTGAAAAGTCTTTATTCTCCAAATAATTTGTTCAAGTTTTAAGGAAACATAAAACTCAGCCAATGCGTTTCGTTCTCAACCGAGAACTTCATCAGGGCTTAAGTCAAGTGAAGCCACATTTGCGAAAAGACAGGTTCATGTGGTCCAGTGTGAGTGCCCCAGTGTGATAAACTGGAGACACCTGGGAATTCCCAGGGTCAAATAATGCCCAACAACGGATATCTATATGAAGTATCCAAGCGCGGTAGTCCGTGTGATCCGACTGCGCCAGGAGGGGGATGCATGGGGCATTCCAATTGCGGGAACCACTCACATAGTGTCAATGTATGCGGATGATCTGCTGCTAAATGTGAGGGACATAGAGTCTGATCCCAGCCCCATTGGAAACATCCTTTCGGACTTTGCAGCCGCCACAGGACTCAAAGTCACTGGACGAAGTCCACTATATACCCCCTAAACCCTCATCTCCCCCGCGAGCGATAAGATTTGGGAATTCGCACATAGCCTGGAGCAACAGTGCCCCGCGATACCTTGGTATCCGGATCTCCCACTCCCCTGTTGACCTTTTCGAAGGGAATCATTGCCGGCCTTGACAGGAGCCAAAACATGGGTGAGTTTTTGGAAGACCCTGCCCTTGGCACCCATCGACAGAATCGCCTTAGCCAAAATGATCCTAGTACCACAATTTCTTTACTATTCCGCCAACACCCCTGTTGTTCCCCCACAATCCTTTTTCTGACAATTGGACGCCTTATTGAGCTCCCTCATATGGGGCAGCGGACATCGCAGTGTTGCTCTCCAAAAATTGCAACTCCCGATGATTCAAGGGGGGTTGGGAGCTTCGTCTTTTGAGGCCTATTTTCTCGCAGCACAAACCCTGTGGATATCCCGCTGGACGGCAGGACGGCACTTAGTGGAGACCGCTTCAGAGGGAGGACCCATGTTGGTACAAGCCATCTGTCATCTATTGCTCCCGGGCATTCAGCCCAGATCGACGCAT
Source organism: Calotriton arnoldi (assembly GCA_963921515.1). Taxonomy (NCBI): domain Eukaryota; kingdom Metazoa; phylum Chordata; class Amphibia; order Caudata; family Salamandridae; genus Calotriton; species Calotriton arnoldi. Next base: position 320,936 of record CAWUFW010006508.1, on the reverse strand, counting down.
TCAGTGCAGGTAAAGGTGGCGCAAGCAAGCATGCTTCGAATACACCGCATCTTCGGTAACACTCCCTTATATACCCCTTATATCCGCTTGCTGGTCTGCCCAAGCACGAGGGATTTTACTCTGCTCATACAATGCAAACTTGGACGGACCACGACATTCTAGAAGTGGGATCCTTGTTCGAGGAGGGACAGCTGTTACCGTTCGACCGACTCTCGGATGGGACAGGTCTCCCGCCAGGACAATTCTTATTACACAGACAATTAATACTTAGCAGCCGCCGCATATGGGATCTCTCTGAAGGGGAACCAGCGACACACCCAGTACTTCACGCAATCCTCCACATGGGATTGGGGCGGCACTTAATCACATGGCTTTATAAAGCAGTCCGGGACCTCACTGCCACTACACTAACCCCGTTATGATTAAAAGGGGAAGAGGAGATAGGGCACCCATTACACGATAAGGAATGAGAGCATGTCCTGGAATACCCAAAGAAGGTGTCCCGAAATGACCGTTTCAAAAACATACAATTTTTTATACTACACCATGCCTACCTCACTCCAGCACGGCTCCAGCGCTTCTACCCAGATACGCAGTTGGTATGCCCGAGATGCCAATCCCCAGACGTGACATTTATACACATGTTCTGGTCATGCCCCACATTACAGCCCTACTGGAAAACAGTACATGAGACGACACAGGAAATAACAGGACTTAATGATATCGACATCTGGGAAGCTAGTGGGATAGGACAAAAAGAGGGATTACCATGCACTGGAGAACCCTGGGAGGGCCCCCTCTGGCAGCCTGGGTAGGAGTGGTTAGAAAATGGGGCTCGGCAGAGGAAGATACAATTAGGAGGGAGGAGGTGCAGGGGATACGCAAAAGACATATCTCAATGGAATGGGCCATGTTGCTGCACCAATTCCACCATCACGTAACAAACGCACAGCAGCCAGCGCTGCTATCGAGCATACCTGGCAGCCCGAACCGCGCAACGCAGCCTGAGCTCCTTCCTGGCACGAACGACAACACCCCTGAGCCACACCAAGAGTCATACCCCGTGCTTTCCCCATAAATAGAGGATTATATACAACGTACCGCACTCTGGTCGAGTCGCATTCCCGACAAACTCTGCGCTCCTGACGATGCCCCTGTCCCCCCCTGCTCATAACAACATACAGCGGCATATATACCCCTATTCCCAAACGACAACAGAGGCAGCTCCAGACTGCCCAAACGAGCTAATTCCAAGTTTCAACCCACGTTAAGCACACACCGGTAGTTTTTAAAGGACCGGCTCTTTGTCCCTCAGCATAGTATCCTATTAGGCAAGCATTGAGACCCAATACGGCATCACGCGTTTGCTGCAAGACATGCACTGACCAAACGTATATTCTCAACATGTATTTCTATATCCTTGCACGAACCAACGAAATGCAGTGTATGATTGTATTGTTTCAACTAACTGCCAGGCTTACATGCCTATTTGTATGCAAAGTAGCATAAAAATGGCAATAAAAATTATTAATAAAAAAAAATCATTTTTATGACAATCACTTTTAATAAATAATGCAATGTACGAATAATGAAATATACATTTGATTATAATTATTGGTGATTTTTTGACAAAGACAATAGATCTGCTTTATATATGTTCATATGCTGACCCCTTGATAAAGCCAATAAGCCCAGTTTTTTTATTTTTGTGTTTGGACCATTTCACAAAGTCAATAAGTATGCCTAATTTAAATAAAAGTCTTTATATTGCAGCATCACATAGTCATCGAAGGTCATGTGCTGCTGGGGTATGGTGCTTGCAGGATGTAGGCACAGGTCCTGGCATGTCCTCCTCAAGGAGTGCAACCACACGTCCCCACCCTAAAAAAACAATGGCGTGCCAACTCCCCTGGCCCTTGTTTTGCTAATAACCTTGGCACTGTGTGAGGAATCTTCACAAAACGTTCCAAAAAAGGTTCATCCCCCACAGCTACTTCTTGGACAGTTTGAGGGTGATCTTTCAAGAGGGGATGGCTGAACAACATTGCACCTAATTTAGCAATAAGCTTCATCTTTCCCTCAGAATTGTGCTTTTTGTGGTGCTGTGCAATTCTACTCTATTCACTTGCTGGCCACAATATGAACAGAAATGTTGCAGCAACCATTACAGGACTCGGGGACCTAGTCCCCTGCCCTAAAAATGTTTCAAAATATATAAGGGGGCAGGGTAGGGATACCCTGAACCCCTTGTCCTTGTGGGGGGTCCAAATGTTGTTGTTTTTTAAATGTATTGTTTCATGGTCCCACAGGAGTGGAAAACAAATTAACAATGGGTGTGGATCCCTTTTTCATTAAAATCCTCCTGGGATGGACCAAGGCCCAGGGGAGCCGGTGGATTTTTTTAATGTTTTAAAGTTTGGAAAGGGAGGGTGGGCCCCACTTTCCAATCGATGTAATTCCTCGGGGACACTATCCCCTGGGGCCTGATGCAAATATGGTGTCCTGGGACACAGAAGATTCTTCATCCGTGAGAGAGGAAGCAGGGGACACTGGATTGCTCCTGCCCAGTCAGAGCAGAAAGAAAGGTTGCTTCTGCTGTGTGGAAGAACAGAAACATGTGGCCAGCTCCTGCTGGCCCGAGGATGGGTGCCGGCTGGAGAGTCGGTGGGGCCGTGGGGGCTGTTGGGCTCTCTTCACATCTCCCAACAATATGGCAATTTGTGGGTGTCTTGGTGGGGCCGAGACACCCAAAAAAAGTAAAGAATGCCAAAATGAAGAAATGAGCGGATGAAGCTATTCATTTAGTATTCACTGCTCCCATCAAAGAGTGCTCCAAAATGCCTTTGTGGGCTATATTGCATATGTTTTCCTGCTTTTCTGGTACCCCAATCTTGGTGGCGAACCATCAAAATGGTACAAAAATGTTGTGGGGGATGCAGAGACTGCAGCAGTCCCCCAGAAATCATTTATTAAAAGTAACGCTTGGGCATATGCAGCATGACCCCAGGAATTGTTTACGGTGTTTGCAAGCATTCCCAGAGTTGGAGCTTTTGCTATTCAGCTAAGGGTTGTGGTTGGTCTTATGGCTGCATTATGGGGCCTGAGGAATATAAAAGAAAGTCTCTGACACTGTTTAATGGTGTTTTCAATACAAATGTTGTATTTAAAGGTTTATTAACAAAAAATGCAATGCTTGTTATTAATAATGAATGTCTTTAAATATGTTATTTGATTCTATTAGTATTAATGTTTAATCATTACATGATTGCTGTTTTGTTAAGGGAGTGACCCCTTGACAAAACCAATAGGTTTGCCTTTTTATATATGATGTAGTGACCCCTTGACAAAGCCAGTAAACTGCTTTATTTAAAATGTCAGCTCTTTGTAATGTGATGAGCACTCTCATTTCCTGGCCACCCCCAGTTGGATTAGGCACAAGGCCTGTCTGCCACAGGCCAATGACGTTACAGTTAGGCATGGAAGTAAGATTAAATATTTTGTTTGAAAAATCCTAGAAATACACTGAATAAAGCAAACGTTAAAGAGCTGTTTATAGTTAGGTGAAAATGTCAATTGAAAAAATAAAAGTTTAAAGCTTAAAAACACTGAAATTTACCAGTTATAGTTTACTGAGCTAACTATAACTTGCGCCCTCACCATGCACTGCTTATGAGCTCACATATTGCATCACTCTTGACATTTCCAATAACATCATTGATGTCATCTATGATGACAAAGTGATTTAGGAACCATTCCCTCTAGTGCTGGTAAGTCATGTTTTGGGTGTTTAATCTTATTGGAGTTAACAATTAATCTCACCTAGGTTAACATGCCTCATGTCTGTCTACATTTTCTTTTCTTCTTATTTTCCCTAACTTCCCTTCATTTACTTCAGCCTCAGTTAAACCTTCACGCCTCTGTGTTTCCTTTAACATTCCCTTCTGTTTATGCAGCCTTCTTCATCCTCTTTTATTTGCTTTTTCATTCTTTCCCCTTTTTTTCTTACATTGATTTCAACCTCTTCAAAAACCCTCTTTTAGATTTCTCCTCTCCTCTTCTCTGTTGGGCTTACATTTTTAACTTGTGCAAATACTGTGGCTGGTAGTGATATTACTAAATATGTGCCTTTTAATTTAGTCCAGAACTTACCCAGGCGGGCACAGCAGAGGGGGAGGGCCATGAGGTTGAGGGCCCACATGTGGCGTCTACACGGGAGCAAGTGTTTACTGCTGAGATGAATGATAAATCAATTTCCTTCCTCAATTACAACTGCTGCTTTTTTTAAGGCATTTATTGATCCCTTGCTTCCTAGCCCAGTCCTCAAATGTCCACCCTCCCCTATGTCACTGACACTAAGCCATTTAAATTAATGAGCAGAAGAAGAGGTGGGCTGCTCCGTGCCCACTACCTAAACGTAGCTACTAACACATCTCATTGTTTCTCATCCCATTCCCCTCCCATTCCAATCACAGCAGATGCCACATTTCTCCCACAGCTTTGTCCTCATTTTTGTTTTCTTTTATGACATCTCCTTCACTGGTCTATCTTCAACCTTCTGTTAACCACTTGATTAGTGATTCACATCACCCAGCCTGTCCATAGCCAAAGCTAAATCTAGCCCAGGCACTGATGTTTTAGACCTTTCCTAATACTCAATTGCTTTCTAACCCAGAAATAATATATTTGTTGTACTGTAATAAATTAAAGAGGAGGGCGTGGTGTGGGTTCAGAGTAGGAATTGGGTCAGGAGCAGGATTTGGGATTAGACAAAGAACAGGGCCACTGGAATGATTATTGGTGTTATATTACTTATGTGTCAATAGTTGTCTAAAAATCATGTGACCCCACCATGTAAGCTCAGTCAATGTTGCTTGAGATATATCTATCTTTAACTATCTATCTATCTATCTATCTATCTATCTATCTATCTATCTATCTATCTAACTATCTATCTATCTGTCTATCTATTATCTATCTAATATATAATATAAATATACATATATGTATGTATGTGTATATGTGTGTATGTGTATTTATATATGTATATATATATCACTCACAAGATGCCCATGCATCAAAGCACGCACTCCTCCAGTTGGTGAGTTTCAAAACTATTTATTCAGGAACAGAATTGCGGCTCCGACATTAAAACCATTCGCCTGACGCGTTTCAGAGCCTTTGTGCTCTTTCTTCAGAGGCCGTTCACAAACACATTACTTTTAAGTGCTCCCACAGTTCCCTGCATGCTAATTTTATGAGCCTCCGGTGTGCTCCTCCTTAGCGTTCTTGTTCCAAATGCATGCCGGAACATGTAGTTGTTTTCCTGCATGTTTTCTTTACCTCCAGTGGTTGTGTGTTTGTTGAACCAATTTGTGAGTGATGTTAACACGGCTGGTCCAACCGTGGAAGTTCCGCACCGCCCTTCAACAAACAAGGGATCGTCCCCAGAACAGTTCAGGAATAGGACGGCGCAGCTGGTGTCATAAATGAGGAACAGAACTGCTGCCCCGAAGCCCACTGGAGGGCTATCACTGATCCATAAATTGGTTCAACAAACACACAACCACTGGAGGTAAAGAAAACATGCAGGAAAACAACTACATGTTCCGGCATGCATTTGGAACAAGAACGCTAAGGAGGAGCACACCGGAGGCTCATAAAATTAGCATGCAGGGAACTGTGGGAGCACTTAAAAGTAATGTGTTTGTGAACGGCCTCTGAAGAAAGAGCACAAAGGCTCTGAAACGCGTCAGGCGAATGGTTTTAATGTCGGAGCCGCAATTCTGTTCCTGAATAAATAGTTTTGAAACTCATCAACTGGAGGAGTGCGTGCTTTGATGCATGGGCATCTTGTGAGTGGTATATATATATATACATACATACATACATATACATACATATATATATATATATATATATATATATATATATATATATTATCTACTGGCGGTCGCCAGTAGATAGTTATAGTTAGGACCTATTTTCCATAGGAAATCCGCAACATTCTATTTGAAATAACTCTTGCATCGGTTGACGAATCTTCGCGAAATTTTCAAACTTTATGGCCCGCTCCGGTCGGCTCCTATCCTGAAAGTTTCGGTTTGATTTGTCAAGCGGGGCTGAGATAAAAGGGGGTCCCAAAACGTGTTTTCCCCATTCATTTTCCCATAGGAAACTTTAGCCACGGCTACAGCCCGAACTGCTGAACGGAATTACACCAAATTTGGCAAAGAGGTAGTTCTTGGTTCAGAAAGAACCCTTTTGTTAAATGGTGTAAATCCGTTCAGTAGTTCCTGAGAAAATCAAAAGGAAAATCACATATATATCTATGGCCGCGTAGGGTCCGCGCACCCTCCCGATCACGAGCTGCATGCTAATTGGCTGTCAACACTCCAAACTGGGAAGTGTTGGCAGCCATCTTGTTCCTCGGTAGAACCGAGGAACAAGAAAAGAGAAAAACAAGTGCGCAAAGCGCAAAAAGGAGGCAGGGTAGAAACACCCTGACCCCCTAGGCCTGCCCAGGGCCCCCCAATTTTTTTATTTTTTTTAAAAAATCGGCAAAAACGCGCTGGGTGCGCGGATCCTGCCGATAAAAAAAAAAACGAAGCGCGGTCTCCCGCGCTTCGTTGTTAATTGGCCCCCGGGTGGGCCAAGTCCCGGGGGCATGCTGGGTTTATTTATAATATGTGGGGGGCCTCTAAAGCCCCCCAAGCCCCGGGACCGCCACCCCGGGGCTTTAAAAACAAATAATGCGGGAGGGCTCTCGGCCCTCCCGCAGCCCCGGGGACCGCCACCCCCCGGGGCTTCTTTTTTTAAATTAAAATTGCCTGTGTGGGGGGCTCCAGCCCCCCCACATGCCCCGGGGACCGCCACCTCCCCGGGGCACTAAAGATTTAAATATGGGGGTCCGTTACGGTGGGGACCACCACCTCCCCGGGGCTTTGAATAAGTTGGGAGGGGGGCCGTGCGGCCCCCCCTCCTGGAGCCCTTGATGGCCCTGGGGACCACCACCTCCCAGGGCCGGCTCCTGCAGTGTCCCGGGGTGCCTACCCCCGGGACACTGTAGTTTGCTATGAAAGGACAAAAAACTGAACCAGTGACTCGCAGCTCGTGAGCTGTAAAGCCACATCAAGGCCCCAACCGCTTTACAGGCCATTCACACACCTTTCATACGTGATACACACAAGACCATTCACACCACCAGGCACGAAACAAACACATTACAGCATTCACAAAAAGGGACAAGGTACACCCTGCTTGAGAAAGACAAAAAAAAAATATTACTGCACAGCCATCTAATCCTCAAGCACACACACATACTGGTTGGATTTGGCATGAGGGTGAGTGATGGTTCAGTATATACAATTGTATTAACAACTGATTTCACAAAAATGAAATGCACTGTTAATAATTGAAAGGACAAGAAACTGAACCATTGACTCACAGCTCGTGAGCTGTAAAGCCACGACAAGGCACCAACCTCTTTACAGGCCATTCATACACCTTTCATACGTGTGACAAATACAAAACCATTCACACCACCAGCCGCGGGCCCATCACATTACAACACTCACACCAGCAGACAGTGCCATTCAAGGGCCCATCACTTTCACACACCCACATTCCTAACACAGCAACCACACAAGCTGATGGATTGCGTGGAGTGTCGCTCGGCTAGCAGTGTGTGTAGTAACCAGCAGCAAGTCACTACTCACACACTGCCAGCCGAGCGCCAGTCCACGCACACCGCCAGCCAAGCGCCACTCCACGCACACCGCCAGCCAAGCGCCACTCCACGCACACCTCCAGCCAAGCGCCACTCCACGCACACCGCCAGCCTAGCGCCACTCCACGCACACCGCCAGCCTAGCGCCACTCCACGCACACCACCAGCCAAGCGCCACTCCACGCACACCGCCAGCCAAGCGCCACTCCACGCACACCGCCAGCCAAGCGCCACTCCACGCACACCGCCAGCCAAGCGCCACTCCACGCACACCACCAGCCAAGAGCCACTCCACGCACACCGCCAGCCAAGCGCCACTCCATGCACACCGCCAGCCAAGCGCCACTCCACGCACACCGCCAGCCAAGCACCAGCCTCCACACACCACCATCACATTTAGGATTTTTTTATACAAAAAGAAAACACAAACAAATTGCAAATAGATACAAATCTACTAACACAAAATCAGAAACTAAATACATTGCACTAATGCCAACCTTGAAACAGAACAACAATTCTTAAACATTACAGACCAGGCAGTTCACTTTACCACTCATGGTTGCTCCCAATAATTCTTTTGCTTGTGGTACGCTCTATAACAAGCAGGCACACACAGCCCAGGGTTAGAAGGACACTCAGGGCAGTACATACGAGTCTCCTTCCGCGTACCTCTTCGCCAACAGACTCTACATCTCCTAGTGGGAAAGTCTTTTGAGGGTGTAGGAAGAATGTGATCAGGAAAGTGGCGATCTTTCAATCGAGCCACATCCTCCACCACTCCAACTCTAGGAACACTTGCCTGTTGCACAACAACAAGGCTGCCTATGACAGACTGCTGAAACTGAACAAAAGTCAACTTTGACGCAGGAGAACACTCCTTGAACACAACAAAAGCATTGAAAGTTGCTAAATTGAAGAGATGGATGGCCAACTTCTTATACCAAATGTAAGCCTTACGAATAGCAGTGTAAGGTTCCAACCTCTGATCTACTCTATCAACACCACCCATGTGCTTATTGTAGTCTAAAATGCACACAGGTTTGCGCACTTCAGCAATCTGACCCCAAACAGCCACAGGTGAAGTACTCTCATCATGGATGGTAGTCAGCATGTACACATCCCTCCTGTCCACAAATTTCACAGCTAGCAGTTCCTCACTACACAAGGCACTGCACTGTCCCCTCTGAAGTTTTTTGCAAACAAGCTCTTTTGGATAACCTTTACGGTTAGAGCGGATTGTGCCACAAGCAAAAGTGTCCACTTTGAACAATTCCTTAAACAATTGCACAGCAGTGTAGAAGTTATCAAGGTACAAATGGTGGCCTCTGTTAAACAGTCCTCTAGCAAGATCCCACACAATTTTCTCTGAAACTCCAAAAGTGGACGGACAACCAGGGGGTCAATAGTGGAATCCCTACCAGTGTTCACACGCAAATTAAAAACATATCCTGTCCTACTCTCAGACAACATATACAGCTTAATTCCATAGCGTGCCCTCTTGCTAGGAATGTACTGCCTAAAAATCAAACAGCCCTTGAACAGGACCAAAGACTCATCAATAGATATTTCTTTCCCTGGAGTATAGATCTCTGAAAATCGATCTACAAAGTGATCAAGAACAGGCCGAATCTTAAAAAGACGGTCACATTCAGGGTGATCTTGTGGCAACGCCAAACCATTATCAACAAAATGCAGCATCCGAAGCAAAAGTAAATACCGATCACGAGTCATAACTGCAGGAAATATGGCCGTTGCCATCAAGGGACTGGTAGACCAATATGAACCCATGGACGGCTTCCTTATCAAACCCATCAAAAAGTAAAACCCAAAAACTTCTTCATCTCTTCCAGATTTGTGGGACTCCACCGGGTAGCTCTAGAATGGGGCCTAAGTCTGGCACTGTTGACCCTCAAAAATTGTTCAGCATACAAATTAGTCTGCTCAACAATCTCACCCAAAAATACATCATCCATAAACAACTGACAATACTGTATAGGCAAATAATGTTCACAATCCACTCTACACCCTGCATAACCACTAAAGGCAGGCAACACCGGCTGCACCATGTTTGGATCAACCCAGAGTCCAGCACTTCCAGTAGGAAGCCTAGCAGCCCCAGGCTGCAATCCAGATGCCTCTTGCACCATCGGCACAGTAGTATCCTCCTCTAAATCAGGCACTTCATCTGCACTGAGAGTACCTTCATCAACCGATGATTCCATGTGGAGAGAAAACTCACTGCCTGAATCTTCCCCTCCCTCCTCTCCCTCAGACGCACTGTCAGTCTCATAATCCTGCTCAGAGGAAGATTCAAGAAGCAAACCAACCACCTGCTGAGCAGTAATTCTACGGCTAGCCATAATGCTTACTAATAAAGGTTACTTGTCAAACAAGTCAACAACAACAAACCCTTTGTAAAAAAAGAAATAAACAAAATGTAGCTTTATCACAAAGACCTATATACTCCAACACTATACCACTCACGTGACAGAAGCAGCTAGACTCACCACCACCTACTCTGCACAGACACAGTAAGGATCAACAATATCCCACTAAAAAAGAAGAAAAAAAATTACACATAAGACAATGCAAAACATTGCAAAGAATTTCATGCTCTGAACACTAACAAATATGCTGCCATTATGACACCACTTACAAAAAAATTCATTCATGCATGACAATAATACTCATTTGGAGTACACACAACAAAAATATTTTTCTTACCAAATAAATGCAATTACGCAAAACTGCAGAACAACCACTGCCAAAACCACAAACAGGAATCAAAAGCTTTACACTAGAATAAAAAGGAGAAAAAAAACATTACAATCACATATGCAAATAATGCACCAGTCCACACACAATCCACCAGCCAAGCTAAGGAGTAGGTGGGCCAAAGAGTATAAATAAAATATTCACCACCGTAAAAGGGGAGCAACCCTTGCCCTTTTGGCCACTCCCCAACACAAAAATTTAAAAAAAACCTGGTGTCTAGTGGCTTCTGCCCTCCTTGGGGGCAGATGGGCCTAAAAACATACTGCTATTCTGCCACCCAAGGGGTCACTCTCCACAAATAAATGCCTGGTGGACTAGTGGGAAGATACCTTTATCTTCCGCACACGATCTCTCACTACTCAACTCTACTCTCAACTCTATTCACAACTGGATGTTAGCTCACCAACTCATTCTGAATCCCGCCAAAACTGAATTCCTCCTCCTCTCTACCTCTCTCTCACCTCCTCCTGTTCAATCTTGGATGGATCAGCTGAACCTACTCAACAACAAACCCATCATTGTCGACAGCGCTAAATCCCTAGGTGTCATTCTTGACAAAAGACTCAACCTAATCTCCCACATCAACTCTATTGCTAAGAACGCACATTACCAGTTGCGCCTTCTATGGGGGATCCGTCGGTTCTTCCCGGAGAAAGACTTAAAAACCTTGGTACAATCTCTGGTTCTCTCAAGACTGGATTATTGCAATTCTCTTCTGACGGGCCTACCCAAATCCCAACTCTCCCCTCTCAAATCCATCCTCCATTCAGCAGCACGCTTCATTTCAGGGTCTAAACGAAGCGACCACGTCACTCCTATCCTATCCTCTCTTCGATGGCTTCCGATCAAGGCAAGATCTATTTACAAAACTGCCTGCATCACACACAAAGCCTTACACACGTCCTCCCCTCGTTACCTGGCGAATAAATTGAAATTGTCCGGTGGCTCTCGCCCTTCTCGCAATGCGAAAAAGCTTCTGCTTGAGGCCCCCCCCGTCTTCAAAAGGGAAAGATCGATGGCGCAATCCTTCTCAGGCAATGCGGTGAGAATCTGGAACTCGCTTCCCCCATTGCTCCATGCCACCTCCTCTACCCGGATCTTCTAAGCTGACCTCAAATCTCTTCTCTTCCAAAGACACTTTCAGAACTAATACTTTCACTCTCAGCCCCCTCTAGGAAGTTCGCTCTTCATTGTAAATTTTTACTTTTTCCTGTACATTCCTCACCCTTGCGTGCTGTGCTGGATTTGTGTACCCTTTCACGCCCTCTCTACTCCCTCAAGGAAGTTCTTCCACTATAGGAAATTCTGTACTCCATGCCTATAGAAGTGCCTTCCCAGTGTGTTCTGCCACTTATTGCAGTATTATACCTCTATTTGTATTTTGTATCTCATGTATCATGCACAATTGTCACTTTTTCCTCATGTAATGTAACGCTTGCTTTTGTATTATGCTCACTTGTAACCTTCTCATCATGTAATGAAGCGCTCTCACACCTTCGGGTAAAGCCCCGCGCTATATAAATAAAACTGCCCCCCCCCCCAGGGGGGCAGAGCACCAAAAACATAAGGCCCCCAAAAGGGGAGCGACCCTTGCCCAAGGGGCCGCTCCCCAAAACAGTATTTTCCGTGTTTTAAAAAAATTCCCTGGCGTCTAGTGGGCATTCCTGCTGCACGATCGCATGATCGTGGAGCAGGAATGCACAAAAGAGGCATCGAGGAAAGGAAAGGGTTTTCCTTTCCCTCGATGCCTCTTCTGTTTCAAATCCCCCTCCCCGGAGCCAAAACTAACCTTATTCCCCGACGTGCTGGAAGCAAATGGCTTCCAGCGCGTCGGGGAACAAAGGGAACCCCACTGACGCCAGCGCGCCTGCGCGCTGACGTCATTGAGGGGGGGGGGCGGGGGGAGGCAGGGGAAGCCCTGCCTTCCCCCAAAAAAACCCGACGATCAGATTCCCACGGGGGAGCGCCAGCGCTTCCCCCGTGGGTGGTCTTATGACGAGCTGAACTCGTCATGAGCACAAGACCACTGTGTGCCATGACGAGTCCAGCTCGTCATGAGCATCAAAGGGGTTAAATGCTAATTTCTAACTATAACGTGCCTGAAACCTATGGTTTTTTCAGTGAATTTCAAAGGTTTTTTAAATGCTAATTCCTAACTATAACATGTCTGAAACCTATGGTTTTTTTCAGTGAATTTCAAAGGTTTTGTAAAAGACAATTTTTAAATGTATTAATTGTTATATTTATTTTTTTGATAGTGATTTACTACATTTTTTAAACTATTTATTTTTAGATATTTTATTTTTTAAATTACATTGTAATTACATTATACATTACATTACAAAATATACTTTCTCAGAATGAATTACTTTAGTTTAAATACTTTGCAAATAGGCAATAGACTTTTAAGTACAGTTGTTGCAATGGGCAACACAATTTCAAACACAATGCAACATTGAGTTCAATGTGAATTTCTAGTTAAATGAAATTAGTTACTTTATGGATTACTTTTTCTAACCACAGGACTGGATCCTAGATTCAGTCCTGCGACATCTCCTGTAAACAGTTGAGTAAAAGCGTTTTGGTTACAGTAGTGATTTTTAAGGAATATTATTGTATTTTAAAAGTGGGCACTTAGAAACATTTTCACATAGAATCACCAATGTTATCCTATGGGAGGAAATTCACTTAGCAGGTAAGTAGTGTTATCGTTACTTTTTCTTACTCAGTGGTGGATCCTGGATCCAGCACTGGTGCATCTTCTGTAAACAGTTGAAAGAATGCGTTTAAGTCATACAGGCGATTTTTTAGGAATATTTGTAGTTTGTGAAAATCGACACTGAAACTTTTCTGCTGAAAACCAGACAATGGATTCCTATGGAAGGAAATACAAGTTACTGGTAAGTACGGTTAGAATTACTTTTCAGGGTCAGTGCTGGGCTAAAAGATGCAGCACTGGGTTCTCTCCTGATAACAGGTGAGTAAATCGGAATTCGTAGTTCGGCTGATTTTAGAGGAATATTATAAAGTTCCAAAACTCCACACACAGAAGAATTTCCAAGTGAAACCAGTCAATGTTAGCCTATGGAAGGAAATTCAAGTTACTGGTAAGTACGGTTAGAATTACTTTTCAGGATCAGTACTGGGCTCAAAGATGCAGCACTGAGGTCTCTCCTGATAACAGGTGAGTAAATCGGAATTCGTAGTTCTGCTGATTTTAGAGGAATATTTATATGTTTCAAAAATCGCCTGAAACTTTTTCTGCAAAAAGCAGGCAATGATATCCTATGGAAGGAAATTCAAGTTACTGGTAAGTACGGTTAAAATTACTTTTCAGGATTAGTACTGGGCTTAAAGATGCAGCACTGTGGTCTCTCCTGATAACAGGTGAGTAAATCGGAATTCGTAGTTCGGCTGATTTTAGAGGAATATTATAAAGTTCCAAAACTCCACACTTAGAAGAATTTCCAAGTGAAACCAGTCAATGTTAGCCTATGGAAGGAAATTCAAGTTACTGGTAAGTACGGTTAAAATTACTTTTCAGGATCAGTACTGGGTTCAAAGATGCAGCACTGAGGTCTCTCCTGATAACAGGTGAGTAAATCGGAATTCATAGTTCGGCTGATTTTAGATGAATATTTTAAAGTTCCAAAACTCCACACTTTGAAGAATTTCCAAGTGAAACCAGTCAATGTTAGCCTATGGAAGGAAATTCAAGTTACTGGTAAGTACAGTTAGAATTACTTTTCAGGATTAGTACTGGGCTCAAAGATGCAGCACTGTGGTCTCTCCTGATAACAGGTGAGTAAATCGGAATTCGTAGTTCGGCTGATTTTAGAGGAATATTTGCACAATGGTGAAGGAAGGGGGTGGGCCTGAGGTGACATGTCTGCAAACACGCCCTGTGGCGCGTTTTAAGTTGGAGAATTAATTCCTCCTCAATCCCGAGGGTCCCTAGGGGCCAACTATCCCACCAGGTGCCTCCAGTATGCGCCAGAGAGCTGCGTTGCAGAGAGGTGTTCAGAGGCCACGCCCCTTTTTACAACACTCTGCACTGCAGCTCCGTGGTGCTTACTGGAGGTACCTGGTGGGCTAGTTGGCCCCCAGGCACCCTCAGGATTGAAGGGGATTTAAATCCCCATCTTAAAACGCGCCACGGGGCCTGTTTGCACACATGTCACCTGAAGCCCCGCCCCTCCCTTCACCACTGTGCAAACGCGCCCGTGGCGCGTTTTAAGTTGGGGGATTAAGTCCCCTTGAATCCTGAGGGTCCCTGGGGACCAACTAGCCCACCAAGTACCTCCAGTAAGCGCCACAGAGCTGCGTTGCAGAGAGGTGTAAAAAGGGGCGTGGCCTGGAAGACCTCTCTGCAACCCAGCCCTGTGGCGCTTACTGGAGGTACCTGGTGGGCTAGTTGGCCCCCAGGGACCCCCAGTATTGAATGGGAATTATTTCCCCAATTTAAAACGGAGTGGTTAAGGGAGGGGGCGGGCCTGATGCTCGATCGCGTCTTTTTCTTTCTGTTTGTTTTTTTGAAGGGGGGCTGTGTGGCCCCCCTTCTTTTTTACTTTTTGGGGCCCTGGGGACCCCATCCCCCAGGGCCTGATGCCTTTTTCCTTTTTAAAAAAAAAAAAATACTGTAGGGGAAGGGGGCCGCGTGGCCTATTCCGGCCCCGGGGACCCCATCCCCCGGGGCATGGCCACTTTTTTAAAAATAATTTTTAAGGGCCCAAAACGTACTGAGGCGACATCAAAATTGCCTATCTCAAAACCACCTGGTTTTGCAAGGGGGGTCACCTGGGTTTTTGGCCCCGTGCTCGGCGGCCATCTAGGGAAACCTACCAAACCCACACATTTCTGAAAAGTAGACACCCGGGGGCTTCCAGGGAGGTATGGCTTGCGTGGATCCCCCAACGTTTCCTTACCCAGAATCCCCTGCAAATCTCACTTTTAGCTGAAAGAAATCACTTTTTTCACACATTTTTGTGTGGGAAAGTGTGGCATCACTGGCCTCACACAAATTTCCCACCACCCAGCGTTCCCCCAGGTCTCCCGATAAAAATGGTGCCTCACTTGTGTGGGAGGCCCAAGTACCCGCGACAGGCAAGGGCCCAAAACGTAGTGAGGCGACATCAAAATTGCCTATCTCAAAACCACCTGGTTTTGCAAGGGGGTTCACCTGGGTCTTTGGCCCCGTGCTCGGCGGCCATCTAGGGAAACCTACCAAACCCACACATTTCTGAAAAGTAGACACCCGGGGGCTTCCGGGAGGTATAGCTTGCGTGGATCCCCCAACGTTTCCTTACCCAGAATCCCCTGCAAACCTCAATTTTAGCTGAAAAAATCACTTTTTCACACATTTTTTTGTGGGAAAGTGTGGCATCACCGGCCTCACACAAATTTCCTACCACCCAGCGTTCCTCAGGTCTCCCGATAAAATGGTGCCTCACTTTTGTGGGAGGCCCAAGTACCCGCGACAGGCAAGGGACCAAAATGTAGTGAGGCGACATCAAAATTGCCTATCTCAAAACCACCTGGTTTTGCAAGGAGGGTCACCTGGGTCTTTGGCCCCGTGCTCGGCGGCCATCTAGGGAAACCTACCAAACCCACACATTTCTGAAAAGTAGACACCCGGGGGCTTCCAGGGAGGTATGGCTTGCGTGGATCCCCCAACGTTTCCTTACCCAGAATCCCCTGCAAACCTCAATTTTAGCTGAAAAAATCACTTTTTTCACACATTTTTGTGTGGAAAGTGTGGCATCACTGGCCTCACACAATTTCCTACCACCCAGCGTTCCCCCAGGTCTCCCGATAAAAATGGTGCCTCACTTGTGTGGGAGGCCCAAGTACCCGCGACATGCAAGGATACAAAACGTTTTGAGGCAACATCAACATTGCCTATCAAAAAATGTTTTGGGCCCTTGCCTGTTGCGGTTACTTGGGCCTCCCACACAAGTGAGGCACCATTTTTATCGGAGACCTGGGGAACGCTGGGTGGTAGGAAATGTGTGTGAGGCCAGTGATGCCACACTTTCCCACACAAAAATGTGTGAAAAAGTGATTTTTTCAGCTAAAATTGAGGTTTGCAGGGGATTCTGGGTAAGGAAACGTTGGGGATCCACGCAAGCCATACCTCCCTGGAAGCCCCGAGTGTCTACTTTTCAGAAATGTGTGGGCTTGGTAGGTTTCCCTAGATGGCCGCCGAGCACGGGCCAAAACCCAGGTGACTCCCCTGCAAAACCAGCTGGTTTTGAGATAGGCAATTTTGATGTCGCCTCACTATGTTTTGGGCCCTTGCCTGTCGCGGGTACTTGGGCCTCCCACACAAGTGAGGCACCATTTTTCTCGGGAGACCTGGGGGAACGCTGGGTGGTAGGAAATTTGTGTGAGGCCAGTGATGCCACACTTTCCCACACAAAAATGTGTGAAAAAAGTGATTTTTTTCAGCTAAAATTGAGGTTTGCAGGGATTCTGGGTAAGAGAGGTTGGGGGATCCATGCAAGCCATACCTCCTGGAAGCCCCGGGTGTCTACTTTTCAGAAATGTGTGTGTTTGGTAGGTTTCCCTAGGTGCCGGCAGAGCTAGGGTTCACAAACTACAGCTAGGCACTTTGCCAAAAAGGGTCATTTTTCACTGCGAAATTGAGGTGTGACCACGTTGCGTTTTGCGCCATTTCCTGTCGCAGGCACTAGGCTGACCCACACAAGTGAGGTACCATTTTTCTCATAAGACTTTGGGGAACGCAGGGTGGGTGGAAATTTGTGGATCCACGCAGATTCCAGAACTTTCCACCACAGAAATGTGGGGAAAATGTGGTTTTTTTGACAATTTATTAGGTTTGCAAGGGATTCTGGGTAACAGAACCTGGGGGGAGGCAATCAAATCACCCCATCCTGGATTCCCCTGGGTGTCTAGTTTTCAAAAATGTATAGGTTTGCTAGGTTTCCCTAGGTGCCGGCAGAGCTAGGGTTCAAAAACTACAGCTAGGCACTTTGCCAACAAAGGGTCATTTTTCAATGCAAAATTGAGGTGTGACCACGTTGCGTTTTGCGCCGTTTCCTGTCGCAGGCACTAGGCCGACCCACACAAGTGAGGTACCATTTTTCTCGTAAGACTTTGGGGAACACGGGGTGGGTGGAAATTTGTGGATCCACGCAGATTCCAGAACTTTCCACCACAGAAATGTGGGGAAAATGTGGTTTTTTTGACAATTTTTTATGTTTGCAAGGGATTCTGGGTAACAGAATCTGGTGGGAGGCAGTCAAGTCACCCCATCCTGGATTCCCCTGGGTGTCTAGTTTTCAAAAATGTATAGGTTTGCTAGGTTTCCCTAGGTGCCGGCAGAGCTAGGGTTCAAAAACTACAGCTAGGCACTTTGCCAAAAAAGGGTCATTTTTCACTGCGAAATTGAGGTGTGACCACGTTGCGTTTTGCGCCGTTTCCTGTCGCAGGCACTAGGCCGACCCACACAAGTGAGGTACCATTTTTCTCGTAAGACTTTGGGGAACGCGGGTGGGTGGAAATTTGTGAAGCACGCAGATTCCAGAACTTTCCACCACAGAAATGTGGGGAAAATGTGTTTTTTTTGACAATTTTTTAGGTTTGCAAGGGATTCTGGGTAACAGAACCTGGGGGAGGCAGTCAAGTCACCCCATCCTGGATTCCCCTGGGTGTCTAGTTTTCAAAAATTTGTAGGTTTGCTAGGTTTCCCTAGGTGCCGGCAGAGGTAGGGTTCAAAAACTACAGCTAGGCACTTTGCCAAAAAAGGGTCATTTTTCACTGCGAAATTGAGGTGTGACCACGTTGCATTTTGCGCCGTTTCCTGTCGTGGGCACTAGGCCGACCCACACAAGTGAGGTACCATTTTTCTCGTAAGACTTTGGGGAACGCGGGGTGGGCGGAAATTTGTGGATCCACGCAGATTCCAGAACTTTCCACCACAGAAATGTGGGGGAAATGTGGTTTTTTGGACAATTTTTTAGGTTTGCAAGGGATTCTGGGTAACAGAACCTGGTGGAAGGCAGTCAAGTCACCCCATCCTGGATTCCCCTGGGTGTCTAGTTTTCAAAAATGTATAGGTTTGCTAGGTTTCCCTAGGTGCCGGTAGAGGTAGGGTTCAAAAACTACAGCTAGTCACTTTGCAAAAAAAGGGTCATTTTTCACTGCGAAATTGAGGTGTGACCACGTTGCGTTTTGCGCCGTTTCCTGTCGCGGGCACTAGGCCGACCCACACAACTGAGGTACCATTTTTCTCGGAAGACTTTGGGGAACGCGGGGTGGGTGGAAATTTGTGGATCCACGCAGATTCCAGAACTTTCTACCACAGAAATGTGGGGAAAATGTGGTTTTTTTGACACTTTTTTAGGTTTGCAAGGGATTCTGGGTAACAGAACCTGGTGGGAGGCAGTCAAGTCACCCCATCCTGGATTCCCCTGGGTGTCTAGTTTTCAAAAATGTATAGGTTTGCTAGGTTTCCCTAGGTGCCGGCAGAGCTAGGGTTCAAAAACTACAGCTAGGCACTTTGCCAAAAAAGGGTCATTTTTCACTGCGAAATTGAGGTGTGACCACGTTGCGTTTTGTGCCGTTTCCTGTCACAGGCACTAGGCCAACCCACACAAGTGAGGTACCATTTTTCTCGTAAGACTTTGGGGAACGCGGGGTGGGTGGAAATTTGTGGATCCACGCAGATTCCAGAACTTTCCACCACAGAAATGTGGGGAAAATTTGTTTTTTTGGACAATTTTTCAGGTTTGCAAGGGATTCTGGGTAACAGAACCTGGTGGGAGGCAGTCAAGTCACCCCATCCTGGATTCCCCTGGGTGTCTAGTTTTCAAAAATGTATAGGTTTGCTAGGTTTCCCTAGGTGCCGGCAGAGGTAGGGTTAAAAAACTACAGCTAGGCACTTTGCCAAAAAAGGGTCATTTTTCACTGCGAAATTGAGGTGTGACCACGTTGCGTTTTGCGCCGTTTCCTGTCGTGGGCACTAGGCCGACCCACACAAGTGAGGTACCATTTTTCTCGTAAGACTTTGGGGAACACGGGGTGGGTAGAAATTTGTGGATCCACGCAGATTCCAGAACTTTCCACCACCGAAATGTGGGGAAAATGTGTTTTTTTGGACAATATTTTAGGTTTGCAAGGGATTCTGGGTAACAGAACCTGGTGGGAGGCAGTCAAGTCACCCCATCCTGGATTCCCCTGGGTGTCTAGTTTGTAAAAATGTATAGGTTTGCTAGGTTTCCCTAGGTGCCGGCAGAGGTAGGGTTCAAAAACTACAGCTAGGCACTTTGCAAAAAAAGGGTCATTTTTCACTTCGAAATTGAGGTGTGACCACGTTGCGTTTTGCTCCGTTTCCTGTCGCGGGCACTAGGCCGACCCACACAAGTGAGGTACCATTTTTCTCGGAAGACTTTGGGGAACGCGGGGTGGGTAGAAATTTGTGGATCCACGCAGATTCCAGAACTTTCTACCACAGAAATGTGGGGAAAATGTGTTTTTTTTGACAAATTTTTAGGTTTGCAAGGGATTCTGGGTAACAGAACCTGGTGGGAGGCAGTCAAGTCACCCCATCCTGGATTCCCCTGGGTGTCTAGTTTTTAAAAATGTATAGGTTTGCTAGGTTTCCCTAGGTGCCGGCAGAGCTAGGGTTCAAAAACTACAGCTAGGCACTTTGCCAAAAAAGGGTCATTTTTCACTGCGAAATTGAGGTGTGACCACGTTGCGTTTTGCGCCGTTTCCTGTCGCAGGCACTAGGCCGACCCACACAAGTGAGGTACCATTTTTCTCGTAAGACTTTGGGGAACGCGGGTGGGTGGAAATTTGTGGATCCACGCAGATTCCAGAACTCTCCACCACAGAAATGTGGGGAAAATGTGGTTTTTTTGATAATTTTTAGGTTTGCGAGGGATTCTGGGTAACAGAACCTGGTGGGAGGCAGTCAAGTCACCCCATCCTGGATTCCCCTGGGTGTCTAGTTTTAAAAAATGTATAGGTTTGCTACGTTTCCCTAGGTGCCGGCAGAGCTAGGGTTAAAAAACTACAGCTAGGCACTTTGCCAAAAAAGGGTCATTTTTCACTGCGAAATTGAGGTGTGACCACGTTGGGTTTTGCACCGTTTCCTGTCGCAGGCACTAGGCCGACCCACACAAGTGAGGTACCATTTTTCTCGTAAGACTTTGGGGAACACGGGGTAGGTAGAAATTTGTGGATCCACGCAGATTACAGAACTTTCCACCACAGAAATGTGGGGAAAATGTGGTTTTTTTGACAATTTTTTAGGTTTGCGAGGAATTCTGGGTAACGGAACCTGGTGGGAGGCAGTCAAGTCACCCCATCCTGGATTCCCCTGGGTGTCTAGCTTCCAAAAATTTATAGGTTTGCTAGGTTTCCCTAGGTGCCGGCAGAGCTAGGGTTAAAAAACTACAGCTAGGCACTTTGCAAAAAAAGGGTCATTTTTCACTGTGAAAATGTGGTGCGTCCACGTTGCGTTTTGCGCTGCTTCCTGTCGCGGGCACTAGGCCTACCCACACAAGTGAGGTACCATTGTTTTCGGAAAACCTTGGGGAACGCGGGGTGGGTAGAATTTTGTGGATCCACGCAGATTACAGAACTTTCCACCACAGAAATGTGGGGAAAATGTGGTTTTTTTGACAATTTTGTAGGTTTGCGAGGAATTTTGGGTAACGGAACCTGGTGGGAGCCAGTCAAGTCACCCCGTCCTGAATTCCCCTGGGTGTCTAGTTTTCAAAAATGTATAGGTTTGCTAGGTTTCCCTAAGTGCCCGCAGAGCTAGGGTTCAAAAACTACAGCTAGGCACTTTTCAAAAAAGGGTAATTTTTCATTGTGAAAATGTGGTACGTCCACGTTGCATTTTGAGCCATTTCCTGTTGTGGGCACAAGGCCTACCCACACAAGTGAAGTACCATTTTTATCGGGAGACTTAGGGTAACACAGAATTGTAGAGCAACTGTTATTACCCATTGACTTTCGATGCATTTCTGCCTTCCAAATGAAAGACAATGTGTAAAAAATAAGTCATTTTGAAAAATGACTGATAATTCTCATGCTAGTATGGGTACTCCCAATTTCGGAAATGTGCAAATATCTACTGTTTCTAAAATCTACATTTTGTTCCCATTTCAGAAATACATAGGTGTCTTTCATAACAATTTTTCCATGTATACATTTTCCCAAAATAATTGCTATATACCCGGTACATAATAAAAACCATTGCAAGATGCTGCTCAGTTATTGGCTCTGGGTTCGTCGGGTTCTTGGTGAACCTACAAGTCCTATATATCCCCACAACCAGAAAGGTCCAGCGGATATAACGGTATATTGCTTTCAAATAGCTGTCATAATTAGAAGAAGTTACAGGTGAAAACGTTGACACAAATGGCTGTTTTTTTCAACTAATTTTCAATTTTTCCTTCATTTAACTGAAAGTTTCTATAAGGAAAACTTTAAGGATCTACACAAATGACCCCTTGCTGAATTCAGAATTTTGTCTACTTTTCAGAAATGTATGGCTTTTCAGGATCCATTATTGGTTTCATACCCATTTCTACCATTAACTGGAAGGAGGTTGAAAGCATAAAAAATAGCAAAAATAGGCTATGTCCCAGAAAAATGCCAAAACTGTGTAAAAAAGTTGGTTTTCTGACAAAAGTCTGCTTGTCCCTGAAAGCTGGGAAGATGGTGATTTCAGCACCACAACCCCTTTTTGATGCCATTTGCAGGGAAAAAACAAGACGCTTTCATCTGTAGCCCTTTTTTCGCATTTTTCCCAAAAAAACAACATTTTGCTGTATTTTGGCTAATTTCTGGGTCCCCTACAGTGGAATCCACAAACCCTGGGTACCTTTACAATCCCCATGATGTTAGAAAAAAAGGACGCAAATTTGGCGTGGATACCTTATGTGGTCAAAAAGTTACAGGGGCCTAAGCGCGCACTACCCCAAATAGCCAAAAAAAAGCTTAGCACAGGGGGGGAAAAGGCCTAGCAGTGAAGGGGTTAAAAAACCTTACAAATTCACTGAAAAAACCATAGGTTTTAGGGACAGTTATAGTTAGTTGGACATTTCACTCGTACAAAACCATAGAAATTCCCCCGTTATAGTTAGTTTAGCTAACTATAACTCGCGCCCCCGCAATGCACTGCTGATGACGTCACATATTACATCACTCATGACATGGTCAGTGACATCACTGATGACATCACTGATGACATCTCAAATGACTTCACTGATGACATCACTGATGACATCATCCATGTGATCATTTGATGCATCTTCTCACACCCTAATATAACCTTTGAAACACCCACTCTAAATTACAGACTGCCATTCTCAAAACCATAGACACTCCAACACCAATAACTACATACCCACTAACTGATTCTTAGGTCTAGACACACATCCACTCACTCACCCGTACAGTCACTCATACTTATGGTCACTCAGTACAGGACTATCATATGCACTCATACACCTACATAGACACTCACACACCGCCACTCATCCATAGAGGTACTCACACACCTAGTCAGTCATGCAAATAATTAATCACACTGCCATTTACTCACCTATACAGTTATACACACACCAGCTCACTTACTCATACAAATACTAGCACATTCTTACGCTCTTATACAATCACTGATACAAGTACACACTCATCCATACAGCCACTCTCACAATCACACACTCTCACTTATAGCCATTTATAAACTCCAACACACATATATACAGCCTTTCACATATGTAGTTACTCACACATGTACCACTGAGATATACATTCACTCACTAACACACCCATACACACACTCACCCACCCATACAGTCTATAACAGATGCACTCTTGAAACCATGCACCCAGTGAATCACCCACTCACACATCTATGCACAGAGTCACACACACCCCACCCACACAAACACTCAGGCACCCATACAGATACTCAGACAACCAATCAATAACCCATGTAGACACTCATGTAGCTATTCGCAAACTCATGCAGCCGCTTACACACCAACTGACAGACGGATAGGCATTCACACAGTTTTGTCACTAACCCTTGCATTCAGTAAGATACGTTTAATCACTCACTTATAGAGTCAGTCACGCACCTACTAAATCCTTCATCCACACACTTATACACCCACTCATTCTTCAATACACCTTTCCCTATATATATTAAACATATTTAAACTTTGCAGAAACACACAGTCACTGGATGATGTCATCAGTGATGTCATTTGAAATGTCATCAGTGATGTCATCAGTGATGTCACTGACCATGTCATGAGTGATGTAATAAGTGACGTCATCAGCAGTGCATTGCGGGGGCGCGAGTTATAGTTAGCTAAACTAACTATAACGGGGGAATTTCTATGGTTTTGTACGAGTGAAATGTCCAACTAACTATAACTGTCCCTAAAACCTATGGTTTTTTCAGTGAATATATATATGTATACATACATACATACATATACATACATATATATATATATATATATATTATCTACTGGCGGTCGCCAGTAGATAGTTATAGTTAGGACCTATTTTCCATAGGAAATCCACACCATTCTATTTGAAATAACGTTGGCGCCGGTTGACGAATCTTCGCAAAATTTTCCAACTTGTTGGGGCGCTCCGGTCCGCTCCTATCCTGAAAGTCTCGGGGTGATTCGGCAAGCGGGGGCCGAGAAAAAAGGCGGGTCCCAAAACGTGTTTTCCCCATGCAATTTTCCATAGGAACCTTTAGTCGCAGCTACAGCCCGAACTGCTGAACGGAATTACACCAAATTTGCCAAAAAGGTAGCCCTTGCTTCAGGGTCGTGCCTTTTGCTTAAATGGTGTAAATCCGTTCAGTAGTTCCTGAGAAATTTGAAAAAGAAAACACATATATATCTGGGCGGAGCCTAACCACACATGTCATCGTGAGATCTGATTGGCTGTCAGCACTTCATCCTGGAATTGCTGGCAGCCATCTTGGGACCAATATAAATGATAGTACCCCATTGAAATGCATTGTAGTGAATCGAAAATTTTGAGGGTTACCAAAAGGAGAACTATAAAGGGTGATAACAGACTTTAGTTACATTAGAATTCATTTGTTGATGGTACCATACTAATTTCAGGAATTGTGGTGTGTTCTAAGGTGATTTTACCCTGTGAAAAACCTTCTGCTGGGATATCATGAATCATGTTTGAGAGAAAACTATTTTCACATGCTTGTCCCATACAGTTTTGGAAGGTGCTCCAGAAGCTAAAATGAGAGCATATTTTCTGTAAATTCACATTATCTTTCTCAGTCATGTGAGAATGAAGTCTGACATTCTCAGTAAAACATGTACATCCAACAAGGGCAGAGACTGTCAGTTGATTCCTTTGTGTTCTACTGCAGCTTCCCAGAGTGTTCTAAAGAACAACTAGAGTGCTAACAGCCTTACTTATGACAAAAGTATGGCACAACTGAAGCCATCTTGATTGGAATAAACTGGTAACACTTAAAACATTTAATTTAAAAAGGAACAAAATGGTATTCTAATGCGAATTCTTGAGCCGAGCTATTTTAAGAAAACAAGGTTTAAAGTTATTGGGGCTATGTTTTCAGTCTGGCGGAAAATTCGGCGCAAATGGTCAATTCCGAATATTAATTTTTATACGCCTTTTAATGCTGTCCGAGTTTTGCCCCCTATTTTTCAGGATCAGTTTATTTTCAGAAGGCAGTTGTTGGGTCTGCGGGATATAGGCGACTTAGGTTCTGGTGGGCAGTTGGCCTCTTTTTCTTTTTTAAGAGACAAGTTTCATTTAAATATTCATGACTTTTTCAAATACCTTCAGATTAGAAGTTTTGTTGATAAATATCAACATGATACAATGTTTGATAAGCACACCATAATTGAATTAATTCAAAGGAGGGCTAGAATAGGTATAATTTATCAATGTCTGCTATCTGATTTTTGGATGACCTTGATTTACAGAATTCTAAGTGGGTGGGTAAATTGGGTAAGACTGGGGTGAATATAAGGCCCGCATTGAAATTAGCAAGCTATGTTTTAGTTTCTGGCAGTTTACGGACTCAAAGCTATATGGCAATGTTTGACTTATACTATACACCGGCGAAAATTGCAAAGTGGGGGGGCCGGAGGGGCGATTGTTGTGCTAGATGTGGGCTTCAAGCAGCTGACGCTGTACATATGTTTTACTCCTGTCCAAGACTAGGGCAATTTTTGTATGAAGTGGAGGGTTTCTTAAATTCGAGGCTTAATATCCCGGTTACCATCTCTTCGGAGATGGTAATAATGGGGTGTGAAGGCACTGGGATGGTTAAAAGGACGAGATATACCTCTGCTTTTTTGTTTGTAGTCATGGCTATGATTCGTTTATGTATTACTTCACAATGGTTAAGCCATGAAGCCCCTACGTTCTTTAATTGGAGAGCTAGGATGTTAGCTTTATATAATTTGGAGTCTTCAGTTTTTTTATTAAGGGGGAGAAGGCGGCGGGAGTTAGCCTCTAAGGTCTGGGCTCCGTTAGAGGAATGGTTAAAGCAATGATCCTCAGCTCTGTCTGTTGTATCTCATTCCTTTTTCTCTTTATGGTCTTTTTTCAGGTTTTTTTCTTTATTAGCCTTTTATCCTTTTTTTCTTTCTTTTTCTTTACACTGCATGTATCATGTGTCTGGTTTTTGTATATGAGTATCCGTATCGGCTTTGTATGTTTTTGTAAATATGGCTTATCATGACTTGTTTTGTTTTCTAAAATAAAAAAATATTTAAAAAAAATAAAAATGAACAAAATGATGGGGTTCATTTTGTCATAGAAATTATGGTTAGTGCTGTAGAAAGAAAAATTAGGACATGTTTCAAGTGTGGTCTCAAATATCTTCCTGTTATATTTCAACAGGAGCAGCCTGTCAGTTGATGCCTTTGTGTTCTACTGCAGCTTCCCAGAGTGTACTAAAGAACAACTAGAGCGCTAACAGTCTTACTTATGACAAAATTAAGGCACACCTGAAGCCATCTTGATTGGAATAAAATGGTAACACTTAAAACATTTAATTTAAAAAGGAACAAAATGAGGGGTTCATTTTGCCATAGAAATTATGGTTAGTGCTGTAGAAAGAAAAATTAGGACATGTTTTAAGTGAGATCTCAAATATCTTCCTGTTATATTTCAACAGGAGCAGCCTGTCAGTTGATGCCTTTGTGTTCTACTGCAGCTTCCGAGAGTGTTCTAAAGAACAACTAGAGTGCTAACAGCCTTACTTATGACAAAATTATGGCACACCTGAAGCCATCTTGATTGGAATAAACTGGTAACACTTAAAACATTTAATTTAAAAAGGAACAAAATGATGGGGTTCATTTTGTCATAGAAATTATGGTTAGTGCTGTAGAAAGAAAAATTAGGACATGTTTCAAGTGTGATCTCAAATATCTTCCTGTTATATTTCAACAGGAGCAGCCTGTCAGTTGATGCCTTTGTGTTCTACTGCAGCTTCCCAGAGTGTTCTAAAGAACAACTAGAGCGCTAACAGTCTTACTTATGACAAAACTATGGCACACCTGAAGCCATCTTGATTGGAATAAACTGGTAACTCTTAAAACATTTAATTTAAAAAGGAACAAAATGAGGGGGTTCATTTTGTCATAGAAATTATGGTTAGTGCTGTAGAAAGAAAAATAGGACATGTTTTAAGTGAGATCTCAAATATCTTCCTGTTATATTTCAACAGGAGCAGCCTGTCAGTTGATGCCTTTGTGTTCTACTGCAGCTTCCCAGAGTGTTCTAAAGAACAACTAGAGCGCTAACAGTCTTACTTATGACAAAAGTATGGCACACCTGAAGCCATCTTGATTGGAATAAACTGGTAACACTTAAAACATTTAATTTAAAAAGGAACAAAATTAGGGGTTCATTTTGCCATAGAAATTATAGTTAGTGCTGTAGAAAGAAAAATAAGTGCTAAAACACTACCCCCAGCACGACACCCTACACTACCCAAACATAACTGCACTACCCTAAACCCTAAAACACTACCACCAGCACGACTCCCTACACTACCCAAACACCACTGCACTACACTAAACCCTAAATATACCCCCAGCATGACCACCCACACTACACAAACACCACTGCACTACCCTATACCTTAAAACACAACCCCCTACACTACACAAACACGACTGCACTACCCTAAACCCTAAAACACTACCCATAGCATGACCCCTTCACTACACAAACACCACTGCACTGCCATAAACCCTAAAACACTACCCCAGCACTACCCCTACACTACCCAAACACCACTGCACTAACATAAAACCTAAAACACTACCCCCAGCACAACCCCCTACACTACACAAACAACACTGCACTACCCTAAACCCTAAAACACTACCCCCAGCACGACTCCCTACACTACCCAAACACCACTGCACTACCCTAAACCCTAAATCTACCCCCAGCACGACCCCTACACTACCCAAACACCACTGCACTACCCTAAACCATAAAACACTACCCCCAGCATGACCCTCTACACTACACAAACACCACTGCACTACCCTAAACCCTAAAACACTACCACCAGCATGACCCCCTACACTACTCAAACACCACTGCACTACCATAAACCCTAAAACACTACCCCAGCATGACCCCCTACACTACCCATACACCACTGCACTACCCTAAACCCTAAAACACTACCACCAGCATGACCCCCTACACTACTGCACTACCCTAAACCCTAAAACACTAGCCCCAGCATGACCCCCTACACTACCCAAACACCACTGCACTACCCTAAACCCTAAAACACTACCCCCAGCACGACCCCCTACACCACCCAAACACCACTGCACTACCCTAAACCCTAGAAAAGAAACCCCCACCCCATGCCCAATCCCCCTTACCTCTCACTCCTCATGGTTCCTCTCTCCTCGTGGTTCCTGCTTCACGTCATCTCTGAGGGGCGGTGCACATCGTTGTTTGGAAACAGAACAGCCTCTGTTTCCTTACAACGACATGGATCGTCTACATGTTTTAGAACGCATGGTCATTTACCATACATACCTTTACAACAAAATTCGTTGTAAAGGCATGCGTGGTAAATGACCATGCGTTCTAAAAAATGCGTAGTAATGACTTTGTGATGTACAACGCATGCGTGGTAATGCATGCATTGTAATGGTATCGCAAAGTAAAAAGTCGTTGTAACAGCTGTTTACCGATCGAAGCTGGCCCCTGTTCTTCAGTGAGACGTTTATTTGATTAATTAGGAGGAAGGAATGTGGTTTTTTTACCGAAAAGTGCATTCCCGGCTGTTGTATTGTGAAAGTGTCCGCGTGGCCTGGTTTCACTTCCGGTGAGAGAGTGGAAGAGTCTGTTTGGATCTAAAGGAGTTCTGTTGTTGGACGGGGCCGGCGCGACATGTCATCAGAAAACATAGCTAATGGAAAGCGTCCTCCCTGAAGTGTGGAGCAGTGCCATGAGAGGTCAACAAGTGTGCGTCCCACCGCAGTATGACCGTACCGCGTGACCCATGTGCCGCCTCCAGGGTACGGGAGACAGAAGCGGCATCGCAGGTCTTCTTGTAGACCGTTGTAGCACTAATTCTACATTTTGGTACTAGGGCATTTTAACTTCGTTGTTCCTGCCAGATACAAAGAGAAGATCCTGTGTTATTCAGTGCCCTCGTTACCTTTTTGTGGGTTGTGGTGCTTGTCACTTCGCTGCCCCGCCGGTGCACACGACTGGGCACCCCACCTCGTGTGCCATCTGCAGGGCCTCTGCCCTCGGATCACTGGTTTCGGTTTCTGGAGTGGCAACATAAATAGTTGCTCCCAAAGGACTAGCCTGAACACTTAGGTGAATATCCCCTGCACCAGCATTCCACGGAAATTCTTTCCTAGCTCTCCCACGTCAACGAGCACGGCTCCGCTCGCGACACCGTATGACGTCATCGGAGCCATAAGAGGACCTCGTCGGCGTGCTGACGTCAGTTCCACCCATTTTTTCCGTGCCACCAAGGCAAACAGGGGACCGAGACATTTTCACATGTATACATAGTATTATAAATATATATATATTCACTGAAAAAACCATAGGTTTCAGGCACGTTATAGTTAGAAATTAGCATTTAAAAACCTTAGAAATTCACTGAAAAACCATAGGTTTCAGGCACGTTATAGTTAGAAATTAGCATTTAAAAAACCTTAGAAATTCACAGAAAAAACCATAGGTTTCAGGGGCGTTATAGCTAGTTGGACATTTTACTCGTACAAAACCATAGAAATTCCCCCGTTATAGTTAGTTCAGCTAACTATAACTCGCGCGCCCGCAATGCACTGCTGATGACGTCACATATTACATCACTCATGACATGGTCAGTGACATCACTCATGACATCACTCATGACATCACTCATGACATCATCCAGTGAATGTGTGTTTTTCTGAAAATTAAATATGTTTTATATATGTATATCTCAAGGTCGATGGAAGAATAAATGGGTATATAAGTGTCTAAATGGATGATTGTTTTTGTAAAATTGATTGTATAACTGACTAAGTGTATCTTAGTGAATACATGGGTTAGTGAGTAATGTTTAAATATGAAAATATCTGTATCAGTCTCTCACTTTGTGTATAAGTGGCTGCATGGGTTGGTGAGTAGCTACATGAGTGTCTATATGGGTTATTAGTTGGTTTTTTGAGTATCAGTATGAGTGTCTGAGTGTCTGTATGGTTCGGTGGGGGTATTACTTAGTGCATAGATGCATGAATGAGTGACTCACTGTTTGTATGTGTTGAAGACAGCATGTGTGCAGGACTGTATAGGTGGATGAGTATGTGTATGGGTGTGTTAGTGAGTGAATGACTGTCTCAATAGTGTCTTTATGAGTAACTACATATGTTTTAAACTAGTATATGTGAGTATTGGTGTATATAAGTGAGTATATGTGAGAGTGAGAGATTGGAAGAGTTCCTGTACAAATAAGTAGGTGTTTCTATAAGTGATTGTTTAAGAGAGTAAGTATGTGTAAGTTTCTGTAGAAGTAATTGTGGTAGTGTGTGTATAACTGTATAGGCAAGTTAATGGATGTTTGATACTTTGTTTGCATGTGTGACTATGTGTGTGAGTAACTCTATGGATGAGTGGCGGTGTGTAACAGGATGTATAGGTGTATGAGTACATATGATGAGTGAGTACATGTATGAGTGACTGTATAGGGACTGTTGGTGAATGAGTGGATGTGTGTGTAGATCTTGGAATTAATGAATAGGTGTGTTGTAACTGGTATTGGTATGTCCATTGTTTTGAAAATGTTAGTTTGTATTTTTGAGTGTGTGTATCAAAGGTTATATTAGGGTGAGAGGAGGTCTGCCACTCTATCACAAGGATGATGTCATCAGTGATGTCATCAGTGATGTCATTTGAGATGTCATCAGTGATGTCATGTGTGATGTCACTGACCATGTCATGAGTGATGTAATATGTGACGTCAGCAGCAGTGCATTGTGGGACGCGCGAGTTATAGTTAGCTGAACTAACTATAACGGGGAATTTCTATGGTTTTGTACGAGTGAAATGTCCAACTAACTATAACGCCCCTGAAACCTATGGTTTTTTCAGTGAATTTCTAAGGTTTTTTAAATGCTAATTTCTAACTATAACGTGCCTGAAACCTATGGTTTTTTCAGTGAATTTCTAAGGTTTTTTAAATGCTAATTTCTAACTATAACGTGCCTGAAACCTATGGTTTTTTCAGTGAATTTCTAAGGTTTTTTAAATGCTAATTTCTAACTATAACGTGCCTGAAACCTATGGTTTTTTCAGTGAATATATATATATTTATTATACTATGTATACATGTGAAAATGTCTCGGTCCCCTGTTTGCCTCGGTGGCACGGAAAAAATGGGTGGAACTGACGTCAGCACGCCAACGAGGTCCTCTTATGGCTCCGATGACGTCATACGGTGTCGCGAGCGGAGCCGTGCTCGTTGACGTGGGAGAGCTAGGAAAGAATTTCCGTGGAATGCTGGTGCAGGGGATATTCACCTAAGTGTTCAGGCTAGTCCTTTGGGAGCAACTGTTTATGTTGCCACTCCAGAAACCGAAACCAGTGATCCGAGGGCAGAGGCCCTGCAGATGGCACACGAGGTGGGGTGCCCAGTCGTGTGCACCGGCGGGGCAGCGAAGTGACAAGCACCACAACCCACAAAAAAGGTAACGAGGGCACTTAATAACACAGGATCTTCTCTTTGTATCTGGCAGGAACAACAAAGTTAAAATGCCCTAGTACCAAAATGTAGAATTAGTACTACAACGGTCTTCAAGAGGACCTGCGATGCCCCTTCTGTCTCCCGTACCCTGGAGGCGGCACATGGGTCACGCGGTACGGTCATACTGCGGTGGGACGCACACTCGTCGACCTCTCATGGCACTGCTCCACACTTCAGGGAGGACGCTTTCCATTAGCTATGTTTTCTGATGACATGTCGCGCCGGCCCCGTCCAACAACAGAACTCCTTTAGATCCAAACAGACTCTTCCACTCTCTCACCGGAAGTGAAACCAGGCCACGCGGACACTTTCACAATACAACAGCCGGGAATGCACTTTTCGGTAAAAAACACATTTCTTCCTCCTAATTAATCAAATAAATGACTCACTGAAGAACAGGGGCCAGCTTCGATCGGTAAACAGCCGTTACAACTACTTTTTACTTTGCGATACCATTACAACGCATGCATTACCACGCATGCGTTGTACATCACGAAGTCATTACTACGCATTTTTTAGAACGCATGGTCATTTACCATGCATGCCTTTACAACGAATTTTGTTGTAAAGGTATGTATGGTAAATGACCATGCGTTCTAAAAAACATGTAGACGATCCATGTCGTTGTAAGGAAACAGAGGCTGTTCCGTTTCCTCACAACGACATGCACCGCCCCTCAGAGATGACGTGAAGCAGGAACCACGAGGAGAGAGGACCATGAGGAGTGAGAGGTAAGGGGGATTGGGCAAGGGGTGGTTTTTTTTTTCTAGGGTTTAGGGTAGTGCAGTGGTGTTTGGGTGGTGTAGGGGGTCGTGCTGGGGTAGTGTTTTAGGGTTTAGGGTAGTGCAGTGGTGTTTGGGTAGTGTAGGGGGTCGTGCTGGGGGTAGTGTTTTAGGGTTTAGGGTAGTGCAGTAGTGTAGGGGTCGTGCTGGGGGTAGTGTTTTGGGGTTTAGGGTAGTGCAGTGGTGTATGGGTAGTGTATGGGGTCGTGCTGGGGTAGTGTTTTAGGGTTTAGGGTAGTGCAGTGGTGTTTGAGTAGTGTAGGGGGTCATGCTGGTGGTAGTGTTTTAGGGTTTAGGGTAGAGCAGTGGTGTTTGTGTAGTGTAGGGGGTCATGCTGGGGGTAGTGTTTTATGTTTTAGGGTAGTGCAGTGGTGTTTGGGTAGTGTAGGGGTTGTGCTGGGGGTAGATTTAGGGTTTAGGGTAGTGCAGTGGTGTTTGGGTAGTGTAGGGAGTCGTGCTGGGGTAGTGTTTTAGGGTTTAGGGTAGTGCAGTGGTGTTTGTGTATTGTAGGGGGTTGTGCTGGGGGTAGTGTTTTAGGGTTTATGTTAGTGCAGTGGTGTTTGGGTAGTGTAGGGGTAGTGCTGGGGTAGTGTTTTAGGGTTTAGGGCAGTGCAGTGGTGTTTGTGTAGTGAAGGGGTCATGCTGTGGGTAGTGTTTTAGGGTTTAGGGTAGTGCAGTCGTGTTTGTGTAGTGTAGGGGGTCGTGTTTTAGGGTATAGGGTAGTGCAGTTGTGTTTGGGTAGTGTAGGGGGTCATGCTGGGGTTAGTGTTGTAGGGTTTAGGGTAGTGCAGTGGTGTTTGGGTAGTGTAGGGGGTCGTGCTGGGGGTAGTGTTTTAGGGTTTAGGGTAGTGCAGTGGTGTTTGTGTAGTGTGGGAGGTCATGCTGGGGGTATATTTAGGGTTTAGTGTAGTGCAGTGGTGTTTGGGTAGTGTAGGGAGTCATGCTGGGGGTAGTGTTTTAGGGTTTAGGGTAGTGCAGTGGTGTTTGGGTAGTGTAGGGAGTCGTGCTGGTGGTAGTGTTTTAGGGTTTAGGGTAGTGCAGTTATGTTTGGGTAGTGTATGGTGTCGTGCTGGGGGTAGTGTTTTAGGGTTTAGGTTAGTGCAGTGGTGTTTGGGTAGTGGAGGGGGTAGTGTTTTAGGGTTTAGGGTAGTGCGCCCAACCAGCCACAATATCCGTGGACAAAGGGGATCCTGACTCTTTGGAACGCTCCGTCAATTGAATAATTTGGGTCAAGGGCCCTACCACGTCCAAGACCTATCAATTCCTTTCTTGGGATCCCTCATATACTTGGAGAAAAAGGTACATAGTTTCTCATCAATTTCAGGCGTGTGTGCCACCTTCCCCTTCAGTGAGGGCCTGGGGCATTCTCCCTCATCCTATTCCTGACCTCCCTTTCAAGGGGTTGATGGATTTTCCCCACCACATACTCTGCCACTTTGGCATCAGGTGTCCACTCTGCCGATCTAGGATGGTAAATTTGGGTAGGCTCGAACATGTCCGAGTGGACCCCGTCCCCAACCGGGGACTGAGAGGAGTGGGACTCTGGACGCCAGGGACGCCCCGAGTCCTTATCCTCATCGGAGGAGAAATCGTCCTCCAATACACCCTCTCCCTCTAAGGGAAACCCGCCGTCGGGGTCTACAATAGTGGTGACAGTGTCGCAATTTTCTCCAGGCCCCTCCTCCTCCCGGCAGGGTGCATGTTCTAGCGTTCGCGCACTCTTGAGGAAGGTCTCCATAAGTTTATCAAATGCTTCCAAGTGCCCCGCGTTATGCTTAACGGCCCTTTTATTCCCCATCTGGGAGCTACTTGGACCCGCCACCACCAGATCTGGGTCACTGAACACCCCAGGGATGCTTTTCGCCAGCTTATCAACCTGATCCCTAAGAGGAGCCAGTGCCCTAGAAATAGCCAGAGAGAGGGCTTGGTCCACTGCTGGAGGGAGAAGTTGGGGGCCATTCCTCCTCCACTTCCTGGTAGGAGGAGTAAAAATGGTCTTCTGGAGAAGACATGATAGCAGAGGGTGTGAGCACAGAACAAATGCCCTTAAAATCCTTAAGACAGCCCCTCGCCGGTGCTCCAACAGCTGGGCTTTCCCCGAAGCTGTTATAAGAATAGACTGAGGCGCAATACCAATTACCACCACCAGGTGGCGCTGGTCACTAACGTGGCCGTGTGGGGAAATCACCGCGTAGCGGTGTCAAAATTAGGCGAGGGTTGGTCGGGAATCAAGCGGACACTAAAGGAGTGACCGGATTCCCAAACGCGCGTAAAGACCAGCGGGAGCGCTCGACGGAGCTGCCTCGCTTGGACCAGACGCGCCTGACAGGATCTTACCGCGCGCAGAGCACACAGCGGGAGAAACTGCGAGGGGGAGAACGCGCTCGGGCAAGAGCCTGCTGCGCAGGGAATATGAAACAATACCAAGGCAATAATGCTAATAACGTGCACAAGAAACCGCTATACAAACAGCAACAACGTCAGATTAAGCCAAGAATGTAAGGAATGCACTTAACTGACGAGCAGTGAAGAAAGAGGAAGCGGAAGGGACGTCACAATATTATATACGATGGACTGTGATATGATTGGACTATAGTTGCCTTGGAGACTACCCCCTAATGGTTCATGGGTTGTGTAGTCTTTTGTTTAATGATTGTTGTGTTACGTTTTCTTTGAACTGCTATGCAAATAAAGTGAGGAAAGATATGCATAATCCTCGCCTCCATCCTGCCATAGAATTCATTAAACTTTATTTGATCTGATTTAGAAACATAGATCATAAAAGTGTACATAAAAACAGTAAATCCTCTTTCCTAATACAATACAGTGAGAATTAATTAAAACCAGTAGGTAAAAACGGGTGTCACAAAGCCCGGTTCAGAGCACCTTCAGGTTAACAGAATCGTAAAGTTCAATGTTTCGCAAGATCAATCTCATGTACTTCGTGCAAAATACGCAATAAGGGGTCCAAGTAAGATGTAACGCTCCAATACCTGACCAGTTTGCACTATATAAAACTGCAGAAAAACTCAAAATAAAAAGTGTTTTGCACACTTCTGTCATTGGGCTATATGTGGGCTACATCTGGGTGATATTTGTGCCACATTTGGGCTCTTTTTTCTCTGGTGGCCATCTTGGGAGACTTATTTGTTATGAAGTTTCCTAATTTCGTCATTTACTGCAGTCTCCTCAGTAGGAAATGCTTTCAATTTTTACTTTGATTCCATCAAGAAGGCATTCAGATGTGTCACACATTTGCCATAAATTCAGGATGTTAGCACTCTAGTTGTTCATTAGATCACTGTAGTAAAGCTACTGCTCACCAGGGAGTTAACTGGAAGTCCACTGCTGGTATTGAAAGTGATTGTTTCAGTCTGCATGTCAGAATTTTCTAATGAAATAGAAGAGGATTTGAGATCTCACTTAAAACATGCCCTAAATTTTCTTTCTGCAGCACTAACCATAATTTCTATGGCAAAATGAACCCCCTCATTGTGTTCCTTTTTAAATTAAATGTTTTAAGTGTTACCAGTTTATTCCAATAAAGATGGCTTCAGGTGTGCCATACTTTTGTCATAAGTAAGACTGTTAGCGCTCTAGTTGTTCTTTAGAACACTCTGGGAAGCTGCAGTAGAACACAAAGGCATCAACTGACAGGCTGCTCCTGTTGAAATATAACAGGAAGATATTTGAGATCTCACTTAAAACATGTCCTAATTTTTCTTTTTACAGCACTAACCATAATTTCTATGACAAAATGAACCCCTCATTTTGTTCCTTTTTAAATTAAATGTTTTAAGAGTTACCAGTTTATTCCAATCAAGATGGCTTCAGGTGTGCCATCATTTTGTCATAAGTAAGACTGTTAGCGCTCTAGTTGTTCTTTAGAACACTCTGGGAAGCTGCAGTAGAACACAAAGGCATCAACTGACAGGCTGCTCCTGTTGAAATATAACAGGAAGATATTTGAGATTACACTTGAAACATGTCCTAATTTTTCTTTCTACAGCACTAACCATAATTTCTATGACAAAATGAACCCCATCATTTTGTTCCTTTTTAAATTAAATGTTTTAAGTGTTACCAGTTTATTCCAATCAAGATGGCTTCAGGTGTGCCATACTTTTGTCATAAGTAAGGCTGTTAGCACTCTAGTTGTTCTTTAGAACACTCTGGGAAGCTGCAGTAGAACACAAAGGCATCAACTGACAGGCTGCTCCTGTTGAAATATAACAGGAAGATATTTGAGATCTCACTTAAAACATGTCCTAATTTTTCTTTCTACAGCACTAACCATAATTTCTATGGCAAAATGAACCCCCTCATTTTGTTCCTTTTTAAATTAAATGTTTTAGGTGTTACCAGTTTATTCCAATCAAGATGGCTTCAGGTGTGCCATACTTTTGTCATAAGTAAGACTGTTAGCTCTCTAGTTGTTCTTTAGAACACTCTGGGAAGCTGCAGTAGAACACAAAGGCATCAACTGACAGGCTGCTCCTGTTGAAATATAACAGGAAGATATTTGAGATCTCACTTAAAACATGTCCTAATTTTTCTTTCTACAGCACTAACCATAATTTCTATGACAAAATGAACCCCCTTATTTTGTTCCTTTTTAAATTAAATGTTTTAAGAGTTACCAGTTTATTCCAATCAAGATGGCTTCAGGTGTGCCATAATTTTGTCATAAGTAAGACTGTTAGCGCTCTAGTTGTTCTTTAGAACACTCTGGGAAGCTGCAGTAGAACACAAAGGCATCAACTGACAGGCTGCTCCTGTTGAAATATAACAGGAAGATATTTGAGATCACACTTGAAACATGTCCTAATTTTTCTTTCTACAGCACTAACCATATTTTCTATGACAAAATGAACCCCATCATGTTGTTCCTTTTTAAATTAAATGTTTTAAGTGTTACCAGTTTATTCCAATCAAGATTGCTTCAGGTGTGCCATACTTTGTCATAAGTAAGGCTGTTAGCACTCTAGTTGTTCTTTAGAACACTCTGGGAAGCTGCAGTAGAACACAAAGGAATCAACTGACAGTCTCTGCCCTTGTTGGATGTACATGTTTTACTGAGAATGTCAGACTTCATTCTCACATGACTGAGAAAGATAATGTGAATTTACAGAAAATATGCTCTCATTTTAGCTTCTGGAGCACCTTCCAAAACTATATGGGAGAAGCATGTGAAAATAGTTTTCTCTCAAACATGATTCATGATATCCCAGCAGAAGGTTTTTCACAGGGTAAAATCACCTTAGAACACACCACAATTCCTGAAATTAGTATGGTACCATCAACAAATGAATTCTAATGTAACTAAAGTCTGTTATCACCCTTTATAGTTCTCCTTTTGGTAACCCTCAAAATCTTCGATTCACTACAATGCATTTCAATGGGGTACTATCATTTATATTGGTCCCAAGATGGCTGCCAGCAATTCCAGGATGAAGTGCTGACAGCCAATCAGATCTCACGATGACATGTGTGGTTAGGCTCCGCCCAGATATATATGTGTTTTCTTTTTCAAATTTCTCAGGAACTACTGAACGGATTTACACCATTTAACCAAAAGGCACGACTCTGAACCAAGGGCTACCTTTTTGCCAAATTTGGTGTAATTCCGTTCAGCAGTTCGGGCTGTAGCTGCGACTAAAGTTTCCTATGGAAAATTGCATGGGGAAAACACGTTTTGGGACCCCCCTTTTTCTCATCCCCCACTTGATGAATCACCCCAAGACTTTCAGGATAGGAGCGGACTGGAACGCCCCACGAGTTTTGAAAATTTCGCGAAGATTCTTCAACCGGCGCCAAAGTTATTGGAAATAGAATGTTGTGAATTTCCTATGGAAAATAGGTCCTAACTATAACTACCTACTGGCGACCGCCAGTAGGTAATATATATATATATATATATATATATATATATATATATATATATATATATATATATATATATATATGTAGAGAGAGAGTTATATATATAGGTCACCAGCAATCAATCAGTTTATCTTCATCGTCACAAACTTTCAATCTGAGGCTCCTCACATGGAAAGATCAAGCGGTTTCAAGGATTGTGGATTTTGCCATTTTCCACTTGGAAATTAGAGCGACTGCCACCCAAATCCCCACACACTTCTGGAAGGGTTTTGTTAAGGCCCTCACTTCCGCATTTCCAACTAAACCCATAATAAAGCAAGCCCACGGACCAGTAGGGCCCAAATGGTTCTCCCCTCAGCTACTAACAATGAAAAGGCAACTCAACAGAGAAATTCTATAGACACTAACGTCAGCCCCACAACCCAACAGAGAAACCAAAATCAAAATCTCTGCAATGAAGTCATGCCTATAGGAGAAAAGGTCAGATCAGCACATGTGCAAGAAAACAACGACCTTCCTCAAAGCACCCCTACTGGTACACCCCACTCTCAAGCCACTCAACCGGCAGCCAGGATCTCATGGGAAATAGCCGGTGAAAATGAAGAAAGTAATATAATGACTAACCCGAAGGCGCCGGTAGAAAGAACTGTGGAGTGAGGGGAGAGCGGAGAAACATCAATCCAAAAATTGCTGCTAACCATACTGAGCGAAATTAGAGAATTGAAAATGTCCCAGGCCTCAGAGATTGCTTCACTTCAAAAAAGGCTGTCTAAACTGGAAGAGAACATGTCTAGCGCACCAAAAAGAATAAACGAGGCAGAGAGCTGCATCTCCGATTTAGAGGACAAGCTGTCTGCCATACAGCAAGATGTGTTAGATTTGGGTAAAAGCAAGAGTCAGATGGAATTGAAGCTTCAGGACTTAGAAAACTATAATGGGCGCTGAAACCTCCTCCTAGTGGGAATCCCGGAAAGATGCGAAGGCGCGCAGTTGACTAAATGGGCTGATTCGCTGCTTAAGAAAGCAATGCCGGAGTTGGAAGGGGACCTTACAATTACCAGAGCCCATAGAGTCCCCGCGCAGAGACAATCAAATGCCAAATTCCCACAGACCATACTACTCAATTTCGCCGATTTTAGGGTTAAGGAAACAATAATAAGTACTGCTATAACGAAGAGATCCTTCTCCACTACAGAAATTCCTCAGTTCAAGATGTTTTCTGATATGTCTGCTGCATCAGCACGGAGACAAAAAGAATTTGTCAAGATGATTGACTTGTTTCAGGGGAGGGGAGTGCAGGCCTCGATAGTCCATCGCCCAAAACTTAAAGTCTTAGCTAAAGGAAAATTCTACGTTTCTATAGATATTCAGGAAGCTCAATCGTTGTTATCAAAACTGGCTGACGGGGAAAAGTGAGGCTCAGCCTCAAAGGGGGCATAATCCAAGTAGCCAATCTCAACAGAAAAGTTCGGTCATTTACTGGGCGAGACTAAGAGTGCTTAACAGCACTGGGCAAGTAGGGGGAGAGCCGGAGGGTGCAAAAGGATGCAATACAATGGCATCCAGTGACAAGTGGGGGGAAGAGGGAACAGTGGGTAATTCCGTCTTTCAGGGTGGGAGCAGAGGGAGAGGTGGTGGGGGTGAGGCAAACTAAAAAAAAGAGAGTTTGATCATAAATGCTTAAATACCCTGTGGGAGGAAACAAATTAGGACTCATTGGTCGAATTTTGATTTGTCATATGGAACAGGGAATAGGCAACACAGGGAGGGGGGTAAAAAGAAGGCACATGTCACTTTTATTCAAAAATACCCATGTCACTTTAAGAATTTTAGATGCACTTTAGACCTATACGGGTTGTATCTTAGCCACTATGGTATTTAACTGGATGAAATGTAATCAAAATAAGAAGCTATGTACGCATGCAGCACTTTCTAAGAGTCTGGGGGTCTATGTGTTTATAGTATCTGTTTACAACAGCACAAGTCACTTTATGAATTTCAGATGCACTTTAAACCTATATGGATTCAACCTCAGCTGCTATGGTATTCAAGTGGATGGAATTTAATCATAATATGAAGCTACATATACATAAAAGGTTGGGGGCCTATGTGTTTACAGTATCTGTCTACAACAGCACAAGCCACTTTATGTATTTCAGATGCACTTTTGACCAATATGGGATCTACCTCAGCTGCTATGGTACTTGACTGGATGGATTTTATTCAAAATATGAAGCTACGTGTGCACGCAGCACTTACTGAGAGGTTGGGGGCATGTGTTTACAGCATTTGTTTACAACAGCGCAAGTCACTTTAGTTGAGTTACCAGTAAGCAATAGGTAAAGAAGAACTTACAGTACTCTCTTTTAATGCCAATGATCTGAACAACAAACGTAAAACTCACGCAATAGAAAGCTGGCTCAGAAGCTACAACCCGGATGCTATACTCCTACAGGAAACTCACTTTAAGAGTTCAAATAGTGCGAGTAGGATCCTGCAGCAGTGGGCCGGCTTCTACTGCTTGTCAAACGCTGGCTGTGCACAGAAGGGGGTGGGAATCTACGTAGGCAAACATGTACCATTTCAAGTAAAAGTCACGAAGGCAGACCCAGGAGAGAGATGGGTCTTTGTACATGGGAGATTGAAACTGTCAAATCTCACCATAGCAACGATCTATGCACCAGTTTTAGATAACCCTCTCTCCCTGCTTCAGCTTAAAGAGGCCCTAACCAGCATTCCTGGCTCTATCATAATGGGTGGCAACTTCAATTTTCTTCAAGATCTACTAGTTGACTCTTCCACTAAAGCTCGGAAAGAAAATAAGCCACAGGTGGCTATTGCTTTGGCTAGCTGCAAAAGGGACCTAGACTTAGTGGATCCATGGCGCCTCCTGTACCCTGGGAAACATGCTTTTTCATGTTTCTCGGCAAAATACAACACAGCTTCTAGAATAGACTTTTTTCTGATCTCGCATGGTCTCAAAATTAGTACGCATGACTACATTACAAATGTCTTTTCAGACCATGCATTAATCAAAATTATAGCAGCCGGGGTAGGGCCAGAAAGAGCACCTAGATGGTGGTACTTTAATAAAAATCAATTTAGAGAGAGAGGAATGGTACACAG
This sequence comes from Calotriton arnoldi, assembly GCA_963921515.1. Classification (NCBI taxonomy): domain Eukaryota; kingdom Metazoa; phylum Chordata; class Amphibia; order Caudata; family Salamandridae; genus Calotriton; species Calotriton arnoldi. Next base: position 279,346 of record CAWUFW010006508.1, on the reverse strand, counting down.
AGGTAGAAAACGAAATCAATAGCTTTTTTCTTAGCAACACAGATACTGCCATGGTAAGCATAGTGTGGGATGCCTTTAGGGCTACACTACGAGGGATTATTACTTCTAAAGAAATCCCCCAACAAAGGGCAAAAAGGAAAAAAAGATCCGATCTTGAGTCTAGGCTTGAGCACGCAAATAGAAAGTACACTAGGAATAGAAACCTAGCATCAAAACAGGAGCTGCTACAAGTGAAACTAGAAATGCAGGAATATAACTATCTGCAAGGTGACATGGCGAACACGGCCTACCTCCAGAAGACATATGAGGAGAGTGAATATACGGGGAGACTACTTGCGTTGCAGGCAAAGGAGAAACAGGTCCAAAATAGAATCGAATCGCTGATAGACGAGGATTCTAAAGTACAAATAACTAGTTCCCTGTATATTGGGGAGGCTTTTCTCAGACATTATGAGAAAGTATACCAGACAGATCAACAAATATCACCTGACTGTATTATAAGCTTCCTAGACAAATTACCAATTCCATCCATGAGTAAAGAACATAGTGAAATAGTAACGGCAGAATTCTATATTGAAGAAATAGATACAGTTGTGAGTTCAATGGAAAATTGTAAAGCAGCTGGGGAGGATGGACTGCCAGTAGAATTATATAAAAGGTTTGTCCCAACTTTCAATGCACAACTGCTTAAGCTGGCTAACTATATACTAAGAGGGGGTGTACCTCCGGCCTCCTTCCATACGGCAGTGGTAGTTAGTATTTTGAAGAAGAACAAAAACAGGGACAACATCAACTCCTATAGGCCAATAAGCCTTCTCGACGCTGATTATAACATTTTTACAAAGCTTCTTACCAACAGGCTCAATAAAATTGTGGGATCAATAATCCACGGAGACCAATGTGGCTTTGTAGCAGGTAGACAACTCTCCTCGAATACAACATTTTCGATAGAAGCTTTGGACTATTTTATTAAGAATAATACAGAGGCGCAGGTGTGGTTTTTAGATGCTGAGAAAGCTTTTGATCTGGTGTCCTGGGAGTGTCTTTTATTAATCCTTGCTGGATTTGGTTTTCAAGAGAGTTTTATACATATAGTGAAAAGTCTGTATAAGGACTTGATGGCACAAATAATAATCAATTCTAGAAATGCAGGTAACTGTAGAATAAGTAAAGTTACGAGGCAGGGGTGTCCCCTATCCCCGATTCTCTTTGCCTTATTCATAGAGCCCCTGGCAATAGCCATCAGGCAAAAAGCACTTCAAACTGCACCTTTACAAGGCATGACTAATATAGAACTCTATACCGATGACATTGTTTTATTTCTCAAACCTGGGGAGAACATCCAAAAGGAAATATTGGGGATTTTCTCAGCATTTCAAGCACTGGGTGGCTATAAAATAAATAATGTTAATACAGAAATGTTGTTATGTAATTGCTCAGGTGAGACACTACTACCAAGCTTTCAGTTATTTCATAACTCCAGGCCCAAGAGGTATTTAGGGATTTATGTGTCGGAAAGAGTTGATGAACTATACACATTAAATTATGTTCCTCTAGTGCAAAAAGTTAAGAGTCTATTAGCGAAATGGAATCAACTCCCAATTTCAATAATAGGTCGGGTGGCACTTATACGAATGACAATTTTACCACTATTGAATTTTCTATTCTCATCAGTGCCATGTGCACTACAAACGTCCTTTTAAAGAATTAGATGGTCTATTCTCATCTTTCCTATGGGCCAATAAGGTACCAAGATTAGCACTAGACACTTTAAACTACCCAAATGAGGAGGGCGGGTTAACCCTCCCAAACCTGAGGGAATATTACTACGCAAATTTTGCACATAATAAGCACAGATTCCATAACCATTTTAATTCGCCAGATAAGGATAATTTTTTTATGATAAAAATAATGAACGAATACAAAATCGCAAATCCCATGAGGATAGTCAAGAACCCTAAGAAAGTACGATACAAGGTTCTCCAGTGGTTTCTAAAACAAAAAGACCAATTATCAAAGTATTATGGAATCCTTCGGATAAATAGCTCTACAAGTTTGGCTGATCTATATGCCGGGGAAGACAGGATGTTGCAAACTGGCGTACTAAAGAAGTGGGAGGAGAGTGGGTACAGGCATGTGGGAGACTTTCTCAACTCAGATTCCTGGAAAAAATGGCCAGAGATAGAGAACTGTCTACTTCCCTCGAGAGATATGCTTAAGTGGTCGTTTATCCAAATCAAGCACTTTTGAAAAATATTGATTCAATAGCGCTAAGAGCAAGATCACAGCTAAGCGAGGCGCTATTAGAAACGTCGAATAAGCGGTCAATAAGCAACTGGGTAAAAATGTTTTAATGAAAATAAGACCTCTAATGTCTATGAAAAAGCCCGAGACAAATGGAAGGAAAAAAGAAGACCTCCAGATCCCTAGAGCGGTCTGGAATAGAATTAACAAACTTAATGCCACAATAATAAGAGGCGCCAATTTTAGGAGAATACAATTCTACACAAAATGGTTAATATACAGGACTCCATCCTTTCTCCATAATATATACCCCCAGATTGAGGATAGGTGTTTCCGCTGCTCCGAAGAGGGAGAAACACCTTAGAACAATTATAGGCCAAGCATTAACTATTGACAAGTATACTGCAATTCTGGGGTGTTCACCAAACATAACATCTAATAAAACGCAAGAGGAATGTTTATTTATATCAGGTCTGGTGGCAAGATCATTAATTCTCCAGAATTGGCGAAGTAATACTGTTCACACTTTCCAAACTGGCGGGCTAAACTTCCACAAAGTTAAAGAACTGGAGAGATGCTACGCACTAAGGTCAGGGACACTTATAAAGTTTGAGAAATGCTGGAAGTCCATAGGAAGCTAGTCAGCGAATTTGATAAGATGAAATGTTAAAGGGAAATCGTGCAATATGTGGCTCTTTTCTTAGACGTGCTTTTATTTACTTTTTAACGGCATTTCCAACATTGTTGTGTACTGAGGACGGACCATTGAAATTGAACACCGTAAGCACTCTATTTTGTCTATGTACAACTGTGAATCGAACTCTCAATAAAACATTTTTTTTTAAATCTCTGCAATGAGGCAAGCTTACAAAAAAGCCATCTGGACAGCCAAACATAATTTCCTAATGGGCATTTGGATCAAATTGCTTCAAATGAGCAAAAATGGAAACTCCAAACTGTTTTGGGTGGAAATCAACATTGACACCATAATGTAGAAATCACAGAGTATGTCTGGTCAATGCGCATAGACGCAGTTTATGCTCCACCAGAACAGAACCAGTCATTAACCCCACAAGTGGTGAACCATTTGCTCAATCCAACTGCGCATAACAGCTCCAATCCTCCTGTGCTAACAGCCACAAATCTTCCAACCTCTTAAGTCCATCAGTCTCCGAGGTGCCTTATCCAACACTGGATCACTCAGAGTCCTATGCATCCTGAATAATCTCAGGGGGCACCGGGGCTGAACAGCCTCCCTAAGGCCTTGTATAAAAAAGATCCCTCATTTCGGGCCACCCACTTAACACCATTTTTCACCCATGCATACTCAGCGAATTTCATTCTGGACTCTTAGAGTAGCAGCATACTCCACCAATCTACAAATCAGGGGCTCACTCGAATCCTGCGAACCACAAACTTGTTGCCTTACTCGACATAGAGGCAAAGCTTTACGTCTCAAAACTGCTCTTAGATCTGGAGGCCTAGGCCAACCAGGCAAACATCATTCCAAATGAACAGACTGGCTTTGGAGCAGGCATGAGCACTATGACAAATCTGCTGCCAGTCACGCTCCTCTCAGAAAAGGTCAAGGTAAAATCACCCAAGCTCTGCCTGCTTCATCAACGTGAAGTTAGCCTTCGATAAGGTCCAGAGAGAATGGCTGTGGGAAAAAATTGCACGCTGGAGGTTACTGCCAAAGCTATTGGATGTAATCATCAACCTATATACCCACACTTGGGTACAAATCAAGGTCAGAGATGGTCAGAGAACCACATGTAACATCAGAACAAATGTAGGACTGAAACAGAGGCGTCTTAACATCTATATGGCCAACCTTGACAGCCATCTGGCCCAAGTGCGAGCAACCCCCCTCCCCTCCCCAGGCTGGCCCAGGATGAACTAAGATGCCTCCAATATGTAGACAACATCATCCTGCTCAGCCAAAGGCCGATAGGGATGCAGCGCTTAATTGACCAACTGAGTGGTTACATTCAAAATCTGTTCCGGGACCTCAACAATAGTAAAACCAAGTTGGTCGTTTTTTGAGTTCTTCCACCAAACTAATGCCCACATTTTTATGGCGGGCATTGGCAGTGTTTTTGAATTGTTCACATCATTCAAGTACCTTGGCGCCAATATGAACTCCCATTTAACATTCAAAGAACATCTCGTCACCAGTAGCACAACGGCAACTAAACTCCTGTTTACATTCAAAACAATATTCACAAAGACACACAACACGTTGACCTACCACCTACTTCAGGTCATCAACGCAAAGGCCACCTATGGTTCTGAACTGCTGAAGGGGAAAGACGTGGCAACCTTAAACCGATTACAATCAAACCTATTCAAAAAGTTGTTTTGGATACCGCAGTATGTCCTGCAAGCCCACGTCACGCCAGACTTTGGCCTCCTTCAACAGGGCCTAGCAAGGAATGGAGCTCTGGTGAAAATATGGTGGAGGCTGAGATCTGCTGAGTTCAACACATTGTCTAGCCTGTGTTGGCAGGAAATGGGAAGACAGCCACATAGCGGGGCTTTGTGATTCTCAGTTTACAACACTTGATCAAAGCCTTAAAACTAGTGGATGCTGGGGACACAGGAATGAAATATGCTGCCTTTAAGCGAATCACCAACAGTGCTGTTAAGCTCTCATCACGAATTCTTGACAAGGCAGATTTTGCACACAAACGTCCTGCAAGGGCAGGTCTCTCATCATATGCCACACGATGTCCACAGTCATACCCGACTGCCCATTTCTCAGGGCCCATGAAATACACCCTGCTGCGCATTTGTCTTGGTGTTCATCCATCACAGGACTTGGTCTCCACTTGGAAGCAGTTTTGGCCCAATAATGACTGTCACCTGTGCGGATATAAACAGGAAAGCTTACTGCATTTGCTCTGCATGTATCCGGCCCACCTAGTCCAAAGGCGAACAATTCTATGCCAGCTTTAAGAATTCTACAAGTTAAGACATGCCGCTCGACAGTGATTGCTCTTCTTAATGGGTCCTCAGTTCATTTGTCCTGTAAGGTAGCGAGGTTGCTCGACTATGCATCTAGACAGCTAGAAGAAAACTGACACCATTCAGCCGAGTGGGGGGCACGCCCCTTACTGGGACTGGCTTGGAGACAGGGGGCCCAGTTGTTATCCACCACTTATGCACTAGCATATCCATGCCTTGGTTGGTCTGTTGGTATCTACCTAGCATCTAGAAGATATACATATATTGATTTTAACATCTGCACCTTACGAACATTCTCCTGACAATGGCCTCCAGGGGTGGCTAGAGGCTCTGTGCACTCGGGGCGAACCCAAAGCAACTTAGGGGGATATTCTCAAGAACGTGTGTTAACTATTGCCAAATTCGCTTAACGCAACTTCTCACATCGCAGTCTATCGCTGGAAAATAACACTGTGTTAACGCAGTATTCTCAACCCGGCGTCACCATGCAATAGTCTCACGATAACGCGCCAAATACCCGCGTAAAAATGAATGCGACGCCGAAAAAATGCGAAACACGAACTCGAAAAAAAGTGGCGATGTGTCCAATGGCGATACAAAAATCAGCGATAACCAGCGACAGGCCTGCGATTCCCACGCGTCATGCGTGAGAATGCACTATAAAAGCAGAGAAAAAAATGTAACTGCGAAGCACCATGGACGCACCCGGACCGAGTGCAGAGGACAACGCAAACCCCACAAGCCCCACAGACGACCATCCAGGAACCCCGGGGCCGGGGAAGGGCAAGGAGAAGAGGAAGAGGAAGACGGGGCTCAGTCCGCAGGAAAACCGGATCATCGTCACGGAGGTGACAGAACACTGCCAACAACTGTTCGTCACCTCCACTGTGTCATCGGCAACACAAACGAAAATATGGCAGTCCATCGTGAACAACGTGAATGCAGTCAGAGTGTTGAAGAGGTCAATGAACTAGGTCAAGAGGCGCTGGCATGATGTGAAAAGCCAAACCAAGCAGAAACTCGCTGCCAACCGGAAGGCAGCAACGGCGACTGGAAGTGGGAGTCCTGCGCCACAGGAGGAGCTGGATGAGATGGAGGAAATGGTGGCCACAGTCATCAGTGCGGAGACGGTGCAAGGAGTTGGGGGTCCGGACACTGCTCGATATGACCTGACCCAACAGCAACAGGGTGAGTAACGACCAGGGACTGGGGGGACGGGGGGAGATGGGCACAATGGCACACATGCACAATTATGTGTAGCACACTGCACACCCACAATGACTGTGGAACATGTCCCTGATGGCCTTGGCACACTGCAGCACACATGGAAACACCAAGTAGGCCCCCATCCACCATGTGCACAAATGCCCCCCCTCACCAATCTCACAACCTACCCATGCACATGTGCTGAACCCAGCAAAGCAGCAGCTCTGTGAGCCACACTGACAATGCAAGTGACACTGCATGACCAATAGCATGGCTGCAGTCAAAATACATGACATGGTGCACGACATGACACTGAGGTGGCCCAGTGTGGATAACATTCTCAAAGGAGCAGGTCACACTCTGACACATCCACATGCACATACAACCCCTGACGTCAACAACACATCTGCAGACAAACAATGCACAAGAGTACAAAAACCGTCCAAGAGCACAAATGACCCAAGTCGCCAACATCTCAGCACCATAAAAGCACACAAGTCAAAGGCACACCACCTCAAATGGATAAGGGGCCGCTAAATCAGAGCTGCAGGGGCGACTCTCCCACAATGTAGCACACACACATAGCAATCACAGCACATCAACATTGACGACAATGTGGTACAAAGTGCCACACTTACACCACAGAACAGAGGACACAACTGGTGCCGCATGTGCATAGAAACTGGCCAATCACATCAGGCATAGCAGGAAACTGTCAGATGATAATGTACGAGTACAACCTCACATCCGTCATGTAGTCGAAATGTCCACTGTCTCCCATCAAATACCCAGCTCCTCCAAAACAGTCACAATGTACATTGTCATGCAGTCTGTATGTAAACATGTACAATGAGTGAACATACATGGAACACACTGTTAACCTGCATCTCCCCTTCACATTGCAGAGGGACAATCAACACCGCCTGCAGAGCAGACCAGACATCTCTTCAGTGATGATGAGGAGGACCCCCTGGCCATCTGCTCCGACACCCTCCAATGGCTCATGGACAGCCTCCGCACCCCACCTCCAGGAGCAGGGCAGCCCAGCTGCATCGAGGTGATCCCACCCCTGCACAGACCACACAGCAGGAAGCACCCACCACCACGGCTGGCTCCCAGCACCTCACCGAAGAACACATGGCATTCCAACACCATGTGTCAGACTGCCAGAGGGGGCTGGCTGAACAGGTGCGGGTGGGTTTCGACCTCATGGCAGCCAAACTAGATGCCATACGTGGGTGTCTTAGTCCCATCAGGGACCACTTACAGTCCCTAACAGACACCCACAGTCCGCTCCATGCCCTACAACAATCCTTAGCTGACCTCGCTGGAGCCATTACTCGGATACAAGAACTGTCTAATCAGACAGGCTCCAGCGACAACAGCACAGAGTTGGCACAGATGCGGGTGACAATGGAGAACATGGAGCGGATGCAGGCAGGAAGGATGGCTGCCACGGCTGAACACCAGCGAGATGTAGCTGGGATCTACCATGCCCTGCAGATCCTCATCTTGCCATTGCTGCCACAGAGCCTGTCCCAGATGACTGCTGCAGGAACTTCGACACACACATCTCCGCCCCCTGATGTGTCAGTGGCACACAGTGATGCAGCCATAACACCTCCACCCCCTGATGTGTCAGTGGCACACAGTGATGCAGCCATAACACCACCACACACACCTGGCACACCTGACACAGAAGACATATCAGAGGATGAAGATCTGGATGGTAATGACTCTATGTCAAAAAGGAGGTTGTAGCATTCATCCCCCGCCATATGGCCTGTTTCTGCTTGGTACAGCCCTCTGCATCATGCCCTGGTACAACACCTTTCACTGTCCCCCAAAACACTCTGCGACATTCACCTGGACCCCGACATGGACTGCCATATCTGCTCTGGTTGCCAATAACACAGCAAACAGGCTGCGGACTCAACCCTTCCTCTACCGATTAACTTGTCATTCCCTAAAGGACTCTGTTTGGCCCTCCACTGGGCAACCATGTATTGTGAGGTGTGCATGGCCATGTACTGCTCCAGCTCCGACACTCCACAGGATGTGAATAAAACATTCCTAATAACACAGATGTGTCATGTCTATGTTCAATCAAGTATAACAGTATGGATGACTGTAGGGACATTGATTGCACAAAAGGTACACCCTGGGAAATGACATCAATGCGCATGTTTGACCGTGACACACATGGCCAATTAGATGACTGTGAAGGTGTGAACTAGCTGTGGCCTCATTGATCATGAACAACAATATCGCAACCCCCCAACGTAGCCCCACGTCCATGTATTACATAGGGCTGTGTGTAAAAATGTCAAAGTCGGTAGGAGGCCTAAAGTAGTGTCCCACATCACATGTGACAACAGAACATCTCTTCGCATACCTACACACACTCAACTGTGTGGACACAGCCTGGTTTGATGGAACACATTGATCCACATGGCAAGAAGTTGGACACCATACTCACATTGCTGAAGACACGTAAGCGCACAGGTCTACCAGCAACTCTCCCAACCACAATGTCTGGCTCACAGAGGTGGAGCTGGCAATAGGGACTCACCCCTAAGTGAAATGCGTCAGTCAGTCCCTCCCTGTGTACGGACAATGCTCATTGAGGCACACGATTTGGCATGCTAATCAACACTCCTCACAGTTGAACACTAGTGAAGTTACGTACACTTTATTAGCATGTGCGTGTCAGTACGGGCAAGACAAGGGCCACAACATGCAGACCAATGCATCATACACTAACAGGCAGCAAAGGAACATGTAGAGGTGCAAGACATGGGGAGGCACAAATGAACACCAATCATTACGGATGCCAACGGTCACAGCCCACCTTGCCTTGCTGGACGAGTCATGTGGTGTTTGGCGAATGCTCATTGCACCGTGTCAGGGGACACCACTCACAGCCCATGGGATCTGCATAGTCCTGTACCACCTGACTGCGCTGACTGTCTGCTCTGCTGACAGTGAGCAGGTGTAGGAGTCCAACAAGGTCACATGTAGTACTACATTGCCATGTGTGTACTCTCCCTCCAGCGGTGTGTCAGGTTGAGGAACATTGCCAGGCGCCGCTGTCCACTCACCTTGCACAGGTGTGTGTCAACCCGCAGTCTTGCACGCACATGCATTCTGAGTCCAGGCGAATGCAGCCATGTCCACTGGTATGGTGGGATATGTGTCCATTTCTCCAATATGCAAAAGGGTGTTGGGACCTGTGCTATGGGTCACAATCTTTTGTGGCTGCAGGAACGTAGTTAGTCATCCATGAAAGCGAGCGCAGCTTCATGGGCAATCAGTTCCAAGAGTACGTCGTTGTCGACTTCAACGAAAACGGGGCGAGCCAATCCATTAGCTGGTCCGGACAGATGTGCTCCGTCCACGCCGTTTCACCAATCCGCAACACAGCCCAATAGGGGAGCGCTTCGATGTGGTCACTGCACACGAGGAATTGTGCAATCTCACATGCCCAACTGCCAGCACATACGCCAAATACCAAGGCATCCCATGAACGGGTATCACGGTTACACTCCTGGTCGTGGTCCAACAGGGGGTGCACACACATGTCATAATCCAGTTCAGCTACCGTTGTGTTGGATAGGCAGACATCCATGGGCCACTCGAATATGCATGATCGTCAGTGGAACCAGGGCTGGACGCAGGTGACATACGCAAGACGGAAGCTCAGACGGTAACTGATGCGCAACACTGCCAGTAGCAGTGCTCCCAACAAATGCAGCATTCGGTCACGGTACAGTTCCACGTGACAGGGGTTGTGCATGTGCCCGGGATGTTCTGACATTGCGTTGTTCGCTCTCGTAGAACCGGCACTCTTCTGACCTGCGGCTGTTATGGGATGATATGTCACAGCTCGGAGCAATGAGTCGTATGAGTGTGCAAAGTTTGGACGTATGGGTTGTCCTGTACGTAAGTGTCAAGGCCATTCCATGCAGGAGTACCTCGAGCAAGGACTTCTGTGTGTGGGGTGTGGATAAGTTGATCTTTCATTAGTGCTGTGTGTAGTGTGGGAGTCGTCATCATCTGCCATGGTATCTCTCTCAGGGGGTGCCTGCTGCATGCAATTCCAAGGTCAGAGGTGCAGATGTCCTTCCGCCTTCTGTATTGAGACAAAGGGGCTTTCATCCCTAATGTTAGTCAGACTACTGCTTGTATCCTGGGAATGTGATGTGGCTTTCGCGCTGCAGTTGAGGCTAGGCCTTGGGCTTATGGTGCACCAAAAGCGATGAGCACACACAACAGTTGGCATGTATGAGCCAAGACCCCGAGCGGCCTTGCGCTCCTTGTACAATCCCTTCGTGCGCGGATGCCCTCGGCTGCATACAACATTGCAACATTGTCGATTGAGGGCCGTGTGGCGCAGACACAGCAACAGAGACACACGCATCAGTTGGTTTCCTGTGCAGCCCAGATATGAACCACGCCCAGAGGCCAGGGATAATTGTTCACACCCCTACGCTGGCCTGGAGTACGCCGAGCCAGCCCACTCTGTTTACGTATAAAGGGGGGACGACGACGCTACGTGTCCCAGTTCTTCCCCACTGCCTGAGGTGACATGGCTGCGTCCGCCTGGCCTATGACGAGACTCAATCATTTAGGGTCCATGACTTGCGTTGCACGGAGTCGGTGGCACCGGTTACACTGCGGCCGGCACGGGCCTACCGCCACGGGACGGTGACTTTCTGTGCACTGAGGTAGGGGCACCTAAAGTGCTGAGCGGGTGTGCAGCCTGTGATGATGCTGTGTGCACTGATATGATCTCTGCCATTGCAATATCAAGACCCAGAATCAAGTGTGCGACCTGTTGGACCGCAGTGTAGGCCTGAGCCAGCGGGCAGCGCAGGCCCACTGCCACGTGGCGTTGCCTTGCGGTTCACAGAGTTAGTGGCACCTATAGAGCTGAGCGGGTGTGCAGCCTGCGATGATGCCGTGTGCACTGATATGATCTCTGCCATTGCAAAATCAAGACCCAGAATCAAGTGTGCGACCTGGTGGACCGCGGTGCGGGCCTGCATGATGTGGAGGCTGCCAAGGGCTCGGGCCCCGGGCTTGGAGCTCGCACCGGCACATGGTGGGCCCTCTTGGAGACACGCTGGTGGCAGGAGGTGAGCATTGAGGCCTGGGTGCGCAGGGGCGGGCAATCCCCGCTGGGCGGCGGGAGGGGCTGTGGTGCAGCAGCCTGTGTGCGCAGGGGCGGCCAAGCGATGCTGCCGTGAGCAATGATATGTACTCTGCCATCATTCGCTGTAGACTCTGTTTCAGATGAGGGACCTGGTGGACTGCAGTGTATACCGGCACGTGGTTGGAGACACACCGGTGGCAGCAGGTGAGCTGTGAGGCCTGGGTGCGCAGTTTCGGCACTGTCTCTCCCTGTCCCTCTCTTCCTTTCACTGTCTCTCTCTCTCTATCTTTATCTACCTTTCTCTCTCTTTCTCTCTCTCTCTCGCTCTCTTTCTTTCACTGTCTCTCTCTCTCTCCCTCTCTTTCTCTCTCTCTCTCTCCCTCTCCCTCTCTTTCTTTCACTGTCTCTCTCTCTCCCTCTCTTTCTCTTCTTTCTCTCTTTCTCTCTCTCACTCTCCCTCTCTTTCACTGTCTCTCTCTCTCCCTCTCTTTCTCCATCTTTCTCTCTCTTTCTTTCTCTCTCTCCCTCTCTTTCTTTCACTGTCTCTCTCTCCCTCTGTTGCTCTCTCTCTCCTTCTCCCTCTCTCCCCCTTTCTCTCTCTTTCTCTCTCTCCCTCTCTTTCACTCTCTCTCTCTCTCCATTTCTTTCTCTCTCTCTTTCTCGCTCTCTCTGTCCTTTGTTGAGCGCATGTCGCACCTTCTTATCTTCAATTTTGTCTTGCAGGCTTTGACTTGCAGATTGTCCAGAGAAGACCCGCCATGACTCTTCCAAGGGGGGTCCTGGGGGTGTGGGGGGCCCGGGGGGGTGGCTGTGGGTGTTGTGGCCCTCTTGGGGTTCCAAGCTGCATGATCAGTGGCTCCATGGCATCTGTTGTTCTTCAGGTGTGGCTCTGGGCTGGGCTCCCTTTCATGGTGCAGGTTGTCGTCCGACTTAACACCAGGTAGGAGCAGGTGTTAGTTCCCTGCTGCTAACGCGCCTTATTGCATGTTTTTGATTCTTATCGCCGATCTGGCTGGTCGTTGAGAATGTTGCGAAGTGGTGTTTCCGCTGCTTTTTGCACGGGAACGCCTACCCTGCATATCATTAGCGTTAGTTGCCGGTGTCATCCGTGGCGATGTTTTTTGCGGCTGCTATCGCAGGAAAACTGTTGATATCGACTGTTGGCACCAGCTTGTGAATGGTGCGATGAATTTATCCCCACTTTGGCTGCGATAAAGTGCCACTAACTCAGCAATAAGTCCTTGAGAATATGCCCCTTAGTTTGGCGATAATGAGGAGGAATCCAAATACCACACATATTTTATGCGATAGCGTTTCATGCTTTGGACTAGTTTGTGAGTTCCTCCTACTGCGGTTTTTAAGCATTTGTAATCATGCTCATTGTAATGATTTTAATTAATCGAACAAAAAGGAATACTTACTTACCTCGAGCCTCTTTAATCCACTATCAGAACCTCCCTGCCCCTTTATCTCGCTCTTGCAGGTTCCTGCTTTTTCCTTTTGAGATGGCTCTTCTCTCTTTTTCTCCCTCCTTTGTACATGTATTCCCTCTCTTTCTCTCGGAACCTGTCGGAAAAATAACTGCAGGTCTTCAATAATGAGTGCTGCAGACCCCCACCGGAAACCAATGGCTCAAATTAAGCACTGGACACTCAATATACAAAAAAACATCCACTGTTAAACGGAGTAGAAAGAGGTTTACACAGTGCAGGACCTTGCAGCTCTCAGGTCTAGACAACAATTGTTCGCTGATACAACCTACCAATTGCAGTAAAATGTTGTTTATGCACCCACCAATTGGTGCACATTTAATTTTTGAACTTGTCAGAAAAAACAAACACAGGTGCAGAATTGCTTCGGCAATGGTTCAGTTTCAATGGTTCAGACCCCATTCTACATTTAACATAATTTAGAAAACATGAATTCTACAGTTCCGCTTAACAAATCTGAAATCACTAAAGAGCGAACAAGTCATAAACGAATCGCAGTAGTCCGGAAATCACGTTGCCTCTTTTATAACCAGCTTAAAAACATCCAGTCACCTACTAATTTCTTAATTTCATCCAGTTGCTCATAGCTATTTTGTGGCCAGAGTTCGCTTTTTTACATCTCGTTAAGCTGTCTGTTGATTGCAAGAAGAAACGCACAGATCAGAACACATTTTCTTCTGCCTGCATAACGCGCCAGCCGTCACAGGAACGCAATTTTGTTTCTCAAGGAAACAGAGCAACATAAATGCCTTGTTTCATTATGCAGTTTCAATACTTAAGATTTTTAGCGAAAGGCTACAAAATGGTGTTGAATACGTTTCTCTTCTGGTTGGCATAGCGATAAAAGAATTATGACAGATTGCTTTTTGAAGGGGAGCTTTTTTAAATAAAATCATTAATGAGTGTCGAGGATCTAATTAGTGTTTACTGTTAGGAACACAGAGGAAATCTGTCCTTTCTTCCTCTGAGCTAATAAAATATGAATAGGCCTGCCTCGTAGCCCTGGAGATGCATACAGAGTGTGCTCGCACAGGCACCTGCATGTGTGCATGATGAATTAAACTGAGCAACACTGACATTTAAATGCATTAGAACTCCACTGTGCTGGAATAATAATTATCACCGGCAGCACCATATAAATATTTAAAGATTCTGAACGTCTGCAGTCACTGCAGAGACGAAAGCCTGAATTTATCAAAAATCAATTCAGAATAGTACCTGCAGCAAAATATAGGTCCTGGAAGGGATGGTTCTTGGTGTGTAAGCGTGAGCTTAAATTAGGCCTGCCTTTTAAAATCATATAGCTTATCATTAATTGTGGTCTATGGACTAACATTGAGCTTACTGTGAAACAATGATAATCAGTCTTCATTCTCTGTTCTGTGTACGTTGTCACTCTCATAACTCGGGTGTTTCTAAAGGCAGGTGTAACACAGCTACCAATTGTTTTGCCATGACTGACTCGGAAAATACAGGGAGGAAGAAGTGAAGAAAGGGAATGCTACGTCACCTTTTCCTCGAGTGCTGTAGATGTTCATTAAAGGGGACACTCTGGGGCTCTGAGCAAGAGGTAAATGGTTTCCTCTGGGTGTTCTTCCCCCATTGGTCCAGCGTATGCCTCATTGGTATTTCTTCTGGATGAGACGCTAGGCAGTTCTTTAAATGGGAAGAAACGTATAAGAGCCTGCTAGTACTCTCCCTTTATAAATGGCTATCAATGCACTGAAAAGAGAAATGCCATGCAGCTCCAGGCTTCTCTCATATTCTTGGATTGCTCCTCCCGCCTCAACTAACTAAAGGACAGTATCGATTCTTGTAGGAAATTTTTCTCTGGCCGCTGGGACAGGGTTTGGCCAATGAAAATGGCACTGAAGGCTAGACAAGCTGGGGAATACTAAGGGCCTTATTACGAGTTTGGCGGTCTGTGGACAGCCGTACCTGCGGTCTGATGGCGTTGAGCCATCCGCTGTATTACGAGTTAGGCAGATTGGCTTTCCGAAGACTGTGGCTGGTACAGAGGCGCAACACCCCGTCCATATTACGAGCTGACTTCCCGACAAGCTGACCGCGGTGGTCAGACCGCCGCCTAAAGGTCGGCGGAAACAAAGGATATGGGGTGCATACTCACCCCTTTCCAGTTCTTAGAAGCAGATTTTGATGTGGATCTCTTTCTCCAGGTCCCCCCTACACAGGAGCTTCTTCACCCCCGAGGAATACGACCCAGTCTTTGGCAAAATACAGGTAAGTGCTTTGGTACCACGTATCTATTAGCGGGACTGCCCACATATGGGTTGCTCTCCGGCAATGAGTAGGTGGTATTTTTCCACATATTTCATGCATATGTGTGCCTTCGACACATGTGCAGTCAGAATGTACACAGAGGTATCGATATATATGGATACATTGCCCACCACTGCAAGACCCCCACAGCTACACTGCTGGCCCCTCGAGAAACTTGTAATACGGCGGTCGGAAGGCCACAGGCGCATCGGTCTCCAAGCGGACGCCGTCCTTCGGCGGTCGGACCACCAAACTCTTAATAAGGCCCTAAATCTAGCCTCAAAGGGTCTGATTCAGAAATTGTCTTTTGTTATATGTAAAGTACTACGACAGTACCACTAATTCCTGTACTACAAAATGAAGTTAAAAACGTACACCTGAAGATCTCCTCCATTTATGTGTTTTCTGTGCGGAGATCTCCACCCCGGTGGCAGATATCTCCACAAACATAGGTATATGTTTTAGTAGTAAATGTTGGACGGACAAGCGGGAGTGGTGGGGAATAGAAAATAATTACTACTAAATTGGAGGGGTTTAGGGAAATTTAAGAAGGGTTTAGAGAGAGACATGCTAAAAAAACACATCTGCATAAATGCACTTCTAATTCCACTACAGCCGTGATAGCGACAAAGCAGGATTAAATGTACTTCAGTTCAGGAAGGAGTAAGTCAGGTACCACACAAGGCCAACCTCTGATACTGCAACAAACACCATAGAAAACAATGGAGACTGGCTATAACACTATTATCAATAGGAAGTAATGTCCTTTTTTTAATTAAAAAACTTAAATATAAGTAATGCTAAATTTTCTTAGTTATGTATTTATACACGCACATTCAAAGTACATTAACTTAAATTAAAGTTTAATTTCTCAAAAGTATTAAATTAATTAAAACATAACTTATAACTGAGGGGGCCATTCACAAAGTGCATTTTGTAGTATGTTCAGTAGTACTACAATAGCCCTGCTAATGTAACACAAAATGCTAATCACAAAACTACATGTAGAAATTCTGCCTCTGCCTCTCCTATCTTTTTATATGTGGAGATCTCAGAACTGACTGTGGAGTCTCTGCACATGCAAGGATACCTTTCACTAGTAAATGTGGATGGGAGAGGGAGGAGTGACTGGAAAATGGGGTTGGGGTTAAGGGAGGAGTAAGGGGGGCTAAGAGAGGTTTTGGTAGGAGTTCAGGGATGGATGTGCCCCCACTCACAAAACAGTAAGCCCCTTCCTATTCGCAAACTGCAAAGTTACTACTGCCAAAAAGGAACCAAACCAGTTGTAAATGTACTGCAGCTCAGAGCTGGAGTAAGTTGAGTGCACTGGCCAACCAATGGTACTGCAACACACTCCCATAAAAAATGATATAGGTAAGGACATAAAAGGAAGCCCTATAGGAAATAATGTCAAATTACATTAAATGATTTAAAATAGCTAAAAATATGAATACATGTAATTTAATGTGAAAAAACATAAAAAAGATATATTTTATTTTTACATATTTTAAAACTTTTGTAATGTAGCATTATTTTGTATTAAAGTATAATTCAATTACTTTTATTTCATTCTATACATCTCTTTTATTCAATATTGATGCATAATACAATGGTTTTTGCTTCATGTGGGAATACTTTTATAATTTAAACTTCAGAAAAATAATTTTCAAGTAATATATTCATGTAATTTAAATTACATTATTTATGCTATAACTGTGCTCAACTTAGTTGTACACGTAAAACACATATATACAATTAATTTACATGTATACTTAACACAAACAGTGTTTTACTATTGTTTTTCAAGTTTAATATATTATTTTTTACTTTCCACTTCACCATAGGGAGTTCTCCACCACAGGGGAGAAGATCAATTTTTACTGTTGCCTTAAGAGTCTATTTTTAATTTTTATTCATAACAATATGAGTGTGTCTGTCTACTTTCCTTGCTCTCTTTAACATCCCCTTTTTCTCCCTGGCATCCCCACATCTGCTCTCTCTTTCTCCTTCCACCTTCACCCCCCCTTATCCTTTGCTTTTTCCTAATTGCTTTTTTTACATGGATGGGTCCCTGCTGCTCTGCTCTAACTTGTCACCTCCCTCCATCCATTGTTTCTGAGTGTTGCTCTACCTCTTGCCAATATTTTAATTGAAATTTAGTGATTTGTTTTGTTTCTGGGACCTGGTAGCTTCAAAGTGCTACCAGACGACTCACTCCTCTTTTTGCACTCCTTCCGCCGGTACATCATGATGCACATGCTGCTAGGAGTGAACATGGTGACCATTTGTTAACTTTCCTTTGAGAAAAATCCTTCCAATGATGACCATTATTAATACATTAATAGTAGACATTTTAAATTTTTTACGTTACTGTTCCAAAATGGCTAATGGCCATTTCTGAATGGTAAATTAAAAATTAAAGTGAAGGTGTGCGAAAGCCAGTCACTTGCAAATGTCTAACATCATATGTAAATTTATACGTTAATTCCGTCCTTTCGTTGGTAATTCATTTAACAAACAAAAACCAGTGTTCATTAAATTCCACATCAACCTCATAAGTGGATGCTTAAAACTGCTAAATGTGTATTCATTTATTATGTTATAACTTCAATGAATCAATCAATCAGGATCTATATAGAGCTGCTAATCACCCGAAAGTGTATCCAGGCACTGGCAGGCCCTGGAGGCTCATTTGAACAGCCAGGTCTTGAGGGCCCTTCGGAATTCTGAAAAAGATGTGATGGTTCGGAGCTGCAAGGGAAGGATGATCCAGGTCTTTGCTGTGGTGTAGGAGGAGAAGCATCCTCCACATCTGCTTTGGTGGATGCAGGGTGTGTGGGAAAGTGATAGGGTGTCGGAGAGTAACCTTCTTGACGGTAGGTGGACGTTTAAGCGGTGGTTAATGTAGGCGGGTCCTTGGTTGTGTAGACCCTTGTATGCGTGGGTCAGCAGCTTGAATTGGCATCTCTTCTGTACACGGAGCCAGTGGAATTGCCTATGGTGGGATGTCATGTGGGAACATCGGGGAAGGTCAAGGATGATTCTGGCTGCTGTGTTTTGTATGGTTTGAAGTCTCTGAAGAAGGCATGCGAAGATTCCTACGTAGAGAGCGTTGCCATAGTCCCGTTGGCTGGTGAAGGGGGACTGTGTCACTGTGTCACTGTGCATCTTGTGTGCAGGGGTTGCCACTTGAAAATGTTCCGTATCATGCGCAGAGTGAGGAAGCAGGCAGAGGGGATGGCGTTAATCTGTGATTTCATGGTGAGCTTGTTATCAATGATGATTCCGAAGTTTCAGGCATGGTCCGTTGGTATTGGTGTGGTTCCTAGGTCTGGGGTCCACCAGGAGTTGTTTGAGGGGTTACTGTTGACGCCGAAGATCCGTACTTCCATCTTGTCCATATTCAGCTTCAGGCAGTTGTGCTTCATCCAGTCAGCAATGCTCATCATGCATCTGTAAAAGTTGGTCCTGGTGATGGTAGATTCATCGCTGAAGGAGATGAGTTTGGTGTTGTCTGCATAGGATATTATGTTGAGACCCTGTGATCTGACGATGTTGACCAGTGGGGTCATGTCTGCGTTGAGGAGAGTAGGACTGAGGGATAAGCCTTGGGGGGGGGGGATGCCAGAGAGGATATCCTTGGCTTCTATAAAGATATCCTAGGCTTCTATAAAGAGACTATGAAATGAAAGACTAAACCATACCTACTAATTGGTAATTTCTTAATTAAACTATTCAGAGGAAGATGATTGGAGAGCAGTGGTAAAAACTAAAAGTAGCACTTAGTTAATAGGAAGCCTAATTCAGATATCAGTAGTAACAGACTATTTCTAAAATGTAATAGCAATTAGACTTAAAATTTTAATAGCATGGTGACTCACTGAGTTAAATACTCTCCACTAACACACAAGTCACAAATTTAAATGCTGATAAGGCTAACTTATCCTTCTATTCTTTGGAGGTTGGTAAATTGAGTGCCATTAAATTGACTGATAGTTATACCTGGTATGTACATTGTTTCAAAACTGCAGAAGTAACGTATAATGGGCTGAATCAATAATGTTATATATAAGTTTTCATAAAGTGCATTTTTCATTCCTTACCAGTAAACACCACAAAAGTAAAAGAGGAAGACATATAATTGTTCGCGACTTCCTTAGTTCTGAAGCTGGTAATAATTGTTCGCTAAAGTGATTGAGGTTTGGTCTCAGGGTCAGTGTCACTTATATTCTTGCGATAGGGTGCACCTATGTAGGTATTGCTTTGTCTTGAATAAGTTGAGAGTTTGTAAATAAAGACCTGGCATTGGTTACAACCAAGTAGGCATTAATTTTAATTTGTAGAATAGCAGAAATGAAACAGGAAAGATAACAGGTAAGCCAAAAATTGAAAAGAACAGGTCATGAGCATGGGTTATGAGGGAGGTGGATTTTCTGTAGCTCTATCTTCAGGTATAATCAGTAAATAACTGCACCACTGGTCATATGGACATTTGTTCATCAATGAAAAGGAGTAATCAGCAATCATCTACAGGGCAATAAATCTTTAAAGACGTTCAGTTCATCCAATAAAGAGATTTAATGTGAGTTAAAGGGTTTTATTTTTCAGATTGTTTAGTGCTTCATCTTTTTAGTCATTAAGTACAAATCATAAATCTCAATATTAAAAGTAATAATAATCTAACTATCGATATTTGATTATAAAATTGAACAATACATTTGTTAGAATCACAGTTATTATAGTAATGAAACAGCAAGCATTCTCCCTAAAGGAAACTCCCTATTCCAAAACAAGCTGGAATAATGAGAGAAAAGGTGTCAGTTCCGATATCCATAAAGAGTACTGATGCATTATGAGCTAAAAAGTATTCTCAGCTCAAGATAGCAGCAAACAATTCAGTAAAATCTAAGGAAGGCAGCCTCTCATGAAGAAAGGCATCAGAAACTCAAATACAAGTCTCCAGTCAGCGAGTCGGGGAAGGAATCAGCTAGCAACTCTAGGAACACGCACTAATTTAAACTAGGGGTGGGTGGAACGCGTGGAGCTTTACTCCGCGGCAATCCATGGAGTTACCAAAAAAACTCAGTAAGATTTCTTGGAGTTCTGCTAGCGGCGGAATTCCGGTCCATCGCGCTGTCTGCGTTGATTTTTAGTGGCAGGAGTTTGTCCCGGCCTGGAAAATCAGCACAAACTGTACCATGCAACGTGCTAGTGGGTGCTGCTTCTTTCTGCTGCTCCAGTAGATTTTCTACTCGAGCTGCAACTTTCTCAAAGCAAGCGGTAGCGGCCTGCTGCGACTGCCCGAGTTGAGAAATGTCGCTGGGAGGCGGTCCAGCGCTTGTTTTTTCTCACTTGCGCTCACCAACTTAATGTTGGCGAGCCACGCGCAAGAAAAACTCTGCCACGCAGAGGTTGGCAGAGGTTTAGCCAAACTCCATGCTCCTAGTGGAGCATGGAGTAGCTAAAACTCCATGAACTTCGC
Organism: Calotriton arnoldi; assembly: GCA_963921515.1. Lineage (NCBI taxonomy): Eukaryota > Metazoa > Chordata > Amphibia > Caudata > Salamandridae > Calotriton > Calotriton arnoldi. The sequence goes on along the minus strand of CAWUFW010006508.1, from coordinate 258,522 downwards.
CGGAGGAGTGGAGCTTACAGCCCACCCCTAATGTAAACACATAGGGGCCGATTCCGATTCCGGCCGGAAATCTCTCCGACCGAGCCGGACCCGGAGAGAATTCTGACCGAATCGGACCCTAGCAGTCCGACCGAACGAGTACGATGCGTTCGCATGCAATCGGACTCGATTCGGTCGGACTCCCATTGAAGTCAATGGGAGCCGGTCTTACAACGCGTACGCGGGCTCCCATTGACTCAATGGGTGCGAGGCGAACAAGGGCGCCCCCTACAGCGGGTACGCGTCCATGCGCATCGCGGCGTACATGCACAGGTAGGGGGGACCCATGGGTCCCCCCTGTGTGCGACTCGCGCGCCTACGCGTACAGGGGGGTCCGATGCGGACCCCCAAAGTCCGGCTCCGACAGCTTTTTCGAGCCGGACGGCGTGAGTCGGTCGGACTGCTCGCGGCGCGCATCGTACTTACCCGGCCGGGAAACGTCTCCATAGCGCGGTGCGAGTCGTGTCCATGCGAGTCGGTCGGAGCGTGTTGAAGCCGCGTACGAGTCGGTCGGCGATTTCGCGGGTGCTTGCATCGTACTCGTTCGGCCGGACCCGCGTACGATTCGGTCGGGAAACAGGGCTCCGAATCGGATCCGGTAAATCCGAATCCGATTCGGAGCACTACCGGCCGAGATCGGAATCGGCCCCATAATATTCTGTGCTGCAATATTATTTTCTTTAATCTTGTGAGTCCGCCAATAGAATTTCAGTAAGCTCCTGGGAATAACCAAACTCCCCATGTTCTCAGAGGTGCACAATAGGCTTTCAGTCATTGAATCTTGAAAAGTTACACCGGTGATATCTTGCATTCCAGACTGTTCTTCCTATGAATCATTTTCCAGTCAACTCCTCTTCTCTTGGTGAGAACTCACTATCAGGTGTCAAATACGTAACTCGCCTATTTGCTAGCTAACAGAAGGCTCTTAGAAAAGTACAGCATTAGAGAACAAAAAGAGAAAAACATTGTGCGCAAACAACTATCCAATGTGAAAAACAGACTTTTCAGTGTTAATAAATTATTTTCCAGTCAACATGGCATCGAAAGTTAGGCTAACTTAAATCAACATCTTTATTCATTTGTAGGCCTATAACATTTATGTATGATTACCTACTACAAAATTAGCATTTTAGCATATGTTTTCCTTAAACGTGGGCTTTGCACATTATTAATGTAAGCATTTTGCTACTGAGTAAAATTTGCGTCAGCACTTACTTTACTCCCATCACAGAGCAATCAGACAGGGTTAGTCAAATCAAATAGAGGCGAAGATTCGCCTACAATAGTTTAGAGTTACTTGTTACATAAGACATAATTGAATGAACAAATTAAAAACACTCTGCAATGGTCATCTTTAATGCATATATCCTTTCAGTTCATTGCAATATTTGTATTTCACACCTAGAATCAAAGGGCCCGATTCACAAAGGTAAACCTAGACCTGAAGCACCAGCGGATGGTGTATCATGAGCGTGATGGGCATGGCCCAACCATTCCTGGGAAGTAAGGAGAAGACAGGTGGGCAGGCAAGATGAGAACAGCCATAGGCTGGTTGTTCCTTACTGAAATAGACTGGAGATTGTTGTTTTTTGGGTGGGCATGTAACTGAGCAGACTCGGGCGAGGGCTCCCCTCACCCATGGTGCTCAAGGCAGGGCAGTTACATCAGCTGTGGGGTGTGGCCTTCTTTCAGTGCTTTGGATTTTGCTCTCCCTCATGTGCTGACACTGAATACGGAGACTACGCGCGGAGACAGTTCGTCTCCACTTATTACCGCGAGCATTAGATGCGGTGGCCGACATTGGCCTGAATTACTTCTGACGAATCTCATTGAAATTCTTGGATCGACAACCATCATCTTTAATAAGAAGACTAATAAATTCCATGAATTGGTTTACAAGAGATGATGCATCACAGATAGGAATCCATCGTATGTGATCAAGCCCTGAAGAAGTCCAGAGACGGGACGAAACGCTTTGGCTACTCTTGGAAGACTTAATCTTTGAAAAGGATAAAGGATTTGAAATTTTAAAACACGTCTCCATGAAACCATTTTTGACTTATTTAAATGTGAAAAACTAATCTTGAAGCAAAATTGAAATTATTGGATATAGTGGGTGCTGATCATCCTGTTGCTAATAGGTCCATGCATAACATGCAGAAGGAGAGAGAATGTGGAGTAGCAACCAGAGTGGCTGACTTTTGAGCTGGGGAACCAGGTTCGAATCTTGGCGGGAGGCTCAACATCCTTTGATTTTGTGCCTAAAAATGATCGTTTCTGTCTGTAATTCAACTGGTGGCTCATGTAAAGTGCTCCGATACCCTTTGGTTCACGCTATATGAAACTGCAAAAAAAATAAAAATATGCAGCTCAGCTGTACCCCAACTGGGCCATGTGATGGTAACTGACTCCTTATCTCTGGTGTATGGAAGGCTGTCTTCCCTCTAATGGACTAGAAAGCGGAGTGCGACACCAGGGCTGATGTGGCTCTTTCAACCTCTGTAAGTCACAGACCAGAGCCTGGTATCGTGTGCATTGCTGCAAAAGGTCAGAGGCAAGCCTATCATGCAGCAGGGTAACATGCAGCAAGGCCAGGGCTGACTGGAGATGATGTGCATGGCAGTGTAATGTGTATGTATGACTGAGTGTGTGTCTAACTCTTTGTGTGTGTGCGGGCACTGATTGAATGTTTTACAGGGAGGAAAAAATCTAGATAATGTCCCTAAAACAAAAATGCCATAAATAAGTTCAATTACAGAGCATAGAGACAGGATATGTGATTACAGCCAGAGCTGCCGCCTTTCAAACTGGGAAACCAGGATCAAGTCTCGTCATCAGCTCAACATCTTCTGATTCTGGGCAAATCACTTAATCTCCTCGTACCTCTAACACATGCATCTGACTTTAGATAATGTTAATGGCTCTTATATAAAGCACTTCAATTCGTTCAGGACAAGTGCACTATAATAAACTGAAAAAATAATGCTGAGCTAAATACATTCCTCCTGTTTCAAACTAGGTTTATCCTACCTCATAAATGTAAAGTACATGAAATGAGTGGAACGAGTCAGGTACGCTAAACACAAGCTCATGCGTGTATTTTTTGGGTGAGTCAATAGTGCCTAGATTGAATCATCCAGTCACCCTCTGTGGCCTCCTAAAATTTTGCATTAAAGCAGCTGTCAAGTCTACATAGTTCTATATCAGCACAACTTGAATGCCCAAACGACTAAATGTTAAGTATCTCCAAAGAGCAAAATGTTTTTGATAAGAGCTGGCATTTGGTGCTTATGCTTCAAAATGCACTGATTTCTATTTATAACTATACCAGCTGACTTGGTACCTCCCACCATTGACAAACTGCACTTAGTCACATCTTGGCCAGAGTTCTTGATAGCAAAGCCCTCACAATCATGCAAATGCATTGTCCATGGCATTAACACCATACTCTGAAGAAATGACCTCTAGCAACATGTAAACAAACATGCACTGCCTGAAAACCATGAACAGGCATATATTAATACAGCACATTTTAATTAATACTGCTGGGCAAAGTATAACGTGAAATGGGACTATAAATATCACTGTGAAAACGGCATGTAAAGGACCTATGCTTACATTTCCCTGCTTAGTGAATGCAGAGACCATATCCTCTTCTATTTTTATATGCAGGCCCGAGCACACATACAAAAAGAGTCATTAGATAAATCAAAACTAGTACAATGCATAACAAAATTCAGAATGACTTCTTGTGTTTTTAATTTTCTCCTTCTGGTTTATCCAGCCAACACGTGTTTCAGTCGTCCGGGATTAACCCACGACTTCCTCAGGGCTGGAAAGACAATTATATGTACATGTCGTAATACTTTTACATGGGAACGTTACCAATTTACATTAGTGATTGAGTGGTACCCACATTGCAATTCTTATCAATAAACACCGACAAGATGGATCTGTAGTGTGATACAGAAAGTAATATACTACTATAATAATAATAATAATACAGACACTTGTAAAGTGCGACAGCTACCTCAAACAGAGGTGTCCCGGCGCTAAGCGGAAAATAATACAGCATTGGACCGCTCAGGGTCAAGTCATGGGCCCTCAGTCTTCCTTAAAAAGCCAGGTTTTCACCATTTTCCTGAAAAGGGGCTCAGAATCGATAGTGCGGAGATTGTTCGGCAGGGAGTTCCACAGTTTTGCAGCCCCGAGCGTAAAGGATCTGCCACCCATACGTGCCTTTTTAAAACGGGGGATACATAGTAGATTTTGGGAGTTGGATCTCAAGGTTCTGGATTGTTGGTAACCACGTAGTCTGTGTTTCAAGTAGATAGGGCAGTTACCATGCATAGCACGGAACGCCAGAGTCAAGGCCTTGAATTTGACTCTTTTCCTCACTGGGAGCCAGGGTAATGCTTTTAAATGCGGAGAGACATGCTCGCGAAACGGCACTCGCCTAATTAGTCTCGCAGCCGCATTTTGCACTATCTGCAGGCGTTTAATCAGATACTCTGGCTGACCCAGATAGAGGCCATTTGCATAGTCTAGCCTGGAAGTTACCACAGCATGTACTATGTTTTTCCGACACTCCTCTGGAAGCAGATACAAAAATTTCTTCAGATTCCTCAGTTGACAAAAACAGGTGGCCGTCACCTCACGTATCTGAGCCGAGAAGGAAAGGTCAGACTCCCACTTAACACCTAGATTTTTATACAATCTGCCGGTGAGGAGGTGGACCCATTTCGGTAGGCCACCAGAGATCCGAAGCTGGGGGTGGCTCTTTCCCGAAAAACAACACCTCAGTCTTTCCTGCATTAAGCCTGAGTTTGTTGTTATTCATCCACCACGCTATGTCTCTCAGGCAACCCTTGAAACTCTCAAAGGCAGCCACGGTCTGCTCTTTGAAAGTGAAAACCAATTGTGTATCGTCTGCGTAGGAGATCACTCTTATCCCCCAATTGGCTATCAGGGTAAACAGAGGAGCCAGGTACACTACTATCTTAGTGCTTTATGGTTATCGTAAAGCTAGTAGGATTATACCACATATATTAGGTATTCATTGCAAGTTGCACCTATCAAGATCACTGCTGGTGCAGAATCGTGGTTGAGTCCGAATTCTAGAGCCCATTGATGTCTCAAGCATGAGTGCCCTTATCTGTATCATTGCTGGTGCTAAAAGGTAGTACAACTGGCATATAGTGGCGAGTGCGCATATCCATTATTTAAAATGTGCCTGTGAGCCCCATATATGAGGCAAGGAAGTGGGAAGGGGCATACCTGTGTTAATGCAAAGTAGTCAGTAAGCCTATGGAATTAATATACATATTAAAATATTGCAATGGTAGGAATAGGGATACATCATTAGTATCCATACACTAGTTAGAGCATTTTAATTTGAATGAGTCCTACCTCTTTGCCGGTTCTAATTCCGTCCCGGCCAGGGAGGCAGGGAAGTGTGATGATGCTCCAAATTTCTATTTCTTTGGTCCTTAATAAAATCTACAATCTGAAGAATATGTGTGTATGATATAGTTGTCAGTTTTTAGATTTAGCAAATACACATAGTTCAGCAGGTGCAGATTCAACACCTATGTGAGTGTAACTCACAGATGGCAATATTGATCTACAAACTCCAACACTTTTATGCAGTAATAATACGACATATGAGTTCAGATCATGTTTCTCCACATTAGTATTCATAAAATCTATGCATGTTACCTCTAATTTAAAAAGCTTTTCCCTTGAATATATGTGACACCCCAAATGAGCGCACAAGCTATTTTGAGTATCTAACTCAGAACAGTACTATTAGGGAAAGTATTCGACACCTGTATATGCAATTTAACCCATATTAAAACCGTTGAGGATTTAATCTCCTGGTCTGCTCCAAAGTTCTCATCATCCCCGAATTATCCATATTGCGCCCAAGATCTAAAAAGAGATTTCGGTAATACCAGAAAATATCTTACCCGACACGCCATGTCTGATAGCGTAGGGTCGATGGTAGAGTTGATGAGCGTCCAATACACGCTCAGAATTGCACTGTAATATAGAGCACTTGTGTCAGTATCTATAGTTAGATTTAAGGGTTATATAGTTAAACCTCTAAAATACTAAGGGGCCCATTAGCATGTCGGGTGGATCGCCAACGCCCGCATGGCGGTGGCGATCTGCCCGACATTTGTGCCCGCCCGCATGCCAATTCCCCCGCCATATTACTATGGCGGGGGGGACCCCGGCGGATGAAAAGACCGTCCGCCGGTTTTCCGCCGGTAGGCAATCTGCCCGATTGCCTACCGGGCAGAAAAGCTGTTAATATGGTGGCGGTGTCTGGTAGACACCGCCATCCATATTATGATGCATGCGGGGTTTAGCCTTTCCGTGGCGGCAACGCCGCCATGGAAAGGCATGCGGTTCTCGCCATTGGGGGCCCGTAGCGGGCCCCCAGGTATCCTGGGGGTGGGGGTGCACATGGGGGTACCTATGGTACCCCCTGCATTTCAATGTACAACGTGGCAGGCACCGCGCGGTGCCTGTCACGTTGTGCACTGAAATGCACAACTTGCTTTTGTGGCATTGCGGCGGGCGGTGCTTTCAGCACTGCCAGCCGCAATGTTACAAATGCGGGATGCGCCCGCCAGTGTGGCAGGCGCATCCTAATTGTAGGTGTGGGACCGCCACATGCAGTGCGGGCGGTCCCGTTTCCCGGGGCTCTGGCTCGCGGACAAAGTCCGCCCGCCATACTAATGAGCCCCTAAGTCTCACCTTTCATGCACGGACGTACTGTATCGTCCAAAGCCGGCTCCAAGTATGGCCGTTGTTTGCAGGGGAAACCGGAAGTATCTCATTATATGTCGGGTAGAAGTCAGCGCTAGAACGTCAGTGTTCACGGACCCGGCTAGTTGTGTACGCCATGATGGGTAGAATAAACCCACTATAGTGTTATGTCTAGCGATAAAAACTATATAAATCTGTTGTCCGCCCTATTTCATAATGGAATCAAGTATATAAATTCAGGAGATATGATGTACGGAATTAGATGCAAAATGTGCAACTGTGAAAGAACTATTATATCAAAGGAGTTGAATTAGAAACTTGCTCCGTAATCATAGAAATGCAGTTGGAGACGGCACGGTACGTATATGTGTGGGCGAACGTTGAGCTGAGCCATATGGAGTAAAGTAAATCTCGTATGGCGATAAGTCAAACTATTCTCCATTTAGTTCTTATGTTTGTCCAGTGTTGGGTAAGGCTAGTCGCATCATGTTCAAGTATAGCGTCAAAGGAGAGTTGGTATAAATAAAAAATGGTGCCATAGTGCGTGTAATATCAACAAAGGGGACGGTGAGGAAATTGGTTATAAAAAAGACATCCCTAGGGAGTCTGTTTTTTTTTTAGGCCTATGGTGGTGCTGTGAGGTGAGGCCATAGTGGTCAGTCTATAGGGATGCTGGAATAGGTTATATACTGATCCAGCAGGACACGATAGTGCAAGAAACGTTATCATTTTGTACACAGTACTTATGGTCGTAATTTGTGATCGCATAACACAATATGTAGCATAAAAGTATTCGAAAATCCTGTACATCACAGTTCTTGTCATTATTTATACAGAAAAACAATTCTACAAGTGTGAATTAATTCTATATCACAGGGTCCAGTGATTAAGTCTAACCTATTGTGTGTTGTTCCAATATACTCCATAGGTTGTCAAACATTACATATGGTTGCAGATATTATTATTGAAATCTAAGCAATGCCTATGATGATAACAGATACCACCAAAACCATTCACCCCATGGGAGGAGAAGGTGCTTGCCATACTGCAGCCAGAGAGTCTCACAGGAGTACAAACAAATGACTACCACCACACTGCTATGTACTGCCTTGCACAACTACAAAGATAAACCTCCTAGGACCAATTCCATTCATCTGCACCACACACTCACAAAAACATGTCTCACAGATCCAACATCCACCCCCTCCCAATCACCACCAATGTAACAAGCAACATTACCATGGGTGCATGTGCACAGGCAGCCAGCACTGCAACTCCCACCATGCCCCCTTGTCCCACACCTCAGCAGGATGGAGCACACCCCCACCCCACCCAGAAGCATGTGTCAGCCATTACATCCCCAACAAACAAACTAACAGGTAGGTAGCCATATTGCCATGGGGGGCTGTTTGGGGGGGAGGCCTGGACTACTACTCCCACCATGCCCCCTGTCCCACACCTCAGCAGGATGGAGCACACCCCACCCCACCCAGAAACATGTGTCAGCCATTACATCCACAACCAACAAACTAACAGGTAGGTAGCCATCTTGTCATAGAGGGCTGTATGTGGGAGGGAGGCCTGGACTACTACTCCCACCATGCCCCCTGTCCCACACCTCAGCAGGATGGAGCACTCCCCCACCCAGAAGCATGTGTCAGCCATGATGGCTGTAAGCCAGAAACCGGTCCCAGGATGCTTGTTTCCGGTCCAGTGAAGACATGGCTTGGCAGTTCGGGCTGGACTGTTCCCATGAGGCACAGGGTCAGACTGATTTGCATATGGCCATGTCTGAACTAGGGTGGCGGAGTGAGCTAAAGAATGATGATGGATTAAACCCAGATCAGTTGATTGGGGGTGAGTGCTTGCAATGTTCAACACTCCGTCCATCATCCCCTTTGGTTTTGCTATGTTCGCCCTAAGTTGGCAGGGTATGCCCAGACGTGTGTCCCTTGCTCACTTGGCCACTGGATTCAAGATAGCCTGGCTGATGACAGCTGTAAGCCAGAAACCAGTCCCAGGACGCTTGTTTCCGGTCCAGGGAAGACATGGCTTGGCAGTTCGGGATGGACTGTTCCCATGAGGCACAGGGTCAGACTGATTTGCATATGGCCATGTCTGAACTGGGGTGGCGGAGTGAGCTAAAGAATGATGATGGATTAAATCCAGATCAGTTGACTGGGGGTGAGTGCTTGCAATGTTCAACACTCCGTCCATCATCCCTTTTGGTTTTGCTATGTTCGCCCTAAGTTGGCAGGGTATGCCCAGACGTGGGTCCCTTGCTCACTTCACCACTGGATTCAAGATAGCCTGGCTGATGACGGCTGTAAGCCAGAAACCGGTCCCAGGATGCTTGTTTCCGGTCCAGGGAAGACATGGCTTGGCAGTTCGGGCTGGACTGTTCCCATGAGGCACAGGGTCAGACTGATTTGCATATGGCCATGTCTGAACTTGGGTGGCGGAGTGAGCTAAAGAATGATGATGGATTAAACCCAGATCAGTGGACTGGGGGTGAGTGCTTGCAATGTTCAACACTCCGTCCATCATCCCCTTTGGTTTTGCTATGTCAGCCATTACATCCCCAACCAACAAACCGACAGGTAGGTAGCCATCTTGCCATGGAGGGCTGTATGTGGGAGGGAGGCCTGGAATACTACTCCCACCATGCCCCCTGTCCCACACCTCAGCAGGATGGAGCACTCCCCCACCCCACCCAGAAGCATGTGTCAGCCATTACATCCCCAACAAACAAACTAACAGGTAGGTAGCCATCTTGCCATGGAGGGCTGTTTGAGGGGAGGCCTGGACTACTACTCCCACCATGCCCCCTGTCCCACACCTCAGCAGGATGGAGCACACCCCCACCCCACCCAGAAGCATGTGTCAGCCATTACATCCCCAACCAACAGGTAGGTAGCCATCTTGCCATGGAGGGCTGTATGTGGGAGGGAGGCCTGGAATACTACTCCCACCATGCCCCCTGTCCCACACTTCAGCAGGATGGAGCAATCCCCCACCCCACCCAGAAGCATGTGTCAGCCATTACATCCCCAACCAACAAACTAACAAGTAGGTAGCCATCTTGTCATGGAGGGCTGTATGGGGGGAGGCCTATACTACTACTCCCACCATGCCCCCTGTCCCACACCTCAGCAGGATGGAGCACACCCCCACCCCACCCAGAAGCATGTGTCAGCCATTACATCCACAACCAACAAACTAACAGGTAGGTAGCCATCTTGTCATGGAGGGCTGTATGTGGGAGGGAGGCCTGGACTACTACTCCCACTATGCCCCCTGTCCCACACCTCAGCAGGATGGAGCATTCCCCCACCCAGAAGCATGTGTCAGCCATTACATCCCCAACAAACAAACTAACAAGTAGGTAGCCATCTTGCCATGGAGGGCTGTATGTGGGAGGGAGGCCTGGAATACTACTCCCACCATGCCCCCTGTCCCACACCTCAGCAGGATGGAGCACTCCCCACCCCACCCAGAAGCATGTGTCAGCCATTACATCCCCAACAAACAAACTAACAGGTAGGTGGCCATCTTGCCATGGAGGGCTGTTTGGGGGGGAGGCCTGGACTACTACTCCCACCATGCCCCCTGTCCCACACCTCAGCAGGATGGAGCACACCCCCACCCCACCCAGAAGCATGTGTCAGCCATTACATCCACAACCAACAAACTAACAGGTAGGTAGCCATCTTGTCATGGAGGGCTGTTTGGGGGGGAGGCCTGTACTACTACTCCCACCATGCCCCCTGTCCCACACCTCAGCAGAATGGAGCACACCCCCACCCCACCCAGAAGCATGTGTCAGCCATTACATCCATAACCAACAAACTAACAGGTAGGTAGCCATCTTGTCATGGAGGGCTGTATGTGGGAGGGAGGCCTGGACTACTACTCCCACCATGCCCCCTGTCCCACACCTCAGCAGGATGGAGCACTCCCCCACCCAGAAGTATGTGTCAGCCATTACATCCCCAACCAACAAACAAACAGATAGGTAGCCATCTTGCCATGGAGGGCTGTATGTGGGAGGGAGGCCTGGAATACTACTCCCACCATGCCCCCTGTCCCACACCTCAGCAGGATGGAGCACTCCCCCACCCCACCCAGAAGCATGTGTCAGCCATTACATCCCCAACAAACAAACTAACAGGTAGGTAGCCATCTTGCCATGGAGGGCTGTTTGGGGGGGAGGCCTGGACAACTACTCCCACCATGCCCCCTGTCCCACACCTCAGCAGGATGGAGCACACCCCCACCCCACCCAGAAGCCTGTGTCAGCCATTACATCCACAACCAACAAACTAACAGGTAGGTAGCCATCTTGCAATGGAGGGCTGTTTGGGGGGGGAGGCCTGGACTACTACTCCCACCATGCCCCCTGTCCCACACCTCAGCAGGATGGAGCACACCCCCACCCCACCCAGAAGCATGTGTCAGCCACTACATCCCCAACCAACAAACCAACAGGTAGGTAGCCATCTTGCCATGGAGGGCTGTATGTGGGAGGGAGGCCTGGAATACTACTCCCACCATGCCCCCTGTCCCACAACTCAAAAGGATGGAGCACTCCCCCACTCCACCCAGAAGCATGTGTCAGCCATTACATCCCTAACAAACAAACTAACAGGTAGGTAGCCATCTTGCATGGAGGGCTGTTTGGGGGGGGAGGCCTGGACTACTACTCCCACCATGCCCCCTGTCCCACACCTCAGCAGGATAGAGCACATCCCCACCCCACCCAGAAGCATGTGTCAGCCATTACATCCACAACCAACAAACTAACAGGTAGGTAGCCATCTTGTCATCGAGGGCTGTTTGGGGGGGAGGCCTGTACTACTACTCCCACCATGCACCCTGTCCCACACCTCAGCAGGATGGAGCACACCCCCCACCACACCCAGAAGCATGTGTCAGCCATTACATCCACAACCAACAAACTAACAGGTAGGTAGCCATCTTGTCATGGAGGGCTGTATATGGGAGGGAGGCCTGCACTACTACTCCCACTATGCCCCCTGTCCCACACCTCAGCAGGATGGAGCATTCCCCCACCCAGAAGCATGTGTCAGCCATTACATCCCCAACAAACAAACTAACAGGTAGGTAGCCATCTTGCCATGGAGGGCTGTATGTGGGAGGGAGGCCTGGAATACTACTCCCACCATGCCCCCTGTCCCACACCTCAGCAGGATGGAGCACTCCCCCACCCCACCAGAAGCATGTGTCAGCCATTACATCCCCAACAAACAAACTAACAGGTAGGTGGCCATCTTGCCATGGAGGGCTGTTTGGGGGGGAGGCCTGGACTATTACTCCCACCATGCCCCCTGTCCCACACCTCAGCAGGATGGAGCACACCCCCACCCCACCCAGAAGCATGTGTCAGCCATTACATCCACAACCAACAAACTAACAGGTAGGTAGCCATCTTGTTATGGAGGGCTGTTTGGGGGAGGCCTGTACTACTACTCCCACCATGCCCCCTGTGCCACACCTCAGCAGAATGGAGCACACCCCCACCCCACCCAGAAGCATGTGTCAGCCACTACATCCACAACCAACAAACTAACAGGTAGGTAGCCATCTTGTCATGGAGGGCTGTATGTGGGAGGAGGCCTGGACTACTACTCCCACCATGCCCCCTGTCCCACACCTCAGCAGGATGGAGCACTCCCCCACCCAGAAGCATGTGGCAGCCATTACATCCCCAAGCAACAAACCAACAGATAGGTAGCCATCTTGCCATGGAGGGCTGTATGTGGGAGGGAGGCCTGGAATACTACTCCCACCATGCCCCCTGTCCCACACCTCAGCAGGATGGAGCACTCCCCCACCCCACCCAGAAGCATGTGTCAGCCATTACATCCCCAACAAACAAACTAACAGGTAGGTAGCCATCTTGCCATGGAGGGCTGTTTGGGGGGGAGGCCTGGACTACTACTCCCACCATGGCCCCTGTCCCACACCTCAGCAGGATGGAGCACACCCCCACCCGACCCAGAAGCATGTGTCAGCCATTACATCCACAACCAACAAACTAACAGGTAGGTAGCCATCTTGCAATGAAGGGCTGTTTGGGGGGGAGGCCTGGACTACTACTCCCACCATGCCCACTGTCCCACACCTCAGCAGGATGGAGCACATCCCCACCCAGAAGCATGTGTCAGCCATTACATCCACAACCAACAAACTGACAGGTAGGTAGCCATCTTGCAATGGAGGGCTGTTTGCGGGGGAGGCCTGGACTACTACTCCCACCATGCCCACTGTCCCACACCTCAGCAGGATGGAGCACACCCCCACCCCACCCAGAAACATGTGTCAGCCATTACATCCACAACCAACAAACTAACAGGTAGGTAGCCATCTTGTCATGGAGGGCTGTATGTGGGAGGGAGGCCTGGACTACTGCTCCCACCATGCCCCCTGTCCCACACCTCAGCAGGATGGAGCACTCCCCACCCAGAAGCATGTGTCAGCCATTACATCCCCAACAAACAAACTAACAGGTAGGTAGCCATCTTGCCATGGAGGGCTGTTTGGGGGCGAGACCTGGACTACTACTCCCACCATGCCCCCTGTCCCACACCTCAGCAGGATGGAGCACACCCCCACCCCACCCAGAAGCATGAGTCAGCCATTACATCCACAACCAACAAACTAACAGGTAGGTAGCCATCTTGTCATGGAGGGCTGTTTGGGGGAGGCCTGTACTACTACTCCCACCATGCCCCCTGTCCCACACCTCAGCAGGATGGAGCACACCCCCACCCCACCCAGAAGCATGTGTCAGCCATTACATCCACAACCAACAAACTAACAGGTAGGTAGCCATCTTGTCATGGAGGGCTGTATGTGGGAGGAGGCCTGGACTACTACTCCCACCATGTCCCCTGTCCCACACCTCAGCAGGATGGAGCACACCCCCACCCCACCCAGAAGCATGTGTCAGCCATTACATCCACAACCAACAAACTAACAGGTAGGTACCCATCTTGTCATGGAGGGCTGTTTGGGGGTGAGACCTGTACTACTACTCCCACCATGCCCCCTGTCCCACACCTCAGCAGGATGGAGCACACCCCCACCCCACCCAGAAGCATGTGTCAGCCATTACATCCACAACCAACAAACTAACAGGTAGGTAGCCATCTTGTCATGGAGGGCTGTATGTGCGAGGGAGGCCTGGACTACTACTCCCACCATGCCCCCTGTCCCACACCTCAGCAGGATGGAGCACTCCCCCACCCAGAAGCATGTGTCAGCCATTACATCCCCAACCAACAAACCAACAGATAGGTAGCCATCTTGCAATGGAGGGCTGTATGTGGGAGGGAGGCCTGGAATACTACTCCCACCATGCCCCCTGTCCCACACCTCAGCAGGATGGAGCACACCCCCACCCCACCCAGAAGCATGTGTCAGCCATTACATCCACAACAAACAAACTAACAGGTAGGTAGCCATCTTGCAATGGAGGGCTGTTTGGGGAGAGGCCTAGACTACTACTCCCACCATGCCCCCTGTCCCACACCTCAGCAGGATGAAGCACATCCCCACCCAGAAGCATGTGTCAGCCATTACATCCCCAACCAACAAACCAACAGATAGGTAGCCATCTTGCAATGGAGGGCTGTATGTGGGAGGGAGGCCTGGAATACTACTCCCACCATGCCCCCTGTCCCACACCTCAGCAGGATGGAGCACACCCCCACCCCACCCAGAAGCATGTGTCAGCCATTACATCCACAACCAACAAACTGACAGGTAGGTAGCCATCTTGCAATGGAGGGCTGTTTGCGGGGGAGGCCTGGACTACTACTCCCACCATGCCCTCTGTCCCACACCTCAGCAGGATGGAGCACACCCCACCCCACCCAGAAGCATGTGTCAGCCATTACATCCCCAACAAACAAACTAACAGGTAGGTGGCCATCTTGCCATGGAGGGCTGTTTGGGGGGGAGGCCTGGACTATTACTCCCACCATGCCCCCTGTCCCACACCTCAGCAGGATGGAGCACACCCCCACCCCACCCAGAAGCATGTGTCAGCCATTACATCCACAACCAACAAACTAACAGGTAGGTAGCCATCTTGTCATGGAGGGCTGTTTGGGGGGGAGGCCTGTACTACTACTCCCACCATGCCCCCTGTGCCACACCTCAGCAGAATGGAGCACACCCCCACCCCACCCAGAAGCATGTGTCAGCCACTACATCCACAACCAACAAACTAACAGGTAGGTAGCCATCTTGTCATGGAGGGCTGTATGTGGGATGGAGGCCTGGACTACTACTCCCACCATGCCCCCTGTCCCACACCTCAGCAGGATGGAGCACTCCCCCACCCAGAAGCATGTGGCAGCCATTACATCCTCAAGCAACAAACCAACAGATAGGTAGCCATCTTGCCATGGAGGGCTGTATGTGGGAGGGAGGCCTGGAATACTACTCCCATCATGCCCCCTGTCCCACACCTCAGCAGGATGGAGCACTCCCCCACCCCACCCAGAAGCATGTGTCAGCCATTACATCCCCAACAAACAAACTAACAGGTAGGTAGCCATCTTGCCGTGGAGGGCTGTTTGGGGGGGAGGCCTGGACTACTACTCCCACCATGGCCCCTGTCCCACACCTCAGCAGGATGGAGCACACCCCCACCCCACCCAGAAGCATGTGTCAGCCATTACATCCACAACCAACAAACTAACAGGTAGGTAGCCATCTTGCAATGAAGGGCTGTTTGGGGGGGAGGCCTGGACTACTACTCCCACCATGCCCACTGTCACACACCTCAGCAGGATGGAGCACATCCCCACCCAGAAGCATGTGTCAGCCATTACATCCACAACCAACAAACTGACAGGTAGGTAGCCATCTTGCAATGGAGGGCTGTTTGCGGGGGAGGCCTGGACTACTACTCCCACCATGCCCCCTGTCCCACACCTCAGCAGGATGGAGCACACCCCCACCCCACCCAGAAACATGTGTCAGCCATTACATCCACAACCAACAAACTAACAGGTAGGTAGCCATCTTGTCATGGAGGGCTGTATGTGGGAGGGAGGCCTGGACTACTACTCCCACCATGCCCCCTGTCCCACACCTCAGCAGGATGGAGCACTCCCCCACCCAGAAGCATGTGTCAGCCATTACATCCCCAACAAACAAACTAACAGGTAGGTAGCCATCTTGCCATGGAGGGCTGTTTGGGGGCGAGACCTGGACTACTACTCCCACCATGCCCCCTGTCCCACACCTCAGCAGGATGGAGCACACCCCCACCCCACCCAGAAGCATGAGTCAGCCATTAGATCCACAACCAACAAACTAACAGGTAGGTAGCCATCTTGTCATGGAGGGCTGTTTGGGGGGAGGCCTGTAATACTACTCCCACCATGCCCCCTGTCCCACACCTCAGCAGGATGGAGCACACCCCCACCCCACCCAGAAGCATGTGTCAGCCATTACATCCACAACCAAACAAACTAACAGGTAGGTAGCCATCTTGTCATGGAGGGCTGTATGTGGGAGGGAGGCCTGGACTACTACTCCCACCATGTCCCATGTCCCACACCTCAGCAGGATGGAGCACACCCCCACCCCACCCAGAAGCATGTGTCAGCCATTACATCCACAACCAACAATCTAACAGGTAGGTACCCATCTTGTCATGGAGGGCTGTTTGGGGGTGAGACCTGTACTACTACTCCCACCATGCCCCCTGTCCCACACCTCAGCAGGATGGAGCACAAGCCCCACCCCACCCAGAAGCATGTGTCAGCCATTACATTTCACAACCAACAAACTAACAGGTAGGTAGCCATCTTGTCATGGAGGGCTGTATGTGCGAGGGAGGCCTGGACTACTACTCCCACCATGCCCCCTGTCCCACACCTCAGCAGGATGGAGCACTCCCCCACCCAGAAGCATGTGTCAGCCATTACATCCCCAACCAACAAACCAACAGATAGGTAGCCATCTTGCAATGGAGGGCTGTATGTGGGAGGGAGGCCTGGAATACTACTCCCACCATGCCCCCTGTCCCACACCTCAGCAGGATGGAGCACACCCCCACCCCACCCAGAAGCATGTGTCAGCCATTACATCCACAACAAACAAACTAACAGGTAGGTAGCCATCTTGCAATGGAGGGCTGTTTGGGGGAGAGGCCTGGACTACTACTCCCACCATGCCCCCTGTCCCACACCTCAGCAGGATGGAGCACATCCCCACCCAGAAGCATGTGTCAGCCATTACATCCACAACCAACAAACTGACAGGTAGGTAGCCATCTTGCAATGGAGGGCTGTTTGCGGGGGAGGCCTGGACTACTACTCCCACCATGCCCTCTGTCCCACACCTCAGCAGGATGGAGCACACCCCACCCCACCCAGAAGCATGTGTCAGCCATTACATCCACAACCAACAAACTAACAGGTAGGTAGCCATCTTGTCATGGAGGGCTGTATGTGCGAGGGAGGCCTGGACTACTACTCCCACCATGCCCCCTGTCCCACACCTCAGCAGGATGGAGCACTCCCCCACCCAGAAGCATGTGTCAGCCAATACATCCCCAACCAACAAACCAACAGGTAGGTAGCCATCTTGCCATGGAGGGCTGTATGTGGGAGGGAGGCCTGGAATTCTACTCCCACCATGCCCCCTGTCCCACACCTCAGGAGGATGGAGCACTCCCCCACCCCACCCAGAAGCATGTGTCAGCCATTAAATCCCCAACAAACAAACTAACAGGTAGGTAGCCATCTTGCCATGGAGGGCTTTTTGGGGGGGAGGCCTGGACTACTACTCCCACCATGCCCCCTGTCCCACACCTCAGCATAATGGAGCACACCCCCACCCCACCCAGAAGCATGTGTCAGCCATTACATCCACAACCAACAAACTAACAGGTAGGTAGCCATCTTGTCATGGAGGGCTGTATGTGGGAGGGAGGCCTGGACTACTACTCCCACCATGCCCCCTGTCCCACACCTCAGCAGGATGGAGCAATCCCCACCCAGAAGCATGTGTCAGCCATTACATCCCCAACAAACAAACTAACAGGTAGGGAGCCATCTTGCCATAGAGGGCTGTTTGGGGGAGAGGCCTGGACTACTACTCCCACCATGCCCCCTGTCCCACACCTCAGCAGGATGGAGCACTCCCTCACCCAGAAGCATGTGTCAGCCATTACATCCCCAACAAACAAACTAACAGGTAGGGAGCCATCTTGCCATAGAGGGCTGTTTGGGGGAGACCTGGACTACTACTCCCACCATGCCCCCTGTCCCACACCTCAGCAGGATGGAGCACACCCCCACCCCACCCAGAAGCATGTGTCAGCCATTACATCCACAACCAACAAACTAACAGGTAGGTACCCATCTTGTCATGGAGGGCTGTTTGGGGGTGAGACCTGTACTACTACTCCCACCATGCCCCCTGTCCCACACCTCAGCAGGATGGAGCACTCCCCCACCCAGAAGCATGTGTCAGCCATTACATCCCCAACCAACAAACCAACAGATAGGTAGCCATCTTGCAATGGAGGGCTGTATGTGGGAGGGAGGCCTGGAATACTACTCCCACCATGCCCCCTGTCCCACACCTCAGCAGGATGGAGCACACCCCCACCCCACCCAGAAGCATGTGTCAGCCATTACATCCACAACAAACAAACTAACAGGTAGGTAGCCATCTTGCAATGGAGGGCTGTTTGGGGGAGAGGCCTGGACTACTACTCCCACCATGCCCCCTGTCCCACACCTCAGCAGGATGGAGCACATCCCCACCCAGAAGCATGTGTCAGCCATTACATCCACAACCAACAAACTGACAGGTAGGTAGCCATCTTGCAATGGAGGGCTGTTTGCGGGGGAGGCCTGGACTACTACTCCCACCATGCCCTCTGTCCCACACCTCAGCAGGATGGAGCACACCCCACCCCACCCAGAAGCATGTGTCAGCCATTACATCCACAACCAACAAACTAACAGGTAGGTAGCCATCTTGTCATGGAGGGCTGTATGTGCGAGGGAGGCCTGGACTACTACTCCCACCATGCCCCCTGTCCCACACCTCAGCAGGATGGAGCACTCCCCCACCCAGAAGCATGTGTCAGCCAATACATCCCCAACCAACAAACCAACAGGTAGGTAGCCATCTTGCCATGGAGGGCTGTATGTGGGAGGGAGGCCTGGAATTCTACTCCCACCATGCCCCCGTCCCACACCTCAGGAGGATGGAGCACTCCCCACCCCACCCAGAAGCATGTGTCAGCCATTAAATCCCCAACAAACAAACTAACAGGTAGGTAGCCATCTTGCCATGGAGGGCTTTTGGGGGAGGCCTGGACTACTACTCCCACCATGCCCCCTGTCCCACACCTCAGCATAATGGAGCACACCCCCACCCCACCCAGAAGCATGTGTCAGCCATTACATCCACAACCAACAAACTAACAGGTAGGTAGCCATCTTGTCATGGAGGGCTGTATGTGGGAGGGAGGCCTGGACTACTACTCCCACCATGCCCCCTGTCCCACACCTCAGCAGGATGGAGCAATCCCCCACCCAGAAGCATGTGTCAGCCATTACATCCCCAACAAACAAACTAACAGGTAGGGAGCCATCTTGCCATAGAGGGCTGTTTGGGGGAGAGGCCTGGACTACTACTCCCACCATGCCCCCTGTCCCACACCTCAGCAGGATGGAGCACTCCCTCACCCAGAAGCATGTGTCAGCCATTACATCCCCAACAAACAAACTAACAGGTAGGGAGCCATCTTGCCATAGAGGGCTGTTTGGGGGAGACCTGGACTACTACTCCCACCATGCCCCCTGTCCCACACCTCAGCAGGATGGAGCACACCCCCACCCCACCCAGAAGCATGTGTCAGCCATTACATCCACAACCAACAAACTAACAGGTAGGTACCCATCTTGTCATGGAGGGCTGTTTGGGGGTGAGACCTGTACTACTACTCCCACCATGCCCCCTGTCCCACACCTCAGCAGGATGGAGCACACCCCCACCCCACCCAGAAGCATGTGTCAGCCATTACATCCACAACCAACAAACTAACAGGTAGGTAGCCATCTTGTCATGGAGGGCTGTATGTGCGAGGGAGGCCTGGACTACTACTCCCACCATGCCCCCTGTCCCACACCTCAGCAGGATGGAGCACTCCCCCACCCAGAAGCATGTGTCAGCCAATACATCCCCAACCAACAAACCAACAGGTAAGTAGCCATCTTGCCATGGAGGGCTGTATGTGGGAGGGAGGCCTGGAATTCTACTCCCACCATGCCCCCTGTCCCACACCTCAGCAGGATGGAGCACTCCCCCACCCCACCCAGAAGCATGTGTCAGCCATTACATCCCCAACAAACAAACTAACAGGTAGGTAGCCATCTTGCCATGAGGGCTGTTTGGGGGGGAGGCCTGGACTACTACTCCCACCATGCCCACTGTCCCACACCTCAGCATAATGGAGCACACCTCCACCCCACCCAGAAGCATGTGTCAGCCATTACATCCACAACCAACAAACTAACAGGTAGGTAGCCATTTTGCAATGGAGGGCTGTTTGGGGGGGAGGCCAGGACTACTACTCCCACCATGCCCCCTGTCCCACACCTCAGCAGGATGGAGCACACCCCCACCCCACCCAGAAGCATGTGTCAGCCATTACATCCACAACCAACAAACTAACACGTAGGTAGCCATCTTGTCATGGAGGGCTGTTTGGGGGAGGCCTGTACTACTACTCCCACCATGCCCCCTGACCCACACCTCAGCAGAATGGAGCACACCCCCACCCCACCCAGAAGCATGTGTCAGCCACTATATCCACAACCAACAAACTAACAGGTAGGTAGCCATCTTGTCATGGAGGGCTGTATGTGGGAGGGAGGCCTGGACTACTACTCCCACCATGCCCCCTGTCCCACACCTCAGCAGGATGGAGCACTCCCCCACCCAGAAGCATGTGTCAGCCATTACATCCCCAACCAACAAACCAACAGATAGGTAGCCATCTTGCCATGGAGGGCTGTATGTGGGAGGGAGGCCTGGAATACTACTCCCACCATGCCCCCTGTCCCACACCTCAGCAGGATGGAGCACTCCCCCACCCCACCCAGAAGCATGTGTCCGCCATTACATTCCCAACAAACAAACTAACAGGTAGGTAGCCATCTTGCCATGGAGGGCTGTTTGGGGGGGAGGCCTGGACTACTACTCCCACCATGCCCCCTGTCCCACACCTCAGCAGGATGGAGCACACCCCCACCCCACCCAGAAGCATGTGTCAGCCATTACATCCACAACAAACAAACTAACAGGTAGGTAGCCATCTTGCAATGGAGGGCTGTTTGGGGGAGAGGCCTGGACTACTACTCCCACCATGCCCCTGTCCCACACCTCAGCAGGATGGAGCACATCCCCACCCAGAAGCATGTGTCAGCCATTACATCCACAACCAACAAACTGACAGGTAGGTAGCCATCTTGCAATGGAGGGCTGTTTGCGGGGGAGGCCTGGACTACTACTCCCACCATGCCCCCTGTCCCACACCTCAGCAGGATGGAGCACACCCCACCCCACCCAGAAGCATGTGTCAGCCATTACATCCACAACCAACAAACTAACAGGTAGGTAGCCATCTTGTCATGGAGGGCTGTATGTGCGAGGGAGGCCTGGACTACTACTCCCACCATGCCCCCTGTCCCACACCTCAGCAGGATGGAGCACTCCCCCACCCAGAAGCATGTGTCAGCCAATACATCCCCAACCAACAAACCAACAGGTAGGTAGCCATCTTGCCATGGAGGGCTGTATGTGGGAGGGAGGCCTGGAATTCTACTCCCACCATGCCCCCTGTCCCACACCTCAGGAGGATGGAGCACTCCCCCACCCCACCCAGAAGCATGTGTCAGCCATTACATCCCCAACAAACAAACTAACAGGTAGGTAGCCATCTTGCCATGGAGGGCTTTTTGGGGGGGAGGCCTGGACTACTACTCCCACCATGCCCCCTGTCCCACACCTCAGCATAATGGAGCACACCCCCACCCCACCCAGAAGCATGTGTCAGCCATTACATCCACAACCAACAAACTAACAGGTAGGTAGCCATCTTGCAATGGAGGGCTGTTTGGGGGAGGCCTGGACTACTACTCTCACCATGCCCCCTGTCCCACACCTCAGCAGGATGGAGCACACCCCCACCCCACCCAGAAGCATGTGTCAGCCATTACATCCACAACCAAATAACTAACAGGTAGGTAGCCATCTTGTCATGGAGGGCTGTATGTGGGAGGGAGGCCTGGACTACTACTCCCACCATGCCCCCTGTCCCACACCTCAGCAGGATGGAGCAATCCCCCACCCAGAAGCATGTGTCAGCCATTACATCCCCGACAAACAAACTAACAGGTAGGGAGCCATCTTGCCATGGAGGGCTGTATGTGGGAGGGAGGCCTGGACTACTACTCCCACCATGCCCCCTGTCCCACACCTCAGCAGGATGGAGCACTCCCCCACCCCACCCAGAAGCATGTGTCAGCCATTACATCCCCAACAAACAAACTAACAGGTAGGTAGCCATTTTGTCATGGAGGGCTGTATGTGGGAGGGAGGCCTGGACTACTACTCCCACCATGCCCCCTGTCCCACACCTCAGCAGGATGGAGCACACCCCCACCCCACCCAGAAGCATGTGTCAGCCATTACATCCACAACCAACAAACTAACAGGTAGGTCACCATCTTGTCATGGAGGGCTGTATTTGGGAGGGAGGCCTGGAATACTACTCCCACCATGCCCCCTGTCGCACACCTCAGCAGGATGGAGCACTCCCCCACCCCACCCAGAAGCATGTGTCAGCCATTACATCCCCAACAAACAAACTAACAGGTAGGTAGCCATCTTGCCATGGAGGGCTGTTTGGGGGGGAGGCCTGGACTACTACTCCCACCATGCCCCCTGTCCCACACCTCAGCAGGATGGAGCACACCCCCATCCCACCCAGAAGCATGTGTCAGCCATTACATCCACAACCAACAAACTAACAGGTAGGTAGCCAGTTTGCAATGGAGGGCTGTTTGGGGGAGGCCTGGACTACTACTCCCACCATGCCCCCTGTCCCACACCTCAGCAGGATGGAGCACATCCCCACCCAGAAGCATGTGTCAGCCATTACATCCACAACCAACAAACTGACAGGTAGGTAGCCATCTTGCAATGGAGGGCTGTTTGCGGGGAGGCCTGGACTACTACTCCCACCATGCCCCCTGTCCCAAACCTCAGCAGGATGGAGCACACCCCCACCCCACCCAGAAGCTTGTGTCAGCCATTACATCCACAACCAACAAACTAACAGGTAGGTAGCCATCTTGTCATGGAGGGCTGTCTGTGGGAGGGAGGCCTGGACTACTACTCCCACCATGCCCCCTGTCCCACACATCAGCAGGATGGAGCACTCCCCCACCCAGAAGCATGTGTCAGCCATTACATTCCCAACAAACAAACTAACAGGTAGGTAGCCATCTTGCCATGGAGGGCTGTTTGGGGGCGAGACCTGGACTACTACTCCCACCATGCCCCCTGTCCCACACCTCAGCAGGATGGAGCACACCCCCACCCCACCCAGAAGCATGTGTCAGCCATTACATCCACAACCAACAAACTAACAGGTAGGTAGCCATCTTGTCATGGAGGGCTGTTTGGGGGAGGCCTGTACTACTACTCCCACCATGCCCCCTGTCCCACACCTCAGCAGGATGGAGCACACCCCCACCCCACCCAGAAGCATGTGTCAGCCATTACATCCACAACCAACAAACTAACAGGTAGGTAGCCATCTTGTCATGGAGGGCTGTATGTGGGAGGGAGGCCTGGACTACTATTCCCACCATGCCCCCTGTCCCACACCTCAGCAGGATGGAGCACACCCCCACCCAGAAGCATGTGTCAGCCATTACACCCACAGCCAACAAACTAACAGGTAGGTACCCATCTTGTCATGGAGGTCTGTTTGGGGGAGACCTGTACTACTACTCCCACCATGCCCCCTGTCCCACACCTCAGCAGGATGGAGCACACCCCCACCCCACCCAGAAGCATGTGTCTGCCATTACATCCACAACCAACAAACTAACAGGTAGGTAGCCATCTTGTCATGGAGGGCTGTATGTGCGAGGGAGGCCTGGACTATTACTCCCACCATGCCCCCTGTCCCACACCTCAGCAGGATGGAGCACTCCCCACCCAGAAGCATGTGTCAGCCAATATATCCCCAACCAACAAACCAACAGGTAGGTAGCCATCTTGCCATGGAGGGCTGTATGTGGGAGGGAGGCCTGGAATTCTACTCCCACCATGCCCCCTGTCCCACACCTCAGCAGGATGGAGCACTCCCCCACCCCACCCAGAAGCATGTGTCAGCCATTATATCCCCAACAAACAAACTAACAGGTAGGTAGCCATCTTGCCATGGAGGGCTGTTTGGGGGAGGCCTGGACTACTACTCCCACCATGCCCCCTGTCCCACACCTCAGCATAATGGAGCACACCCCCTCCCCACCCAGAAGCATGTGTCAGCCATTACATCCACAACCAACAAACTAACAGGTAGGTAGCCATCTTGCAATAGAGGGCTGTTTGGGGGGGAGGCCAGGACTACTACTCCCACCATGCCCCCTGTCCCACACCTCAGCAGGATGGAGCACACCCCCACCCCACCCAGAAGCATGTGTCAGCCATTACATCCACAACCAACAAACTAACAGGTAGGTAGCCATCTTGCAATGGAGGGCTGTTTGGCGGGGAGGCCTGGACTACTACTCCCACCATGCCCCCTGTCCCACACCTCAGCAGGATGGAGCACACCCCCACCCCACCCAGAAGCATGTGTCAGCCATTACATCCACAACCAACAAACTAACAGGTAGGTAGCCATCTTGTCATGGAGGGCTGTATGTGGGAGGGAGGCCTGGACTACTACTCCCACCATGCCCCCTGTCCCACACCTCAGCAGGATGGAGCACTCCCCCACCCAGAAGCATGTGTCAGCCATTACATCCCCAACAAACAAACTAACAGGTAGGGAGCCATCTTGCCATAGAGGGCTGTTTGGGGGGGAGACCTGGACTACTACTCCCACCATGCCCCCTGTCCCACACCTCAGCAGGATGGAGCACACCCCCATCCCACCCAGAAGCATGTGTCAGCCATTACATCCACAACCAACAAACTAACAGGTAGGTAGCCAGTTTGCAATGGAGGGCTGTTTGGGGGAGGCCTGGACTACTACTCCCACCATGCCCCCTGTCCCACACCTCAGCAGGATGGAGCACATCCCCACCCAGAAGCATGTGTCAGCCATTACATCCACAACCAACAAACTGACAGGTAGGTAGCCATCTTGCAATGGAGGGCTGTTTGCGGGGAGGCCTGGACTACTACTCCCACCATGCCCCCTGTCCCAAACCTCAGCAGGATGGAGCACACCCCCACCCCACCCAGAAGCTTGTGTCAGCCATTACATCCACAACCAACAAACTAACAGGTAGGTAGCCATCTTGTCATGGAGGGCTGTCTGTGGGAGGGAGGCCTGGACTACTACTCCCACCATGCCCCCTGTCCCACACATCAGCAGGATGGAGCACTCCCCCACCCAGAAGCATGTGTCAGCCATTACATTCCCAACAAACAAACTAACAGGTAGGTAGCCATCTTGCCATGGAGGGCTGTTTGGGGCGAGACCTGGACTACTACTCCCACCATGCCCCCTGTCCCACACCTCAGCAGGATGGAGCACACCCCCACCCCACCCAGAAGCATGTGTCAGCCATTACATCCACAACCAACAAACTAACAGGTAGGTAGCCATCTTGTCATGGAGGGCTGTTTGGGGGAGGCCTGTACTACTACTCCCACCATGCCCCCTGTCCCACACCTCAGCAGGATGGAGCACACCCCCACCCCACCCAGAAGCATGTGTCAGCCATTACATCCACAACCAACAAACTAACAGGTAGGTAGCCATCTTGTCATGGAGGGCTGTATGTGGGAGGGAGGCCTGGACTACTACTCCCACCATGCCCCCTGTCCCACACCTCAGCAGGATGGAGCACTCCCCACCCAGAAGCATGTGTCAGCCAATATATCCCCAACCAACAAACCAACAGGTAGGTAGCCATCTTGCCATGGAGGGCTGTATGTGGGAGGGAGGCCTGGAATTCTACTCCCACCATGCCCCCTGTCCCACACCTCAGCAGGATGGAGCACTCCCCCACCCCACCCAGAAGCATGTGTCAGCCATTACACCCACAGCCAACAAACTAACAGGTAGGTACCCATCTTGTCATGGAGGTCTGTTTGGGGGGGAGACCTGTACTACTACTCCCACCATGCCCCCTGTCCCACACCTCAGCAGGATGGAGCACACCCCCACCCCACCCAGAAGCATGTGTCTGCCATTACATCCACAACCAACAAACTAACAGGTAGGTAGCCATCTTGTCATGGAGGGCTGTATGTGCGAGGGAGGCCTGGACTATTACTCCCACCATGCCCCCTGTCCCACACCTCAGCAGGATGGAGCACTCCCCCACCCAGAAGCATGTGTCAGCCAATATATCCCCAACCAACAAACCAACAGGTAGGTAGCCATCTTGCCATGGAGGGCTGTATGTGGGAGGGAGGCCTGGAATTCTACTCCCACCATGCCCCCTGTCCCACACCTCAGCAGGATGGAGCACTCCCCCACCCCACCCAGAAGCATGTGTCAGCCATTATATCCCCAACAAACAAACTAACAGGTAGGTAGCCATCTTGCCATGGAGGGCTGTTTGGGGGAGGCCTGGACTACTACTCCCACCATGCCCCCTGTCCCACACCTCAGCATAATGGAGCACACCCCTCCCCACCCAGAAGCATGTGTCAGCCATTACATCCACAACCAACAAACTAACAGGTAGGTAGCCATCTTGCAATAGAGGGCTGTTTGGGAGGAGGCCAGGACTACTACTCCCACCATGCCCCCTGTCCCACACCTCAGCAGGATGGAGCACACCCCCACCCCACCCAGAAGCATGTGTCAGCCATTACATCCACAACCAACAAACTAACAGGTAGGTAGCCATCTTGCAATGGAGGGCTGTTTGGCGGGGAGGCCTGGACTACTACTCCCACCATGCCCCCTGTCCCACACCTCAGCAGGATGGAGCACACCCCCACCCCACCCAGAAGCATGTGTCAGCCATTACATCCACAACCAACAAACTAACAGGTAGGTAGCCATCTTGTCATGGAGGGCTGTATGTGGGAGGGAGGCCTGGACTACTACTCCCACCATGCCCCCTGTCCCACACCTCAGCAGGATGGAGCACTCCCCACCCAGAAGCATGTGTCAGCCATTACATCCCCAACAAACAAACTAACAGGTAGGGAGCCATCTTGCCATAGAGGGCTGTTTGGGGGAGACCTGGACTACTACTCCCACCATGCCCCCTGTCCCACACCTCAGCAGGATGGAGCACACCCCCATCCCACCCAGAAGCATGTGTCAGCCATTACATCCACAACCAACAAACTAACAGGTAGGTAGCCAGTTTGCAATGGAGGGCTGTTTGGGGGAGGCCTGGACTACTACTCCCACCATGCCCCCTGTCCCACACCTCAGCAGGATGGAGCACATCCCCACCCAGAAGCATGTGTCAGCCATTACATCCACAACCAACAAACTGACAGGTAGGTAGCCATCTTGCAATGGAGGGCTGTTTGCGGGGAGGCCTGGACTACTACTCCCACCATGCCCCCTGTCCCAAACCTCAGCAGGATGGAGCACACCCCCACCCCACCCAGAAGCTTGTGTCAGCCATTACATCCACAACCAACAAACTAACAGGTAGGTAGCCATCTTGTCATGGAGGGCTGTCTGTGGGAGGGAGGCCTGGACTACTACTCCCACCATGCCCCCTGTCCCACACATCAGCAGGATGGAGCACTCCCCCACCCAGAAGCATGTGTCAGCCATTACATTCCCAACAAACAAACTAACAGGTAGGTAGCCATCTTGCCATGGAGGGCTGTTTGGGGGCGAGACCTGGACTACTACTCCCACCATGCCCCCTGTCCCACACCTCAGCAGGATGGAGCACACCCCCACCCCACCCAGAAGCATGTGTCAGCCATTACATCCACAACCAACAAACTAACAGGTAGGTAG
This sequence comes from Calotriton arnoldi, assembly GCA_963921515.1. Classification (NCBI taxonomy): domain Eukaryota; kingdom Metazoa; phylum Chordata; class Amphibia; order Caudata; family Salamandridae; genus Calotriton; species Calotriton arnoldi. The sequence goes on along the minus strand of CAWUFW010006508.1, from coordinate 230,447 downwards.
CCATCTTGTCATGGAGGGCTGTTTGGGGGGAGGCCTGTACTACTACTCCCACCATGCCCCCTGTCCCACACCTCAGCAGGATGGAGCACACCCCCACCCCACCCAGAAGCATGTGTCAGCCATTACATCCACAACCAACAAACTAACAGGTAGGTAGCCATCTTGTCATGGAGGGCTGTATGTGGGAGGGAGGCCTGGACTACTATTCCCACCATGCCCCCTGTCCCACACCTCAGCAGGATGGAGCACACCCCCACCCAGAAGCATGTGTCAGCCATTACACCCACAGCCAACAAACTAACAGGTAGGTACCCATCTTGTCATGGAGGTCTGTTTGGGGGAGACCTGTACTACTACTCCCACCATGCCCCCTGTCCCACACCTCAGCAGGATGGAGCACACCCCCACCCCACCCAGAAGCATGTGTCTGCCATTACATCCACAACCAACAAACTAACAGGTAGGTAGCCATCTTGTCATGGAGGGCTGTATGTGCGAGGGAGGCCTGGACTATTACTCCCACCATGCCCCCTGTCCCACACCTCAGCAGGATGGAGCACTCCCCCACCCAGAAGCATGTGTCAGCCAATATATCCCCAACCAACAAACCAACAGGTAGGTAGCCATCTTGCCATGGAGGGCTGTATGTGGGAGGGAGGCCTGGAATTCTACTCCCACCATGCCCCCTGTCCCACACCTCAGCAGGATGGAGCACTCCCCCACCCCACCCAGAAGCATGTGTCAGCCATTATATCCCCAACAAACAAACTAACAGGTAGGTAGCCATCTTGCCATGGAGGGCTGTTTGGGGGAGGCCTGGACTACTACTCCCACCATGCCCCCTGTCCCACACCTCAGCATAATGGAGCACACCCCCTCCCCACCCAGAAGCATGTGTCAGCCATTACATCCACAACCAACAAACTAACAGGTAGGTAGCCATCTTGCAATAGAGGGCTGTTTGGGGGAGGCCAGGACTACTACTCCCACCATGCCCCCTGTCCCACACCTCAGCAGGATGGAGCACACCCCCACCCCACCCAGAAGCATGTGTCAGCCATTACATCCACAACCAACAAACTAACAGGTAGGTAGCCATCTTGCAATGGAGGGCTGTTTGGCGGGGAGGCCTGGACTACTACTCCCACCATGCCCCCTGTCCCACACCTCAGCAGGATGGAGCACACCCCCACCCCACCCAGAAGCATGTGTCAGCCATTACATCCACAACCAACAAACTAACAGGTAGGTAGCCATCTTGTCATGGAGGGCTGTATGTGGGAGGGAGGCCTGGACTACTACTCCCACCATGCCCCCTGTCCCACACCTCAGCAGGATGGAGCACTCCCCCACCCAGAAGCATGTGTCAGCCATTACATCCCCAACAAACAAACTAACAGGTAGGGAGCCATCTTGCCATAGAGGGCTGTTTGGGGGAGACCTGGACTACTACTCCCACCATGCCCCCTGTCCCACACCTCAGCAGGATGGAGCACACCCCCACCCCACCCAGAAGCATGTGTCAGCCATTACATCCACAACCAACAAACTAACAGGTAGGTAGCCATCTTGTCATGGAGGGCTGTTTGGGGGAAGGCCTGTACTACTACTCCCACCATGCCCCCTGTCCCACACCTCAGCAGGATGGAGCACACCCCCACCCCACCCAGAAGCATGTGTCAGCCATTACATCCACAACCAACAAACTAACAGGTAGGTAGCCATCTTGCAATAGAGGGCTGTTTGGGGGGGAGGCCAGGACTACTACTCCCACCATGCCCCCTGTCCCACACCTCAGCAGGATGTGTCCGCTGGCTGCCTGCCTAACCTGGCAAACGGTGAGCGCCACGCCTTCCACTTGGAACTTGTTGGGGTGTTGTCTGTACTGACTTGGGTTCTTGGGGGACGCTTGCTTGATGTGCACCCTGGGAATGAGTCTGACAGAGATGGCCAGGTACTGAGAGGGACTTTTGGGGCCGGTCATCCATTTTGAAGACGGTTACACTTCATGGTAGAAGCTGTCCTCACTTGCCCTATTCATAATAAGGGAAAGAGGACTGATCCATGCTCTGACAACAATAGAAAAAGGAGTGTCCTCACTTGCCCTATTCATAGTAAGTGAAAGAGGACTGATCCATGCTCTGACAAAAATAGAAAAAGGACTGCCCTCACTTGCCCTAATCATCGTAAATGAAAGAGGACTGATCCATGCTTTCTTAACAACAGAAAGAGGACTGAGCCAGAAGCTCCCCTTAATAACAATAGGAGGACTTCTACAGTGGCCATCTTGGCATGGGCTTTGGTTCAACAGCCCTCTCTACTTACTCTACTTACTCTACTTACTCTACTGAAAGAGTCCTGGTAAACCATATCAGATGGGCCATCTTGCATGGTAGAACTGTCCGTAAGCAAACCCTGATAGTAGCGCAGACCTGGGGATATATCTCACCACGCAAACCGACCGCTGGGACGGTGGTCTCATCACTCTCCCCAGCATGGCAGAGCCCTGCTTGACCTCCACGGGAGACAACTACTACACTGTTACCTACCCTCCTAATCTCTCCAAATCCGCCTCTAAATCCCTTAAACACTCCATCCTGAAAAGACATCCTGAGACCCTGATATCTGACCTTCGTCTCTCCGTGAACCAAGGCACTGTCATTAACGACCTCATCTTCCATTCCAGGAAAACGTCTCTCTGGCGCAATGCCTTCTCAAGCCTCCTCAAAGTACAGGAAGCCAGGAACATCCCTCACGGAAAAAAACTCACAATCACTCCATCTGCAAACCTGCGGGCTGACCTTACCATCACCTTATACAACAGCGGCATTATCCTAATTCAAGGACATCCCAAAAACCTCATCAAATTTGCGGACCTCTTCACCCTCCTTAAAAAATATGTTCACAACCCGTCCCAGTCCACGCTCCCGCCGGTCCACCTCTCGCCCAACCCACCAAAGGTACCTTGCCTCTCACTAACCACTCATGCCAGTAACCACGTCATTGGGCTACCTGGCCCTATCACCTTGTCACCAACACATACCAACCAATGCGTGCCCATACCACTGAACCTAGACCTTCAAGCGATCCCCGCTCTGTCGGCTTCCGAAACTCCCCCTAGGGCCCACATCAGACGCCAACCCAGCCCCGCTATCACGCATCCAGCACATTCCATCAGAAGCATCCCTAAACCCTTAACCTCCTGCCTAGGTAACCTTCTTGCACTCCGGGCTACTGAAACTCCTAATATGGCCAACAACACTGGTATTGAAACATCTAATAGGGCCCAGAACTCTGGTCGTTTTAGCCCCATCCCTAGGCCGCAAAATCAGTCCGACGAAATCGCTCCCACCCTTTCGGCCCCCTGCCCGCAAGAGCATCCCTCTCATAGGGACACTGACCGACCTAGCCCCCCTCACTCCATCCAAATAGCTAGCTTGCAACCGGCCCTCGGCCCGTCCGAACCCACCTCTAGGCTACCAGCACATTCTATCAGAACTGCTCCCGTGCAACGGGCCCCCTGCCTACCAGAACCTACCTCTCTTAGAGATATTGATAATCTCCACCGCAGAGCCACCAAACTAACACGGAGCATCCACAAATCCATTCTGGACCTAGAGCACCTCCTTCACATCACTGAACTCTCCTTCTCGAATCTCTGGCTCTCGCAGAACGTGACCCACATCCCCTTCACGAAGCCCCTCCTTCACCCACTCCCACTATCCCTGAGACACTTGCGCCCCCACAAGCAACCCTGCCACCTCTCGGAGGAGGAAATCCTTGCTCTCCTCCATACCTACGATCCCACCCCTAGCACACTTAACCCCTCAGAACTCATGGAGGAAGTGGCTGACCTCCTCAGTAGCTACGATTCTGCCTGTACAACCCCATGCCCCTCAGACCTGAGTGAAGAACACCCTATCTGTACGGTTGCAACCAACCCTAATAGACCTGCTACCCTCCGCATCAGAGTGGTGGTCAATAGCAACCTAGCTAGAGTTCCCATCTCTGCTTCTACCCTTGACAGTCACACCTACCCCTCCCTAGCCGGCCTCCTAATAAACTGCCGGTCAGCTGTAAAGCATGCATCTGACGTTGCCGACCTCATCCTAAGACATAAATCGGACCTAGCGATCTTGACTGAATCTTGGCTCAAGGAATCCTCATCGCCCTACCTTGACCTCTTAGTCCCGCCCAATTACAACATCGTAAGGATGGACAGGCACTCAAAGAAAAAAGGGGGTGGCATTGCCTGCATCTACCGCTCTAACCTCCTTGTTACTGAACTGCCAGTGGACCCTACACACTCCTGCGAATACCTCGCACTCTCCATCTCCAATAACACCTCACAACTGTGCAAACGTCACATCTTTTACCACACACCAGGCAAGAATGACACCTTTACGGACCTCCTCATGGAAATCATCACAGCCAAGGTTTCTCCAAACTCTAATGACATTTTCCTGGGCGACTTCAACTTGCATTGGAATGATCCTAAGGACCCTCAGGTCAATGCCATCAGAGATTTCTTGGCCGATCAAGCCCTTACCCAAGCCTGCTCCCTCCCTACTCATTCGAAAGGTGCCACTCTAGACTGGATCATTGCTAAGGAATCAGCGGTCAAACTTATCTCTATTGACCCTTGTGATTGGTCTGACCACCACGCTGTCACCTTCCTCCTGCCCAGCACCCACAAGTCATGGACGCCTCAACCGGTGATTCCCAAACGATGGGTTAGAGACACCAAGAACCTTGATCACGAAAAACTGGCAGCGCGTTGTGAGACCGACCTCCCTCCCCCCCCTCAGTGCACCTCGGTCGATAACCTAGCGGATCATTACTCCTCAACCATATCCGACATTCTCGATGACCTGGCACCACTAAAACTAAAAAGAACCCAGATCAAAGACAGAAATCCCTGGTTCAGCGGATCTCTCAACAAGGAAAGGAGATCCCTTCGACAGACGGAACGAAACTGGAAACAACACCCATCTGCAGCACATCTAAAACTTCTCCGCCAGGCCAGAAATGCCTACAATAAGAAAATCCTCAACTCTAAAAAAGAATTTTTCAGAACTGAACTTGAGAACGCCAAAAATCGTCCTCGCAAGCTGTTCGACTTGGTCAAACACCAATCCAACAAACTAGCGAAAACCTCTAAAGAAACACCTAAACCCTTAATATCAAGCGAGAATTTTCCTCCTTCTTCTGCGACAAAATCTCTGCCCTAGGGAATGAACTTAAATCCGCAACTCACCACCAAAATCAAAATCTGCCAGCTCTACCTCTTCTCTCGACGCTGTCCTCCCTAACCTCAGCCAAAAACCTAGCGCACTGGTCCAACTTTAAACTCTATGACGAACACTCTATCTCGAGAATTCTTGCCTCCTTAAACCCGAACAATCACTTCAATGATCCTCTCCCTTCTAACTGCCTAGCTGCCGCCTCTCAGGCTATCATCCCTCCCTGGACCTCAATAATCAATGCCTCCCTCCTACAGGGCTCAATTCCTGTTTCGCTCAAGGCTGGACAAGTTATCCCCATCCTTAAAAAAACCCTCGCTGGACCCTGCTTCCGCTGAGAACTATAGACCCATATCCAACATCCCACTCCTAGCCAAAACTCTGGAAAAATGTGTGCAACAGCAGCTGAGCCTACACATCAACAACTTCCATCTGCTAGATGACTTCCAATCCGGGTTCAGACCTGGACACAGCACGGAAACCACCCTCCTCCACATTGTGGATGACGCCCTCAAGCCCTCGACCAAGGCAAAACCTGTCTCCTAATCCTCCTAGACCTTTCTTCTGCCTTTGATACGGTTAACCACGAAATTCTCCTTGAACGCCTCAAAATCAGGATGGGGTTGGATGGCACCGTCCTTGAATGGTTTAGATCCTTCCTCCAAAACCGCTCACAGAGAGTCCTCAACGGTAACCTATCCGCCCCCTCTCCGGTCACGGTTGGAGTCCCCCAAGGATCAACCCTCTCCCCTACCCTCTTCAATCTTTAACTTGAACCTCTCACCGAGGTGCTACGTGCCACCAATATCGCCTACCTTATGTACGCAGATGATACACAGATCTACATAAAAATCTCTTCCCCGGAGGACATCCTCTCCCTGAACGAGGCCCTGAAGCTGACAGTCCATTGGCTCACCGCCAACCAGCTTAAACTCAATGCAAACAAAACTGAATTTCTTCTGATCTCCCCACCTAAACCCAATCCAGACATCCAGGAATGGATCAAGACCATCACAGCACTAAACTGCCCCCCTACCATTGTTGACTCGGTAAAATCCCTTGGAATAACCCTTGACGGCAGCCTAAACATGCGTGGCCATATAAACTCGATGGCCAAAACGGCTAGATTCCACCTGAATTACCTAAGAAACCTAAAACCCTTCCTCGAAGCTTCCGACCTTAAAACGGCAATCCAGGCACTAGTCATTTCCAGACTAGAATATGGATGCTCTACTCTTGCAGGGCTACCCAAGAACTCTCTGGCCCCATTGAAAGCCTGCCTCAACACCGCCGCCAGACTCCTAACTGGCTCAAAGAAATTCGACCACATCTCTCCCCACCTCAAAGTTCTGAACTGGCTTCCCTAGAGGCCAGAATCCAATTCAAACTTGCCTGCATTACTCACAAAGCTCTTTACTCCAATTCCCCTACATTTCTCGCCCAAAAACTCGTGATATCCGGAGAAGCCAGAAACTCCCGATCTGCCAAAGACCGGTTGCTACAACCAGCACGTTTCCGGAAGAAAAAAACCTACAATCGAGCCTTCTCTGGGGCCGCTCCAAGAATTTGGAACTCTCTCCCACCCGCCATCAGAAGACTTCCCTCCTTGGCACACTTTAAGAAGGAGACCAAAACCTTCTTAATGAACAAATACCTCGCCTAATGAATACATCACAATCACCTCTATGACATGTTCCTCCCTCCACCTCTGCATTATCCACGGCCTCTACCGACGATACCTATTCCTGCACTCCTTGGGTATCCCCCAAGAGTTGAGACTGCGTGCCCTCGTGCATAATATATATTCTTGTTTTAATTTTTATCCCACTTGTAGCTGGGACTTTGGACTGTGTGCTTCCCTGTATAATGTATCCCCTATTGTACCCAATTGATCCCTCACCTCCTAATGCTTTGTATACCACCCTTAATCCTGTAAAGCGCTCTGATACCCTCACGGGTCTGGTTCGCGCTCTATAAAACTATAAAATAAATAAATAAATAAATAAATAAATAAATAAATAAACAGGTAGGTAGCCATTTTGTCATGGAGGGCTGTATGTGGGAGGGAGGCCTGGACTACTACTCCCACCATGCCCCCTGTCCCACACCTCAGCAGGATGGAGCACACCCCCACCCCACCCAGAAGCATGTGTCAGCCATTACATCCACAACCAACAAACTAACAGGTAGGTAGCCATCTTGTCATGGAGGGCTGTTTGGGGGGAAGGCCTGTACTACTACTCCCACCATGCCCCCTGTCCCACACCTCAGCAGGATGGAGCACACCCCCACCCCACCCAGAAGCATGTGTCAGCCATTACATCCACAACCAACAAACTAACAGGTAGGTAGCCATTTTGTCATGGAGGGCTGTATGTGGGAGGGAGGCCTGGACTACTACTCCCACCATGCCCCCTGTCCCACACCTCAGCAGGATGGAGCACACCCCCACCCCACCCAGAAGCATGTGTCAGCCATTACATCCACAACCAACAAACTAACAGGTAGGTAGCCATCTTGTCATGGAGGGCTGTTTGGGGGGAGGCCTGTACTACTACTCCCAACATGCCCCCTGTCCCACACCTCAGCAGGATGGAGCACACCCCCACCCCACACAGTAGCATGTGTCAGCCATTACATCCACCACCAACAAACTAACAGGTAGGTAGCCATCTTGTCATGGTGGGCTGTATGTGGGAGGGAGGCCTGGACTACTACTCCCACCATGCCCCCTGTCCCACACCTTAGCAGGATGGAGCACTCCCCCACCCAGAAGCATATGTCAGCCATTACATCCCCAACCAACAAACCAACAGGTAGGTATCCATCTTGCCATGGAGGGCTGTATGTGGGAGGGAGGCCTGGAATACTACTCCCACCATGCCCCCTTTCCCACACCTCAGCAGGATGGAGCACTCCCCCACCCCACCCAGAAGCATGTATCAGCCATTACATCCCCAACAAACAAACTAACAGGTAGGTAGCCATCTTGCCATGGGGGGCTGTTTGGGGGGGAGGCCTGGACTACTACTCCCACCATGCCCCCTGTCCCACACCTCAGCAGGATGGAGCACACCCCCACCCCGCCCAGAAGCATGTGTCAGCCATTACATCCACAACCAACAAACTAACATGTAGGTAGCCATCTTGCAATGGAGGGCTGTTTGTGGGGGAGGCCTGGCCTACTACTCCCACCATGCCCCCTGTCCCACACCTCAGCAGGATGGAGCACACCCCCACCCCCCCCAGAAGCACGGGTCAGCCATTACATCCACAACCAACAAACTAACAGGTAGGTAGCCATCTTGTCATGGAGGGCTGTATGTGGGAGGGAGTCCTGGACTACTACTCCCACCATGCCCCCTGTCCCACACCTCAGCAGGATGGAGCACTCCCCCACCCAGAAGCATGTGTCAGCCATTACATCCCCAACAAACAAACTAACAGGTAGGTAGCCATCTTGCCATGGAGGGCTGTTTGGGGGGGAGGCCTGGACTACTACTCCAACCATGCCCCCTGTCCCACACCTCAGCAGGATGGAGCACACCCCCACCCCACCCAGAAGCATGAGTCAGCCATTACATCCACAACCAACAAACTAACAGGTAGGTAGCCATCTTGCAATGGAGGGCTGTTTGGGGGGGAGGCCTGGACTACTACTCCCACCATGCCCCCTGTCCCACACCTCAGCAGGATGGAGCACACCCCCACCCCACCCATAAGCATGTGTCAGCCATTACATCCACAACCAACAAACTAACAGGTAGGTAGCCATCTTGCAAATGTAGGGCTGTTGGGGGGGAGGCCTGGACTACTACTCCCACCATGCCCCCTGTCCCACACCTCAGCAGGATGGAGCACACCCCCACCCCACCCAGAAGCATGTGTCAGCCATTACATCCACAACCAACAAACTAACAGGTAGGTAGCCATCTTGTCATGGAGGGCTGTTTGGGGGGGAGGCCTGTACTACTACTCCAACCATGCCCCCTGTCCCGCAGTCCAACAAGATGGCTCTCCCCATACCACCCAGATGAATGTGGCATATAATGGATCACTCCAAATAAACAAACAGCTAGCCAGACATATTATTCTGTCTTGTGCCACCACTGAGCAGGATGCAAGCCTCCACCATGCACACACAGATGTGTCACAAAACAAAGACAAATGCTAACACACAACAGGTAAGTAGGCAGTACGTGCACCTAGCCATTCGACACAAAACGAATGATGCCATATGACAACACCAGTCCTCTCAATGCACAAATATGCACACCGATCATATTGCCACGCACAGTGTGCACACAGCTAAGCAAAGGAAACTGTCACAGCAACCAAAGTGTGACACACCAATGCACATGTAGAGGAAAGACTGGGAACAATCATGCACAGCAATGAATGACAGGTTCAGTGCCATGGGGCCAGAGTAACAAGGACCATATGAACAGTAAGAAAGCATGGTATGTGGTACCAATCCAGATATGCACATGACAAGACAAAGGTATGCAGGAGATGACAATGGCAAGGACATGCCCAGATGTGACGGCTGACAGGTCAAAAAAATCTACAAACAGTCCGCACAAAAATCATATTTAGCGCAAGGCCTTAGATGTCAACATGTCCCTTTAATCACAAATGATGCACATGGTACATATTGACACCTCACACCATGGACAAGAAATGCATGTACCACCGCAGCATGTCAGGAGGCACAGTAGTGCACATAGGAAACAATGTGATGATCAGTCAACTGTGTAGTGTACTAACAGTGAATGACACACAGCTAACACAAATCTTACGGGGTGCACCCCAATGACCATTTCCCATCTGACCCACAGGTGACCAAGAATTGACTGCAGAGGACGACACCAGCAACCTGCAGGGCCAGTCTACCCCCCCCCCCGGAACATTGACTCTCGGATGTTGACTTCCAGGAATCTCCGGACGAGAGGCCAGGCCATCTGGTGTTCCAGGGCGCAACAGGTCCCAGGACCCCATCGTCCCCCCACCACACCTGCAGCTACAACAACCAATCTGCATGCCCCTGCTGTTACGTCCGGTGCGTCCACCACCACAACCACCAGTGGTGCCTGCAACACCCTCCCTGTCCCACAGGATGACCACCCCACCAACTGAGGAGGGCAGGGAGAGGATGTGTGGTCCGACAGTGGAGAGGCAACCGGTCCGTGGCAGCAGTGCAGGTGGGAGGGGCAGGGTCACCCACACACGATCACAGCCTGGGACTGAATCCCTGGACCACATCCACAGAGTCCTTGGGGCATATGAACGGGCCCAGGGACAAACGGCCCGGTCCGAACAAGATTCACGTGAGCTCCTCCTGCTGATGAGGTCCATGGACACCCGCATGGGACAAATTGTGGACCTCTTGGGCCAACTAGTGGCGGTACTGAGGGACAGGCCTGCGCCACAAACAACACCTCCCCCTTCCACTGGTGGTCCGCAGGATGACAGTTCACCATCCTCCCCTGCGGCCACAGAGAGTGGTGAGTCCTCAGACCCCACTGGCCCTATAGCAGAGGCCCCCCCTGCCAAACGGAAAAGGGGCCGTCCGAAGAAAATTCTGGGAGTATCTTTTGGCAAAGCACCTGCCAAACGCCAGTCACGCAGCCAGCCATGATGGCAACCCTCTGCACCACTGCATTGACTTTTTGGACTGTCCTTCCCCACACTGCCTTGTGAATGGCATCTGTCTGTTGGACTGGGTCACCACACCTATGTGGTGACCACTCGATTATCTCATTTACCATAACTGTCAACTCACTGCTCCACTAATCACCTCACTGTCAATGTACCCCCCTCACATGTCACCTTTGTAAATAAACAAATCATTACAAACATGTTGTTGTACCTGCTCCGTCTTTAATCCAGGATGTACAATTTTCTACAGGAATACAATGTACCAGGGTACGGAGTGTATGTAGGCAAGGAGAGGTCAAAGGCACCTAGGAAAACACAACAGAACAACATTCACTAGTCTGGGTGTGGCCTCACAGACATCACACAACACTTCACAACAAGAAAAACCCACATGCACACATAACAATGGGCAACAAGTGCCAACATACACATCCTGTCCCATGAACATTGACAGCAAACACTGAGTCTACAACTGGCTGCTGTCACAAATCTCACTTACACCCTCACAACAACAGCAACATCATCAGACAATGGGTACGTTGTACATTGTCACCCACCTTCAAGTGAAGTAGCGGGTGATGAGCTGTTGACGCAGGTCAACACCTTCCTCCTCTCCACTGTCATCATCACTGGACACGGGTTGGTTTGCAGGCGGGGGCCTTGGCTGCTCATCATCATCCAGGAGCAGGGGAATCTCCTTGCGAATGGCTAGGTTGTGGAGCATGCAGCATGCCACTACAATCTGACACACCTTCCTGGGCGAGTACATCAGTGCCCCTCCGGTCTTGTCCAGGCAGCGGAAACGTGACTTCAGCAGTCCAAAGGTACGCTCCACCACACAACGTGTCCTCCCATGAGCATCATTGTAGCGGACATCAGCTGGTGTCCTGGGGTTCCGCAGTGGGCTCAGCAACCACGGATGGTTGGGATATGCAGAGTCACCTATGTGTGACAAACACAAAGAAACATTGCAATGTCGCAGATGCAGAGGACAGCAGGTCACACACACAGCACGCCACATGACTAGGCATACTCACCCACAATCCATGCCCGCTCAGGAAGCAGATTGGCCATCAGCTGGGGTACAATGCTGCTACGCAGGATGTATGAGTCATGGGCCGAGCCTGGAAATTTTGCACACAAGTGTGAGATGATCATATCTGCCAGGCATACCACTTGGACATTTATGGAGTGGTAATGTTTACGATTCCTCTAGATGTGCTCACGGACCTGTGGTGGCACTAGCCCAACATGGGTGCAATAAATGGCACCAACAACATGGGGATGTGTCCGAGGGGATAGAAATCTCCCTTTACAGCTGCCAATTCTGCCCCCCTGGGGAAATGGATGCATCTGTCCTTGTAGATCATCATGGCGGACAGAACATCCCGCAGCACCATGCTGAACATGGGTTGTGACATCCCACCTGCCTCGGCCACCGTGTACTGGAATGATCCAGTCGCAAAAAAATGCAGTGCCGCCATCACCTTATACGTTGGGGGTGAAAGCTGTTGGATATGTTAGGCGAGGCTGCAGGTGAGGCTCCAACAAATCACAAAGGGTCTTTAGGATGGCTCTATCCAGACGGCATTTCCAGATGATCGCCTCATCCTCCATGTCTGCCAGCACTGTCAAGTGACGATGCAGATTTGGTCTCCTCCTAGTTGAGATGAGAGTGGACACATTGTAATGCAATACATCATGGGATGTGCACAGCTTCTCACATCATGGCTGACACAACGCCAACAAAGAATGTCATATGAATTGAGTCACACACCAGCTGACATGTAGGGACCCCTTCAACTACACAAATCACACACTTGTCTAATTACACACAGCAAGTCCCCCAAACAACACCTCGGTCAAAGTGAATGGACATTGGGATATGGCCACATTCCCCATGGGCACGCCTGGGAGTCTGTCATCCTGCACATGTGTGACAAGGCAACCCCACGGTATCCTACCTAGCTGCTGTACATGACACACATTCAGGCGTCAATTGAACCTGGCACACCTTAACAACACAATGACCACAGTCTGAGCATCAATGACGAGTGTGTGCATGATCTAACATGAGAGGACATGCTAAAACAAACATCATCAATTGGAAAAAAAAATGCTATGATTGACAATGCACATCAACACATTGACATGTGTGCACATTGTATTGTCCATACCAACACTGTCCTGTAGTGTAGTGTAGTGTACTGTAGGTGCGGTACTGAGAGACAAGTGATGCCCAAATGGTGGTTGGCATGCTCCGCCACCCAAATCGCGGTGCCTCATGTGTGTCTATGGCACCCAAATTGCGGAAACTACCGCCTGGCACCAGCGGTGTGTGTGCAACACACCCCAATGCATGGGTGTGGTACTGATAGCCCCAGAGACATGGCCAAATGGCGGTTGGCATGCTCCGCCACCCAAATCGCGGTGCCTCATGTGTGTCTATGGCACCCAAATTGCGGAAACTACCGCCTGGCACCAGCGGTGTGTGTGCAACACACCCCAATGCACGGGTGCGGTACTGATAGCCCCAGAGACATGGCCAAATGGCGGTTGGCATGCTCCGCCACCCAAATCGCGGTGCCTCATGTGTGTCTATGGCACCCAAATTGCGGAAACTACCGCCTGGCACCAGCGGTGTGTGTGCAACACACCCCAATGCACGGGTGCGGTACTGATAGCCCCAGAGACATGGCCAAATGGCGGTTGGCATGCTCCACCACCCAAATCGCGGTGCCTCATGTGTGTCTATGGCACCCAAATTGAGGAAACTACTGCCTGGCACCAGCGGTGTGTCCCCGCCATGGTCCATGCCATTACAGCCAATGGGCTCCGCGATCGCGGAAGCTCGATGCAATTTTGAAAAGAGCGGTAGGCGTGCTACACCACCGCGGTGCCGGTCATTGGATACAATCAAAAGATGCAATACCGCGTTAGCGCCCGCCTGGCCCCTGCGGTGTGTCACTGCCATGGTCCATGCCATTACAGCCAATGGGCTCCGCGATCGCGGAAGCTCGATGCAATTTTGAAAAGAGCGGTAGGCGTGCTACACCACCGCGGTGCCGGTCATTGGATGCAATCAAAAGATGCAATACCACGGTAGCGCCCGCCTGGCCCCTGCGGTGTGTCACTGCCATGGTCCATGCCATTACAGCCAATGGGCTCCGCGATCGCGGAAGCTCGATGCAATTTGAAAATAGCGGTAGGCGTGCTACACCACCGCCGTGCCAGTCATTGGATGCATTTGTAAAAGGCTGACCTGGTACACCAATTGCAGCAGCCCAGGACTACTGGAACGACACCAGGGGGCTATATATGTGTGGGAGAGTGCCCAGAATTTCTACTGCTCACAGAGCCTGCTGCCTGAGACCCTCACCTGCTGCTGCCTCCAGGGACTGCTGCCTGAGACCCTCACCTGCCGCTGCCTCCAGGGACTGCTGCCTGAGACCCTCACCTGCTGCTGCCTCCAGGGACTTCTGCCTGAGACCCTCACCTGCTGCTGCCTCCAGGGACTGCTGCCTGAGACCCTCACCTGCTGCTGCCTCCAGGGACTGCTGCCTGAGACCCTCACCTGCTGCTGCCGCTGCTGTCTCTAACCAACAGTGATGTCAAGGACAGAGAAGATCCGTGCCAGTCCCTTCACCGGCGAGGAGCTTGAGGTCCTGGTGGACGAGGTGCTCACACAGTACCCAAGGCTATATGGTGCCCCTAATGTTGTGGTAAGTCTTACACAGTGGGTGTGAGAGTGCAGGGGGGGCACACATGTAGTCGGTCTGGTGCAGTATGTGCATGTGAGTGTGGGTTTGTGTCATGCATTGCCTAACTTGCATTCCATTGGGTGAAGGGGTGTGTACCCTACTCCTCAAGTCTCCCTGCCTGCACATCAAGATTGGAGGGACATGTCTTGTCTTGTCAGCCATACAGTGAAGCAGCAAGTTGGTAATGGAGGATTCAGGCCAGTGATTGCTATTGTGCATGTCTTTGCGTTTCCCTGTTGTCCATCTCAGTGTGAGCCCACCTGGCCTGCACAGTCACCGCCCAATACAACAAGAACACATCACTGACTGTACAGGGTGTAACATGTTCATTTTCAAATTTGGCTCCCCATCAATGTGCCATGTCAACCCTGTAGATTGCACACGACTGGCACTGTGAGAAAGGACGTGGGTTTGTGAGATCATGTCCCTCAATGTGATATACATGACACAGTGGGCTACTCACAGTGCAAGTTCGTTGACGCCTGCGCATTGTCGGACACAGTGGGTCTCGCCACATACACATGTTGTTTTGTGACGTATGTCTTGCTCTACCTAAAAATGGTTAGTAGATGTGGGCAGAGTACACATGGTCTTCTGTGCTGGCATCCTGCTTGTACATGAGATGTGCAAGTATTGTGTCCCCCTCATACATGCATGCATTTACGTGTGATTCTCACATGCAGATGTACCATGTGAAAAGCATTCCTGTCTCTGCATGTGAGATATGTGGATTTGTGATTAATCTGTATCATGCTACTGTCCTGAGTGATTTTGTCACATGACACTGTGTCACTGATGTTTTCCCCCTCTTGTCTCCCATGCCTGCAGCTCAAGGTGCACCAGCGTAAGGCCGTGTGGAGGGGCATTGCGAACAAGGTGCGTGCTCTGGGAGTATCAAACCGACGGTGCACCCACTGCCACAAGAGGTGGGACGACATCTCACGGCTGGCAAAGAACGTTGCGGAGATGACACTGGGGCGGATCCCTCGCACTGGCCGGATGGCACGGCGCAGCACGACACCACTAATGTGCCGCATCTTGGCCGTGACTCACCCTGAGCTGGAAGCACAATTGAAGGAGCATCAGCAGGCAATTAGGGGTGAGTGTACTGGGAAGGGTGACTATGGCTGTGTGTGGCTGCATGTGTGCACAGCATGTGCCAGCGCTGGGCGATGTGATGTTGGTAGTGTGATGCAGTGGCCTGTGAGTGTAAGCTTGTGCCTGTGCTGGGTGCAGCTGTCATGCATGTGTCCTACCTGTACTTAACACTGGGAAACGGGTATGGGGCATTTAAATGGCATTGTGGGTGATGTGAGACAGGTATGAGCTATCTGTGTTGCTGTTGTAACGGAGCCATATGCAGGATGTTGTGCTGTGTGGTCATCACATTGCTCACTTTGTCCTGGTTTGATAGTGCACACGCACTGTTGTGATGACAGAGGTGGGTTTGAATGATGTAATTTCACAGGGTGGCGTGCAACATGTAGATCTAGACATCTTAATGGTTGTCTGTATTGCATATGTTTGTTCTGTTGCTGCCACTGCACTGACCCTACATCTCTCGCTCTCATGCAGTATCTCCCGTGGTCACGGAGGAACAGGGGACGGACACCAGTGGTGGCGAAACTAGCACAACAGCTGCAGAGGAGCCCTGTGAGACAGATGTGACCAGCGCCTCGGAGGGGGACAGGAGTCTGCTGGAGGAATCACAGCCCAAGACGCAAAGTAGTACGTCATCTGATGCCAGCAGTGACGCAGACATGTTGGCGGGCACAGGGAACGGGGACTCTGCATCATCTTCCACCACACAGCGTGCAGTGCCCACCCTCCCAGCCACTTCCTCTGGTGCTGCCCGTGTTCGCACCACTAAGAGGGAAGGGTGTCCTTCACCCCCGGCACCGCAGCCCCTGCCCCGGTCCCCCTGCTGCCATCAGTGCTGAGTCTGTGGACCTTTTGCGCCAGCTGTGTGTAGGCCAGACAGCTCTCCTCAATGCATTCATGGACCACGACAGTAAATTGGCTCAGGTGGTTGCATTCATTGAGGGCATACATTCAGACGTGGGTGGGCTGCACCGGACTGTCCAGTCATTGTCCACTGCAGTGACATCAGCCCTTCAACTGGCACAATCTGGGAGTCCAGCGAAAGTCCCTTTGTCCACACCCATGCCAGTGGCCACGTCGGACGACAGTGACCACGCTCCACAGACCTCTAAGTCACGATACGGCACACGTAGCACACAGCAGAAACAGAAGCCCAAGCCGTCCAGGCCGCAGACACCATCCCCACAGATGACCAAAGCCACCCCAGTGCACACAGACAAGAGCCCATCAGGCAACACCAGGGGACAAAGAGCCAAGAAGCAGGCGTCAGGATCACGTGTCTCAGGGACATCCCCAGCCAAGGACTCTCCTGTCCCGAAAGCGTCTCCCAAAACCAAACATACAATTTCCATTCCCACTGAGAAGGTGGTGAGTGCCAAGGGTAGGCATAAGAAGGGCTGCAAGTCCGATTCAACCACTACCTCGACTCCCATAGCAAGCCCAGTGAAGCAGGGAATGGAGGTCACTGTGGGGGGACCACCTGGTAGGCAGGGGATGGAGGGGCAAAGCCAGGGCCATTCAAAGCGTTGCGCAGGTTCAAGCACGTCACCAGAGGGAGGGCCAGCGTCTGCACCTGCTGCAGCCTTGGTGTTGAGTGAGCCTGATGTGTCCACGCCACTTCCCATTGTTCCCAAGACAGTGAAGCCATTGCGACTCCCCAAGAAGTGGAAAGGCACCCCTCCACAATCTCCCATCCACACTGTGTCTCATGTCTGCATGACTCCACCTCCACGTGCCACTATACCACCTGGTCCAAGCAGCCCTCCGTTTTGCCAAGACACTGATAGGTATACCTCAGCTGTGCCTCCCTCTCCCCAGTCAAGTGCTCCAACTGGGCCCGACACACAGCCAGCTCCCAGTACGACTGACAGCCAAGTCTGAGTGTTGGTCGACCTCACACGCCTGTCTCTCACACAGCATGGCCTGTGCTGCACATCGTGACACCCCAGACTGTGTTGCTGACCATGGTTAGGGTACAGTTGCACACATTCCCTGTGCATCTTCTCATGGACTCACTCTGCACTTTGTCCTGCTCACTGGCCTTGTCGTTCACTGCTGTGTGCCCCCTGCCTGTGCAGCTTCTCATGGACATGCCCTGCACCTTGGACTGGCCACTGGCCTTGCTGTCTTGCCCCTGCAGTGCAGCTTCTCATGGACATGCTCTGCACCTTGGACTGGCCACTGGCCTTGTCGTTCACTGCTGTGTGCCCCCTGCCTGTGCAGCTTCTCATGGACACACTCTGCACTTTGTCCTGCCCACTGGCCTTGTCGTTCACTGCTGTGTGCCCCCTGCCTGTGCAGCTTTTCATGGACATGCTCTGCACCTTGGACTGGCCACTGGCCTTGCTGTTTTGCCCCTGCCTGTGCAGCTTCTCATGGACATGCTCTGCACCTTGGACTGGCCACTGGCCTTGTCGTTCACTGCTGTGTGCCCCCTGCCTGTGCAGCTTCTCATGGACATGCTCTGCACCTTGGACTGGCCACTGGCCTTGTCGTTCACTGCTGTGTGCCCCCTGCCTGTGCAGCTTCTCATGGACACACTCTGCACTTTGTCCTGCCCACTGGCCTTGTCGTTCACTGCTGTGTGCCCCCTGTCTGTGCAGCTTCTCATGAACACACTCTGCACTTTGTCCTGCCCACTGGCCTTGTCGTTCACTGCTATGTGCCCCCTGCCTGTGCAGCTTCTCATGGACTCACTCTACACTTTGTCCTGCCCACTGGCCTTGTCGTTCACTGCTGTGTGCCCCCTACCTGTGCAGCTTCTCATGGACATGCTCTGCACCTTGGACTGGCCACTGGCCTTGCTGTTTTGCCCCTGCCTGTGCAGCTTCTCATGGACATGCTCTGCACCTTGGACTGGCCACTGGCCTTGCTGTTTTGCCCCTGCCTGTGCAGCTTCTCATGGACATGCCCTGCACCTTGGACTGGCCACTGGCCTTGCTGTTTTGCCCCTGCCTGTGCAGCTTCTCATGGACATGCTCTGCACCTTGGACTGGCCACTGGCCTTGCTGTTTTGCCCCTGCCTGTGCAGCTTCTCATGGACATGCCCTGCATGTTGTGCCTTGCTATTATCTACTCTTGTTGCCTATCTGTGCAATTTGTGAATAAAGACAGTTGCTCCTGTTGTCTGTTTTGTCAGTGTCCTTACTGAATAAAGTTCTTTTGCTGTGTGTATATGGTTTACTGTGCCACATGCTGTGTGTGCCACTTCAACCTTGCCAATTTCTTTACTCACTTACTCTATTTTTTGCAGGGGTGAGGGACTTCAGTTTTTCCTGACCCTGATACTTGTGTGGGCAATGTATTAGATTTGAGGTGTGATGCAGTTGTCATTGTTTGTTCATGTTGGCTGTGTTGTACACATGTCAAGTTGTGGTGCACTGCCAGCTCAGAATGGGATTCTGTCCAGAGGATTGCAGGCATGCTGGCCAGGCTCATCATGTATGTGTGTTCTTATTTTGTGTGCCCAGTAGTGTATGTGTATGGTCATCTTGTGATGGGCAGTCATCCTAGTCCCATGGGTTTCTTTCAATGTGTGCTCTTGGGTGGTCAAGAAGTGTGCAGTGTGAAGGTCTTGACTTTGTCTGGAGTGTTGATATGTGTGTGCCCCTGCATTGTCAACTACACACATGTTTCACCCAGGATGTGTGTGCCTGTTGTTTTGGATTGTTTATCCCTGTGGATGTGGTTGTATGCACATGTGTGAGTTGTATGTTGTGCAGTGTGCAGTGTGTTGGTGTGTCCATGCAGTTGTGGCTGACTCCTACTTGTTATTTCTGTCACTTGTGAGTATGCAGTGTGTGTGTCTGTCAAGTCAGTGTTGTGTTTTGTTGTTCATCCATCTGTCATGTTACTGTTTGTGGAGACAGTGCAGACCTGCTGATCCACACTGACATTGTGGTTGTGTTTTCTCATGCATTGCTGTCACATGGTGCCTGTTTGCCTCCAGTATGTGATGTTGTGTGTGGTGTCTTGCCATCCACTATCTGTGCTTGGGATGCCTACCCATTGTGAGTCTGCACTCACTCTATTTGTGTATGGTACACTCCTGCCATGGCACTTCACTTGGATGTCAGCTGTCCCCTTGTTTTACATGTGTGTGTGCCTCCCCATCACTTGATATGTGACACTGTGCTTTGTGGTGCAGTTCTTTGGACAGTGGCAATGTGCCACTCAGGACATTTCCCCAATAGGTTCTGTGTGATGTTCTTGGGCTGTTTGTCAGTCATGTTTGCTCATATGCACTTCAACTGTGTGTGCTGCCCAGTCCCCTGGTCAAGTTGTTTCCACCTTTCTGTGCCAGACTTGTGCATCTGTTGGTGTTGTGTTGCATGTATGTGTGTTTGCTGTGGTACTGCTTCACTTCCTGTGTGTGATGTTGTCTTTGTGCTGTGCTGATTGGTGTTGTGTGGGTTCATGTTGTGTCACTCATTTCTGTGTGTGGCTGGTATGCTTGTTGTGCAGACACTGCTTGTTGTGCATGCAGTGCTGTGGGGGTATGTTGCCTTGTCATTGGCTGGTATGCATCCACTTATGTCCTGCTGTGTTTGGTATGTGTTTTTTTTTGGCTGTGCATCTGTTGTTTGTTTGCTGTGGCTGTGTTTATCTGTGATGGTACACTTCTTGTCTGTGTTGTGGTATGTTGTCTGTGCATTGTTCTTGACTGATGGGGTTGTGCACTCCTGTTGTGTCTGTGCTCCAATTGCCTTTCCACATTTTTGCTGCACAGGGCATGTCTGTTCTTGTTGTGGTTCTGTGTGTGGTTCTGTTGGGTTATGTGTTTGTCTGTTGTTTTTGTGCAGACATTGGTTCTGGCATCCCTGTGTGTATGTGATGTTTGTGGCTACCCCCAGGGAGTATGATTGTTTGTCTGTGTATTGCCTGGACATTATTGCCACCCTTCTGTTTGTTTGACACTGGTGTTGTGTGCTGCAGATGTGAGTGGGGGTATGTGTGTGGATTCCTATTAGTGTTTGACAGTCATGGAGTGTGTCAATGGGCCCTGTGTGTTGTGCTGCTGGAGTATTCCTGTGAAGTATTTGTATACATATGTGTGGCTGTTCACAGTTTGACTTCAGGGCCTTCCTTTCATCCTTGTGCCTATACATGTGTTGCATTGCTGTCTCCCTGGGTTGTTGCACTGTGCTGTCTGTGGTTTGACTTCAATCACTATGCAAGCCATGTGTGATTAGATGGGCTGGGGGTGTTGTTCTATGTTCCTTGTCTTGCATGTTCTGTACACATGCTTGGTGGTTGTCTCCTTGGCCTTCCATTTGTGTGCACCTCACTTTGGCTTTCCTGTTTTGTGTGCTCCATTGCTGGTGGCATGTGGTCTGTGTAGGGGTATGTGTGTGTGGCTTGGCAGGCTGTGTGTCCAGTGAGATGTTTGTTCCTTGTATGTGTGTGTGTCCATTTGATGCTTGTACTGAGTTTACGTGCCATTGGTGTGGTGTTGTTGTGGTGTGTGTGTGTAGCCCTGGCCCTGTGCTTCTGTGCTGTGTGTTCCTGTGCAGCCACTCCTGCTGTGGCTGTGTCCCTATTTGTTTTGTGTGTGGTGCAGGGTGTGGTGTCACCTGGCTTGTTGTTGTGCATGGGGGTGCACAGGGGGGGCACATGGCATGTCCCTTCAGTGGGGGCTAGTGTGTGAGGGTGGAGTTGTGGCCCTGTGGTCTTTGTGCCCTGCCCATGCCTGGCGCTGGCCCAGCCTTCTGCATTGTGCGCATGTATTCCCTTGTCTTCACCGCTGCGGTGACGTGGCCGTGACATTGCTGCACGATTGCGGTCGATGTGTGACCTGGATGCGGAGGGGTGTATTGGTGGCAGGTGGGTCATGTGTGTGTGCACTTGGGGATGTGTTCCTATCCCCACCAGCGTATCTGATGTGGTTAGGGACCCTGTGCCAGTCCATGGTTTGTTTTGTGGTTGTGTGTGGGGTTGTGTTGTTGCGTACCTGCGGCGGCGTCCGCGATGGTCCATGATTTGCTGGTGATGTATCAGGTACAGCACCGGAAAAACGTGGAGTGCTGGGTCCATGGCGGTCGTGTCCGGGCGCTGTTGACCGGGTCTCTGGTTTCGCGCTCCGATGTCGAGGTTCCGCCATCTAGGATTGGGCGGGTTCTCCGCTGCGGTGCGACTGGTTATTTGGAGCATCCTAATTTGTGGACCGGAGCGGACGTCATTCCGCACGGTGGTGTGTCTCCATTGGCTCCCACCGCCGTGCTTGCTGGCACACTTTGATGGCAGTTCGCGTCGCACGGCGGCGGACGGGAAATGGTCTATGTTTGGCCATACTAATATGGCGGACGTGAGTACCGCTGCTCGCGGGCGGAAAAATGCATTTTTCCGCACCGCCAGCACCGCAGTGGTGCCACCGCCCGACATCCTAATGGACCCCAAAGTATTTTAGAGGTTTAACTATATAACCCTTAAATCTAACTATAGATACTGACATAAGTGCTCTATGTTACAGTTCACTTCTGAGCGTGTATTGGACGATCATCAACTCTACCATCGACCCTATGCTATCAGACATGGCATGTCAGGTAAGATATTTTCTGGTATTACCGAAATCTCTTTTTGGATCTTGGGCGCAATATGGATAATTCGGGATGATGAGAACTTTGGAGCAGACCAGGAAATTAAATCCTCAACGGTTTTAATATGGGTTAAATTGCATATTCAGATGTCGAATACTTGCCCTAATAGCACTGTTCTGAGTTAGATACTTAAAATAGCTTGTGCGCTCGTTTGGGCTGTCACATATATTCACGGGAAAAGCTTTTTAAATTAGAGGTAACTTGCATAGATTTTATGAATACTAATGTGGGGAAACATGATCTGAAATCATATGTCGTATTATTATCGAATAGAAGGGTTGGAGTTTGTAGATCAATATTGCCATCTATGAGTTAGACTCACATAGGTGTTGAATCTGGTGAGCAGTCAAAATATCGAAATTTTAATATCGATATACCAAAATATCGAATGTAAAATATCTATGGTACAAAATATCTATGTTTTGCATATCGATATAATATCGTAGTGTGAAAATATCGATAAAGTGTAGTATTGTATGATTTTTTGAATATTTTGTAATATTAAGTATATAAGGGGCCCATTACGATGTCGGGCGGAAGCACTACCGCCAGCAACGGCCCAGACGCCCGAAAAATTAGGATGTGAAAAGTCAGGCAAACACCGCCCGTAAGCCTGCGACGCCGCCCGCCATCAAAGTGCGCCCGTCTACGTAGCGGCGCGAGCCAATGGAGACACACTGTCCGACGAAATGACGTACCGCCCGGCGTACAAATTACGATGCCACAACCAAACAGCCTCACCGGCAAAGAGACACCGCACGAGATACCAAGGCGGAAACCCGACTGTTGAGTACGGAGACTAAAAAGGCGGCCCACCCAGAGATGAATCCTGCACTCCAGGCCATCCCCATGCTCTACCTGATGCACCACCTAGGAGTGAACTCGCCACGACGACGCAGGTAGGCAGACACACAACAAGGGCACGCAAACACTGCACACAATGCAAGGGCGGAAAAACTGTACATGGCCCCCCAGACACCCCTGTGTGGACAGGACACATCCACCACTGTACCCACACATGTCCCACCTGTCAAAATAAAACAACTCGCAACATCCTGGGCACCCACTACCCGGGACCAGGAAGTGACGTCCCCGTCACGGCACCGCAGCGCAGCGGCGATGACGCAGGTACACATGAGCACAACGCAGAGGCCAACGACAGCGCCATGCATGGGCTGCACACAAACAGCACAGGGTCACAACTGCACACCCCACACACCAGCCCCACCCTGAAGGCACATGTCACGTGGCCTTCCTGCATCAATCATGTTCCCAACCGACAACTCACAGTTGTCAACTTGATGTCACACAAGTGTCCCGAACAGGGGAGTAATGTGATGGCAAAATAGGACACACCCTTGTGTGCAAAAAATGGAGAAGCACACGGCGGCTGCTACATAACAGCACAGAATATGGACATTGTCCGTAAAAGGCACGCCAGTTTCATCCAAAAATACCTGCTGTATTACGTGAGAACTGTCACCTCACCTTCGTCTGTACTTCCGTGCCAGGACTTTTGCATGGACAACAAATGCAGCACCCTACAACATGGCCCTAGTTATTGTGTCATGTTCAGTAGCCACCACATAGCAACAACCTGTGAGACGCTGCTGCATGCATGTAGGCTCATGCTCTGATGTCACCTCTGACGCAGGTGTGTCGGAGTCACTATTGTAGTAATCCCATACCATGGAACTGAGATGTACTGTGCCTATGATGTCAAGCTGTCTGGTAGGCAAAATGAATACTGTCTGTGTCAAAGTCTAGAGCTCATCAGTAATGAGCAAATGTACTTTAGCATAGCAAGGGCAAGGCAGTTGCAACTCTGAAGCCTTTATTCCACATCCAACAACCAATCACATCTACCTGTACCCCCTTTTGTATGTGTAATCATGCTAAGTATATCCTCCACATGCATTTTGATGCCAGTAGTGTCCACTATACTGCATCACAGAGGAAGTATGTTCAAATACATGCCTTGAAGCAAAAATGGGACTATGTAGAATTCTTTATCGAAGACAAGTACGAATGAGAGAGGATGAGAGTGTATGAAGTACACGCGAGTCGTGAGATGACCATGTAGTCTAGTGTCATTGGATGTCAATGCATATGAGTTGCCGCCACAGTGGACCTAGTGAAATACCAGAGGTCGTGGGCCTTGGCTTGTCAGACTCTGACGTGGCCCGACAGATCATCACATTGACACTGACGGACTGGTCACTACATAGCACAGTCCTACATATGTGTACAATTACCTTCACAGTCTGACATCACAGTCATCATGCAAAATTAGGAGCCACGCAAGAAGCATGCTACAGCAATGCATGACAAAACACACACACGATATCAGTGTGGGTGGGCAGGTCTGCACAGTGAGTACGAACTGCAGAAATTCACATACATGCTCAATTAAACAAGGCACAATCTTGACAGTCACACACCCTGCAGACCCACAATGTCCAAAACATATCAAGTAGGAGTCATCCTGAACTGCAAGGACACACCCACACACTGCACACTGTGCAACATACAATACACACATGTGCTCACATTCACAGACCTGAATACGGATACAAACACCCACTATGGCCCTGGGTAACACATGTGTTTAGTCGACATTGCCAGAGCGCACACACACACACACCAACACTACCCCAAAGTCACACCCTTCACACCACACATACCTACACCTCCCAAATGCACACATTGAAAGTAAGCCGTGTGCCCAGGCTCAATGTTCATCACAATATTAACATACACCTACACTGCTGGCCACACAGAAAGTAAGCTCACACATACCCGCACACTCTGCATATGCTACCTGTCATCCTGTGGCTAGACTCACACCCTGTGCTTTCCTTGCCCGCAAACATGACACGTATACATTTTCGCAGAAATACCACCAAATACATGCAGACAATCCGTGTCACAAAAATACTTCTTCATCACACACACAAGTAGCAGAGTCTGAAAGAAGTGAAGTCCCTGCCACGTGTAAAATACATTGGAATGTGAGACCAGACATTGCAATTGTTGAGGTACCATACACGGCATGTGCCTCACTTAACTATGCACACACAGTAACAACTGCAATCAGCAACTACACAGACACAACCGACTACAGGAACAACAGCATCCAGTCACAGATTACATAGACAGGCGGCAATATTGTTCAACACCAGGGACAGTGGCCAGTCCGATGTTCAGAGTACTGATACGAAAAGCTGCATATGCAATGTGTGTGAGTGTACCCTGCCATGGCCAGCAGCACTGCCATGGCAGTCACAATAGCCATTACAGCCACCACTGTGTCACAGGTAGTTGTGTGAGGGTGCCTACCATTCAAACAGGATGCCAGTCCGACTCGGTGCTGTCTGTGTGCTACGGGACAGTTGGAGGTCCGCCCCTGAGAGAGAAGCACAACTGTGGAAGTAACAAATGTGGCATGCGAAGCGGGAGGGCTGCTTGGCCCAGGTGGGTGGGTGGCACGGGTAGGTGCACTCATGCAGTGTTGTAACAGACTGTGTGGTGAGGATTCCGGAGGGGTAGATTTCCACTGTGTTGGGTATTTGGAAAGCCTACCTGTCTGGGGATGAATGTGAACTCGTGTGGGCACAACAGGCGGGCACACGATCAATGCTGCATCAGGTGTAGATGTTAGCCCTCCCTCTGGGTACATGCTGGACACTGCTGTGCGTCTGCCAGGCCCTTGCCAAGGCACTTACATCCCCTGTCCTCCAGGTGTACCCACTACATTGTCCACCTGCACAGGCTACCCAGGGCACGGGATGGCAGTGGAGCTTGGTGGGTGGGAGGTCATGGCGCCCTTCTCCTGGTCACATCTCGCAGGCAACACATTTTCAGTGTGCAGCAAGGCCCAAGTCCTAAATAAGAAGTGGGGGGACGCTGACGTCATGACAAGAAGTGACGTCACGAAAGGTGGCTTGCACCATCAGACTCATTGCCGCCCCTCGCTCACCCCTTAGATGCGATTGCATCAGAGAAGCCAGCGCGTGAGCAGCAGCTCCAATCTCGCCCCAGAGAGGCCAAAGAGTGAATGTGTGGCTCCATTTGCTCCAGTCATCAAGCTCGTGGTAAAATAAGTGGGGGGATGCTGTCCACCCGCGTGGTACCCCGACTCGAGGCCTGGTGTGCAGGCAAAGTGTCCTATTGGCTTTGCGATATGTGTGAGTTGCATGACACTCGTTGGCGGGGGATGGCTCGGAGGCCCGTCACCCTGAGGACCATATCTCACTCTATGGGTCCCTTGTCAATGGTAGTGGATGTCATGACTATGCGCGCCGGGGTGGGTCTACCTTCCGTCTGGGATGGTGTTTGCGGCCTGGCCCGCTAGGGCAGCTACAGCTTCTGTGTGTTGCATGTGGTGTATCCGGACTCCGGAGACTGTCATGCATTGTCACTGTTGTCCAGGGCTCGAGTCGGGGTACCACGCAGGTGGACGGCGTCCCCCCACTTATTTTCCCGCGAGCTCGATAACTGGAGCAAATGGAGCCACACATTCACTCTTTGGCCTCTCTGGGGCGAGATCGGAGCTGCTTGTGCACGCGCTGGCTTCTCCGATGCAATCGCATATAAGGGGTGAGCGAGGGGAGGCAATGAGTCTGACGGTGCAAGCCACCTTTCGTGATGTCACTTCCGCCCATGACTCGCACATCATGCGCCACAGCATCCTCCCACGAATGATGACCAATCTTCAGCCGGACCGTGCATGGATTGTTGGTGAGTATGCATACTCGTGTAGCGTGCTGGGTGTGACATGCTGTCTTGTATCCTGTTGGAATTGCAACGATTCTCTGTGTTTCTCACACCCAGGTGACTCTGCATATCCTAACGGGCCTTGGCTGCTCAGCCCACTACGTAATCCTAGGACACCAGCTGATGTCAGATACAATGAGGCACATGTGAGGACCAGACGTGTGGTGGAGCGGACTTTTGGACTCCTGAAGTCCAGATTCAGATGCCTGGACTGCACCGGGGGTGCACTGGCATACTCCCCACAGAAGGTGTGCCAGATAGTTGTGGCATGCTGCATGCTGCACAATCTCGCGATTCGCAGGCAGATCCCCCTGATAGTGGATGCCGGTGATCAGCCAGGGCCCCCGCCTGCAGACCAAGCAGTGTCCAGTGATGAGGACAGTGGAGAGGAGGAAGCAGTGAATGAGAGTCAGCAGCTCATCGCCCGCTACTTCACTTGACGGTGGGTGACCATGTACGACGGCTGATGTTGCTGTAGTTGTGTAGGTGTATGTGTGCATTGTCACGGCGGCCTATTGTTCACTGAGTGCTGTGTGGCAATGGTCCATGTCCAGGGTAGTATGCCACTGACAGTGGCTGTAGCATTGTGCCCTGTTGCTCTGTGAGATGTGTGTACATTGCTTAAACTTGATGACAAGTACTGTGTGATGAGTGTGTGAAACACACATTCAATGGACTCTTGTTCTGTTTTTCACCCCTAGGTCCCCACAGCCTCTCCTGGCCTATCGACATACCACACTCCAGATGCATTTCTGATCATGGTGACGGTTGCACATCCTTGATTAAACACAGAGCAGATAAAACAGAATGTGATCCAGGTGTATTTATTTCAAGCGGTGACATGTGATTGTGGGCAAGGTGATCACAAAAGTGGTGCATGCTGAAACAATAAGTTGACGGACATGTCCGCGTGATGGTCAAGGTGTACCCATGTTGTTCTGGGTCCACAGTCCGACAGACACATGCCATTCACATGGCAGTGTGGGGTAGGATAGTAGTCCAAGTGAATGCAGTAGATGGCCACCGTGGCTGGCTGTCTCACTGGCGTTTGGAGCGTGCGAAGTCATCTCTGGACACCTGTTTCCTCTTCGGACGACCCCTTCCACGTTTGAGAGGGGGGGGGGTTGTGTTTGTGGGCTGCTGGTGGTGGCTGAGGATTGCCCACTCGCTGTGGACGCAGGGGAACTGGATGTTGCACGACCCTGCGCCCCAGCAGGTGGTGGCGGCGGTGGTGTGGTTGGCCTTGATTGGGCCCTCACCGCCACCACTAGCTGGCCCATGAGGTCGACAAGTTTGCCCATACGGGTCACGAATTGGCCCATATGGGCGTCCATGGACCTCAACACCCCAAGGACTTCCCGCGTATCGGCAGCTGACCGGGCCCATTGTCCCTGGGCCTCTTTATAGGCCCCAAGGACTCTGGCGATTTGTGGCAGGGCTTGGCTCCCAGGCTCTGATGGTGTTGGCCTGACCCTGCTCCTCCCACCTGAACTGCTGCCACCGACCTACCCACTCGCCATATTGGTCACCCGGGGCATCGTTGTGGCTCCCAGGGTCGATGTCGACGTGCGTACCACCCCTTGCGCAGGGTGAGTGGTCAGGGAGGCCATGGTGGTGGTGGTGGTGGTTGCGGCGGTGGTGGTGGTCGCAATGACCGTGGCAGCAGGGGCCTGGGACTGGTCACCAGCCCTGGGAGATGGGTTGGTGGGTAGGAGGGGTCCTGGGGAGCGGTTGCGCCCTGCCACACCAGATGTGCCTGGTCGGGAGTCCTCGTCCGAAGAGGTGTCCAGGTCTTCCATATCCTTGAGTCCGGGTGGAGGGCTTGTGGACTGGCTGTGATGGCTGCTGTCTCCCTCTCCAGCATCATGCTGTTCTTCACCTGTGGGGCGGAGACGAAAGGTTATTGTGTTGCCCCTTGCAAGGTTTGTGTTAGATGTCTGACATTCACAGTTGGTGCACACTTGTGCACTGATTTCACAGATGCGTGTGTATGGCTCTACAATGTGTGTGCGTGATCAAGGCAATGGAATAGTGTGATGGGTGCATATGGCATGGGACGGATTTGGAATGCCAATCGGTGTGTGTTGCAGTACCCCTACATTTTGTGGCTTTGGTGGAAACGGGGTACAGCCCCATGAATGCTTTGGAGATTAAATATGGTTTTGGGATTCAAATGAAACGCTTAGAAACGCAGATGGCAAAAGGAGTACAGCTCCATCAACGCTTTTGATATGAAATATGGTTTTGTGGTACATACTGTGACATATGGGTGCAGAAGGGGACATGTGTTTTGGCCACACGACACTGCAGAGACAAAGGTGTGTGTATGTCTGACATACCTAGCATATCTGCTCACTGTTATCATTTAGGGACATTACACTGCAAGCATTGTAGTGAGTGAGTAATGGTTGTGTGCCACATAACGTATTGCAGATGGGACAATTCCTTGGTGTGCGTGCTACCCTCAGCCATGTGCAGCAATGCAGTGCTCTTGGGGTGGTGACTATATTAGATATGTTGTAAATCACAGTGTGACGTGCGCTTCAGACACTGCAGACACATTTTTGGTCATCAGCAGGAATCTTTGCTGAACTACTGTATATGGGACAACTGTTTAGATAATATACCTTTCATGTCACTGGGGCTGAAAGATGAGATGGATGAGATTTTGAATGTGCATTGTGTAGCTGTGTGGTTCATGGGTCCAGTGGTGTATGTGACATTACTGGGGTTCCACTCTGTTACATTGAGACAAGATAGACTTACATGGGTGATGTTGTACAATGTCAACGGAACAAGCAGACACGACTACATGGACAAGACTTCGATGGTGTTGCTGATGTGTGTGATGACTGGCACAGTGCACGCCATGTGGGTCAGTACTCCAGTGAGACTTGTGCATGCAGACGTGACTCCTTACGTGTTACTGTATTTAAGATGGCTCATGTGGGCTATGACTCTGTAATTCATGTTCGTGTGCACATTAGTCACATGATTATGACAGGGAGCAGTGCTACCTGTTCCTCTGCTACGTGACGTGTCCCAAATGTTAGTCGTAGTACAGTCCTCATGCCTACAGACACCCCGCCCTGTACAGTAGTCTACCTACTTGTTGGTTTGGAGGGAGCAATGCAATGGCTGTCACATGGTTATGAGAGGGAGGGGTGCTCCATCTTGCTGGTCTGTGGGAGTGGGGGCCGTGTTGTGAGTTGTGGTGATGGCTTACCACCCACAGACACCCCTCCATGTAGGGAAACATATCTGGCTGTCGGGTGGAGTTGTGCACTGCAATGGCTGACACATGGGTGTGGGGAGTGCTCCATCTTGCTGCGCTGTAGGACTAGGGGCCTGGTGGGGGTTGTACTTCTGCAGTCCCCCCTCCGATACTCGGAGTTTGTGGTAAGGATACTTACCTGTTACTTGTTGGTTAGTGCAGCTATGGCTGACACATGAGTGAGGGTGTGGGGAGTGCTCCTTCCGGCGCATCTGGGGTACAAGGGGACCTGGTGGGAGTTGTGGTGCTGGCTGACTGTACACATGCCCCCATGGTTTTGTTTGTTGGTACCTTTGGGCTGAGTGTGTGGGAGTGTCTGTTGCATGTGTGAGAGATGTCTTGTGTATTGTGTACTGGACATGGGGGTGTTTGGCCCTCGGTGCTATGGCATTCTGGTAGTGCATGACAGTACATAGCGGTGTGCTGGTATACATTTGTTTGTACTTACCAGCCTCCACTCCCCCTGGTATTCCGGTGAGACTCTCCGGATGCAGAATGCCTCGCACCTTCTCCTCCCACGCTTTGAAGGTCTTGAATAGCGTGGGATTTCCGCCGCCAGTCCTGTCAGCCAGCTCACGATTCTTGGCCTCCTTCTTCCTGACCACGCTTTTCAGGTCGTGCCACCTCTTTGTGATTTCACCCCGGTTGCGTGGCACGTTCCCAACTGCATTCACCTGGTCTACGATCCTGCTCCACATTCTGTTTCTGGTGGCTACTGGTGTCTGTTGGACCTGGTTCCCATAGATTTTTGGGTGCACCTTGATGATATCATCGACCATGACCGTCAACTCAGTGGCAGTGTACTTTGGCATTCTTTGTGTTGCCATGGTGTGTGGTTTGCTATCTGTGGAGCTGGTGTGGTGGTTGTGTGGTGTGTGGTGTGTGATGTGCAGGGGGTTCGTGGTGCCGTTGTTTCAGTGGTAATGGTGGTGGTGGTAGTGGTGGTGATGTGTGTGATGTGTGCGTGCGTGTGGTGTGCTGCTTTCCTTTGTGTCTCTCTGGGTTCTCTGATGGCGTCTTCGCTTTGTTGTAGTGCAAGGGATTGTGGTCTGTGAAGAGGCTGCTTTTGTACTGACCTATGTGGGTGTGTCATGATGGTCTGTCGTTTTCAGGTGTGTTGTGTCTGTTGTCCTGGGATTTGTAGTTTTTTAGTTTTGGCAGGGGGCATGTGTCTTTGGGATGTGTTCTGTGTTTGGGTATTTTGGCGTAGTTTGCTGTGTGGACTTGTTGGCCATGTTGTGTGTATTTCTTTGTTCCGCAAATGATTTCCGTGCACGGACGTGGCCGCCAGGCCTTCCGCCGTGTCAGTTATTCATCGCTGTTGTTAACCGTGGCGGGCGGGGAATATGTGGATTTTCCGCGCTCATGTCGGGGAGATCATAATTTCACGGTCGTTGTCTCGGTTGTCAGAGCGGGCGGATTTGGGTTTCGGGCGGAATTGCGTCCGTGGCGGACGGTTAATCTTCTACTCGGACATGGACGGGCGGAATTTTGTGTGTTTTTACCGCCGCGGGCGGAGGTTGCTTCGCGACTTCATAATTGCTCGGTCGGTATTCCCATGGTGCAGGCGGGCGGTTTTCTCATGCTATCGTAGATGGCGGATTTTTTAACGCCGGTTATCGTAATGGGCACCTTACTTTGTTAGTTGTATATTTTTTGGGGCTTTTCTGTAGTTTGTTAGTTTCCTCTAGAGTTTCCTATAGTGGTAATATAAAATAAAAAGAAGACATTGATTAATTTATAGGTTATGTATATTATTGCTTAAAGTTTTTTACTTTTAGTATTATTTAGTTTAATTTAGTTTACTTACTTTTGATAGAGTTAATTATTGGGTATATGTTGATCTTCTTATATCTGTAGTTGAATTCCTGTAGAGTTTCTCCTTTTTTAGTTTTCTTTTTTTTGGGTGTGGAATAGTAATGAAGTTTAACTGTTTATATAGGGGCCGATTCCGATTCAGGCCGGAAATCACTCCGACCGAGCCGGACCCGGAGAGATTTCCGACCGAATCGGACTCTTGCAGCCCGACTGAACGAGTACGATGCGTACGCATGCTATCGGACTCGATTCGGTCGGACTCCCATTGAAGTCAATGGGAGCCGGTCGTACAACGCGTACGCGGGCTCCCATTGACTCAATGGGTGCGAGGCGAACAAGGGCGCCCCCTACAGCGGGTACGCGGCGATGCGAATCGCGCCGTACATGCTCAGGGTCACCCTTGTGTGCGACTCACGCGGCTACGCGTACTGGGGGGTCCGACACGGCTCCCCAAAGTCCGGCTCCGACTGCTCTTTCGAGCCGGACGGCGCGAGTCGGTCGGACTGCTCGAGGCGCGCACCGTACTTGCCCGGCCGGGGAACGTCTCCATTGCGCGGTGCGGACCGTGTCCGTGCGAGTCGGTCGGGGCGGGTCAGACCCGCGTACGAGTCGGTCGGTGATTTCGCGAGCGCTCGCATCGTACTCGCTCGCCCGGACGCACATACGAATCGGTCGGGAAAGAGGGCTCCGAATCGGATCCGGTTAAGCCGAATCCGATTCGGTGCCCTAACGGCCGAGATCGGAATCGGCCCCATAGTGTTTTGGATGTTGTAATTTCGATTTTATTGGTTAGTTTAAATTTGGAGTGTTTCTATTGGTTAATTTGTATTTTTTTTAAAATGTTTTGGTAGTTAGTTTCCAAATAAGGAAAACGCTAATTAGTAGTAAGTTATGTATAATTTCGTATATATATTTAAATAGCTTTTGTTATATATTATATTATATAATTGAATTGTAATAGTAATATTTAATATATTAATGTTTAATGTAGTAATGTTGTTAATAATATTTTAGTAATTTTATTGCTGTGTTAATTCATTTTTTAATGTAGTAAAACTGTTATTGTTATTTATTAATTTAGTATTGTGTTTTTAGTAATTTATTTATTTTTGTCGTTTTATTTTTATATTTATTTTACTTTTATATAGTCGATATATATTTAATTTTACGATATTAGTGTTGTCGATATATTTGTGTACGATATTTTTTACCTAGTTAATGTTTTTTAATGAAGGTCGATATTTTAGGATTTCGATAAGTGTGTTAGCGATATTTGTGATATCGATATTTATGTAGTTCGATATTGTATCTTCGATATTTTTGTAAGTTCTTAAATAAGTATATGACGTCGATATTAATGTTATCGATAATTTTGTATCAATATAATTGTAGCTCGATAATATGTCTGTAGATATTTTGTCAGTGATTCGTTGAATCTGCACCTGCTGAACTATGTGTATTTGCTGAATTTAAAAACTGACAACTATATCATACACACATATTCTTCAGATTGTAGATTTTATTGAGGAACAAAGAAATAGAAATTTGGAGCATCATCACACTTCCCTGCCTTCCTGGCCGGGACGGAATTAGAACCGACAAAGAGGTAGGACTCATTCGAATTAAAACGCTCTAACTAGTGTATGGATACTAATGATGTATCCCTATTCCTACCATTACAATATTTTAATATGTATATTAATTCCATAGGCTTACAGGCTACTTTGCATTAACACAGGTATGCCCCTTCCCACTTCCTTGCCTCCTATATGGGGCTCACAGGCACATTTTAAATAATGGATATGCGCACTCCCCACTATATGCCAAGTGTACTACCTTTTAGCGCCAGCAATGATACAGATAAGAGCACTCATGCTTGAAACATCAATGGGCTCTAGAATTCGGACTCAACCACGATTCTGCACCAGCAGTGATATTGATAGGTGCAACTTGCAATGAATACCTAAAATATGTGGTATAATCCTACTAGCTTTACGATAATCATAAAGCACTAGGATAGTAGTATATTACTTGCTGTATCACACTACAGATCCATCTTGTCGGTGTTTATTGATAAGAATTGAAATGTGGGTACCACTTGTTAGAACTGGGGGTCTCTAGTTGGCAATGGTTTGCACCTTTGTCCAAATAGGGACCCTTGCTTCTAGTCAGGGTAAGGGGGCTACACTCCTAAAATAACCCCTGCTCAACCCTGTGGTAGCTTGGCATGAGCAGGAGGCTTATCTCAGAGGCAGTGTGTAAAGTATTTGTGAGCACATACAGAAATACAGTGAAAACACTACAGATGGACACCACACAGGTTTAGAAAAATAAGTAATCTTTATATAGACTTAACACAAGACCCAAACGACAAAAATCCACAATACAGTATTAAAGAAAATGACTTTTAAATGGTAGAAATAGCTTAGTTCAAAGGTGATGGTAAATGCGACACGTTTCTCACAAAGTACCTTGGATGCGTAACGCAAAACAAAAAAAAGGTTCGCAGGGAGGGTGATGCGTCGGTTCCTTGCTTCGGGGGAGGCGATGCGTCTGCTCCTCAATGCTTGCGCAAAGTATGGGATGGGTCTGTTCCTTACTGGAGAGGAGGTGATGCGTTGAGCTCGTACTGCATTCCGGTTGCGATGCGACAAAATGGTGCCTCGATGCGATGATCCGGTGCGATGCAACAAGATGGCGTCTTTGATGCGATGCGACGACGTGAAGGCGATGCGTGCACGCCGACGGCCGTGCGGCGATTTCGGTAATATTCTGAGCCGCATCAGGCACTGCAACACGCTTCTCCAGTGATGCAACGGCAACCCTGCGGTGGCGACACGCTTCTCCGGTGATGCGACGACAAACAGCTGCGACGGAGACACGCTTCTTCGGTGATGCGACGGCGACCCTTGCGGTGGCGACACGCTTTTCCGGGATGCGACAGCAACAGCTGTAGCGGCGTCACGCTTCTTCTCGTTGAGTCACGCTTCCAGCTCCCAACAACATGCCGGCTTCTGCAGACAGAATTCCCAGCAAGGAAATTCAGGGGGGAGCAGGTAGTGAAGTCTTGTGTCCCTGAGACTTCAGCAGGAGGCAAGCACACTTCAAGCCCTTGGAGATTCTTCTTCAAGATGATGAAATTTCATTAAAAGTTCCTTCTCCTTTCTTTGGCAGATAAGAAACCACTGCAGGCCAACCCCAGAAAATAGCACAATGGCACAGGGGCAGTCAAATCCTTCAGCTTCCTTGGTTCTTCTCCTTGGCAAAGGTTTGTCTTGATTCCCAGAAGTGATCTAAAGTCTTGGGGTCTGGGCCCCAATATTTATACTCAAAAAGTCTTTGTTCTCTGAAGGCAGAGAGTGTCTGTACCTGGCCAAAACCAGTTCTGTCCACACTGGTGCAGCTTTCTGGCAGGAGGTGGAGACAGCATTGTTGAAAGCAGACCTGGCCCAGGTATCTGAAAGGAAATCTCCTCCCCCTACTCTCTATTCTATGAGGGCT
This sequence comes from Calotriton arnoldi, assembly GCA_963921515.1. NCBI lineage: Eukaryota > Metazoa > Chordata > Amphibia > Caudata > Salamandridae > Calotriton > Calotriton arnoldi. Next base: position 194,719 of record CAWUFW010006508.1, on the reverse strand, counting down.
CAGGGGAGTGAAAGGAAATCCCAGCCCCCTACTCTCTATTCAGCCAAGGTCCTATTCAGCCCAGCCCTGACCCATCAGACTGCTGGATCCCCAAGCCCTACTGTCACTCACAAACCAGACAAGCAATACACAACCTAGCAGAGGCAGGCTGGATGGTTAGGCAAGAAAATACCTACTTTCTAAAAGTGGTATTTTCAAACACAGAATGTAAAAATTACCTACACTAAAAGATGTATTTTAACATTCTGAGTTCAGGCATACTAAATTCGTTTTTCTACCATGTTCCCTGGGTCAGTTAGGATTATAAGATGTTATAATCAAACTGCCCATTCTGGCCTATGGGGACAGGTAGCCTTGCAATAGTGAAAAACGAAATTGGCTGTAATTCACTATCAGGACATGCCACACACACCAGGGCATGTCCTACCTTTTACTTACAATGCACCCGGCCCTTGGGCCTACCTTAGGGGTGGCTAACATGTAGAAAAGGGAAGGTTAAGGGACTGGTAAGTGGGTGCACTTACCAAGTCGACATGGCAGTACTAGACTGCACACAGGCTCTGCAATGGCAGGCCTGAGACACACTTTACAAGCTGCTTCTGTGGGTGGCACAACCAGTGCTGCAAGCCCACCAGCGGCATTTGATCTACAGGCCCTGGGCACACATGGTGCACTGTACTAGGGTCTGACAAGTAAATCATATAAGCCAATCATGGAGTCACTAATTCATTACAACAATTTACAATAGGGAGCACTTGCACGGTGGCACTGAATAGCAGTGGCACAGTGCCCAAAGCACCTAAACCAGCAACAACATATCAAAAACAGAGGAGACAACAGCGGAAAATGGAAGGGAGACTCACGCCAATTGTGCCAGGTCTAACACGTGTCCCCTCCAGCTGAAATGTGGGGGGAACTACCCATCCTCTTGGGAGTTCTCTTCACTAAGGCGGTAAAATCTGGGCAGACCATCAGCATTGGCGTGTTCTGTACCAGGGCGGTGTTCCACCGTGAAGTCCATCCCCCGTAGGGAAATGGACCACCTCAACAACTTTGGATTCTCACCCCTCATCTGCATCAACCATCTGAGGGGCCTGTGGTCTGTCTGAACCCGAAAGTGAGTTCCAAACAAGTATGGCCTCAACTTCTTCAGTGCCCAGACCACAGCAAATGCCTCACGCTCAATTGCACTCCACCTCTGTTCCCGTGGAAGTAACCTCCTACTGATGAAGGCTATAGGTTGGTCGAGGCCCTCCTCATTCATCTGTGAGAGAACAGCCTCCACACCATGCTCTGAAGCGTCTGTCTGCACAATGAATGGTTTTGAGAAGTTGGGCGCCTGAAGCATGGGTGCTGTGCACATGGCAGTCTTCAGGGCGTCAAAAGCTTTCTGACAGGTGTCAGTCCAGTTCACTTTCTTGGGCTGCTTCCTGGAAGTCAGCTCAGTCAAGGGTGCAGCGATGTTGCTATACCCCTTGACAAACCTCCTGTAGTACCCTGTGAGTCCTAAAAAGGCTCTCACCTGTGTCTGGGTTTTGGGGGGTTCCCATGCCAGGATGGTATCAATCTTGGGTTGTAGGAGCGCCACCTGGCCGCTTCCTACCTGGTGCCCCAAGTACTCCACGGAACCCTGCCCGATCTGGCACTCACTCGCCTTGATCGTGAGGCCTGCTCTCCGCAGCACCATCCACACTTCCCAGAAGTGGCGCAGATGTTCATCCCAGGTGGAACTAAACACTGCAATGTCATCCAGGTAGGCAGCACTGAAATCTTCCAGTCCAACCAACACCTGGTTGACCAACCTCTGAAAGGTGGCAGGGGCATTCTTCATCCCAAAGGGCATAACCCGGAATTGGTAGCGCCCATCTGGTGTGGAGAATGCTGACCTCTCTTTGGCCCCATCAGTTAAGGCAATCTGCCAGTACCCAGACGTCAGATCAAACGTACTGAGGTACCGTGCAGCCCCTAGCCGATCAATGAGCTCATCAGCTCTGGGGATGGGGTGCGCATCAGTCTTGGTGACTGAATTGAGTCCTCGGTAGTCCACACAGAGCCGGAGTTCGGGTGTGGCACCAGGCGCGGCAGCCTTTGAGACCAAGACCACTGGGCTGGCCCAAGGGCTGTTAGAGGACTCAACCACCCCTAAGGCAAACATCTTGGAGGCCTCCTCCTTGATGTAAGCTCTGACCCTGTCAGTCACTCTGTAAGCTTTGTGCTTAACAGGAGGACTGTCCCCAGTGTCCACATCATGGACGCACCACTCAGTGACACCAGGAACCAGGGAGAACAGATCAGAGAATTGTCCCAACAATTGGCGACAGTCATTCTGCTGCTCAGGGGTCAGGGTGGTAGAGAGGTATACACCGTCCACTGACCCATCTTGCTCTGTTGCAGACAGGAGGTCAGGAAGAGGCTCAGTCTCCTCCTCCATTCCAGCATCTGTTGCTAGGAGCATGCCCACTTCGGACCTCTCCAAGTGGGGCTTTAGGCGGTTAACATGCAGGACCAGCAAAGGGTTCCTAGGAGACCGCAAGTCCACCAGGTAGGTGACATTACTCTTGCACTCCACCATCTCAAATGGTCCGGTCCACTTATCCTGGAGCGCACAGGGCTCCACTGGGGCCATGACCCAAACTTTCTGTCCAGGCTGAAACTCGATCAGAGTGGCATTCTGATCATACCACCGTTTCATCTCTTCCTGGCTGGCTTCCAGATTCGCCTGAGCGAGCTGTCTGAAACGCCTAGTCTGGTTCCTGAAGGCCAGCATGTAGCTATATACATCCTGGGGAGGTTTACTGGGAGCTTTCTCCCAGCCTTCTTTCAACAGACTCAGAGGTCCTCTTACCGGGTGACCATACAGCAGTTCAAAGGGACTGAACCCTAAGGACTTCTGTGGCACCTCACGGTAAGCAAACAGAAGGCATGGCAAGAGGACGTCCCACTTATGCCTCATGGGTTCCTCAAGACCCATAATCATGCCCATCAGGGTCCGGTTGAATCTCTCAACCAGCCCATTACCTTGGGGGTGGTAAGGAGTGGTGAACTTGTACGTTACACCGCACACCTGCCACAGGGACTTCATATATTTGGATATGAAGTTGGTACCTCGGTCTGACACCACCTCTCTGGGGAACCCCACATGGGAGAAAATCCCCATCAATGCACGTCCCACCACGGGGGCCGTCACTGTCCGGAGAGGGATGGCTTCCGGGTACCGGGTAGCATGGTCCACCAAGACCAGGATAAACCTGTTGCCCATGGCTGTCTTGGGGTCCAGAGGCCCCACAATGTCAATACCCACCCGTTCAAAGGGGGTGCTGACTACAGGGAAAGGCTGGAGAGGAGCCTTGTGCTTCCTTCCACTTTTACCACTTTCCTGGCAAGTCTGACAGGTCCTGCAATGAGTATCTGAACTCTTGCGCATTTGGGGCCAATGAAAGTGGGTAACAAGCCTTTCAAAGGTCTTGTTCTGCCCCAAATGTCCTGCTAAAGGTACATCATGAGCCAAACCCAGTAGGAAGCCTCTGAAGCGCTGGGGTACCACCAGCACATGGGCTGACCCAGGCTCAGCAACCTTAGGCTCGCTATACAGGAGACCATTCTCCCAGTAGATCCAATGTGATCCGGACTGATCACCTGCTGCCTGGTTTGTGGCCTGTTGCCGCAAACCCACAAAAGAAGGGCACTTGTTCTGCTCCTCACAGAACTCCTCCCTGGAGGGTCCTCCTTCTTGCTGCCAATGGGTCAGCTCAGGCAGGTCCCCCAGTTCAGCCACTTGTTCCCCTGTAGGTTCCAGGGCATCCCCCTCAAGGTCTGCCTCCTCCTGGACCGTGGGAACTGTGGGGGCCGGTTTCCCGTGCCCCCTACCTCTTCTCTTTAAGGCAGGTACCTGGGCCATACTTTCAGGCTCCAGGTCCTCTTGAACACCCTTACTGGTTGCCATAGACCGAGTGGTCAAACACGCCCACTCAGGCAGACCTAACATCTCCAAATGAGACCTTCTCTCCACCTTAGCCCAAGGGGAGCTCTCCAAATCATTGCCTAGCAGACAGTCAACAGGCATGGCTGGCCTCACAGCTACTTGAAGGGTACCTGAGACCTCTCCCACTCAAAGGGAACCTGGGCCACCTCACAGTGGCTTTCTGAGTTGTCAGCGGCAACTACAGGGAAGAGTGCATGGGGGACTACCTGCTCCTTAGACACCAGACGACAACTGACAGCTGTCACACTGGCCCCGGTGTCTCTCAGAGCCTCCACCCTATGGCCATTGATGGTCACCCATTGCCTGTATTTTTTAGTGTTCTCAGGCAGCTGGGCCCTAAGGACCATCTCATAATCTCCTAAAGAGACAAGGGACATTTCTGCGGGACTCCACCCACCTTGGGCACCCATCTCCTCCCCCCCCCAGGGCTACACTCGCCATCTGCCGGGGTGGTGCACTAGGTGGTGCATTGTGATCCTTCTGGGGACACTTGGGATCATACCAACAGTGGCCCACTTGACCACACTTAAAACATGTAGGGGGCCCCCTGCGAACAGGTTTACCTGTCGGGGGCTCTGGCTTCTTCTCAGGGGGAGGCTGGGAACCCTTCCCTTGGTTCCCTTGGGAATTACTTTGAGGCCCTTTCTGGAACTCCCTCGGTTTACCCTTGTCCCCCCCACTCTTCTGCTGGGGACCCTGCCTACCTTTGGCGAAGTCTCCCACATGACCCTTGTGGACCCGGGTACTGACCCAGCGGTCCGCCTCCTCAGCAAGCTTCCTAGGGTTAGTTAGCTTGCTATCAATAAGGTGCTGGCATAGCTCTGGAAAACAATTAGCAGACAATTGCTCCCATGCAAACAAATCATAGAGCGCTTCAAAAGTATCCACGTTGCTACCCTTTACCCAACCATCCATTGCTCTGCAAAAGAAAGATACATATTCCACCCAGGTAGTTGCCTCCAATTTCTTACTATTCCTAAACCTCTGTCTATAGAGCTCTGGGGTCAACCCATACCTGGTCATCAGGGCTTCCTTCATGTGGGCATAAGACATCCTATTCTCACTGGGCAGGTCTAACCAAGTATCCCTCCCATCACTAACAAAGCAGCCCCACAACCCCGCTCCCCATTCTTTCTCAGGGACCCGGTGGGCCAACACTGCCATCTCATAGGCTGCAAACCACTGCCCAATATCTTCATGCTTATGGAAATCCTTAATGACATCCTTGGGGAAATATACTCTTCCTTCTGCAGGCACAGATGGTGCACTGCCACCAGAGGGATTAATTTCTAAGCTTCTAGCTTTGATCTCTAACTCCCTCAAAAATCTCTCATGCTCTAATCGTGCTTTCTCTCTTTCCAAGGCTAACTTGTTATTCTCAAGCTCCAGCTTCTTATTCTCTAGGTCCTTTTGACTCTCCATCTTGAGCTTGGCTAGCTCCATTTTATGCATTCTATTTCTCTCCCTGTCCTCTAGCTCTCCTGGGGACAGGCCTTTGGAAGAAACACTGCTGCCTGGCAGGGAAGGTACTCTCCCCCTGGTTGGACCCAATGGCTCATCTAGCTGGCCATCTGTATCCTCAGCCTCTTCCACAGGCTCTTCCACATGCTCAGATGCATTTCTAGCTTCCAACCAGGCCCTCAGCGCCTTTTGGAACTCATCCTTCTTGGTGAGGCCTTGAGTAGCGACTTTAAATTTTCTACAGAAGTATTTCAGCTGTTTCACAGTGTAGGTATCCACCCTCTCTTCCTCAAAATCTAGATCCATAGATGCATTGGATGCTGGTTTGCTCATGGCAATAAGAATTGGCAGTCTTTAGCAAAAATAACAGTTCCAAGGAAAAAAAAATTCTACCAAAATGTATGTGGTTGCGTTTGGTCTGCACTCACTAGTAGTGTACACCAATCACTGTATATGAGTCACAAATGCAAGTCCAGATCCTCACCGCTGACCACCAATGTTAGAACTGGGGGCCTCTAGTTGGCAATGGTTTGCACCTTTGTCCAAATAGGGACCCTTGCTTCTAGTCAGGGTAAGGGGGCTACACTCCTAAAATAACCCCTGCTCAACCCTGTGGTAGCTTGGCACGAGCAGGCAGGCTTATCTCAGAGGCAGTGTGTAAAGCATTTGTGAACACATACAGTAATACAGTGAAAACACTACAGATGGACACCACACAGGTTTAGAAAAATAAGTAATCTTTATATAGACTTAACACAAGACACAAACGACAAAAATCCACAATACAGTATTAAAGAAAATTACTTTTAAATGGTAGAAATAGCTTAGTTCAAAGGTGATGGTAAATGTGACACGTTTCTCACAAAGTACCTTGGATGCGTAACGCAAAACAAACAAAAGGTTCGCAGGGAGGGTGATGCATCGGTTCCTTGCTTCGGTGGAGGCGATGCGTCTGCTCCTCAATGCTTGCGCAAAGTAGGGGATGCGTCTGTTCTTTACCAGAGAGGAGGTGATGCGTTGAGCTCGTACAGCGTTCCGGTTGCGATGCGACAAAATGGCGCCTCGATGCGATACGATGATCCGGTGCGATGCGACAAGATGGCGTCTTTGATGCGATGCGACGACGTGAAGGTGATGCGTGCACGCCGACGGCCGTGCGGCGAACTCGATAATCTTCTGAGCCGCTACAGGCCCTGCGACAGGCTTCTCCGGTGTTGCGACGGCGACCCTGCGGTGGCGACACGCTTCTCCTGTTGATGCGACGAAAAACAGCTGCGATGGAGACACGCTTCTTTGGTGATGCGACGGCGACCCTTGCGGTGGCGACACGCTTCTCCGGGATGTGATGGCAACAGCTGCGGCGGCGTCACGCTTCTTCTCGTTGAGTCGCGCTTCCAGCTCCCAACAATACGCAAGCTTCTGCAGACAGAATTCCCAGCAAGGAAATTCAGGGGGGAGCTGGTAGTGAAGTCTTGTGTCCCTGAGACTTCAGCAGGAGGCAAGCACACTTCAAGCCCTTGGAGATTCTTCTTCAAGATGATGAAATTTAATTAAGAGTTCCTTCTCCTTTCCTTGGCAGATAAGCAACCACTGCAGGCCAACCCCAGAAAATAGCACAATGGCACAGGGGCAGTCAAATCCTTCAGCTTCCTTGGTTCTTCTCCTTGGCACAGGTTCGTCTTGATTCCCAGAAGTGATCTAAAGTCTTGGGGTCAGGGCCCCAATATTTATACTCAAAAAGTCTTTGTTCTCTGAAGGCAGAGAGTGTCTGTACCTGGCCAAAACCAGTTCTGTCCACACTGGTTCAGCTTCCTGGCAGGAGGTGGAGACAGCATTGTTGAAAGCAGACCTGGCCCAGGTAGCTGAAAGGAAATCTCCTCCCCCTACTCTCTATTCTATGAGGGCTCAGGGGAGTGAAAGGAAATCCCAGCCCCCTACTCTCTATTCAGCCAAGGTCCTATTCAGCCCAGCCCTGACCCATCAGACTGCTGGAGCCCAAGCCCTCCTGTCACTCACAAACCAGACAAGCAATACACAACCTAGCAGAGGCAGGCTGGATGGTTAGGCAAGAAAATACCTACTTTCTAAAGTGGTATTTTCAAACACAGAATGTAAAAATCACCTACACTAAAAGATGTATTTTAACATTCTGAGTTCAGGCATACTAAATTCGTTTTTCTACCATGTTCCCTGGGTCAGTTAGTATTATAAGATGTTATAATCAAACTGCCCATTCTGGCCTATGGGGACAGGTAGCCTTGCAATAGTGAAAAACGAAATTGGCTGTAATTCACTATCAGGACATGCCACACACACCAGGGCATGTCCTACCTTTTACTTACAATGCACTCCTGCCCTTGGGCCTACCTTAGGGGTGGCTAACATGTAGAAAAGGGAAGGTTTAGGGACTGGTAAGTGGGTCCACTTACCAAGTCGACATGGCAGTACTAGACTGTACACAGGCTCTGCAATGGCAGGCCCGAGACACACTTTACAAGCTGCTTCTGTGGGTGGCACAACCAGTGCTGCAAGCCCACCAGCGGCATTTGATCTACAGGCCCTGGGCACACATGGTGCACTGTACTAGGGTCTGACAAGTAAATCAAATAAGCCAATCATGGAGTCACTAATTCATTACAACAATTTACAATAGGGAGCACTTGCACGGTGGCACTGTATAGCAGTGGCACAGTGCCCAAAGCACCTAAACCAGCAACAACATATCAAAAACGGAGGAGACAACAGCAAAAAATGGAAGGGAGACTCACGCCAATGGTACCAGGTCTAACACCACTCAATCACTAATGTAAATTGGTAACATTCCCATATAAAAGTATTACGACATGTAGATATGATTGTCTTTCCAGCCCTGAGGAAGTCATGGGTTAATCCCGGACAACGAAACACATGTTGGCTGGATAAACCAGAAGAAGAAAATTAAAAACACAATAAGTCATTCTGAATTTTGTTATACATTGTACTAGTTTTGATTTATCTAATGACTCTTTTTGTATGTGTGCTAGGGCCTGTGTATAAATATTAGGTAGATCCCCAGGGGTCACGAATTTGGAGAAGTGGATGATTTCGCTTCCCTTGAGCACCTGAACTAAACACTACAAGTAATTTAATATCGGCATTAGTGAGCGCCATAACCACACGGGCACATCATCCAACACAGTATTCTTTACAGTCTCCATATCTGGTGGGGCGGCTCCTCCGATTACACATAGAATACGGCAGCTAAGGATAGAAATAAAGCAGCAGAAGACCTATTTGAAAGCCTAGCGAGAGGCGACACAGTGGTCAACTCGCTACAAAGTGGTAACCCACCACAGAAAAGAGAGGGACTCAAGGACAAATTTATCAGATTTGAGAAACTTAGAAAAAATGAAAACTCAAAGTCTAACTTTAGATCCGAAGTCTAACTTTAGACCTGGAGTCTAACTTTAGATCTAAAGACTACATTTAGCCCTAAAGTCTAACTTTAGACCTGAAGTCTTAGGGCGTGGTTACGAGTTTGGCGCACTTACTGCCATCCCGCTGCGGCGGCGGGACTGAGAAGTCTGCCAAGTTGAAAGCCTTCCCACCTGCCATATTTAGATGTTGCGGCTGGAGTACGCCGCCGCCGTCGGGCTGGCGGTATACTGCCGAGCTGATATGGATGTTCCCATGGGGCTGGCGGTCTCTTGGCAGTGGTGTCCCGAATGAGTGACGTGTCGCTGCTATAAAGACAGGTAAATACTATGGGCATCATTAGGATGGCGGGCGGACTTTGTCCGCCCGCCATCCCGACATACAAAGGGACCGCCCGCCATAAGTGCGGCGGTCCCGTGGGGGTAATTAGGATGCACCCACCACACTGGCGGGCGCATCCTGCATTTCCAACATTTCGGCGGTCGGTGCTTTTAGCACCGCCCGCCGCAATGCCAAACATGCATGTTGTGCATTTGCATGCACAACGTGGCAGGCACCGCGCGGTGCCTGCCATGTTGTGCATGCAAATGCAGGGGGGTACCATAGGTACCCCTCATGCGCACCCCCCACCCCCCAGAAACCCTGGGGCCCCGCTACAGGCCCCCAATGTAAAATACTGCATGCCTTTCCGTGGCGGCGTTGCCGCCATGAAAAGGCAAATCCCTGCATGCATCCTGATATGGATGGCGGTGTCTAACAGACACGCCACCATATTAAAAGCTTTTCCGCCCGGTCGACTCATCGACCGGGCGGAAAACCGGCGGACGGTCTTTCCGTCCGCCGGGGTCCCCACCACCATAGTAATATGGCGGGGGGAATTGGCATGCGAGCGGGAGAGAATGTCGGGCGGATCGCCACGATCATGCGGGCAGTGGCGATCCACCCGACATTCTAATGGGCCCCCTATGTGTTAATATCAGAAAACGCAAAATATGTTGTGTATGTGTCCTAATGTATATGTTGGTTATGTGTACTGTCTGTTTTGTTGTATATAAAATAACACAAGCCAAAAGTAACTGTTACCATACAACATAAAGGAGAAGTGACAGTGAAGCCTACCTTCGATTCTGGTGACAACAGGGTTGCAGGGCAGCAGGAAGGACCTGGGCAATGGCGTCCGACACGGATTCTGAAGTGGGACCCCAAAAAAGGTGAATTTGCACTTCCTTTCCTAACTTACCGTCGAGTCGCGCATGTTGGTGGTGAAAAGCTTGACAGAAAGGCAGATCATAATCTGGACGGTGGAAAGCTTGGTGGGACTGCCTCCAAGACCCGCCTCTGGGTCTCCCCACAGTTGACGCAGGAGTCTCGGCGGTGGCGGCGGGACTGCAGCGGTTTTGTTGCCAAGATCATAATCGGGCAGTCTGACCACTATGGCAGCGGGTGGAAAGGCAGCCAAAAAACGACAGCAGGACCATTCCGACCAAGATCGTAATCAGGCCCTATGTTTAGGCTTCAGGTCTAAAGTTAGACTTCAGGTCTAAACTTAGAATTTAGGTCGAAACTTAGCATTCAGTTCTAAGTTTTCCTTTGTGAACCGGGCTCTCAGTGTATACATTCTGAAAGCAGCTAATCTTGTTATAGTCTTCGTTCAAATAGGCACTTGTCACCATAATTAGGCCTATTAACAAAAGCATTTTGGAATTTGTGAAGTAGTACGCCTGTAGTACTTTTACATAGTATGATATGCCTTTGAATTTGGCTCCAAAATATGTAAAATAGGAATCAAATGGGATTTTCAGTGAATGTTCATATGCACATAGTACAAATAGAAAGGACTTGCCCTCCTTGCATTTTTGCTAATAGATGTATGTTTCTGGGCCTAGTCACAAAGGCATGTAAGAGTATCTGAAAGAGTACTAACGTAGTAATGCTTTTCTGAATCAGCACTATAGAGGTCTGCCATTCAATCACTGTATACCAAGCTATGTTTTACTTTCATTTTTGTCTAGAGTTCACACAAAAAAGAAAGTTGTACTCCAAATCAACCACTCTCAAGGTGTCTATCATTTTCTTGTTTTTTAATTGTTCACAGTAAAAATCCTTAGAGATGTCCTCCCCCGCATAGAATAATTTGCGAGTTATTTTCATTATGACGTTTCCCCAGAACAGGACAAAATATAGCTCAGTCAGAATTGAAAAGCATTAAGTGCTAATTATAGCTGCATTGCCTAAACAGCAATTGTTTTCCTAGCCACAAATGCTGCCTTGAGACTTTTATGATTAATTGAAAAGATCTTTTGCAACATCAGCCTACCCCAGAAAACTGCTCTATCTGGGAAGATTTTAGCGGAATATGCTGTGCTTTCAGCATTGGTGCAAATGAATAACCACCAAAGCTCAAGCTAAATAATTTCAAAGCCTGCATGACTGAGATTACTGTAGTAGAAATCCCTGTCCCTTGCTTGTTCCAGCTCCATTTGGTATCAATGTCACCTATTGGTAAACTCAAGTCTGTCAGAAGCATTAATTCTCTGGATTAGCATTCTCACAGATGCCAATCTTTTAGTAGCACTGACTCTAGGCATGATTTACAGTTTGGAGCAGAGATTATACTCTGTCAGGGAAACAGCGTACAATACGTCTCTGCCCCGACAGAGTACCCATATCTAATAAAGATGCAGAAGTATAAAAAAATGATGGCTTATTATGCAGCACAGCACAACAAAACTGTGTAAAGTAACATCTTCAAGAACTGACCAAGAGTCAACAGTTCCAGAATATAGAATCACCGTGGAACACTCCATGCTCTCAAAAGAACACTAAATCTAATGAAATGCAATTGTATACCATTGCCACTAGTAACACTAAAGCATGTTGACAAGAATCTTACATTACAATACATTACATCTTAAAGCAAACTACATATGTAACACATCCCACAAATAAAAGCTGTAAGAGCTAGTTACTTCTTCATAAACCAACCTGAAGAATGTAGAAGGATAAAACCAAAAGAAACTTATAAAATCATAAAATCATATCAATTTAGAATCACAGAAGCATCAATATCACCAACACTAATATTCCTAACATCTCTATACATAAATACTCTATGAACATTCCATACCTTACCGTCCTATGTGACTAAACTTTTCTTGTTTACTTTTACAACTTTAATAGGCCGACCAAATTTGGAATCTCCCTTAGACACAAAACTGGGTTTGAGTATCCTTACCCAATCTCCCACAACAAAGCTGGGCTCTTTCACTTTCCATTTCTTGTCATAACTTGCTTTAATTTTTTCTTGTTTCACCCTTCCCCTCTCAGCTACACTTCCCAAATCCATCTCACACACTTTAGTAAACTTCTTCTTTATCCACCACGGACACAGGTTGGAAACTGGATCCCTCACTTTAAGTAAACGGAAAGGATTGACCTCAGTAACTAAATGAGGTGTAATGCGGTACATCCAAAGTTTCCCCCTAAGAGCACTTTTCCAATCAGCACAAGAACTTTGTGCAGCAACCACACTCTCCTTGAGCACTCTATTAAAGCATTCAACTCGACCATTCTCTTGTGCTTCATATAAGGACGTGGAAACGTGCCTAATTCTATGCATGACCAAAAATTCTTCCATCACCTTAGGCTTGAGTTGTACTCCATTGTCTGTAACCATCACTTCATCACAGCCTTCACAATAGAATATTTATCTAAAACATTTGATAACAATCCTAGACGTTGCCTGTAATATGAATCTAACCTCTGGCCACATAGAATGATAGTCAATTTATGACCAGGGCAAATCTCGCTTCCCGAGGTAGACTGTTAAAAGGACCAGATATAACAAAAGCCACATTCTCCTAAGGTGAAGCTGGCCAGGAAACCGGTTTGAGAGGACACAAACGCTACACACCACTCATCTTTACCACTCTTTTGTCCCAAAATCCCTCCAATCCCATACAAACTTGCTACAACAGTAATAGTGCATGTCTAATTCATGCAAAAAGGTCTCAATTTAGGTGTTTTGGCAACTTGCTTTTTGATCGGCTGGAAAACAACCTGCTGTTTGTCCATCTACATAAATTCTGCTTTGCTCCTTGTAAGTTCTCTGAGAGGCTCCATTTTAGTTGCAAAAGCCTGAATGAACTTTCTGTAATATTTGCACAGCCCTACAAAAGATAACAGTTTTTCCTTGGTATCAGGAGCATGAGCATTTCAAGTCCAATCCACCAATGATATTTTTGGAACCACTCCATTACCCGATAATGTGTGTCCTAAGTACTCAGCAGATTGACGGAAAAATCTAAATGTCTCTTCCTTCAGTGTTAACCCACGGCCTTCCAACAATTTGCACATAGCCACCACATGCTTTCTATGTTCTTCCATGTTTTAGAAAATATCAGGGTGTTATCCTGGAAGCACTTCACATATTTGTCTAGATCTTTAAAAATGTGGAACATTGCTCTCTGGAATACAGAAGCCGCAGAAGCAAGTCCAAATGGCATCCTTTTAAACTGAAATAAACCTTTGGGTGTAAGAAATGCGGTGAATGCTTGGATTTCTCTGTGAGTTCAATTTGTTGGTATGCCAAATGAAGATCCAAAGTGGAAAAACTTTGGCTCCTTTAAGCATACTCAACACTTCATTTATATTTGTCAGCGGGTGAAAATCCACCACTAAATTAGTATATGGGCCCTCAAGTCCACACACAAATCAGAGGCTCTTGTCTGGTTTGCAAGCCAAAACATTGGGGGATACTAAGAGGATTCCACCTCTTCAATTATCCCTTCGTTGACCAACTCTTCCAACACTCCTTTTAATTCCTGTCTGACATTCACTGGTACACTTCTAAGTTTCTGTTTTACTGGAACAGCATTAGCTTTTACTATGATACAATGACTGAACCCTATTAACATTCCCAGTCTTCCATCAAAAAGCTTGGGGAACCGCTGAATTACTCCTTTCTTTTGTTCCCCATCAGACTGTAACAGCACAGGATCCTTACACCTCGAGTTAAGGATATCGCCCAATTTCCCTTGGTCTTTCCCCCCCAACACATTCACACACTTGACAGCCACATACAATTTAATTTGTGCCATTCTCCCTTTGAACTCAATATCCACTTCCTGATATCTTACAATATCGATCCTGGAACCATCAAAACTCAAAGCAATTATATCAGACTACTTGAGCGTATCCAAGCACATCCTCTCACCCAATCGCTGCACACAATAGTCTTTAGTAATAATTGTCAAAGGTGATCCCGAATCAGCCATCAATTCAAGATATAACCCTAACACTTGAACACAACATTTGGGTGGTCTCTTAGCTCCTTGTATGTCACTTGCATCCATCTCTGAACCATCACTACCTCTAGTAATGGACAGAACTATACCATTATTACCTTCGCCACTCCATTTTGGCCCCTCTGATCACTTACACACAAAACTTTCCCTTTAGTTCCTGTGGCACCACCTATTTTTTTTAATCCCTGCATACTCTTGCAAAATGTCCTACATGCCCACACTTGCTGCATTATCTGCCTAATGCAGGACACTGTGGTAGCAAGGCAATGTGGTTGGTGCTTCCACACCTAAAACAGTGGAAATTCTTGTCCCCTCTTCTGAGTGTCTGTTTACCACAATGGAAACTGCTTGCATTCACGAGGTGAATAGCTCCACACTACCTACCAGAAGGCTGACTACCTCCCATGGTAATACTCAGACCCAGACTACACACATCCTCTGCATTCTTGTTATCCTTGCTCAACGACCTCATCCATATTTCCGATTGTTCTAGAGCTCTAGCAGTAGTAATAGCCATCTGTAAATTTGGAACCCACAACTGTTCTAAAACTTTCTTACTTTTAACGTGGACTATAATTTGGTTCCTGATCATCTCATCAGTAATAAGTCCAAAATTACAGTTAGTTGAAAGCGAGCACAATCCTGTGAGGAACTCATCAAATGCTTCATTTTCTTCTCGTGCGCGGGTGTAGAACTTAAATCGGTTCAGCGCAACACTGGTTGGTGGCTTAAAACGATTCTCCATTCTCAACTTGGCTTCCTCATATACATTACTGTCACCTTGTCCCTCCACAGGTAGTAGGGTTCTAAAAGCCACCTGTCCCGCCGTATCTAAACAATGTAATAATATTTTCTTTCAGACGCCATTCTTTCCTCACCAATACCCTTAAGATACATTATAAACTTCTCTTTCCATCTGTTCCAAGGGTTAGGAGGTCCCCTTTATTCTGCAGAAATTTGACTGTTCGATCAAATTGCAGTTACTTGAAAGTGCCTCAAATTGTAACTAAACTGAACTGAAACAGCACTATTGCGAACAATATGAGGAGAATGTTCCAGTGTTATGAATGAAATCCAGCAAAATTGGAATGGAGCGTAAAGAAGACTCAAATTTCTAGAAAAAAAATGCCAAAAATCACACTTATGTATCTCACACGAAGAAATATTTGTGGATGCAAGTGCCGAACAGTATTTGGCACAAACCCAATACTAGCTTTCCCAAAAAGACAAAAAATAAGCCTTTAAACTTTCGTTGCCCAAATACCTTTAACTAGATGAACTTGCCGAAATTTTCAATTTCTCCGATGAGAAGAAGGAAAGCACACGACAGAGATATGATGCACGTAACGTCACATAACGTGTCTACGCTTGAAGGCAAGGGAAACACAGCCTCTTACCCCAGAAAGAAAGTTCACAAAGGAGACATGCAATAAAACGTTGCAATAGAGATTCCGAGCCAACAGAATGACGTTGCTAAGGCGCAGTGCATCAGGGCGTGGTAAGCAGGAGCAAGATGGCGTTACTATGTAGAGTTGCCGTGAAACAATGCTGTTGCGAAGGAGCCGTGCATCGGCTCGTGGTTGCAGCATGTGACAGCTTCCTCTCATCAGAGGAACAGGCTTGCGTTGGATGGTGGCTGCAGCGCGTGGCAGCTTCCTTGCGTTGGACAAACAGCCAAAACAATTGAAATTGTAGAAAAATCCATTAAATTCCCATACGGAGTCGGAGAATCTGCAAAAAAGAATGGGCAAGATTCATGCCGAGTAATCCATGCAGCGGTGTCACAAACAAAGATAATAGCATAAATCTTAACTTGGGCTCAATGGAGGTAGTACCGCTCCTGTGCTGCCAAAGATGTAGTAGCTGGTATTCCTCTACAACTCGTCGCCATTGTAATAAAGATGCAGTAGTATACAAAATTATGGTTTATTATGTAGCACAGTACAACAGGACTGTGTAAAGAAACGTCTTCCAGTAACTGACCAAGAGTCAAGAGTTCCAGAATACAGAATCACAGTGGAACACTAAACCTAATTAAATGCAATTGTATAAACATTGTCACTATTAACACTAAAGCATGTAGACAAGAATCTTACATTACATTAAATCTTACATTACATCTTAAAGCAACTACATATATAACACCGTACTCTAAATTTGGAGATGTCTTTTGGCCCAGCAAACATCTTTAGTCACTGGCAGGAAACGCTGTTATGGCGTTATTACCATGTCTGTGGAGTCTGTGTACCTAAGTATTCATATTGCTACCACATGTTGAGAAACTAATAGAGTAAGGACATTACCACATGGGTACTATGGTCATGCTAAGCCTGGCTCTTTACTGACAAACATGATACATACAAGATTCATTTACTGGGCATTTAGCCACTTAAGCAACATTGAGGAGTTTTCCATGGTTTGTATGCTGATAAACAAGCAATGATCTGGGGACCACCGCTGCAGTCCAAACACATATTATGTCTACATGGTCTTAAGTTTCAAATCAGGTAGTTCACCATCTATGTGCTGTCTGTGGTTGAATGACATCAAGTTAAGTAGAGGTATGTGTCCAAAAGTACTCAACATCATATCCAAATCCATCCTTAATGCCCATGACATGGGGAGCACACGAGTAGGCAATGCAGCAGGGAAGGATACATGTAAAAGCAGTGGGTTTAACACATGGTCATTACCTATCACAGATGATGCTTATGCATCTTTGTTACCATGCAGGCCCAACAAGACACCAGAGGGATGACAAAGAGTTGATAACATCCCCAGCAGCTACAATTACAAAGGGATAACAACAATAGCACACCCAGTAACATCTATCCCCGACCGCAATGGGAGAATGCTAAGTGCTTGGTGGGGCATTTCTGCTCCTAACAAGTGCAGCAGAACATACTGAGACTGCACTTAGCAGAATGAGCCTAATGTGGGCAGCACCACCAGAACTCAAGGTATGGGTGTGCCCACCAGCACGGGAACAATGCAGCTGTGCAGGGACCTATTGAGCTAATGCAAGATGGGGTGCGCTTTCCCCTATGATAATGGCTTATATACAGCAGAACATGCCCTCGTATGATTCAACCGGATTGTTTTGAAGACTTTAAATTACATCACCATCGTCTTTGCATAATATATTGTCAATTAACTTAACATCAAACTTTTTATACAGGGGGCATATTAAAGGCAACATTTTATTGTAATGTTGCAGGATAAACCGGGGAGATGTGGAGGCCATTGGCTGGGGTATGTGAAGGGGATCGCTTTAGACCCAATCCATCCTTGGTATAACCCACCAAGCATATACATTTTATTGACAGTAGTTCAATAGAACAGAGCCCACCCAATTACCTCTTTCGAAAGAACCAATTTTGGTCAGAAAGGGGGAGGAGATGTGGCTGACCTTGGAACTGGGGAACTGGTTTTGAAACCCGGCTGCAGCTCAACATCCTGTCATTCTGAGCAAATCACTAAATCTCCCTGTGCCCCCACCGCCTAAAAAAGTTTAATGTAATCTGGTGCTTATATAAAGCCCTCTAATGTCCATAGGCCAAGAAGACAGTGTCTGCTAAAACCACAGTTAGCCCACCTCATTTAGATATGGGCAGACCTTAAATTTTCCATTGACAGAGAACCTGTCAGCTCCGCAGGCGGAAAAATACCTCAAACTGAGGAGGAGCTGTGGGAGGAAAGACATTACCCTGCCTACCCATTTTAGCATGGACACTGTAATGCCTTTTTTCTGTCTGTCACTGTACAGAAACACCTGGTGGTGAGGGGCACAAAAACCGATAATGACCCCTACTTCCTGGGCGAATACTCATAAGGTCTGTGGATCATTAGTGTTTTGTATTTCTGTAACAAAATCCCACCTTGGGAGTTTGTTTCAGAAAAACAAAAATCCCTCTCAGGGTTTTTCACATTGAAAGCAGTTGCCATAGAAGCAGTTCCTTTCAAAGTACACCATGACCGCTGGGCCAGCAGTAATCTCTACATTTGACTGACTGTAGTCCATCAGGATAGCAGAGGTAATGTCCTCTGCCATCCTAACAGATGGAGTAATGCTAATTCAGACCCTTTATCCATATATAGAATTAATGAAAAATATTTCTTTATAACAGCACACTGTGCTAGGCTTTGTATAGAATGTAACACGAAACTTCCCAAGGTTTTTCAACTGGCAACATCCAAAAATGGGAACTGTAAGTTTAAATTGGAGCGCATGCATAATAGCACATTAAATAAGATGAATGCACGGCTTCTGCAAGGCAGATTCTGTCTTCGATGCATAGTAAAAAATTTTCAATGTGTAACCATTCTAACCTGTACGTTGAAGCAAATACCCCTGCAGGGACATCCTCCTAATTGCTCTAAACCTACAATCATTGTCAAGGGGATCAAATAGCTGCAGTGCTGCTGAAGAGGAAGCTTCGAGAAGCAGGGTAATTGAAATGTAACTGCTACACTCTCTAATCAAATCAATACAGACAGTTGGCATTGCTTATCAGCTGTCAGGAGATCATTCTTTTCAGTTGCAAAATATAAATAAGCCAGGGCTTCAGTGCCCGGATTGGATGACTGGTGAGATGGCCCATAACTATTTAATTAACTTCAATCCTTCACATGCCAAAGGTTGCTCTAAGTCACAGAGCTCATGTAACAAACCCTACTAGGATTTAAGCCATCCTTTGATCAATATGAAACCCAGGACTTTTATTTCTAAAGGATTTATGTGTTTTTGTGTTCCTGCTGTTGCAGTGATAGGGCCCCGGTAAACACGGCTCCCTGGTTTGTTTACAAATAGGCCTACACTTTTAATGGTAGTACGAGTTCAGTTTTGTTTATGTTTACAGGACAGAGAACGGATTTAACACAAAGAGACAATCATAGGCGGCTTCTGGGCACTATCACAAGAATTCCAGTTCCAGTAAAAAGAGTTATGTAAGGCAGACATCATACTTTGAGTGTCATTTATGTTCTGATAATTACCAGACATGAAGACATTTGTATCTGTAGCAACAAAAACCTCTCTAGGTCTCAACTACAGTAAGCTTCAGCTGTTTGTAGGCTGACCTATTGTTTCAAGAAATAACATATACTGCCCAGAGCATATCTATCTATCTATCTATCTATCTATCTATCTATCTATCTATCTATCTATCTATCTATCTATCTATCTATCTATCTATCTATCTATCTATCTATCTATCTATCCATCCATCCATCCATCCATCCATCCATCCATCCATCCATCTGTCTATCTTTGATGAAAAAAACAAATGCTAAATTCGAGTTATGCGTAGGTCTTTCAATAGTACAAAACTTGCCATTGAAAAAAAAAAAAGCCAACTGAAACTTACCAGTTGTGCGCAATTGACATCAGAATAACTTGCACCACCATAGATTTTTTAGGTCAACAGTAATATAATATGTGCAGTCATAATGAGTGTACCATAGCAGTGCATATTATACTGATCAGCTGCATATAACTGTTGATTTTTAAAACAATTCTAGACATTTCATTATTAGAAGACCTACATATAACTGCAATTCGACCTTTGCTTTTTTCAGTGAATTTTTATGTTTTTTTAACGTACTTATTACAAAACATTTGCAGCCCACCCCCACAGCGTACGACGTTTGGCGTGCAACCGGGCAACCACCCACAGACCCACAACACACATTCCTCGCAGGATCACGACGCTTCCCCAATATTTGTTTTTAATTTGACCCCATGGTCTGTAATGGCAGCTGCAACATTTTTAGTCAGGTTGCAGCCAGCTTATCACACAGACAGCTCCCACTAGACAGTTTCGCTGTTGAGCTTTCTGCTAAAGCTGGTGTGATTCTGTTCCCCTGTTTTCTCTGTGTTGCTGTCTAATTTTTTCTCTGCAAATTGCATGGGGAGAAAACGTTTTGGAATTCCCCTTTTTCTCAGCACTTAACTGATAACCATGAAACTTTCCAGGAAGGAGCTAAGGTGGTTGATCATTTGTTTTGTAAAGTTTCGTGAAGATTTGTCAAATGGTGCCAAAGTTATTAGCAAAACAAAAATGCTCTTCCTATGGAAACACTGACTTACACATAACTGCACAGTAGTGCCTTTCATCTCCTAAGTGTGCTTACAGGCTACACGCACCCTTTCTCACACTTTACACACACTTATTTTTCTTTTTTTGAAAACATTTTTGTTTACTGTTCTAACATGACCATCCACCATATTAAAAAGATTAAATAAAAATTGATGCCTGCGTCCTAGATCCTGCCCACTCAACTGTTACAACTCATGCATGTGCATTTGTAGCCATTTTGGAATAGGTGTTATATAAGACAAACGCATTAACAAAGCCAATAGCTCAACTAAGGCAAGCCGTTGGCTTTGCCATTGCTTGTTTAGATCTTGTGTAAAGACAGCTTTAGCTGTCTACTTTGGGATTTTGCAATACATAAAAAAATAATAACAATACATAGAGCAGGACTTTGGGTTATCCTTCTTCAGACATTGCTTTCTTTGAGTATCATTCACATTTTTCATTAGTCCACATGATAGCACTATTTGAGTGATTTTAAGAGTCATTCTACTGCTGGTTAGTTCCAGGTGTCAGTCGAATTTTAGATCAACTCCAAGGCAGTCATTCAGTGATGTTAGTGCCAGGTGTTAGGAATGGTGGTATTTTGCCTCTTTATGTATAAATCCGCATCAGAAAGGGGAGAACTTCAAAGGCAAAAGAGGCCATTTCACCTTTGGAAGAAATTGTACATGAACTAGCGCACACTTCATTGACGTTGTCCAGCCATTGAACCTTATTGGATTGTGAGGAAAATCCCCTCATCTGAGATAGTTACCCCATCAACCTTATTATGGCATCACATTATCCTTTTGATGCAGCAGTCTCTTAATGCTGTTCATGCAGTGTGCTTTTCATCATCTTTAAAACTTGGTTAACCACAACCACCTGACTAGCATCTCACATTGTCACCCTATATGTACAAAGTCAAGAGAACTCCTTGTGAACAAATTGATGCTGCCTTTGAGTGAACTTAATGTGGCTCTTTGTCAGACACCACTCTGTCTAAAGGATGTGAATAACAATCTTAACTGTTTCCAGCACCAATTCCCACTGTGAGCTATGTGTTGTGTTCAGTAGAGATAGCTGTGAAGGCAGGTTCCAGCATACAACAAGCTGTTCCACCACTTCAACTTGGGGCTGCAACCTCCAGGGTAGTTACGGAGGGTTCAGCCGGAGCAAGAGCAAGATTAAGATTGCAAGGATACCACTGAGGCCCAAGGTTGGTGTTAGACCTGCCAGCCTTAGAGTGCTCTGTCTTCCCCCAACCTTTTGCATTTTTCCCTCCATGTTTTGATGGAATTTGTTTTTGTTGGCCTTAGGACTCTGTGGTTTTTACCACTGCTAACCAGTGCTAAAGAGCTTCTGCTTGTTAGTAATCGGAGTCTCTACTTGGCAGTGGTATGCACCCTGTCCAAGTATGGACCCTTCCTTCTAGTCGGGATAAGGGAGCTACACTGCAGATAACCCCTGCTCACCCCCTTGGTAGCTTGACACGAGCAGTTAAGCTTATCTTAGAGGCAATGTGTAAAGCATTTGTACATAACACACACAGTAACACAGTAAAAAAACTACAAAGGGACACCACACCCGCTTAGAAGAAATAAAGTTTCTTTATCGAAACCAAACAAGATCAAAACGACAAACATCCAGCATACACTACTCAAAATATGATCTTTAAAAGGTTTTAGCAATTCTGTCCATAGAAAACTATGGATGCA
The DNA here is from genome assembly GCA_963921515.1 of Calotriton arnoldi. NCBI lineage: Eukaryota > Metazoa > Chordata > Amphibia > Caudata > Salamandridae > Calotriton > Calotriton arnoldi. The sequence goes on along the minus strand of CAWUFW010006508.1, from coordinate 172,761 downwards.
GTGATTTTACAGAAAGTACCATCAGATTCGTAAAAATTCACAAGGCAAAACAACCGCAGAGGAGGGAAGCATTGGAAAACACAGCGATGTGTCGTTCCTGAGTCCGCGGTAATGCAATGAGTCCGTTCTGCTGCACACAGGAGAAGTATTGCATCGAATCCGGACTGTAGGGGGAAGTGATGCATTGAAATCCAAGACGGTTCTTCTCTGCGGGTGATGCTTTGCAAAAACTGCCACAAAGGTGCCACACAGGTGCGATGCGTGGAAATCGGGATGTGCTGGAGATCAATGCAGCTGCGGCAAGCAGGCGCTGTGTCGGTTTCTTCAGCCACGGTCCCACGATGCGTCAATTCTTACAGCTACACAACAGGGCCTGCATCAGAGTCAGTGCGGGGGTCTCGGGCTTCAAAGACAGTGCACTGAACTTGGGCTATGGTGGTTTCTTCAGCCACTGATAGGCGCTGCATCGATTTCTTCAGCCGCACGTGGCGGTGCCTGGAAATTTCTTCCACACGGCGGTGCTGCATCGGAAAAAACAGGCACTGGAAGGACTATGCGTCGATTTTAATGGTTTCAAGCAGCAGAACAGCCTCCAAGGGCCCAGAACTGAAATTGGCACCACAAGGCAGTTCAGAACTCCTAGCAGTGGAGTCCAGGGATACTGCCGTTAAGGTCTTTGATGACCCTGAGACTTCTTACCATTAGACGAGCACACACAACCCCTTGGAAAAACTTCACAAGCAGGATGTAAAGCAAAGTCCAGTCCTATTCCTCTCCAAAGCAGAAGCAGCAACTGCAGGCCAACCCAGCAAAGCAACACATAGCAAAGGGGCAGTACTCCTCCTCACAGCTCTTCAGCTCTGCTGCTTGGCAGAGGATCCTCTTGATCCAAAAGTGTTCCAAAAGTCTGTGGTTTTAGGTACAATACCCCTTTTGGCCTTTGAAGTTTTGTAGTTTACAAGTTCTTGCCTGTCCTGGCCTTGTCACCCGCCAGCGGTATGGAGACAGCATTGCGGGAGGAGAGGCGCAGCCCTATTCAGGTGCAGGTGACAGCTCCTTCCACCACTCTAGCTATGGTAGGCCCATCAGCCTGGTGATGGGCCATCAGCATATGCAGGGCACACCTCAACTCCCATTGTGTGACTGTCTAGAGTGAATGCACAAACAGGCCCCTGAAAGTCTAAACCAGACATTGATTCCATAGGCAGGCAGAGGCACAGGATGGTTAACCAAGAAAATGCCCACTTCTAAAAAAGGCATTTTCACACACAATTCAAAAATCACCTTTGCTAAAAGATGTGCTTTTAAATTCTGAGCTCAGAGAGTCCAAATTCCAAATCTCTAGCTGTTCCCAATTGAAAGTTACACTTGTAAAATGTTGCAAGGCAGCTCCATTAATAGGCTATGGGAGAGCTAGTCCTTGTAATAGTAGTGAAAAATGAAATTGACAGTATTTCATTATCAGGACATGTAAAACACACCAGCACATGCCCTACCTTTTACGTACAATGCACCCTGCCCATGGGCTACCTAGGGCCTACAGTCGGGGTGACATATATGCCATAAAAAGGGAGTTTAATGCTTGGCAAGGGGGTTATATTGCCAAGTCGAATTGGCAGTTTAAGACTGCATTCAGGCTGCAATGGCAGACCTGAGACTTGTTTGTCCTACCTGAGGGGTGCCTTACATGTAGTAAAATGGAAGGCTAGGGCCTGGCAAGTTGGTGCACTTGCCAGGCCGACTTGGAAGTGAAAAACTGTACTCACAGACACTACACCGACAGGCCTGAGGCATGTTTACAGTGCTGCTCATGTGGGTGGCACAACCAGTGCTGCAGGCCCACTAGGTGCATTTGATTTACAGGCCCTGGGCACACCAAGTGCACTTTACTAGGGACTTACCAGTAAATCAAATATGCCAATCATGGATAACCAATCAGAATTACAATTTACACAGGGAGCACTTGCACTTTAGCACTGATCAGCAGTGGTAAAGTGCCCTGAGTACCTAAAGCAGCAAAAACAAAGTCCAGCACACAGTCAAAAATACAGGAGGTAGAGGCACAAAAGCAGGGGAAACCACAGTAAGGACACCAGGTCTAACAGTGCTCACATGCTTTACCATGGTACAAATGGCTTACACCTAATTGGCACATGTAATTTACTTATAAGGTTATTGTAGAGTGGTATACCATATACCCAGGGCCTGTAAATTAAATGCTACTAGTGGGCCTGCAGCACATACTTTGCCACCCACTTGAGTACCCCCTTAAAACACATCCCAAGTCTGCCATTGCAGCCTGAATGCAGTTTTAAACTGCCAAATCAACCTGACAATATAACCCTCTTGCCAAGCATTAAACTCCCTTTTTATTGCATATGTCACCCCTACCGTAGGCCCTAGGTAGCCCATAGGGCAACTTGCATTGTAATTAAAAGGTTGAACATGTACTTTTAAGTTTTACATGTCCTGGTAGTGAAAAACATCTATATTCGTTTTTCACTACTGTGAGGCCTATGTGTCCCATAGGATAACATTGGGGTGCCTTATTACATTTAATAAGTACTAACTTTTGATTGGTAATAGATAAGCATTTTATGTTTGGTGACTATGAAATTGTAATTAAAAATCCTCTTTAATGGTAAAGTTGGATTTTAAATTACAATTTTGAAAATGCCACCTTTAGAAGGTTGGCATTTTCCTGCCCTTTGCCATTTGGTGCCTGCAACCTGTCCAAGGCCTGTGACTGGGTGTAGTTGTCAGTTAGACTTGGTCAATTCTTCTGAGACAGTCACACAATAGAGGGATAAGGTGTGCCTGGTTGCGCCATCTGCTGGCAGGATGCGGGGTTTAGCTGGGAACAGCCCAACTTGCAACAAATCATACAAAGGGGTTGTCACCATTGCATTATCCCTGCAGTTAGCGTGGAGCCAGGGTAGGGGAGTCAGGTTATTCCAAGCACTTCAAAGAGAAACCTCTAGAAACTACTCCTACTTCAAAGTAGGCACCAGGTATAAAAATAGAGCCGTTAGACCCACTCTTCAGTTCACTTTCTGGACCTGTGGAAGGACTCTCAGCGGGCTGCTTGCTGCTGTGGCCTGCTGTGTACTCCACAAGACTGCTGCTGCACCTGGAAGGACAGCTTTGCTGCTTGGAGTCTGCCCTGAACCCTCAGAGGCCTGCCTGCCTGCTGCTTGAGTCCTGCTTCTTCATCTGAACTCAGAACTGCCAGAGTGAATCCAAGGGCTAGTTTGCTGGCCTCCTGTTCAGAGCCACTGAGACATAACAGGCTCTCACCATCTTGAAATCACACCTGGACCCAGCCTGAGTGAGTCCTGAACCCCCAAGCAGTGCCCCTCGAGTCCTGGACCCTTGATTGTGATGTTAAAGGCGCTCAGATAGTCAACATCCAAAACTTGGAACTTAGATTTATCTTTCTAAAAACTGTTCTGAGAACTGAGAGAATATCGTGATCAACCCGCTTGTCTATCCATTGAAGTTGCATCGCTAGTCGGCCGCACATCGCAGCCACTCCTGCTACCTTCTTCTCCACAGCAGAAAATCGTGTTTAGCGAGCCTTCACCAAAGGAGTATCTGGCCTCATGGAACTCTCTTTGGCTATAGCCTTGTCCTGCTGGAGATTTTCGAGTTCCAAAACAGTAAGTAAGTCTGCATGTAGAAATCATTGCAGTGACTTTGTCCAGCGGCTCCCCAATGACGATGCTGCCCCCTTGGACATTGCTGAACTTTACCTTCTCAGAACTTTTTCTCCAGTAATTCTTCTAAGTCCAAAGGTAAGCACCGACTTGGCCCTATCCCCGTTTTGTATCTGACCCGCGCCCTGTCGCTGTCGGATATATTGTTTTACTTTGACCTAGTCTTTTGCTAGTATATGTCCGTGGTTGGTGCTTTGATTTTTTAGCTGCTAGGTTTCACTAAAAACTTTAAAAATTCATAATTCCAGTTCTACTGATTGGGCTTTTGTCATTTGGGTGTCAAATAATTCATTAACGTGTACTCTATTTGTCTAAGTAGGTGTGAGATTTTTCTTGTGTTGTGTTTTCATTTTGTTAATGTTGTTGGCTGCATAAACGCTTGATACATCACCTCTAAGTTAAGCCTGACAGCTTTTGTGCCAATCTAAGGGTTAAGCACAGGTTAATTTAGTGAATTTTGTGGTTCACCCTGAAAGGGATTGTGTCTGTAGTTTGAACAGGGTCACCTCCCCTTTAACAAACATCTCCATTTCTCACAGTGGGTGAAGAGATTGCAGACGGCAGGGGGAGAGGCCAATGCTAGCCTAAATGAAATCTGTTTTTTTCCAGCTCTTTAGGTGTGTTTCTGCTGTGCATATGGTGTGCAAGTCATGCTCCAGATAGTCTGCACATGATTCCAAATCAGTCAAGATCTGTGGATTCTGCAGCATTTGCTCCCCAAGTTAATTGATTCAATTTCCTTTCAAAGGGGACACCTATTTTAAACTCAAAATTACCTTGCTCTTTGACATTGCACATGCTGTCAACCTACTACGTAATCCATTGGGACAGTCAGTGCTTGGCTTACGCATTCAAGCATTGTTCTTTGACTTTGATTGTCCTTTGCTGGCTAGCCTTCATAATCCTCGCCTAACATCCTCCCAACATCCTCCCCCAAAGTAAGTTATTCTTCAATATCTCTTTGTCCTTCAGGGTGAGTGAAGCGACACAAGTATGAATTGGCAAGTCCAATAGGTCTGGCTTTAATGTGCTAATGCAGTTAAAGCCAGTCCTATTAGTTTCACCAATTAATCTTTTTTTTTTACTGTAGTAAAAGGATATTTATTGTCACATGGACCAGAGTTACAAAAGAAAAGTATCTCTTATTTAGAAATTACTCTATGACTGCTCTAGATTTGTAACAACTTTGAAGCTCACAAAACCTCTGAAACTAACTGATTGACTACATTTATTGCATGCAAACTACAAGAGGAAGGGTCTCTTCCTGCTACCAACCTGTACATCTCAACGTTTTTGAAACATGTTCCCATTTAGTAGGTCATTCACACATAACACCAATTCAGAAAATCTGTGCAGTTTATATTTATTTTTTATTTCTATTTACGTAAATATTTTTCTAGTGCAACATTGCCTTGGGATGCAAAGCGTAGCATAAAAATGATAAAGAAAAATTCCAGATGATACAGATGTGTTCCATTAAACCATCAAGGAGAGACATTGACACCTTGTGGTAATTGTGGACCATGTGATTTGATATCCTGAGTCGTTATCTATACAAGGTGCTACAGCTGCTCATATATGTGATCATCTGGTCACTTTCTTTGCTCGTGTGGAACTTTCTGAAATTATAACTGATTTTTTTATTTTTATTTATAAAGTTTTCTATAGCGCTAGCTAGACCCGTGAGTATCAGAGCGTTTTACATACACAAAGGAAAAGAAGAAGGAATTATAAAACATCGCTGTACATGAGGATGCATAAAAACGAAAGCAAAGACATAGCACTTATGTATCCAGGGAGGGGACCGGGACTCAGGTGGCTGACACAGTCAGAGAACCACCATCCTAGAAGGACAAAGTGAGCGGGGAGTCTATTCAGTTATTGATGCCTGGGACGGTTGCCTTGGTTAGTAAAGTATTGGGTGAGAAGAAAGAGTTTCAGGTCCTTTTTGAAGCAAGAGAAGGAGGGGTTGCATCTGAGGTCAGTCGGGAGTGCGTTCCACATCCTGGGTATGTTGCCAGAGAAGGACCGGCACTGGGTCATTTTCTTTTTCAGTTTCGGAGGAATGAGAAGAAAAGCGTTGGTGCTTCTCAGAGTTCTGGATTTCCCTGCTTCTATTAGCTTGCTGTTAAGGTAGTTTGGGAATTGGGTGTGAAGGGTCTTGTGAGTGATGCAGGCCAGTTTGTAAATACATCTACCTTCCATGGGAAGCCAGTTGAGAGCGTTGAGGGTTGGTGAGATGTGTTCAAATCTTTTACATCCGTTATGAGTCGGGCTGCCATGTTAAGGACTGACCTAAGTGGGGCTAGGTGAGCTTTTGGTGTCCCTGTTAGGATGGCGTTCCCATAGTCCAGTTTAGAAAGGACTAGGGATTGAACTATTGTCTTGAGATCATCTTGAGGAATGAAAGGTTTGATTTTCTTGAGGTGTTTTAGGGAGTAGAGCGCGCTTTTTGCAGAGTTCTTTATGTGGTCTTTCATTGACAAGTTCTTGTCCAGGGTAATGCCTAAAGACTTTACTGAGTCGGATAGGCCGAGGGAGCAGTTTAGAGCATCCAGTTCCTTGAGCCAGACTTGAGTTGGTTGGTGGTTACTTTTCGGAGAGAACAGTATTAATTCAGTTTTATCCGGGTTCAGTTTTAAGTGGTTTGCGTTAAACCATGTTTGGATCATGGTAAGCGTGACGTTGAGGTGTCGGACGTCACTGGGCAATTTGATTTTGTAGTATATTTGAGTGTCATCAGCATATAGGTGGTAATGAACCCCTGCTTGTTTCAAAATAATTGCAAGGGGTTGGTGATAGGATCGATCCTTGCGGGACTCCAAGTTTGACTCGTGTTGGTACCGAGAGGCAGGAGTTGATTTTAATCTGTTGCGAACGGTGCTGAAGGAAGGAAGTGAACCATTCGAGTACTGTGCCATTAATGCCACCTCAGCTCTTCAGAGTCTCTAGTAAAGCTCGATGGTTTACTGTGTCAAATGCCGCTGATAAGTCAATGAGGATGAGGAGGCAGGCAGAACCTTCGTCTAAGGCTCTGTGGATATCATCTGCAACATTGAGCATCGCTGTTTCGGTGCTACAATCTTTCCTGAAACCTGACTGAAAGGTGTCGAGGAGGTTGAAGTTGTCCATACGTTTGTTAAGTTGCTGGAGAACGCACTTCTCCAAAGTTTTAGCTAGGAACGGGAGGTTGGAGATAGGTCTGAGGTTGTTGAGCTCGTTGGGGTCAGCCCCAGGTTTCTTGAGTAAAGGAGTGATTTGTCCTAGCTGAAGGGAGTCTGGGACACAACCTGATGTGAGAGAGGAGTTGATGATTTTTGTCCAAACAGGGGCAATGATGTGGTTGAGTTTTTTTACTATTGTGGATGGGAGAGGGTCCATAGTGTGGGAAGAGGGTTTTAGGCTTGCAATTATATTGAAGTCTTCGGTTTCCGACATGGGTTCGAAGATCGACCAATTAGCGTCATTTTTCAGTTGGAGGCGGGTCAGATTGCCCGAGGTAGGATTTCGATCTGTGTGGTCCGGGATGGTTAACGGGGGGCAGGTTGCAAGGGAGGGAGGATTTGCGGTTCTGGTGAAGGATTGCTCAATTTTTGTGACTTTATCAGTGAAGAAGCAGGCGATTTCTGAGCAACGATCTTTGGTGGCATTTATTTCTAGTGGGGGTGTGCGGTTTGTTTGATTTTTTATAATGTTGAAGAGTTCTCTAGGTCTATTCTTCGCCTGATCTAGTTGGGTGCGGAAGAAGGAGGCCTTTTCTCTAAAAATGTGTTTTTTATAGGTCGACCGGGTTGAACGAAGTTGTGCTAGGTGAAGAGGCGAAGGGTTAAGTCTCCAAGTCCGTTCTGATTGTCTGAGTTGTCTTCTTTCGTTATTAAGATCCAAATTGAACCAAGATTTAGATTTGGTAGATCTCATATGTTTGAGTTTGAGTGGAGCTACTTGGTCTAACACCTCTGTCATTGTGGAATTAAAGTGTGCTGTGAGTTCGTCTGTCGTCATAGTGGAAGGCTGAGGTTGTAGATGGTCCTGAATCCTGGATTCTAGTTCAATTATGGGGACTCCATTGATGTTCCTGGTCCAGTGCTTAGGTTTGTCAGGTCGTGTTGGTTGGTTTCTGACATGCGCGTCAATATTAAACAGAATGAGGTGGTGGTCGGACCAGTCAATGGGAGAAATCGATCTCAAGGAGACCAGCTCATTTTTGGTAATGATAGTATCCAGAGTTGCTCCTTTGATGTGAGTTGGTTCGTTGCAGAGTTGTTTGAGGTTGGTAATTTCAAGCAGGTTGGAGAGGTTCTGGGTTGTGGTGTCTTCTGTGTTGTTCCAGTGGATATTGAAGTCCCCCAGGAACACGTCTTCCGTGTCAGTGAGGGAGAAACGAGTTATTAGGTTGGTTAGTTCTTCCATGAAGAGGGTACGATCATCCGGAGGGTGATAGATGGTGTGAAATTTGATTGGCGTGGAGCCTTTGGCTGTGAGTTCAACACCTAGGTACTCAAGAGTCAGGTATTCTGTGGATTTTAATCTGGTAAGCTGTATTCCTTCTTTATGGATGATAGCAAGACCACCACCAGTTTTGATCGGTCTGTCATGTCTGATGATGTTGTAGCCTGGGGGGGTGAGAAGGTCTAGGATGGGGGTAGAGTGGTCATTGAGCCAGGATTCTGTGAGGAATGCGATGTCTAAATCTTCCGCGAGTATGACTTCAGCAATGTCTGTGGCGTGTTGTACTGCTGATCTGCAATTGAGGAGCATGCACGATAGAGGCCGGAGCGCCTCAGAGGTGGTGTGTGTTGTGTGAATGGAAGTGTATTGAGCAGGGGGTCTGGGCGAGAGGACAGGTCTAGGGATTCTATTAGAGCTCACTAAAACTGGGATTGTCAATGCGGCCGAGTTCTGGCTAATTTCGAGGTAAGAGTCATTGATAACATCAGCTTCACGTTCTGAAATGGGTCGGAGTGTTCGGCTGGGACGATGAGCCTGATTCCTCAAAGGATTGGTGGGCCATGGGGTGCCAAGTGGGGCCATGGAGGAGGCAGTCTGGGGGGAAGGTGTGTAGTTACCCGCCGTGTGTGAGCAAGGAGGATTAACTCGGTTGGGGAGGCTAAGATGAAGGTGTAGGATATCTGCCGCTAGGGAGTCTATTTTCTGCTCCATTCGGGTCAGTAGCTGGGAGAGTGTGCTGAGAGGGCATGACGTCTTCATCAGGGGCAGTGTATGATCAGGGTCTGTGGAGGAAGAGGGTACTGGGTTGTGGGATTGGGTGGCATCCTTGGGGTTAGGAGTGGGGATAGATAGGACGTGAGGGGTCAGTTCGTTGGTACTTCCGGTCAGGAGGTTAGAAAGAGGTGTTGTGGGTCTTGCGTCCGAGGGAGGGGAGTGAGCAATGGTAAGGAGTAAGTCCGTGTCTGGGGGATTGGCGGTGTGGTTAGCAGTGGCGGCGGCAAGGGCATGTGGCAGAGGGTCGGGGAGAGTGGAGTGGGCAGTGGCTAGCGGGAGGTCAGTGTCCGAGGTATTAACGGTAATGTTGGGTGTGGGGATGGTTAGGGCAGGTGGAGTAGGGACAGTAGTGGGGTTGGGGATCGTACGCGAGGGTAGGGTCGGGTCACCAGAGGTCGAGGGGGGGGGTGCCTGTATTAGGTTCAGTCACGGAACGAAAGTCGTTAGAGTCCGAACTGGCAAGCTCCGAGTCAGGGGAGACAGTAGAGGAGTTGGGGATGGATTGCGAGGGAAGGGTCGGGTCTCCTGAGGACGAGACGTGGGTGCCTGTAGGAGGTTCGGACATGGCAAGGAAGTCGTTAGAGTCCGATCTGGTTAGGTCCGGCACAACCTTGTGGAGTTTATTAGCAGAGCGTTTGCTGTATCTGGTGGTAGCTGTTGAGGTTATTGTAGAGGGTGTTTGGCGGCGGAGTGTGATGATGGGGGTAGTGCGATTGTAATTAGTGATGGTGGATGTCCATAAGTTGTAGCGTGGGTTGTCCGGGGCGGGAGATTGGATTGTATCTGGTTTTTTTGTCGGGGTGGGGTGGGATTGGGTTTGATGGTATTGGTGGGTTAGAGAGGAGAGTAATGTTGGGAAGTGCCGATCAAAAATGGTGAGGTGCGGGTCGGTGGCCTGTACGAGAATGTTTCCTGTTCTGAAGATAGAGACTGTGAATTCCCCTTTAAAGGTAGGGGTGACTGTTGTGGAGATTTTCTCTCCATAGGGGATATTAACTGATTTGGTGACTTGAAAGTGAAGAAGGAAGGTGTTTTTCCACTTAGTTGTGCGATTTGGGTAGAAGATGAAGTTAGTTTTCGTGTTGCCGTTAGTGGCGGTGTGGTAGTTGTCTACTATAAGTGTTTCCGGGTTCTGTTTTAAGGTACTGTGCTTTAGGTTCTTTTTCGCATTACTAGTCAGATTTTCTGGGTACTTTATGGACCATGAGTTGGGACCGTAGCGCATGAGGTTAGAGTTCCAGGTGGGGTTTGGCGGGTGCATATTTTATGGCTGAGAGATCGGGCTCTGTAAGAATCTATGGGAGGAGAGGTAGGATGCGTATTTGCCTCTTGTTGCTGTGGATGGTTGGACTAAGAAATGAAGGGAAGTGTCAGATTATTGATCAGATCAAAATGGTTGTTATCTTCTTTGAATAAAGGTTGTCCCTTTTTTCTAGATCCATGGGGGGATATAAAAGGTCAATTCCATGTATAGTTGTCTAGGGAGGCGGATGGTAGTATGAGAGGCCAGCCAGGCGCAGAAACTACAGTGGAGGCGAGGCATAGCAGCCTTGCAAGCTGACGCTGTCTCATCTCAGCTGGTTAGCGGAAGTAGGCGTCCCTAGAGGAAGTGACCATCTGCACTCTACGTTGAAGTGGCAACAAGGTCGGCTCCTGACTGTGATACTGTGATAATTCTTGTGTTGAATTCGAGATATATTAAGGTTTCCCTTGCAGAAACTACAGTGGAGGCGAGGCATAGCAGCCTTGCAAGCCGACGCTGACTCATCTCAGCTGGTAGCGGAAGTAGGCGTCCCTAGAGGAAGTGACCATCTGCACTGTACGTTGAAGTGGGAACAAGGTCGTCTCCTGACTGTGATACTGTGATAGTGTCAGTGTCTTAATACCAAAATCGTAGGGTGTTAGCATTGAGCCAGGAGATAATAGGGTGGACCTGCTTCATTAGGTCTATATTCCATAGGGATACTCTTTCCCTTCATTTTCTGCCCTGTTTAGGGTTATTTTACACTGTTTCGTTTGTTGTATCTCTGTCTGGGCAGAGCATTGAATTAATAATAAAGGCCATTCCAAGATGGCTGCAGCTTTTGCATTGCTTGTTGAGACCTCTATTGCTGGCCATTATAGAGGGAGGTAGGCGCCATCTTCCCACTGCGAGCTGAGTGTCCTCGAGGCGATAACTGCCCACAAATAGGGGACCGAATCCCCGAACAACAGGGGACTCGCCTCACCCTCCCTTTTCCGACCCGGCAAAAACAGAGCAGCTGATGCCGATGACCGAAGGCCTCAACGAGGGCCCTCCTCTCCACAGCGTCGGCAGGAGACCTGAGGACGCCCCAGAGGAGCCGAGAAGGACGCTGCACCAGTCCAGACCGGTGCGATGACTGGTCTGTGCTCGGTCCGTAGCGGGGAAGCACCCGGAGGCGAGCGGCCGCTCCAGGGGCTCGGGCAGAGCCAGGAACCACCTCCGATCCCCGGAGACCCGTTACAAGGGTTCCGGGAGTCAGCCCCCTGCGGGCGTAGGAGCCCAAGGCGTTGAGTGGGTAGCGACCGGGGAACTCACCGGGGTCTTGGTTCCAGGTTTCCAGAGTCTTGATTCCTGGTTCCGATACACATTGGTCCCGTCTCAGGGCTCAGGGAGTCAGCCCCATGCAGGCAGCAGGCGCAGGAGCCTGCGGCGCCGAATTTGCAACACCAGGGGACCCACCCGGGTGCAAGCTCCAGGTGGGACGGTGACCGGCCACCAGCAGCAGTCTAGAGAGCAGCGGTCGATGGTAGCTCCCTGTAGTCGTTCGTCAATCAGCTGGGCACCCGATGTTCTCCTCAAGCTGCCATCACCTCCAAAGTCCGATCGTCCGAGGGACGGTGAGTGAGGTCCGTGAGTATAATCTGCGGGTCCCGGGGTGTTGTTATGGAATGATAGAGGGGCAGCAGGGCGGTGGATGGCAGGGTTAGACGGGGATATCACCGATTTGGTTATCCCCAACCCGGAGCTCACTCGGAGGAGCTCACTGTCCAGCGGCCATCTTCTATGGTAACTGATCAAGGCACCAATTTTTCATCCTAAGCACATTAAAACATTTGCAGCCATGGCCCGTCTGTATGGGCTAAGGGGACACGCCCCCTCGCCTTATGCCCATCCAGAAGATTATCTGTCAGGCTGAACAAATGTCAGCCTGACAGAAACTCTTTATTTTCAGGTCAGGCAGCCAGGAGCGAGAGACATGCTAAATACACAGGCTCCTGGCTGCCTGAGCTGAACTTTGCTGTGCTGATGATGTCACAGATTCTGTGGGCGTGACCTCCTCAGCTCAGCAAAGGTCCTCAAGGCCCTCCTTCTCATGATGAGGGGGAGTGTCACTGATTGCCTTGGACCTGGGCGCTTCAAATATGAGCCCTGAAGCACCCAGGGCCAAGTGTCAATCAGTGACACCTCATCACAGAGTGGGGTTGGATCAGCAACTCTCCCTGACCTATCCACTCTGTAATGAGTAGGGACTGCTGCCAATGAGCGAAGGAAGCAGTCCAAACCTTCCTGGGACCTTCGCAGCAGAGCTGCAGTTAAGTGTGAATTTTTGTTTTATATAATGTTTGGTGCTTGTGTGTATGTATGAATATTTGATAGGGAGTGTTGTGATTGGATTTGTGTGTGTGCAGGTGTGTGTGAATGCCTGGGTGTGTATTTGTATGTGTGTGTCCTGTACGCCCCCTCACTCCTAAAATTACCAGCTGCCACTGAGAATTTCTATATCATCCGCAAACAGATGTCTTGGTTAAGATTATAATCAAACTATTTCACGACTGCTTAAAAAAATGGCGAATTGGGCCAAGTTTATAGCACTAGTACGTTTCTCCCAACACAGCACTCCACAGGCGTATATCATCTTCATTTCTTTTGAGCTTTTCTCTGGCAGTCTATAACTATCTGGGACATGACAAAGAAACAGGAGAATGAAGAACCAGAATTAACCTCATGTGGTATTTGTCCGTCACTTATGTCGCTTGCATTGTAGAAAATACCAGAACATTGTAGAATAGACTAGAATAGTAGAAACTTGGGGACACAAAGTTCTAGAATGTAGAGTCAGGAACTTGTGCACTCCAGAATTGGCTGTTGGTATGCAGTGGCTGGGGTGTAAGAAATAAACCTGATGCTTCTCTTCACTCTTTGGTCTGCTTATTGAGCAACCCTCTTATATTGCATTGGACACTGGCAACAAGGATGGGATACATCGATTTAAACCTCAACATGCACTCAATGCAGCAGGAAAATGCAGTGTGGCCACTCTCAGGAACTGAAGGTATTCAGTGAAGTACCCTGGCCACACAACTGAGTTCAGAATCATTGTGTCAAACGGACTGTGGTACGCAGTGATTACATATGCGGATTGTCACCGGCTGTGAGCTTGAGCTACTGGTGGCAGCCGCTATGGTGACTCAACGGTCGTTCTGATGAGACCCAGTTTACCACTTGAGTTATTGACTTGGGAGAAAACTGTGCGCTGGAGGGATGTGGTGTCATTTTGTAAGTGAGTTAACTGTCTAAGGCCATTCTAAGCTCCTGATGTCAGCATGAAGGGGCCTACAGTTTTCTGATGAGGGTGCGCACTGTACATGAGGAATCCCCTCCCGTTGTATCACCGAACTTAAGCGGCTAGGAACTTTTGGGAACATGTTTGATGCTGCGTACATGCAGCAACGAACTGTTGTGAGTGTGAAGGGTGCACGCTGAACAAGAGACTTCACCATTGTTAATATTCCTCGCTTGCTGGGGGTGCACTCTTAAGATGAGAATCAGCCACACAGGCAGCTACGAACTTATGTGAGCATGATTACCGCCACTTACAAGCAGCTGCAAACTGGTGTGAGCATGAGGGGTACACCAACATCAACTCTTTGTGATCGCAACACAATGAGGAGAACTTGGCGTCCAAGAACCCGAAGTAGGGTCTCACTCCAGTAGGACTGCTCACCTTCCTTAAATCTGCCTTCTTGGGTGCAATAAGCATCCTTGTTCTATGGGGTTCTGCGGGAGCGTGGAAGGAGGAGCATCTACAAGAAGTCTTAGGAAGAAATTCTGTGGTACACCACCTACTTGCCATTGGTTGACGCATTTTGTCCTAAGTCTGTGAGGAGCACGCGCCACATTGATTCCGGACTTCAGAGCCCTCTCCTGTCTTAACAGAGCCAGCGCCTCCTGGAGGCAGTTGAGGAACACCACTCTGATGTTGACAGTGATATAAAGAGAGCAGTAACTCAGTGTGTGAATGCATTGTGCTTTGCCATATACTGGGATACCTTAGCCCCTACTCGGTTGTGAGGATAGAGGTTGGAGAAAGTGGGATGGGGATATTTTATTTGTCATCAGAAATAAGAAATGAGTATGCAGAGTGTTACTCCTCCCCCATTCTTTTTAACGTTCCCTGGTGAACTACCAATGAAGTGGAACAAATGTAAAAAAGTCTTTATCAATTATTGCATTGTTTGTGGGCCCAATTTGGGTCTACAGAGGAAGATTGCACTATTGCAACATTGTCTAGGAGCATAGGGACAAGAAATCCTACATCATGTACCTGATCTGAGTGCTGATGAATCCAGGGGTTAAATGAATATGAAATAATCATTAAGAAATTAATCATTTCCTTCCTAGTATCAGTACATTCATGGAGTGTTATCATTTTGGGAAGCGCTCATGAAAGGAAGGAGAAACCTTAGAGGAATTTGTGTCTGAGTTGTGTAAATTGGCAGCATCATGTAAGCAAATGCTAAACTCATCAGGGACCAATTTTTGTTGAATTGCAAAATTGAAAGGATACAGGAGGAACTTTGGCTAAAAGATGATACTCCCTTGAGAGATGTGTTGTTTGTGGCAAAACAAGTAAAACACAGGATGATGTGTGTGAAGGAAATCAAGCAAGACACAAATAGTAAGGAAAATTTATAAATGGTTGAGGATAAGAAAAACTGAGGTACAAGTAGTTAAGGGCACTCCTATGACAAAGGGCAGGAGGAGTGTCGGCGCCATCAAGGGAGGTGCTACAGATGTGGGAGGTTGGCAAACAGTAAGGAATGCCCAGCAATGAAAGCTGAATGTAATAAGTTTGTTAGGAAAGGACATTTTATGGTGTGCTATAGAAGTAGCTATGGTACCAAGAAACCTGAGAAACAAGGTGTGTCTGAGGTGTGTGAAGGCATAGTACTGCAGATGACTGATGGAGAAACAAGGTGTGTCTGAGGTGGGTGAAGACATAGTAAATGCAGATGACTGATGGAGGATCTAGCAACCCCAAAGATGTGGTAAGGATAGAAGACCTCATCAATCAATCAATCACAGAATTTGTAGAGCGCACTACTTACCCGCGAGGGTCTCAAGGCGCTGGGGAGAGGGAAGGGGGGGGGATGCTGCTACTGGTCGAACAGCCAGGTCTTGAGTAGCCTCCCTGAAGGTCAGCAGGTCTTGGGTCTGTCGTAGGCTTAGTGGAAGGGTGTTCCAGGTCTTGGCGGCGAGGTGTGAGAAGGATCTGCCGCCGGTGGTTGTTCTTCGAATGCGGGGGACGGTGGCGAGGAAGAGATCGGCAGAGCGGAGCTGGCGGTTGGGGACGTAGAAGAAGAGTCGTCTGTTGAGGTAGGCTGGGCCAGTTTTGTGGAGTGCCTTGTGTGCGTGGATGAGGAGTTTGAAGGTGATCCTCCTGTCGACGGGGAGCCAGTGCAGGTTCCTCAAGTGGGGGGTGATGTGGCTGTGGCGTGGTACGTCGAGGATCAGTCGTGCGGGAGGCATTTTGTATGCGTTGCAGTCGCTTGATGAGCTTGGCCGGGGCTCCCGCGTAGAGGGCGTTCCCATAGTCCAGTCTGCTACTGACGAGGGCCTGGGTGACTGTTCTTCTTGTGTTTGTCGGGATCCACCTGTAGATCTTGCAAAGCATGCGGAGGGTGTTGAAGCAGGAGGAGGAGACTGCGTTGACTTGCTTGGACATGGAGAGCGTTGAGTCGAGGATGACTCCCAGGTTGCGTGGGTGTCGGGGCTGCTCCCAGCATCGTTGGCCACCAGGAGTCGTCCCAGGCTGAGGGGTTGGAGCCGAGGATGAGGACCTCCGTTTTGTCCGTGTTCAGCTTTAGTCGGCTGATCTTCATCCAATCGGCGACGGCCTTCATTCCTTCATGGAGTTTGGCTTTGGCGGCGAGGGGGTCCTTGGTGAGGGAGAGGATCAGTTGAGTGTCGTCGGCATAGGAGATAATGTTGAGGTCGTGTTGTCTGGCGATGCGTGCGAGCGGGGCCATGTAGATGTTGAACAGTGTTGGGCTGAGGGACGATCCCTGGGGTACGCCGCAGATGATCTCGGAGGCTTCGGATCGGAAAGGTGGGAGGCGGACTCTCTGGGTTCTGCCGTCGAGGAAGGAGGTGGTCCATTCCAGGGCCTTGTCTCGGATCCCTGCGTCGTGGAGGCGTGCGCGTAGAGTGCGGTGGCAGACAGTGTCGAAGGCGGCGGAGAGGTCCAGCAGGATGAGGGCTGCGGTCTCACCATTGTCCAGCAGGATCCTGATGTCGTCGGTGGCGGCGATGAGGGCAGTCTCAGTGCTGTGGTTGCTGCGGAACCCTGATTGGGATGGGTCCAGGATGCTGTTTTCTTCGAGGTATCGGGTTAGCTGTTTGTTGACGATCTTCTCGATGACCTTGGCTGGGAACGGAAGCAGGGAGATGGGCCGGAAGTTCTTGAGGTCTCTCGGGTCCGCCTTCGGTTTTTTGAGTAGGGCGTTGATCTCTGCGTGTTTCCAGCTCTCTGGGAAGGTCGCGGTCTCGAAGGAGAGGTTGATGATGTTGCACAGGTGGGGTGCGATGGAGCTGCTGGCTTTGTTGAAGATGTGGTGCGGGAAAGGGTCTGAGGTCATGTTTGATCCATGCTCTAGACTAACAATAATCTCAGAGGAGGTATTTAATAGACTGTTCAAGACACAGATGCAGCTACACAAAATGGATATACACACAGGAGGGTATGGTGGCCATTAAATAAAGATCATAGGATACTTTGTGGGCAGGATCGAGTACAAAAGCACCTGTAGAGCATGCAAAGTTTATGTAAAGTAGATAACATTTTAGGATGGCCAGCATAAAAAGATAGGAGTTTATCTGAACCCCGATGCTGAACCTCAAATACTGATCCAGAATGTTAACAAGAATGTAGAGGTGAGATCTGATTTTGAGAAAGAATATGCTGAAGTATTCACAGAAGTTAGGATGTCTCAAGCAACATGTGATAACATTGAAAGAGAAAGCAGTTCCGGTGTCAGCCAAGGTACATTTCTTCCCTTAGGTGGACAGAACGCAGTGAGAGAAGAGTTAAAATTGAGCAAGCTGGATGTAATAGAACATGTGGAAGCAACTGAATGGTTGGCTCCCATTGTAGTGGCGAGAAAAGTAGGCGGCAAGATTTGCTTGTGTGTTGGCCATAGGGCCCTCAACAAAGAGGTAGTTGTTGACAAGTTCCATTTGCCAAACATAACAGAGATGGTCACAACTGTAGCAAAACTCTTCTCAAAATTAAATCTTACATCTGCCTATTACCAAATCTTCCTACATCGACTCTCAAGAGCTCACTGCTTTCATTATGGCCATTGGGGTATACAAATTTAAGCGCATGCCGTTTAGTCTGGTAATGGCAGCGTTGGTCTTTCAGAGAGCCATGTCTAATATATTGTCTGGAATCCAGGAAGTGTTCTGTTTTCAGGACGGTGTGCTGATATTTTGAAACTCTCAGGCACAACGTAATGAAAGACTTAGACAAGCTTTGGACAGATTCAAAGAGTATGGTCTTACTGTAATGAAAGACTGATGTAAACTTCAATGTACTGAAATAAACTATGTAGGGCATAAATTCACTTCTGAAGGGGTACAATCCAAAGCAGATCCAGTGAATAACATAATGAAATTAGTGGCACCAAAACAAAGATGAACTGAGATCCTTTTTAGGAATAATAGAATTTTATAGTACATTGATCAGCAACTTTGCCAGCCGAACATATCATATGGGCACATTGTTGAAAAATACGATGACCTTTCAGTGGAAGAGCTTTACGAGAGAGAATTTAAGATGTTAAGAATGCCCTGACCACTGCAGCACACTTGAAAGCATTTGTTCCAGGGAAAAAATCATCATTACAACAGATGTGAGTTCAGAAGGGCTAGGGGCTGTACATCTACAAGAAATTCGAAAAGGTGAGGAAACCATTGCATTTGCATCAAGAGCACTTAGGCAATCTGAGGTCAACTATTCTGTAATCAAAAAAGAAGCACTGGCGTTGTACTGGGCACTAAACAAATTTAAGAACTTTATATAGGGGACTGTTTTCAAGTTAAGGACAGACCACAAGCCACTCAAGGAGGTGTTTACAGAAAAAGTGCTGGAGACAATTTCCAGTAGAATTAAAAGGCGGGTCATTAATCTACAACAATACACATCTGTACAAGTAACTTTGCAGCAGATTGCTTGTCCCGATTGGTTGATGACACATAAAAGAAAGAGAAAGTCTGTGACAACTAGAATAAGGATATAGAATTACACAAGGACAATGTGTGTACGATCACCAAAGGGGTGGTTGAGGAGAAAAATTAGAAAAAAGAGTTAGAAACAGATCCCATTCTAGGTAAAGTACGAGATTTGTAATCTAGGGGCGGGATGGTGTAGAAAACAATGAAGAGCGGCTGAGGCCATGTTCGATGGTCAGAGAAGAATTATCAGAAGCAGATGGATGTCTCTTCAGAGGCACAAAGTTGTTACCTTCTGAAACCTTCTGGAGAAAACTGATTGAAATAGCACACGAAGGCCATCTGGGTATTAACAAAACCAAGCAAAGGTTGAGGTTAGACTTTTGGTGGACTGGGATGGATGAACTGGTGGAAATAGAGGTAAGTAGCCTGCTCCACCAGTGATAATGTAGCAACATTGCACACTCCACCCATGCACTGTCACACCATACCTGAAGGTCCTTGGATAGATGTAGCAATGGATATCATTGGCCACTGACGGGAGAGAGGGATTTCCCATACATTCTAGCTTTAGTCGTCTTGTTCTCAAGATGGTCAGAAATCAGAGTTGTCTCTGACATAAGCTCGACCTCAGTTATAAACTTCATAGTAGGGGTCTTCTTACTAGAGGGACTACCCAACACCCTTTTAAATGACAATGGTGTTCAGTTTTGCTCCTGAGAAATGAAGGAATGTATGTAATGGAATAACACACAACCTTAGTGCACTGTATCACCCAGAAACCAATAAAGAAGTAGAAAGGTTTAAGAAAACACTTAAAGAGGGCATTCAGCTGGCAAGAGCTAATGGGTTAAGCTGGAAGGGGAGGTGTGGAGGCTATGTTTCGCAAACTTTTTTGACCCGCAGCTCCATTGACCTAATTGGCCGTTGGCCACAGCTCCCCATTATCCCACTTTATTTTTCAGGTGGGGGATGTAAGCCTGGCTTCGGGAGTACTTCCATTTTTCTCCATGAAATTAATTGGGATTAAGGAGGTGAAAGTATTATAATCATTTTTGTAACAAAATTTAAATATATCAGTCATTTAATAAAAAACTTTAATTGGTTAAGTCAGAAACAATACAACATTAATTGCCAAAAATGTTTCCATGACTTTTTTAACATATGTAAGATTAACCACACAACAATAGTTCAAAAACCTCTGTAGAACATATGTTTTTTAATTAACAGGAAAAACCATGGAGTCCGAATATGTATTATAAATCCTAGTGAGATGGATGTGCTTGTTTTTCCTTGCATAGCTCCTCAAATCTTGGCGTTATTTTTGAGATCGCAACATGCATTTCTTTTTCAAGGTTACATTTTTCCCTATATTTTGACTCTATCTCTGCGCACAGGGCTGTCTTGATTATCACTGTGTATTCATCTTAAGTTTGGCACCAAAACTGAAGCAGTGACTGAGACTTGAACCCTACTTTCAATGTTGAGTCACCTGAAATGACAATGAGCTATTCTGCTTCATCGTTGTTGACATGCTGAGGTATCTCAGTATTGAAGGGTTCTCCCACCCATTTTATTGGCTCCACTTCATACTCTGGAAAATATTTGTCAATGTAAAAATGCAGTTGTAACAAAAGCAGAACAAAAACTATCCTCAGTTCCTCCTTTAACGCCATCTCATTGTCTTGTGGAAACTGGACTAATGAAGGAAAACATTTATAGTCACCTTTGCTTACACTGCTTTTCCAAAGGATCACTTTCTTCTTAGAGCCTGAAACTTTGTCTGAGAGCTGCAAGATCTTAGTATTATTGCCATGCAAGAACTTGTTCAGTGCGTTCAGTTTTTCGAAATATCAGAAAGAAAAGGCATTTGTATTAGGAAGTCTGAATCAATAAATTTGTCAGCGAAATAATGTTAATTATTGTGTGGATATGAGTATATTTTATTCCTCAGCTCATACACTTTAAGCAGGGAGTTACCGAGAGATAGCCATTGAGAACTGCTGTAGAACAAGAGGCAAGAGTGATTGGCATCCATATCATCACACCATTTAGCAAAAAACCTTGCATTAATTGGTCTTGCTTTAATAAAATTGACCCCTTTGATGAATATTTTCACCATGCAGATCTTCACTGAGGTGTCTTGCTGCCAGTGCTTTTATGTGTATTATACAGTGTGTTCAAATAACATTAGGTGCTTCAAATTATATGCAAGATTGAAGTCCTTGGTAGCATCCTGCCATTGAATGGTCTCCGTCTGTACAAACTCCAACACATCTCTTCCAGTCAATCTGATTCTGTAACATAAAATCATCCACAACCATAAACAAGTCTTCACCTGTAGTTCCACCTTTGATTTCATTGCAGAATAACAAATCCTCAAAATTCTTTTTGTGAACAAACCTGACATAGCAAATAAGATGTGTGTCTTTGTGGTTGTCTGTTGCCTCGTCCAATTGGAGTGCAAAGTCTTTGCATTTTAAAGTACAGATGAGCTGATTGTTAATATCTTCAGCCATATCATTTATTACCCGGCTGATAGTATTATTAGTATTATTAGAAAGAGACACTTTGAGCAGCTGTTTACCCTCATCTTCGACGAGCATTATTGTTACCATATCAACAGCAGCAGGCAAAATCAGATCTTTTGCAATATTGTGGATTTTTTTACACTATGCAACACGATAGGCCACTTTACAAGAAGACAGGAGGGTGTTACTATTGACTTTGGCTTGTTTTGAGTAAGTGAACTTTTGTAGTTTGGATTCCGTAAGTTTTCTTATAAAAAATTCCCTTGTCTTTCAGACCACATGGATTCTACAGCCAAAACTTTTAAAGAGAACATTGAGTATTCTCCTTCTTATTAACCTGTACACACATCAAACCATGATCTAGATACCTATCGTCACACTTTTGTACTTGGCTTCTTGCTTCCCATCTTCTTTTTTGTCAGAAAAACCTGAGACTTCACTTGGCTCAGACGAACTTGAACTCAGTTTAATGTTTTAATGCATATGTTTTTTGGTATTTCTCCCTTACCTTCTCTCCCTTCTCTTCTTCTCCCTTCCTGCCTCCCATCCTTCCCCTCCTGTGTACCCATTGGTCTAGTGACTCGTGCCCAGAATGTTCATGGCTGGGCTTTCGTAATGATGACAGTTAGTAATGTGTGTTGGGGATTATTATGTATGTACGAGGCTTGGAGTACAGACTTGGAATAAAGAAGCTCCTGCTTTCCTCACCTTGTGTCTCCCGCGTTATTTCATCTTGATCACTACACTTTTTTGTGCCGACGAAGGATGGGATACTAGACACATGCTGGGAGGACACAGCAAGGTGTGTGCTGCTGTGGTGAAGTCGGCTGTGCTGGACCTTGTGGCCGTCTCTCTAGAGCTGTCCATGTCTATCATGGTTGCCTGCAGTTGGCAGTCCTGCACTGTGAGTGCTTGGCATGGGGTGTTGCCCTGCTGCGGCTGGTGGGTGGGACTGTCTTAGAAGGAGTGCCTCACCGGCTACCAGCCTCAAAGGAGTGACTGGGAAAACTCCTCTTCATGTCAGAAGCAAGACACCCAGCGTTCCAACCCTCGTTTCAGTTTTGGCAGCCATTTTAATTTTAATTCTACATTGTATATCGTTTAGTACATGCGTTCCAGCACCGGCGGCAGCCATTTTATAGTATCTATTAGCAAATAAACTTTACCTCGGAGATTAAAGATTTTCATTGTCCTTCAAAGGAAATTTTGGGACATATACATTTATTACCAGGGCAGACGCTTTATTTTATCGATCTCTTTTCCTTTAGTAGGAAGCTTGTAAAGTGTGAACATGCAGTCAGACCCTCCTTTAAATTTTTTACAAACAAATGGTGAACCACCTCTAACCTGGAAAAGATGGAAGGAGGAATTTTTACATATTTAATGGCTATTGATGGTAATAGAATGCCAGCTATGAGAAAAAAGTATCCTTTTGCATTCTTGAGGTTCGGAAGGACAGGAAGTCTTCAGATCTTTGCCAAAAATTGAGAATGAAAATGAGGGTGAGGCATTGAATACATTTGATGAAGCTCTATTGAGGCTAGATGCTCGTTTTAAGCCCACCATCAGTACCACACTTCAGAGGTATCACTTTTATACGAGCAGACAGAAAGAAGGAGAATCTATTGATGAATTTTTAACTGCACTGAAAAGTCTATCCAACACTTGTAATTGAGGCAACACAACTAATGAAACGATATGTGCTCAGCTCATGGTAAACACTAACAATAAACGTATCCAAGAACGTTTATGGATCATGGGCGATCCCACCATGGACGAAGTAGTGGCTTCATCCAAAGCCATAGAACAGTCCATGAACTGGGTAAAGGAAGTAAATGAATCTCAAGTCAACTTGGCAAGAAGGAAAATTAATTTTATGCAGTTACAGGAAAATTTGGGAAAAATGAGTCATAAAGGTGGGCGTAAGGACAGCAAGACATACAGTTTTAGATGTGGTGATCCTAAACATTTTGCATCTTCCAGGAATTGTCCGGCACTTAGCAAAATGTGCAACAATTACAATAGAAAAGGTCATATTTTAAAGATGTGCAGGGATGCTAAAAGACAACCCAGGCATCGTGTTACGCAGGTATTTGATGGCACGTCTTTGAAAGATTTGGAATTGGATGATGGCGATGTGGTAGAGAGAAACGTAGTATTAATGGTGCATGGAGAAAGCAAGGAAGACGATGAAGAGCCTATTAATCCACCTATGCGCAGTTTGCAAGTATTAGGGATAGACTTGTCAGTTACTGCGGACTTTGGTTCCCCATTTACTATAATATCCCAAGCATATTTTGAAAACAAGTTTGAAAACGGACAACCACATTTGTTAAAACCTGAAGTTTTAGCAGTCACTTTTGATGGACAACGCATTGATTTTACAGGTTATTTTGAAGCCATGACAACGTTCAAAGGAAGAAATACTAAGTTGAAGATTTATGTGGCAAAGAAAGGAGCAAATATGCTTGGATGGAGGGATCAAAGATGACTAGGCATTAAGCTAGACCCCAATGCTGTGGATCCTGTACTGATGGTACAAGATATGCCGACCAAAGAAAAATTATTTCCTCTTTCTCTGAAGTATTTAGTGAGAAATTGGGAAAGTTGCAAGGTTACGAACACGAAATTAAATTTAAGAATGGTGCTGAGCCCATTAAACAAAAAGTGAGAATGGTACCATTTAGCGTGAGAAAAGAATTGAAAGATCGGCTCGATCAAATATTGAGAGATGATGTCATTGAAGAGA
Organism: Calotriton arnoldi; assembly: GCA_963921515.1. Lineage (NCBI taxonomy): Eukaryota > Metazoa > Chordata > Amphibia > Caudata > Salamandridae > Calotriton > Calotriton arnoldi. Next base: position 149,064 of record CAWUFW010006508.1, on the reverse strand, counting down.
TAGAAACTTCAGAATGGATTTCTCCCGTAGTTTTGGTGAAGAAAAGTAATGGCAAACTCCCATTATGCATAGTCTTGAGGGCGCTTATGTTATGTTATGTTATGTTAAAAACTTTTATATAGTGCACGTACACCAAACGGTTTCATGGCGCTGATAGGGCAGAGAGGTGCTGGCGGGAAACTGAGGTTAGATGTCGTATGATTGGGCAAACAATCGAGTCTTAAGCAATTTTCTGAACTGTGCATAGGACGTAACCAATCTCATCTCCACAGGGAGAGAGTTCCAGAATTGTGGGGCCAAAACAGTAAATCTAGAGCCTCCGTGCTTCTTACGTTTAAAAGAAGGAATGACTAATAAATTTGAGGAGGAGGAGCGCAAGTCCCGGGAGGGAATATAACGTTGAATCCTAGAAGAGATAAAAGCAGGGCTGTTGCCGTGAAGAGCTTTAAAGGTGGTGCAACCCAGCTTGAACACACACCTCTTGGCCACAGGGAGCCAGTGTAGTTTTTTCATAATAGGTGTCACATGCTGCCACTTAGGTTGGTGAAAGATGAGTCTGGCAGCTTGGTTCTGAACCAACTGGAGACGTCTCAGTTGATAAGCGGGGATGCCATAGTACAGCGAATTGGCATAGTCCAGTCGGGAGATAACCAAGGCTAAGATAACCAGGGTTAGAGCTTCCCTAGACAGATATCTGCTAATCTTCCTTATTCTCTGCAGTTGGAAGAAACTTGCGGAAACCACTGAACCAATTTGGGCATTCATTGACAAATCGTTGGAGATCACAATGCCTAAGCTTTTGGCAGAGCTTGCCAGCACCGGATAGTTGCCCAAAGAGGGTGGCCAAAAGTTGGAATGCCAAGGATTGATACAGCCGCCTGTAAGGATCAGCTCAGTTTTCTCAGGGTTCAACTTGAGTTGGTTGTTATTCATCCAGTCACTTATAAAAATCATAGTAGATTGAAAATGGGAGACTGAGGATGCTGACGAGTTGATGTCAAACATCAATTGGAGATCATCAGCATAGTTGAACGTCCCAATCCTTCTTTCTCTCAGAGATCGGATTAGAGGAAGAAGATACAGATTAAAGAGGAGTGGAGAAAGGGAGGAGCCCACAGGTCAGTTCCCTCTTGTTTGACGAAAAATTTGCAAGCCGTACTGATTGGAAACGGTTGCTGAGAAAGGAGGAAAGCCATCTCAACGCCAGACCCTGGATCCTGGCATTTCTGACATGGTCAATCAGGATGTTATGATCAACCGTGTCAAAGGCTGCTGACAAATCCAGGAGAACCAGGGCCTGGGGGATGCCGCTATCTGCCCCTCTTCTTAGTTCGTCCAAGACTGTAAGTATAACAGATTCCGTAGAATGAGCTGGTCTAAATCCTGCCTGGTGGGAGTCCAAGATCTGGTAGTGTTCAACAAATGTACTAAAGCAATTTGCCACATAAGCTTCTAGGACTTTGCCCAAATATGGTAGCAAAGAGATGGGGCGATAATTGCTAAGAACTGACGGATCCGCACCCGTTTTTTTCAGAATAGGAATGATTTCCACACTTTTAAATATGTCAGGGACAATGCCATATTTAAGTGAGTTGTTAAGGAATGAAAGAGGGGGGTCAGGACAGATAGTACAAGCTTCCCGAAGAATATGAGGAGGGCAGCAATCAGTGGGGGAACCAGAGTCAACCTTTTTAAGTAGATCAAGAAAGGTCTCCTTAGAGATCAAAGGAATTTGATCCATCCGAGGTACATTCTGACAAATATTCGGATCAGATATGGGAAAGGTAGAAGGGGCAATGCTATCTTTAATAGAGGCAATTTTCTCAAGAAAAAAGGAATTAAGGGAGTCACAGAAGGACTGTGTCGGAACTGGCTTCGACATGATCCTATCTGGTTTGGAAAGTTTGTTCACTATGGAGAAAATTTCTTTGGGTTTATTAGATGAATTAAGAATTTTATTAGAGAAATAATCTTCCTTGGTACGAAGAATCTCCTTTTTGTATTCTTTCAGGAGGGTTACATAAATAGCCCTCTTATCAGAAAGATAGTGACGTCTCCAACTGCGTTCGGCCTGTCTTAGGGCAAGTTTCATGTTTTTTAGGTTGTCAGAAAACCATCGTTGGGCATCATGAGGTCTCAAAATTGAGATTTTCTTGAGGGGGGCGACACGGTCACTGACCAGCTCAAGCCATGTCTTAATGATTTCTGCCTGAGTCTGAAATGCCTCCTGTGCAGAGGGGGCCATGTTGGTTAACAGTAGTCTGAATTGATCAGTGTTCATACGGCGCCAATTTCTAGACATTACATTCCTTAAGTGTTGGGATTTAGGAGGGGAGATAGCGATAAGGGAGAATGTAATAAGATGATGATCTGACCAAATACAGGGAGAGATCAGTGGAGTAGAGATCTCTAAATTATAAGTCCATATTTGGTCTAGGGTATGCCCTTTTATATGTGTAGCAGCCCTAACATGCTGGGTGCAATTCATCCCAGTTAAAAGATCTGTCAATTCAACCGAGCTGGGGCACTCCCTTTCATCATAAGGCCAGTAATTGAAGTCACCAATTATCAGTATTCTGGCGTGGTTAATGACAAAATGGGATATCATTTCGCCCAATGCCTGAGGAAATGCAGGCATATGATGAGGAGGTCTATAAAAAAGGGCACAGATAAATGGTGACTGGGGGGATTCAAATTTTAAAACTAGACTGTCAACTGAAGGTGGGCCCGTAACCACTAAGGAAGTAAACTGGTGGTCCTGATGGATAATGGCTGCCACCCCACCACCAACTTTTCCTGAGGGCCGATTAGTCTGCAGGATATAGTAATTATCCGGTACTGCGACCAGAATATCTGGAACAGATTCCTCAGCCAGCCACGTTTCCGTAAGGAGAAGAATGTCTGGTTTATCAGAGACTAAGAGCTGACAGATTTCTAGCTGGTGTTTTACCATAGAACGAGTGTTCAAATAATAAACTGTGAGGCCCTTTAACTCCTGAGTTTTATGAGTTTCTGAAACAGATCGTGGGGGCATGATAGAAGTGGGAGGGGTATTAGTGTCAGTTTCGGGAAAAGTATATCTATGAGCTAAAATATCCGCTTTCTCTAACTTAGAGCGGGTGATGTCGTTAATAAGATGATTACCCTGGTGTGATATCAGCTCCCTGGCCGAATATCGATAAAAATGGGCATAGGGCACGGCCCCCGGTCCCGTTCGGGCGCGGACGGGCGCAGACGGGCTTGCCTTTGGCGCGCCTTCGGCGCGCCAGTGGCGCGCCCGCTGCGCGCTTCCGGAGGTGCATCTTGTTTAAATCGTGTCTCGGCTCCCGCCACCAGCCCGACCGCCAGCTGGGCGCTTAATGACAATATCATTGTGGATAGGCACCCCCTGCCTAAGATAAATGATCTGTTGTCTATGTTCAATGGTCCTGCAGTGTTTTCCACTTTAGACTTACGCAGTGCTTATCAAATAAACTTGGCCAAAAAGTCAAGACATTTGACGAGTTTTATCACGCCTTGTGGTGTGTACCAGTTCAAAAGGATGCCTTTCAGACTGGCGTCAGCATCTTCTGTTTTCCTGAGAGCTATGCAACATGTGTTCAGGGATATGGAGAGTCAAGTAAGATGTTTCCAGGACAATATTCTGATATTTGCCAAATCGGAAGAAGAACACTCTGAAGTATTGCAAGAGGTTTGCAAGAGACTGTCCGAGAGAGGTCTTGTGTTATGTGTTGAAAAATGTAAATTGTTCGAGTCCCAGGTGGACTACTTGGGTCATACTATATCTGGCAAAGGTGTAGTGCCTTAGGAGAGTCTCGTGGATGCTGTCAAACATGCATCTGCACCTGATTACAATGGGAAATTGATGTCCTTCATTGGGCTGTGTAAATGCTATGGTCGGTTTATAAAGGATTTTACCACTGTGATGGAACCATTGAGGAAGTTGTTACGCAAGAATTGTGAATAGATGTGGGGCACTGATCAGCAGAGTGCGCTTGTATGTATCAAACATCAAATAGTGAATGCTCCTGCACTTTAGCCATTCGTGGAAGGAAAGAAATGTGTGATATCAGTAGATGCTAGTGCTTTTGAGCTTGGTGCTGTGTTGTCGAAAGAGCTGGTGGGTCTGAGTGGGTAGTAGCGTATGCTTCCAAGACATTAAATGAAACGGAACGTAAGTACTCCGTTATTGAACGCAAATTATTAGCTTGTGTGTGGGCCACTAACCATTTTGTGTGGGGTAACCATTTTGCCATTGTGTCAGACTACAAGCCCCTTATACCTATTCTGTCTCTTGGAGGTGGGAGAAATGCCACCACCCGCATTACCAGGTTGTCCTCCAAGTTACAGGAATACAGCTTTGGTATCAGTTATGTGCCTGGCCGATTAAACCATGTGGCAGATTTTCTCTCCAGGTTACCCCGATGTGATGGAAAAGAGAAAATGATTGTTGAAGAGGATTTTGATGTGGTGGCCAGTGTGACTGATGTATGTGGTGGTAATGCTGAAATTGACGACAAAAACATGTGGATTTGCAAATATTCCAAAGATGTGGAACTTAATTTGGTCAAAAAATATGTTATTGAAGGGTGGCCTAGTAGTAAAAGCCTTGTTGGTCCCTTACATTCCTTTGCCCAGGCGACTCCTGACTTGTCTGTGAATGGGGAATTTCTGTTTTACAATGACAAATGTATTCCACCAGTGAATTTACGAAACTGTCTTCTTGAATGGAGTCACCAGGTAATATGGGTATGACTGCATTAAAAAATCAAATGTGGGAACATTATTGGTGGCCAGGGATGGATATGTATGCTGATCGTTTTGTGAGACAGTGTGAAGTTTGCAAAGTTGCAGACAAAAATTGCAAGGCACAGGTTCCTCCTATGCAAGCTACTCCCTGGCTGGAATATACATGGCAGAAAGTGGAATGAGGTTTGCCATAGTCCTTATAGACTATCATTCCAAGAGGCTGGAGGTAAAGTTTGTTGAAAACATAAGCACCAGTAGCGTGATTGAATTTCTCATTTAATTATTTAGTAGAAAAGGCTTTCCAGAGAAACTGGTCACAGACAACGGTGTACAATTTGTTTCTAGTGAGATGACTCAGTTTCTCCATAGCTACAAGATGAAGCATGTGTGCACGGTCTTTTATGATCCACAATGTAATGGTTTGCTTGAATGATTTCATTGTTATTTAAAAGAAAGTATACACTTGGCTGTGGTGGGAAAGATTCCATTTATTATATCTGTTCGTGAAAGGTTGTGGGTGTATAGAATCACGCCCCATGCAGTCACAGGTGTATCTCCTTTCATGATTTTGAGAGGTAGACAACCCATTTCATTGATTTATCCTTGGTGGTTTAAACTCAGATTCTCAAAAAACAAGGTTATGAACAAGCATGACATGAATGTTATCAGAAAGAAGGTCAGTGACAAGTAGTGTATATCAAAAAGACAATATGACATAGCACATAAAGTTGCTCCTTGTAACATCTCTGCAGGTGATTTTGTGAGAATTAGGTGGGGCAGAAGGAAGAGTAAAGGTTTGAGCAAATTCTCTGAACCCATCCAAGTGAATAAAACTAATAAGAGACGTGTTATCCCCCAAGATGGCAAATGTTGAAGTATGAAGAGGTTGTCTAAGTGCATTTTTGACGAGAGTGGAAAAATGCCTGGGGAATGTGAATGTGGCATGGAACATGATTTCATGGAGGTACCCAGTGAAGTGAGCAGTAGATTATTGGTTGAGGCGAATTTACAGGTAAATGAAGAGTGTGAGAAACTGTGTGAGAAACGTATTGAGGAGCCTATGGCAGAAGAAAGATCTGTTGTCTTTGAAAGCCTGGCAGCTAATGACGAGGACACCATAGCCAACCGGCGAGTATTGCTCCTAGGTCTAGAATTTCATCAAGGAAAATATTGTTTGATGATTAATCCTCATTTATTTATTGTTGTTAAGAAGGGAAATGTGCAATGTTTTACTGCGTATGTATTATGGTATTTCTCCCTTGCCCTCTCTCCCTTTCCTTTCTTCTCCCTTCCTTCCTCCCATCTTTCCCCTCCTGTATACCCATTGGAATAGGGACTCGTGCCCAGAATGTTCATGGCAGGGCGTTCGTAGAGATGACAGTTAGAATTGTACATCCCATTCCCTGACATAAGTAAATCTGTTGTGCCTTTTTAATCAAGACGAATGAAAAATGTAGGATGGCATGCCATTTGCTGTTCATGTTCGGGATGGTTTTGGGTCGAATTTCTGGCACAAACGTGACAGCAATGAAAAGCAGTGCAAGACATACAAATGAAGGAGCATGTCCATTTTACAGTCCAATGGCCCACAGGACTAAGAATAGAAATACAGAACAATAAAATAGGAAATCAAACAAAAGCAACTCTGACTCAGTTCATATAAAAGCTGGGTAGGAACCACTTCATGTACCTGCTCGTACTTGAATGAAGCGATGTGCGTGTACAAAAGGTGCTCTTTTGATGATGGATCCAGCTTTGGCAACAGCAAGCGATACGCCACAGATGGCTGGACTGCCTGGAAGAAATTTGCTTGCTGGCAGAAGCTGCAAGCTGGGGGTATGTTCATTTTATTTTATTTCACTGTTTATTCATTTTACTGAGTGGCCCTGCTTTAGCGGACTGCTTCCTTAAATTAAATTTTTATAAACTGCCCTGCCCCTTGAGTTGTTGCTGAACTGGGGCGACCAATCAGGCCTTCACCAGTGGCCCGGCCTATCATTTCAGCCGCAATGAATGTGGAATATGACCCCTTCACAAGGCTACGGGAATCACAGAAATGTAGTTTATTGTACAGCCACACAGTTCATACACCTGCAGCTGACTCCTGGAATTAAATGAAAACGTTCCAACAATGCCTGTCAGGTACCAGAATAGAAATGAAAAACATAGCTAAGGGCAATATGCATAAGATAAGACAGTACTGGCATAAGATATCACAACAATCTGTCCAATTACAAGGCCAGGCATTAATAAGCTCTGAACTCTGCTTCAGATCACTAGATATTCCCATGTATTATGCCAGCACCTGTGTGTCAGTTGCAATGATTTATTGTAGTGCTGAATATCAACACAGTGCAGTATATACTCCCACGCTTTCCACAGGACTAATTAACCTCTTTTACTGTGCCATTCGAAGAGAGGGGAAGTGTTGCATTATTCATTGATTGAACACATAAGCTGGTGTACTTTTTCCCACTCATTCACTGCTCATTAGTGCCTGCTGTTGGGAGGCCGCCGCTCTAGAGCTGCAGTGTTTGTATGTGAGTTGGTGTTTCCCAAAGCTGAGAAGTTATGGTGATTTCACAATCATAAAAGGACAAGACTCGGAAAAGACTGCGGAAAATGGTCCAGTTCGATGAGATCTCACCTCGTGGATCTCCTCCATTAAGTACAAGGGCAACCGTACACAAGTCTTATTAATGGGCAGCTTGTTCTCTGACTCGGGAACTGTGTAAAAATAGGAACAGGTGATTTACTTTCATATTGACTGTCACTACAAAGAGGTTGTGTATATACAGAAGGTGTAGTGTAGAGTTCAGGGAAATTTTACATTTCCTACTGCTCACTGAACCTACTTCTAATGACGATGTCCCCTAGATTTGTAGCAGAACACGGGCAGCAATAATGCTCTGCATCGCTGTGTCCTGATGGTGCCTTGCACCACCTAAGCGGAGGCTCTTTATTACAGGAAGCACGTTACGCGCTGGGCTAAATCATGATTCCAGACACTGACAGGTGGCGCTTCTGTAACTCCCCCATATGACATTCCCAAATGGATTACTCGGGCAGCAAAGACTTAATTGATAAACTTTGCACATTACAAAAATCTTCTTCAGAACATAATACCTTTTCCACGTTCCCAAGCCTCTCACGGCACCCCTGGCTAGTTCTGACGGCACACCTGGGTGCCATTGTACACAGTTTGGGAGCTACTGGCTTAACTCCTCATCCGTCAACAGGTATGACTCTCTTCAAGTAGTTAAGGAGTTGGAGGCCCAATTCTAGACTAGTACCTGAGTGGATAAAATGACACAAAGGCTGGGAGAGGGTTGATGTAGGCTAACAGTGGAGGAAAAGAGAGTTACGGTTGCAGGCAGCTTGCAAGGAGAGGTTTGACAAATTGCATTAGACCAAGGTTATTAAGTTTAAAGTGGGTGATTGGGTAAGAGTGATAGCTCCAACTGACAACAAATAATGGTCAAAATGTACTGAACCCATGAAAGTCATGAAGCTCTTTCACAATGCGGTCATGACACAGGATGGTAGAATATGGAATCTGGGAAGGGTGGTGAAATATTACTGGCCTGGACACAATGGGGAGACACGTGAAACAACAGCGAAGCAAGGTCAGAAAGTCGACATACGAATGGCAGTCCTGTGATACATAAGGGAAAAAACACTGCGCTTTGAGTCAGATCAGTTGGACTGGTGACTCAGTCCCCTGAATTTCTTAAAAAATTACTTAGGGCCCGATTATGAGTTTGGCAGTACATAGGTCCGACCAGTGGTCCAACCGCTGTATTACGAGTATGGTGGTCTGACAGCATTAGGACCGCTGCAACCGCCAGGGATCTGCGATCCCTGGGGGGCGGCGTGGCGGTCTGAGGGCCAAAATATGCTGGTGATGCCGCAGCAGCACCGCCAAGCATATTATGAGTTTCCTCACATCCACCCATTTAATTGCAGTGAGCCCACCATTAAAAAGGTGGCATTGAGGAAATTTAGGTGGCCCTACAGGGCCCCCTGTTCCTTCATGGCCATGAGATGCCTGCAGGGGGGGACATGGTTTGCCGCCCTTTTCTGCATACACCTCCTTTCCTGCTCAGCATGGACTTTACAGTCCATGCCTTGCAGGAAGGGGCTCTGGTGCTCCCATTGCGGTGCCTTTTTAATAGTCACCACCATGGGAATGCCAAAGGACTGCCTGCCAGATCACAAGATAACTTGTAATCTGCCTGGTGGCCAGCGGTGAGGTTTGGTGGTGTGGGAGCAGAGTGGTGGCGTGGCAGCCTGCTCCCACACCACCAAACTCATAATCAAGCCCTTAGACAAGTAATACAGTGACAGTTATTACATTTTTAACTTCCCCTTATCTTTGTAAGTGTAATGTGGTACTCATGTCTAATTTTAACCCTGTGAAGCCATGAATGAAAATCCTTTCTTAACTTATTTTTATATTTCGCTTGTCTTTTTCAAAAACATTACTTACTGCTATGTGTTTCCATGCTTTCTGAGGTGGGAATCTGAGGAAAATATCTTTTGTGAAAAAGGGAGATGTGTGGTATCTATCTGTCACCTATGTCACTTGCACTGTAGAAAATACCAGAACATTGTAGTATAGACTAGAACAGTAGAACCTTGTGGTCACAAAGTTCTACAATGTAGAGTGAGGAGCCTGTGTGCTCCAGACTTGGCAGTTGGTATGCTGTGGCTGAGGTGTATGGAATAAACTTGATGCTTCTCTTCACTCTATGGTCTGCTTATTGAGGAACCCTCTTATCTTGCACTGGACACCTCATTAGTGTAATATGTACTGTGGTGCAAGGCCAAATAAAAGCTGTAAAAGAAACAGGTAGTGAGCATCTGAAATGGGATGTAATCTGTTGCTTAAATTACTATGATTATAGAACATGAATGAAAACAATTCAACCAGGAGACTAAGAGCCTGATTTAGATCTTGGTGGACAGGTTACTCCGTCACAATGTGAAGGATATCCCATCCCCCGAAATATTAATCCCATTATATCCGTGCCCCCTGTTGATTCCTGCACCCCGTGGCAGGCACCTTGAGGTGCCTGCCACGGGGTGCAGGGATGAACTGCACCTCTGCTCTTTGCAATGAGAGCATGCATTCCGTTTGGAATGCATGCTCCCATTGTAAAGAATAGGATTGCTCGCATCCTACTTCCTGGACTGGAACTGACGACAGGAGGTCGTTCGGTTCCAGTTCCAAACCAATGTCGGACGGACTCCGGTCCGTCCGACATCGGAATCGGGGCCTTAGGCGGTCCTACAGTGGACGGTACAATGCGCCATCTGCTGTAGGACTGCCAAAGCCGTGGTGCTGCCGCCCGCCAGATTAGGACTTCAATCCAGGTCTGGTGGGCAGTCCTACGGCGGTCTGACAGTGGTGGTCTGTTAGCCTCAAAGAAAAGCCTAACATGCAGACCGCCACTGTCGGAGCACCGACTGCACCTTCCTGCACAGTGTGGCATAAATGGCACACTATGCAGGAAATGGGGGTGCAACTCTAAGGGGGCACTACATAGGGCCCCATCAGTTGCATCCCTGCCGCCATGGAAAGGGTGATGGTTTGGTAACTCATAATATGCTCGGCGGTGCCGCAGCAGCACTACCAGCATATTACTATGCCTGACCGCCACCGACACACTGCGGGTTCCTGGATCCCGGTGGAGGCAGCGGTCCTGTGGCGGTTCAACTGTCACACTCTGAATGCATTGCACCATGCTGCAGTGTGATGGTGGTTGGACCACCGCCGTGAGTACGGCAGTTCTATGGACCTCCATACTCGTAATAAGGCCCTGAGACTATTGAACTGAATGTGTGTATTTGTTCTGCTTTTTTAATTGAGAGGATAACACTATTAAGCTGGTTGTCTGCAGAAAATATTTGTTGCTTAAGGAGGCACCTGCTGTGTGCTTTTTAAGGAAAAATAATCACACTACAGGCAGAGATTAAAGATTATGTCGTTGACCTGAATATAAAACTAAAAAAGTGTAGAGGAAAACAGGTGGTTCAGTTTCAAAAAGAATGGAACACTCCTTGGGTTATGAACAAACATTTTTATTAGATTTTGGCCGGCTGATTTTAAGTATCTTATTTTAAGAGATTGCATAATGTATTATGTGTTATCGCACGCTATAGTAACTGATCCTATTTTAATACTATAAAATAAAATGTCTGTATACATAACTAAAAGCAGAAGATATGATTATGCCATAATTAGTGCTGTAATAGTCCAAATGAAAGGCATCATTAGGCTTGTGTTCAGGGAAACGGGTAAAGGCAATAGAAAATCATATGGGTTATGTAAGACTGGAGTTGTATGGGCGATGCTTGGTTATGCCTTGGGTCCAAGGTTTTGTAGATCTGTAGCAAGGTAATGTATTTTATCGGTCACGTTCACCTGCGTGGCAATAGTTTAAGCAGCAGTAGTCTAAATATTGCACATTTTAGAGAGATTTACTATGTTTATATTCAAATAGATCCAAAGTTGTGTCACTTTATTTGTAGGCTCCGTTAGAATGTGTATAACTACTGCATGTGTGATCTCCGTCAGTATAGTTTCCATGACAGTTGTACCAAGCCCACTGTTAAATATGTTGCTGACTATAAAAAGTAATTTACATGAAAAATTATGACAACAATCGTTCAATAAGTTACACTGAACTGAAAAGTTAGTCTGCAAGTAATTGATGTTATAAGCAAGGAAGTAGTTACTTAACCTTTAACACTGCTTTAGAGGTCTTGAGGGATTGGAGCCAACAGCTAATGATCCATTTGTTTTTGTAATGACTGCTGATAGGTTCTCTTAGCAATGTGCTGCTTTCTTAATTTTTTAGACATTATTCAATGAACACAATGTGGTCAGCTGCATTGTGGCTGGGCTGAGCTGTACTTTTCACGTCCGTTGTCGAATCTTTTATGTCTCAAATAGATATCCACACAAAATCTTATCTTAATCTGATCAATTTATCTTGATAAAATATTTGAAAAGTATTATACTTTTATAAACTTTCAAACACCACAATTAACAAGCGATGACAAGGACAACGGGTTTGGCTTAGGTATGGTGAAAGCTTTTTCGAAAGCATTTCAAACACACACATTGAACCTGCACAGCTTAGATGGCAGCAGCTGGCACCTCTAAGCACTGTCGCTAACAGGCTAGGGTAGGCTGTATTTGCTAGGATTCAAAGTCGGGCGCAGCAAATGACAAAAACTGTCTATGGTGAGCATTCAACTCACAGAGCTACCTGTGTCTCTTTAAGCAAAGAGCATTGATAATAAAACAAGAGGAAAATGGTACAACTATAATTAGAAATACTCTTGTCTTCAAAGTTAGAAAGCCGTATTTTTGATGGGGAAACGTACCTGTAAATTCTGACTGGTGTCATCAAATCATTATTTTACTTTATAATAATTGAGAACATCATCTTTTATCAGAAAGTAGGTCAGATTCCTGGAAGATATTGCTAACATTATACCATGATCAGTTTGTAAATGTGTGTGATATACAGAGCAGTAAGCACAGGGCCACTGATATGATCATGCATAATTTGGGGCTGGTGGCAAATATGTTAATTTGAATAACAATAAAGTTCTAGTTGAAATAACTCAGGACTTCAAAATCAGAGGTTGGTTGCCTTTAGAAGTGATGTGCAGGTTAACACCTCAGATGGTGCAACCTTATCCGCTCCATGTTTTATTACATATACCCTACAGGCTTCAGTGACACTGAATACTCAAATACGACTGTGTTTGGGGGTGAAAACCTATTATGCATATTGTCCTAAAATAGGAAATCGATGCATGTTTGTATCAGACTTGAATACAAGTAATTTGGCTGCTTGACATATTGTGGACTGTTAGTTTAAAGGCATGTCATATTCTCACTAAAATGTTTCTGCTTGTTTAATCCCTTGGAGACAGTTAACCAGATGAAATGCAAAAGTCTGCATTTATTTGACTCGCAGTCAAGTTCACTGGGCCAATTTTCATAAATAGCCAAACTCTGCACTCTGCACTGGATTAAAGGAGATTTGCTCATGTTGTGCATTTTTAACATTTAAATTTTGGATTAATGTAAGTTATATATAGACCAATTTTCGGATGGCTATAAGAAATACAGGCATGGCGCCCTCTTTCTTTTGGAATATCCACTGGGAGAGAAGAGTTTGCTTAGTATGATCAAGTCGCTTTATATATTGAATGGATTTTATATCTTTAATAGTTGGCAAGGTCCAAAAAATATATTTGTACTGGGAGCAATTACGTGACTGTGAGGAAGTCAATTAATGTCTGGAGTGAAATGTGAGATACTTCCAAAAAAGCTAGTTTGGGATTTCATTCAAAATTAAAATTTAAAAGAGCTTTATTTGATTATTTAAAAACAATGACAAAAGCATTGCATACATAAGTAGCAATTTAAAAATAAACATAAATACACTTAATATGCTAAATGATAAAAAGGAAACCGAGGATCAGACATTTAATGAATCGCGTTTACGTAATCCTGACTTCTGAAGAGTAGTCACTTAGAAACAGATCAAGCAATTCGGACTTCTTATTTAGAAATTCATATATTTACAAAAAAAACAAAATGTTCCAGGGTTTGTGTGGAGGTCTCATCACGGGGCTATATTAAGACAGATGTTTCGCCATATTGGCCCCAGTAGTGGCCTGTGCAGGTAAGCGCAGTGGGGTGGGGGTCAAAGGGTTGAGAGTGACAAATGACAGGATAGGGAATGTAAAATAAATAATTAAATAAAACCACTTACCTTGCGCTCGCCGCATCCCCGACTCGTGAAGCAGCGAGCGCAAGGTAAGTGGTTCTATTTAATTATTTATTTTACATTCCCTATCCCATCGTTTGTCACTTTCAACACACCCCACCCCCGCCCCACCGCCCCAGCTTGCTTACCTGCACGGGCCGCTACTGATTGGCCCTGGGGAAAGCAAAGCTGGGATCCTATAGTTCCCAGCTGAAATTTAGCTAAAAGTGATCTTTCCCAGGAACTTTTTACCCAAGTCAAATATGGTTCAAGGTTTAATGATGTTTGGACAATGGCATAGTCCCGCAGTAGGTTTTTCCCCATCTCCTACTGCTCCCTGGATGTCTCACATAACTCTTAAAAAGCTTCTTAGCTTGGGAGATGTTTGCCTTTGGTAGCGAGTGGGGAGATTTAAACAATTCAATCCAACCTATCACTTTGGTGGTAGATTGGACATAACTTAGCCAAGGGATAGTGTTTCCCTTCTCGAAATTCAAACAGTCTTTGATAATCTCCCTGTTAAGAAAGGCATGCTTGTTTGCCCAAACTTAGACGCAGAGCAATAACAGTGAAGCCTTAATTAGGTCAGATACATATGTGATACCCAGTTCCTCATGTAACAAGAAGTGAGGAGTCGATGGGGAAAGGCCAAGCAAATGCCAGCAGAATCGATTCTCCTCTATCTGCAAATTGGCAGTATAACAGGTACAGGTAAACACTTTCGCACATAGACTTCCAAAAGAGGCTGGATTGGTTTGGTGTCCACTCTTTTGGTTTGGTGTCCACTCTTTTCGCAAAGTCGAACAGAGCCCCAACAGAGTGATTAAAACGTATACACCTATTGGATGTACAGGGCATCCACAAGCATTTAGAATCAAACGTAATTGCTAGGTATGGAAAGTTAGCAACCTGCTTGAGAAGCCTACCCTTGATATGGATCACTGACATAATATCGATGCATACAATATCGAAACGCAAAGATATCAGAAATTAAATATTGATAACAAAAATATCGACTTCCTATACTTAACCAGTAAAACCACAAATTTCGAGAACAGGAATATCGTTGTTAAAAATATCGATTTTTACCTATATCAAAAATAAAATATCTTTACCTTTAAATAAACATATAATATGTCAAATATATTGATTCACACAATATCGACTACAATTTTATCACCATAATAATCGGATAATCATTAATGAATACATAAAAAAACACTTTTTACATAAAGCCCAAACATGTCATACATATTTCTAAATGAAATAAAAATATATGACATCAACAAAATATTTACCATTCACCCCAATAAATTATATAACAAAAATATTAACAATACAACTCCCCCAAAAATTTGCATTAGCTACAAACATTTAAACTCCAACCTAAATATTAATAAATATAAATATAAGTTCATGGATATTTTAAACTATCAAACTATGGGCCTCATTACGATGCTGGTCGGACCGACCGTCTGACTGCCATGGCTGTGATCCGATTCTGACTGCCGAGGCCGGGAAAGTTCCCCCGGCCATACTACGATGCAAACACTGCTACTATGCAGTCTCATCTACAGTGGTGCATGTATCCCCAAATATGTTGCTGCAAGTGCATACAAACCCACAGGAAACATATGAATTGTACACAAATGCATGACAGATGTGGGGATATGCCTTGTGCTGCATGTACCCCATTGCTTGAGTATGGCGATCTCTGCACAGTCCAGTCAATGAGGATACATACCACCTACCCACGTACCTGCATTTCGGTGCCCACAGGGTTGTAGTCTTCGGGGTTCAGCTGCCGCGGTGTAGGGGGGACCTGGAGAAAGGGATCCACGCTGGAAACTGTTGGGGAGAAGCTGATTTGGGTGAGTATGCATCTCAAATCCTTCATTTCCGACGAGTCGAGGCAGCTGGTCGGACCGCCATGGTCAGCTTGTCGGAAATGCACACCAGACAGTGGTCGGAACTCCCTCTACAGCTAAATGGCTGCTGCTTTTCTCCGACCGCCATTCCAGCAGTTGGAGAAAGGCTGTTGGAGGCTGTGGTATTCCAGCGGTCAGTCAGACTGCATTCAGCATGCATCTTAATTCATCGGCCGGTCCGACTGCTTCCGACGAGAGCGTGGCAGACCGACCGATGCCTACAAGGCGGCGGATGCTGGTCCAACGGGCATCGTAATGAGGCCCTCTATATCATACATCAAATATAAAACCTAAATTAGCATTTACCATAGAAGGACTCAACTGATAAAACAATTCCAAAATAAAACTAAACCAACCAATAAAATGAAACTATAAACAACTTTAACCAATAAATCAAACAAGCAATCAAATCAACAATATAAAAGACACACTAATTTAAAGAACTAAGGGCCTAATTAGGATGGTGGACAGACTTCGGTCTGTCCTCCATCCTTTCGGAATGGGGATCGCCCGCCTACAAGGTGGTGGTCCCACATGCCTAATTATAATGCGACCGCCACCACGGCAGTCACAATGTCTATTCTTTGTATTGCAGCGTGTGCTGCACTCTGCAGCATCCGCCACAGTACAAAGAAATTACATGTTACATATCCCTGCACTACGTGGTAGGCACCATGCGGTCCCTGCCACATGGTGTTGGGATATGTGGGGGGGCACCATAGGTGCCTCCCAGGGCCAATGTCTGGGGTCCAGGGGTTAAGGGGGTCCCGCTACAGACCCCCAAATCCATTTCCGCCTGCCTGGTCATGGCGGGTTAACCGCCGCTGTCAGACAGACAGAAAGGGATATCATTATCCCGACGGCGGTGCCTGGCAGGTACCACCACCATTCTATGCATTGCTGGAGGTCCTACGGCCAGTTGGAATCATTCCGACTGTCAGACCCGAGGCAGTCGGTCTTTCCGACTGCCACACATCCGCCCGCCAAATGTGGCGGGAGGAAAACATGATTGCGATGGCTGTCAGTGGCGGTCCCACCGTCATCGTAATCGGGCCCCAAATACTTGAAAAATGAAAAACGCTGCAAGGCGAGGAAACTCTGCCGGATTCTCTCACCAGACCATATAAAAAAGAAACATATACATCTAAACAACTACCTCACCAAGTAAGTAAAACTTATATTTAAACTAAAACGCAATTGTTATTAAACTTAAAAATGAAAAACAGGAAATAAATATTAAAATACTCTCCAAAAACGATCTCTTTACATAGATTTCCTAAAAGAAAAATCTATGACTTGAAAAACCGATAAACTGCCAGAAAACAAAAATCACAAACCAGCCTCCCCAATAGCAAGCAAAAATAAACCTAAGAACCTCAACGTCTACAAACTACCAAACAAATTAACTTTTAAAATTAAATCATCCAACATAAAAGAAAGCATGTGCTCCACATTACACATTAGAACACTACCAAAAGAAAATCTGCAAAACTGTGTGAAACATTTAAACAGACTATAGATGTGAGTATAGAAAATAGTAGTAGCTGCATATTTTTCCATGTAAATAACAAACAAAAAACTTTAAAACATTATATATATTTATATTATTACACTACTTTCAGATACAAAATGACAGAGAATTCAAAGTATATCACTTCACAGAAGTGAAAGCAGTTGCTAAATGACATGGGCTACACCTACAGCCAAGAAGGTGCATCATCAGAAAATATACACTGGAAATGTACTAAATATTATTCTACTGCATGATATGGGAGGGCAAGGTTTTTCCGGCTCCTCTATGGGCACCGACGCCATTTCCCTATGCGCCCAGCTGTTGCTGCCGCGCTGACCTGCCTGGGAGCCAGGGTGCTCGGCAGTGATCACCATTGCCATTGGTACGCTGACTCCGATCTCCTTCTGCCTCTGCCTCACCTTGTTTTCCGACCAGGAACTCTGCATCCTAGCCTGGGATTGTCAGTGAGAGATGACCGGCGCTTAGGACCCCTGGAAGGACGGCCCGGCGACCAGCTGCTTTGGATTTCTGGCGTTTCGGCGTGCGGTCCTTTGATCTTCACGACCAGCCTCCGATGCGCTGGCGGAGGGGTCCGGTGTAGCTAATCAACTCCTTCTGCCTTAAACGGTGTATACTGCCTGACTCTAACATGGCGGAACTCCGTAGGACATCGTTCTAACCTAGCCTGACATCAAAATGGCGGCGCTTTTCATGCTGTCTGCGCTCACACATCGTGAGTGAAAATACTCTTTACTATTGACATGATCGCTATCTTTCATTTTCCATATTTTTCCACTAGGGGGTTCCTTTGTCACTCAGTTTTTCACAATGTAGGGTGAGTAAAACTTAATACCAAAAAACTGGGATACCTAACGAAAATAGAAGAAGGACAAAAATGGTACTTCAAGCGAGCGGACAGAATGACACTGCTCCTCAGCATAAAAGTACAGATCGGGCAATTAGAATATACATAACATGCAAATTTCTCGGGCCTGTCAACTAAATTGCCTTCTGGAAAGAACTGATAACTAACCCTGCTATGCTACATAAATAAAAACATTCATTATTTTCATTCAACCACCTCTAAAAACCGGGACAGGAGCTAAATTGCCTGAAATCTGCCCGGGCAGCTGGTAAAAAAACCGGGACCGTCAGGGACGCCTGGTCACCCTTATCACAAGGGGAGTGTCTAGGCTAGCTTATCAGAAGTCACTCTCCACTGCGCCACTGATCCCAGTTCTGTGGTGTTCTGCCTAGACACTCAAACCTCGACTGTTGTAGACCTGAGGACCTACTTCCTGGCGGGTTTTCCTTCATACGAAATTGTAGTCTCTTGCCCAGATTCTAGAGTACACCTCTCTCTGCTCACCGCTTCTTCGTCCTAGATGGGCCTCCCTTTTTCCTCTCGTATCTTCCAGCACAAGTCACTAGTGATAAGGTATGATATGCCTGTACTGACTACTTGGGCCCCAGCCGCCGACGTCGCACAGTAAGATCTCTCGTCACCTCACAAGGTGCTACCAGTACCCCTTCACCCGTCCGTTGAGTGATCCAGGATCGTTGCTGTGCTCTCCCACCCCTTTGTTTCTTCTCCTCTGGGCTCCCATCCTCACTAAATCTTTTAGGCATAATGGAGATCAGTCCCGACCCCAATGGCTCCAACGCCTTCATCATTAACTACCCAACCGACCTCTCCAAGAATGCGGCAAAGAAATACAAGCATTGTATACTCAAAGCCAGACCAGAAACCCTAATCTCAGACCACTACTTCTGCACCAACAAAGGCGCCTTGGTCAATGACCTCATTTTTTATATTAGAAAACGGGCTTGTTGGCGATCGGTGCTTTACTCCTTGCTTAAAATAACTGGTTTAAGGAAAACAGCGCACGGCCTCAAACTAACAATGTCTCCCTCGCCCACACTCAAAGCCACCACCTCAATCACTATATACAATAATGGTATCATACTAATCCAAGCCTCTACCACTAACCTTGTGAAAATGGCCAACTTCTACCCTACTCTAAGAAAAGCGGTTAACGGCAACGCCTCTGACCCCTTTTCCACCAACGCGACCACGCGGGACTTAACCATTACTCTCCCCACAACAGCTATGAATACCCCTCTATCCCTTAACCTCACACCTCCTCTTGCTGATCCTACAGCCACCTTGTCCTCGTTCAGACTACGTCAACTCACTAGAGTACCCGCTCTAATGGGCGACGGAGTGATGGGATCAACCCCCTCACCGACTATCAGTCCGATTCAGGATGAACTCCGAGCTGAGAGGCTACATCAAGTCATACAGTCCTCCCCCTTAACTGATGTTGTCCCCCTTCCCATCCCTATAACGCTACCACATACTAGACTAGAGTCTGGGCATCGATCCCCCACACAGGCTCCAACAGGCCCACATCGAGGCCCCCCGTCCCCTATCGTTTCTTCACCACTCCATCCTCCCCTCGACCAACAATCTGACTTGGCTTCGCGTCTTGATGGTATATCTCTTCAGTTACAACTTCTCACCTCTGAGCTACATGAACTCAAAGCCCTCTCTAATGATCTTTTCCCTATGATCAGCTCTCTCCTCACCTCTGCGAACTGGCCTATTGCGTCCACCAGGCCTTGTGATCACATTGAGCAGCCTGTAGCTCCCTCCACCCGAAAACCCACTCCACTACCCAACACCCCCACCATCCATAGAGAATCCCACCCAACGACCAATGACTTACAGGACTTTCACACATGTAACTCTACCATGCCCAAATCTTACACCCACCCCCGAGTCAAATACTCACCATCCTTTCTAACTCGAACCGAGAACCTCCCTGCAACCTCAGATATAGCAATACTGACAACCTCACCAGCGTGAATCTCACCCAGACTCCTTCCCCCCCTAACCCACCTCGTCTCAAATGTGTACTACTTAATTGTAGATCAGCCAGTAAACACGCTTCCGATATCTTCGACCTCATCCAACACAATGATTTAGACATTATCATCCTCACTGAAACTTGGCTAAATCAGGCTTCCACTCCTATCTTAGACCTCCTAGTACCTCCCACCCATGACATAATTAGGTTAGACAGAGCTCTGAAATTGGGTGGTGGCTTAGCTTGTATTCACAGAAGTACACTCTCAATTTCACAATTGGATTCCTCAACGATCCCCTCCTGTGAATACCTCTGTCTCAGCATATCAAGTCTGAACCTACCAGTCTGCAAACTTCACACTTTTTACCACACCCCGGGAGAAAATCTTCCGTTCATTGAACAATTAATGGAAATTATCTCTGGCAATGTCGACTCTGCAGTATCCCAAATCTTCCTTGGTGATTTCAACCTTCATTGGTCTAATCCTAACGACCCCGCTGTTGCCTGCGTTAAATCCTTTTTAAATGATCAAAATCTGACTCAGCACTGTGACTTACCAACACATATTAAAGGAGAAACACTAGACCTAATCATCTCTAAAGAGCAGACTATCACCATAGATTCCATTACCCCGTGTGACTGGTCCGACCACCACAGCATCCTCTTTTATATTAACAGGGAAGTGCAGATGAGGAAGACACAACCATTGAAACCAAAGATATGGAAAAGGGACCTAAGAGCAATAAACTCTGTAGATCTTGCTGCCCACTGTCTATCTGCCCTCTCCTCCCCAGTTGATACGAATGAGGTACAATCACTCACCGACGACTACAATTCAACCATATCCAACATCATGGATAATATTGCTCCGCTCCAATTTAAAAATGCTTCAACAAAAATATCCAAACCATGGTATAACGAAAGCTTAAACACTGAAAGACGTAACCTTAGGGCAATGGAACGTTCCTGGCGAGCTAATCCCTCCTCTGACCAACTAAAACTACTCATAGATGCCAGGAGCCTCTACAACAAACAAATCAAGAGTGCTAAGGCGACCTATTTCAGAGACCAATTGGACCAAGCAGCAAACCGCCCCAAGAAACTTTTCGAGTTGGTCAAACAACAAACAGTAGCAGGTCCTAATCACTCTGACCCCGGTGGCAATCCTCCCTCTTGCGATGAACTTGCCGCTTTCTTCACCGAAAAATCAAGACTCATCTCCATTGACCTCGCCTCTAAGAAGGCTCTTTTACCCCCTAACATTGTGGCCTCACTCATTGACCCGGCTAAAATGTGCAATTCGACCTCCACGAATCTCAAGAACAATGCATCATGGAGTATCTTCACCCCTTTTAGTGAAACTGACATCTTCAAGATTCTTCAGAACATCAACCCTTCCAACCATTTCAGCGACCCGTTGCCGCCATCCATCTTCAAAGAAATCACGAATGCACTCATTCCCACCTGGACAAGGATTGTAAATGCTTCTCTTTCACAAGGCAGGATCCCTGACTGTCTAAAAGCAGCCCAGGTAACCCCCATACTGAAAAAACCTAACGCTGATAAATCCGATCTCAATAATTTCCGCCCCATTTCCAACATCCCCACCTTAGCGAAACTCCTTGAAAAATGTGTGCAATCCCAACTTTGTGCTCACATAGAGAATTACTAACTCCTAGACCAGCATCAATCTGGCTTCTGGAAGGGGCACAGCACTGAATCGGCTCTCATTCATATTATGGATGACATTCTTAAACTGCTGGACCAAAACGAATCCTGCCTCCTGATCCTTCTTGACCTTTCCTCCGCTTTTGACACGGTAAATCATGACAAGCTTTTATCCATCCTGCAATACAGAATGGGTTTTTCCGATCAGGTGCTTCAATGGTTTTCCTCCTTCCTACATCACAGATCACAAAGAGTTATGACAAACCACTCTCTATCTCAGCCCTCTCCCGTACTTATGGGGGTCCCACAAGGGTCCGCTTTATCTCCTATCCTCTTCAATCTCTTCCTGGAACCTCTTGCAAACTCTCTAAATTCCATGGACATTCTCTTCCACATGTATGCGGACGACACGCAACTATATCTGAAAATCACATCCCTGGAAAACATCATCTCACTCAACTCTACCCTTCTGTTTGCTCAAAATTGGTTAACGGAGAACCATCTTCTGCTTAACACTTCCAAAACGGAATTCTTGCTCATCTCCCCCGAACCACATCCCCAACCTAGACTCCTGGTTGAATCACCTCACTGCTTTCAACTGTGATCCTCTCATTGTAGACTCAGCCAAGTCTCTGGGAATCACCTTGGACAAACACCTAAACATGAAAAAGCATATCAGCACTGTATGCAAAGGAGCAAACAACTTGTTGAGGTCTCTCAGAAATATCAAACCTTTCTTACCCATAAATGATTTCAAGCAGGTGGTACAAGCGCTTGTTCTGCCGAGGCTGGATTACAGCAGTGCTACCCTTTGTGGCCTTCCCAAATACGCCCTGGCACCACTAAGGGCATCCTTGAACGCCGCGGCTAGATTGGTTACAGACTCTAAACGAAATGAACATATATCTCCAGTCCTAAAATCACTCAAATGGCTCCCCTACGAAGCTCGGATTCATTTAAAGATTGCTGTTCTTACGCACAAAGCCCTTCACTTACACACGCCTACTTACCTGGGGCAAAAACTTCATCTCTCCTGCGGGGCAAGAGACTCAAGAAGCGCATCTACCCTCCTCCTGAAACCGCTCATCCTTAACAAAAAGAGAAGTTGTCACCGAGCCTTCTCCGGCGCTGCCCCTAAGATATGGAACTCTCTTCCACCAGAAGTACGCAGAATCTCCTCATCGACGAAGTTCAAAACCGAAGCCAAAAGATTCCTAATGATCAAATTCCTGCTTTAACAGGGATGGTCTCTCATGTCCTGTGCATGTCCTGTGGATATATATCCTTATACCATTGCTCTTGCATACTGTCATGGCTCCCCGTTACTGCATTCTGTGTCTTCCCTATTGGCCCGCCTCCTCACTATCTTGGTTTGAAACTGTATTGTAATATGTGATGTTTTTTTTATTTATTTTTTTTCCCCTCCCTCCCCCGCCTATTTACTTTGATTATTGCTTTTGTCCGTCCGCCCTTCTTATTGTAAAGCGCTCTGATATCCCTCGGGATCTTGTTCGCGCTATATGAAACTTTATAAATACAAATAAAATAAATAAACAATAAAATATGATGTTGTAATTCATGTAAGATAGCACAACCACCCCCCCCAAATGTGACAGAAATGGAAGTGAGGGAGCAACTGCAGGATAAAAGATGCAAGCACTAGCTCCCAGGAACCCACAGCCAAAATCCTTAAACATATACTACCTAAAGTCACTGAACACATAACAGTCCAACTACCACATATACTTACTTTAAAACATTTAATTGCACAAACTAAAAAAAGCCACCAGTGATACCCCACCTGCCCCTAGAAGATACCAAGACATAAACATACCTAAACATTTAACACTTAAGGAGGAACCTTTCCTTTTACATGACAACCTAAATAATAATAAATGAAACCTAATATTCTCAACAGCATATAACAGTTAAACTTAGCTAACGTCAAACATGGATGATGGGTGGGACCTTCAAAATGTATCCCAAGCCATTTACTCAGATATACACCATACATGATGAATATCAAAACATAAATGTCTCTTTTATATATGCCCAACTACCAAATAAATACATGCCACACCATGCATGCCACACCGTGCAGGAAGTGGGGGTGCAAATCCATGGGGGCACTACATGTACCCCCTTTCATGCACCTCCAGGTCCAGAGGTGGCAGGGGGCCCTATTAGAGCCCCCTTAGTTGCCTCACTGACACCCTTTTCATGGCCGGCTCACCTCCAAGGAAAGGGTGGTGGTTTAGCAACTCATAATATGCTTGGCGGTTGCGCAGCGGCACCACCAGCATATTACAATGTCTGACCACCACAGCCACACCACGGGATCCTGGATCCCGGTGGAGGCGATGGTCCTGTGGTGGTCCGACCACCATACTCCTAATTTAGTACATGGTGCCACAGAGTGGCGGAGATTGGTCCGCCACCACGAGTACGGTTGGTGGTCCAATGGACTGCTGTACTTGTAATAAGGCCCTATAATTAACTTCTAGACCTCCCCCCTAAATACACCTACCCTAAAACCCTTACAAAATCCTTGAAAAACGAATTATCTGTCCCGACGAATAGCAGCACCTTAGATTGACCTGGTTCTGAGAAAATAGACTAAAAATAACATACAAAATAGAAGGTACCAGTAAAAGAGAATGGCCGCTAAATGAAACTAAAAACAAGGCTATCTCCCTATAGAAATGAATGGGAAATATTGGAAAAATGTTGCAGAAATGTATTTAAAAATGTGCGACATGTCAAAAAATGTTGTGAGAAAAATGTGAAAAAATTGTAAAGTGTAAATGAAATAATATTATAAACTATATACAAATATTTAATATATACTAAGAAATTTATGTTAAAATAATGTTGAAAAGATGTATATGTTACAAATCTGTTAAACAATATAAAATAAAAGTTGAAAATGTACAGCACACAATACTATTCATATATAATTTACATGTTTTTTATCAATATAAAATAAAATGTTTAATTTACTTTATTAAAATGTTTATTTTAGACTTGAAGTGTGTATGATAAAAAATAAAAAAATGTACAACAAATAAACTTTGAAAACATAAATACAAATTTGAAAAATGTGTGACATATTTTATTTAGTAACGTTTTTTATTATATTTCCATGCACCAACAATACTAATTAAATAATACAAAGTATTTATATTACATACGAATAAAAGTAAAATAAAAGATTTAAGAACAAAATTATAAAATTAAATAATCATACTCCAACATAAATCATTTAAAAAAAATTGTTAGACATTTAGGGGCCGATTACGATGTCATTAGGCAACTGTCCCGAACAAATCAGTTCCAGACTCGTTTCCTACCGAATCGTGTCCTACATTGGAAAAACTGGTGGTTGGGAAAAACCTTGCACCCTGTGGCGGGCACCCCATGGTGCCTGCCAGATTGTGCATGGTTGGGAAGAAGGGTCCCTTGGGCACCCCCCGGGCCACATTCAGTCGCCTCCGGGTGAAGCGGGTCCCGCAACGGGCCCCCAAAGACCGATTCCGAAAGCTGTTTCGTCTCAGGCAAACCGAGTCGGAATGGCTGTCCGAATCGGTCATCGTTCATAGGGAAACCGTGCCCATTGAGCTGAACGATTCGGCTCCGAAAGACTCGGACCAACCCAATGCCTTTCGGAACTGATTCGGACTGCTCATACAGTTTCCGGACACCATAATCGGTCGTTGGGAAAACTGTACAATTCGGTAGGAAACAAGGGTTCCGAATCGGATTCTGCAATACTGAATCCCATCCGGAGCCCTTCCTAATGACATCGTAATCGGCCCCTAAGGGGGTGACACTTACAATTCCCACTCAAATCTAAACCAATTTGGGGAAGGCTTTGGACACTAAAAGGGTGACATTTATTATTCCCACTTCAATCTAAACCAATTTCGAAAAGGTGCTGGACACTAAAGGGGTAACATTTACAATTCCCATTCCAATCTAAACAAATTTGAGGAAGGTGTTGGATACTAAAGGGGTGACATTTACTATTTCAACTTCAATCTAAATCAATCTGGGGAAGGTTTAGGACAATATAGGGGGGGCATTTACTATTCTCCCTCCAATCTAAACCAATTTGAGGAAGGTGTTGGGCAGTAAAGGGATGACATTTACTATTCCCACTCCAATATAAACCTATTTGGGGAAGGTGTTGGACACTAAAGGGGCGACATTTATTATTCCTATTCCAATTTAAGGTTATTTGAAGAAGGTGTTGGACACGAAAGAGATGAAATTTACAATATGCACTTCAATCTGGTAATAAAAATTAAACATTTTAAATATACGATTACATCTAAAAAGACGCAAAACAAAACTACAAACCTATATATACATAATTAAATATTAAAATATAAAACATATTTTAATTGCTATTGATAATTAATATATTTTTCAAAATATTTGCTACCATTCCTAAACTTTAAATCATAAAATGACAAATAAAATCTTAATACAAAATTAGCACTCAAAATATATTTTAAAATAAAATTACAATATTAAAACAAATTAATTTGCCTATCTTTACATTTGCTAACTTACATTTTAATTTAAAATATACATATTTAAAAAATCTCCCCACTCATATCCCCTAAAAATCTAATATCCCCCTACTAAAAAAAGCTATCAAACTATTATTTATATAAATAAATACAAATAAAAATGCAAAATTCAACGGTTTCATAACTAAAACATTATGGGGGTGATTAGGATGGCAGGTGGACGTACAAGGGGACTGCCTGACTTGCTGTTGGTGGTCGTGTCAGTTTGATTAGAATGCGACCGCCTCCAAGGCAGTCGCACTGTCAATCTTTTGTATTGCAGCGGGTGCTGCGTGCTGTAGCACACGCTGCAGTACAAAAAAATAGACAGGAAACATATCCCTGCACTACGTGGCAGGCAGCATGCGGTGCCTATGGGCCCCCCTGCATATGGCAACACAAGCTAGCCACTCTGGGTCAAAGTTATGATAGCGGAGTGCAGGGAAGTCCCGTTTATAGGACGAATTCCCTCACCCACCTGTAGGTGGCATGCTTCATCATCGGGAACCTCCTCGCACTGCGAACATAGTTGCAGAGCGGGCTACAACACCCTCACTGTGAGGGAGGAGCTCAGGGATGTTTTGTAAATGATTGTAGGGAGGTATACTAAAACCTTCAGATGAGCCGGGCGTGGAGGGAGGATGTGAATTGAGTGACAGTGAAAGATAAAACTGGCTACCTGGTATGCTAAAAGTTAATTTAAAGAAACATCCAGGGGTCAGGATTCAAAAACGTATGTGGGCCATGGCAGGAAAATTCAACATAGCATGGTCACAACGTGGTCAATTGGTCGACATGTTTCAGCCTAAATTTCCTCCGTGGAGGTGACGTTGCTTTCTTCAGGACCAGGTGAAAATGTGAGACAATGTTGGTTTGTGTATCTTACCACCATACCAGATCTGGACGGTAGGAAAGAAGATACAGCCAACTAATAGGTTGATGCATTAATTGAAAAAGTCTGCTGGTCAGCGTCGTCGCCGCCTTGTCGGGGACGCTAATGGCAACTCAACCTCAGCTCACGCACTCGAAGTGGCTTCCGGAACCTAGGAATGAGATCCTCGTAGCTTCTTCGTGCAACCCCCTACATATCCCTTCACCATGTGGTCCCCCCAACACCCACATCCAAGGGCCAGTGGGGAAGCCATGAAATGGCTGGCGGGGTGGGACTTCATAATCCCTACATCAGTGCCTGACAGGCACCGCCACCATTGTAGGGATTATGGCTGCCTCCGATACACCGACTGGCTCCTTGAGCCCGTCAGATGAGTGGTGGTCAGGCTTTCCGACCGCCTTCCTTCCGCCCACCATTATTTTATGGCAGAAGGAAGACATGCACACAATGGCGGTGAGACCGCCACCACCAGGCTGTCGGTGATGGTCATTGTAATCAGACCCTATGTTACTAAAAACACAAACAAATAATAATAAACATATATATTTAAACATAGTACAATAAATTACATACTAATTAACAAGTCCAAATGATATTACATACAGCAGTATTTTCTACATCAATATTTTTTACAATGATATTAAAAACAACACTAAGGGTCCGATTACGATGTCGGTAGGAAACTGTTCCGAACTAATCAGTTCCGGAATAGTTTTCAAACGAATCGGGCCCTGTGAGTCCAGATGACCCATTACGATGCTTCCCAAGGTCGGACTCACATTGACTTCAATGGGAGCCTGTGTCCCGAATGAGAACACAGGCTCCCAAAAAAAGGGGTGGTTGGGGAAACCCTTGCACCCTGTGGCGGGCACCCCATGGTGCCTGCCACATTGTGCATGGTTGGGAAGAGGGGTCCCTTGGGTCCCCCCCACGGGCCCCATTCATATGTCTCCGGATGAATTCCGGCAGCTGTTTTGTGTCAGGTAAACCGAATTGGAACAGCTGTCCGAATCGGTCATCAGAATCGCTCGTCCGGAAACCGTGT
This sequence comes from Calotriton arnoldi, assembly GCA_963921515.1. Lineage (NCBI taxonomy): Eukaryota > Metazoa > Chordata > Amphibia > Caudata > Salamandridae > Calotriton > Calotriton arnoldi. The sequence continues at coordinate 121,030 of CAWUFW010006508.1, read as the reverse complement.
CCTTAGAGCTGTACTAATCAGGCCTGAAAGACTGGGGCTGTCCGGATGCCTTTCGGAACCGATTCGGACTGCTCGAATGGTTTCCAGGCATCGTAATCGGTCTTTGGGAAATCTATACAATTCGTTCAAGAACAAGGGTCCGAATCGGATTCTGCAATACCGAATCCCATCCGGAGCCTTTCCTGACGATATCGTAATCGGCTCCTAAGGATGATATCGTAATCGGCCCCTAAGAACAATATTTTTACCTTTGATATTCCTGTAGACAATATTTTTGAAATCCTGATATTCTTGACACAATAGTTTTTGTATCACAATATTTTTTTTTTTATTTGTCCAAACACCCTTGATACAGAAAAGGCCCGAGTTAGCTACTCTAGAACCACATAGCATATATTTTGCTTTAGAAATATTAGTTTCAAGATGTAAATTGTCAATGAAGCCAACAAAACTATCAATTAGAAAACTCAAGCCATTATCGGTGCATGACATTACAACAGCATCATCTGCATAAAGCAGGCCAGCACAGAGGTGGACTTAATCTTGGGCAAAAATTACCTGAAGATTGCAGACAGTCCTTCAAATCATTTATTTATAGAAGAAATAGGATGGATGCCTGGACACAGTCTTGACATACACCTCACTGCAGTGTCAAAGGGGTGAATGCATTCGTCTCCTGGTCCATAACTTACTGTGGCACTTACCCCATAATGTGAAGCCCGTAAAAAAAATGACCAAGCCCCAGGTCTAACAGGATTTTCCATAATTTATTACAGTTAACTTTGTCAAAGGCACTGCTTAAATCCATGAAAGAGAGGTACTGTGCCCTTCCTTTTATTGTTGTATATTTATTAATAATCAAGTAGAGATTAAGGCATTCTTCTAGGGTACCAAGCCCCTCTCTAAACCCATATTGCACTGGAGAGAACACTTGGTTTAACTCAGCCCAGATCTCAATCCAGAGCTCCACACTAATGATTAATGTCAGTCCCTAGTCCATAAGTATGAGCTTCAGTAATTTTAGGTTGATAAATAATTTCCCAGACACCTCTGGTATTCCTATCTATGGATGCTTCAACCAACTTGTTCCACATTTCATGTTTGACTGCCCACTTTCTGGTGCAAATGGCTTTTTCATACTCAACTTGACTAGCAGCCAAAAGTATCCTGTCCTGAGGAACAGATTTATGTGGCTTGCCATAGCCATTTCTTAGCTGCCCTACATTCCTCTTTAACTCAACCTGGGTTGGGTTTGTTGTTAGCGTGCGCTGGGCACTGTAGACTAGGCTTGATTTTAACATTCAGGGACACAAAACCTTGACCAATCAATTTGCTAGGCTGGTTTAGTGACAGACTATGTTCCATAAATAAAGGTAAATTAGTTGTAATCATTGAACCAAGAAGTGAGTTAAAGTTGGTGTCTCGCCACCTGACCCTTAAACCACTATCGTGTGGAGTAATACCTGTTGCTGTAGTTAGTGGATGGGAATGAACTGTCATCAGGAGAGTGAAAGAAAACCCAGTGGGGTTATAATCACTAAAAGCACTTGGTGAAATAACTAGTGATCGTGCTAACGTGCCACTAAGGGGAAAGACAAGGATATAATCTATGATTGCACCCCGACCCTTGCCAGTAAATGTGAGAGTTTAGGTGTCGATGTCTCCCTGTAAGTCTATTGAGTTATGCAACCCAAGTTCTAGTAAGTACTTGTGTAACTTTTGACCCCTTTGGTCAGTATAGCCAGTCATATAATCCCTCTGGTATACTTGGAAAAGCTGAAACACTGAGTGATTAGAGCCCAATTTAAGATTAAAATTCCCCCCACTTAGAATATTAAAATGATTAAACATTAAAAAGCCTATACAAGCATTGCACGGTAAAGAACAAATCATCTATGTTACAAGCATTACAGGAACAACCAACAGCATTGTAAAAATGAATCACACATTTTTTAAATTTGTTACAGTGAACCATGCAGAGTATTTGTAAACCTGCATGATTTATAGGCACAGAAATGGTTATATATTTGAAAATCATCAAGCCTCCATTTGCTCTTCCTCTATTAGAACTGTGGGCTGGAATGCAAATACTATGGTAGTGATCTCAAGTGAGATGTTCCAGGCACTAGGTTTCTTGTAGCATAATAAGACCAAACCTTTTCACACAGGTGAGCCAATCCTTACTGTAAAGCTTAAATGTTAACCTGGACACATTTCACCAAATATGTTTCAGCAAGGACCAGAGCTACTACCCCTCAGAGGGCTAAACATGGTAGTGGCTCGATTTTCAGGCTGTAAAAACCCGATTAACTGCCTACAAGGGGATAATAAGGCAGCAATTATGCCTGCTGCCTGAGAGTCAGGATGAGATCTTTCACTAAGGGGTTTGATTCATCTATAAAGAAAATTCAAATCGTCGAGGCGCCGATGATGTTAGTCCATACCATTAAGGTCCGTCAAATGTGCAAAACGATTGTTGCAAGGGAAGCTAGGACCTTGATGCTGAGGAGAAACGTGTGCTCTCAATAGAAAGGTAGGAACCTGACCCTTTTGTAAAGGTTTGTAGAAAAAGCCTACGGGGAAAGGACTTGGGGCCTTATTATGAGTTTGGTGGTGTAGGAGCGGTGTGGCATGCCACCGCCCCACTCCCACACCGCCAATCTCCACCAGCATTGGATTACAAGTTGTTATCCGGTGGTCGGCCGGTGGTGGAATTTGGCAATGTGGGAGCAGGGCGGCATGCCACCGTCCTGCTCCGACACTGCCAAACTCCACCGCTGACCTCCCGCCGGATTACAAGTTGCAATTCCAGTGGGCGGTCTTTTGGTGGCTGGCCCTCAGCGCTGCCTTTCAATGGCTCATAGGAGAGCCTTAGAGAGGCAGTGCCGTGGGCCTGCCACAGCACATTCCAGCACAGCATGGACAGTAAGTCCATGCTGTGCAGGAAAAGGGGGTGCAGAAAGAGGGTGCACATCATGTGCCCCACTGCATGCACCCCCGTGCACTGAGGCACCAGGGGCCCCTGTAGGGCCCCCCTGAGTTTCTTCACCACCACCCTTTTCATGGTGGGCACACCGCACAGCCAGCATATTGTGGCCTCAGACCACTGCAAGAGCACCAGGGACCGTGGATCCCTGGCGGTAGCAGCTATACTATGGCGGTCTGACTGCCAACGTCATAATACGGTGGTCAGATTGCCAGTGCGGTGCTTGCCGCACTGCCACCATGGGTTTGGCAGTCCATCAGACCATCAAACTCATAATCACCCCTTAAATTCTTCTCCATATCCAAAATGCATCGATTTCGGAAAAACATCTGGTTAGCAAAGATTGGATATCTAAAATGTATGATTATGCAATCACCTTGAAATAACTTTGCTGTTGGCCCGATCAAGTCCACTCCCTGCATGAGGATGATATTGTTATAGCCCCAAACATTGAAATTCAAGTGACCTACGAGCCAGTGACAAACTTTATATTTTAACTGAGTAGTAGGCTATGATTTCGATTCCTCTAACTTCGGCACATTGGTCATAATTACAAAAAAGAGGCAACTTTTTGGGGGGATGTTTACACACGGCAAAAAATGCTTGGACCTTGGGCTGGAGGTAGACAGTGAGTAGTTAAAATCAGGTACATTGGCTGCTCTGGTGAGGGTGTCACAGGACACGTGCCTTACAGTAGGACTAATGCAGGATTTTTTAGTAATATTATTAACTGGCTCAGGTATACCCATGGGTATGTAAGGCTTGGGCTCAGGTGTCAGTGGTACAGCTGGGGTGATAGAGGAAAATTCCTCGGAGGCAAAGGGCATAATACAAAGCTGACAAATCCTAGTAATTTTGGCAATTTTAGCATCAAGATTGGCAGGTTTTATTATTAAGGGCGCAAGGCAATTATTAAGGCCAGCTATACAGTTGGAGAAAAAAAGATCCCATGCAGAGTCATCAATGCTACTAGAGAGATTAGGATCCATTACAGCAGCAGAGAGGCCAGAGATAGTATGCTTAGATTACCTCATGTGCTTGGCAGTGGGGGTACTAATATGATACATCTGCTGAGCTGGTGATTCCTGGACAAGACCAGAAGTTGGGGTATTGGACTGTTCAACCACATTACCCAAGCGGGCCACAGGCTCCCCCTGTGGAACTGAACAGAGGCCAGCTGGCATAGACATATTTGGAGAGCCAGCTAAGTCCAATGAAAGATGCCTTTCCACAAAATCAATTTCCTTACTGATAACTCTGACTGCTCTTGCCAGAACATTGTCTATAGTCGAGCTGTTAGGTCTCATAGTAGTTTTGGGGTTTGGGACTTTTCTCTTCCCCGTGACTTTTATAAAAAAAAGCCCAGCAGCAGGAAGGCCTCACTCCAAAATGTGGAGGATGAACCAACATACAGGCAAATAAGTTGTGAAGGAAAGAATGATGACAAAGCTTTCGCTGGAGCCTCAAAACGATATCCCCGGAACAAAAGCAGAGAAAAAGTAAACAACAAACACCTTAATTCTTTGAGGCCATAGATTGGAAAGGGACCTTTTACATAGACCGTGGACATGCATGAACAGGTCCACTCTTGGCCCGCTGTTGGCCCAGGACGGTCCCATCCATGTCCCACGCTGTGGTGGATGCAGCATCCTTTGAGTGCTGGCTCCCCAACCTCCAGACGGTTAGCACAAGCAGCAGACAGACTGGGACTTGGAGTCCAGTTCCAGGCAAGTGGATATTGCAGTCTGATGTATCCTGCACTGTGGGGGCTGTGGCATCCTTTGAGCACCTGTTTCCCCACCTCCAGACGATCAGCACAAGCAGCAGGCAGCCTAGAACCTGGAGTCCGGTCCTAGGCAAGTGGAAGATACATTCAGATATATCCCGCGCAGCAGGGGCTGTGGAGGCCTTTGAGCACTGGCTCCCCCACCTCCAGATGGTCAGCACATGCAGCAGGCAGCCTGGACTTGGGGGCCGGAGTCCGGTCCCAAGTGAGCAGAAAATGCATTCCGATGTATATTCCATGCTGCAGGGGCTGTGGCATCCTTTGAGCTCTGACTCCCCCACTTCCAGACGGTCAGCAAAAGCAGCAGGTAGTCTGGGACTTGGAGTATGGTCCCAGGCAAGTGTATCCCCGATGTGATTTCACTTAAATATAATACTTTATAAATTATAAAACCATTAATATTATAAATCTTAATGCCTTAATCAGCAGTTTAAAAAAGTGTTATCTTTATGTCAGTCTTATGTCAAGTAAAAACAAGAGGAATATACCTCAGGTCCTGCCAAATAAAATAAAAACATTAAGAAAGCCAATTACAACTATTTTGAAAACGTTTATATGTTTCCTTTACACAGTTTCCTTTGTGGTGGAAATTACTATCTTTTGCATGGTAATCCCCCAGATTTGACTGTTTTTACTGGGTGTATGGCGGCTCTGTGCACTTTACCCTGCTCACCAGGGGTAAAGTCCCTGCCCTCCCCTTTTCAACATGAACAAATTGGCTCACCCCTAATTGGTATGTTTAACTTACCTATATGTTCCTAATATATAATACCTGAAGTGTACCCAAACCTGTAAGTTAAATGTCACCAGTGGACTGTAGCCAACAATGTGCCATCCAATGCAGTAACAGGACAAAGATGGCCGTAGGTTGGCCATGCGTATCACAGTGGTGCACGCTGAAACGTTTAAAAAGCAAATTCAATCTGTCAAAATAACCCCTTTGAACAGACCTAAAGCCCCCTTTTTAAATATTTATAAGTCACTGCTAAGTAATCCTTACTACCTGATAAGGCAGAATGCATGATATTTAAAAGTAGCACATGTAAAAGTTAATGTTAAACATGCCCTACAGTGCCTAGCAGCTCAAAGCCATTTTTACTGTAGCAAGGTTAGCTGCTCCATAGGAAAGCACTGGGATACAATATTAAGTTTATTAAATGCAATCTTTGCCTAGAAAACAGTTAGAGAAATATTACAAGGACTCTTTTCAATAGTTAAACAAAATTCGATTTAATGGTAGAGTCAAATTTTGTCTTACTGTTACAGAAAAGGTACTTCAGAAAATGTTGTCTAACAAAGGGAGGGACTTCGAGCGCATCAAGGTCCAGCATACGTGCTCCAAATAATCTAATAAATGTATGTGGGGTAAGCAGTTTGTAAAGAAGAATGAGTGTCTATGTGGGTCAACGACTATTCTGTAGGGTGCACAGTGGGCATGTCCTTGCAAGAATCAAATGCCCTCACACACCTGGATAGGTGTCATGCTTCATCATAGGGTGTTTTTTCCTCGTCCGGCTGGCACTGCAATGCCCGACGGGCACTTAAATGGGGGCTCTTTACCGGAGATCTTCTTGTCTGCCGTTTGGTGAAGTGTGGGTGTGGGGGCTTAAGGAGTAGATTGGTGTTGGGGGTGCCCGTTGGGCTTTGCAGAGCCGGCCCGACAGCGATCAAATGCCCTATGGTGCTGCATTACACCGACTTAGGTGTGTGAGGGCATTTGATTCTTGCAGCCCCAGAACTGGTTTAGAATGAGCCTCCTCTTTGACATAAGAGTTTCAAGTCCTACTTTAGTGTCACATCCTGCTTGACAGTTCTGCTAGAGTTTTTCACATGTAACATGAGGTGCACTTCAAAATGGCCTCGCCTGTTACAAGTAAATGTTAGCTGACACTTGGGCAGAGCCCTTCTTTTGTCCTGCCAGACAGTCAGGCCCCAATCAGAGTGGAGCTCTATTTGACATTACAGTAGCACAGCCTCTTTGACAGGTCTGCTGGGTTTACATATAATATTTGGTGTGCACTTCTGAAGGAGGAAAACAGTATCCTAAAACACTTTGAGCCTGATTCACAAAAGTCAACTTACACTTTTCTGTACGTTTACAATTGTTTTGAATTCACAAACTACAAATTTTATTTGACTAATAGCAATTTTACAAATGCGGAGACTCGACACTCGTGGCAGAGACTCCACATATAAAAAGATATCCCTGTCACCATCATTTCACCCTGAAACAATTGAAGTCATCATCTTTACCAATTTATGCAGAATCATTTTCAAGTACGCCATTAAACGCAGATATCGCCTGACCTTATTTTTCTAACAACTGAGAAAGCGTCAAGCCATTCAGTTGATGACACAAATACAACCATCAATGCGACATTTGTCTAGGTCAAATATCTACTTTCCATCATGTCAAGGTTAATTAAGAACACATACAGACAAATAACCAAAATAGTGTAGTCTGATTTGGCATCCTTTTACATTATATGCTCAGAAAAAACGTTTGGGACGCATACCTTGATGCACATAATCTATGTCACACATTCTTAAACTTATTTCAGAAATTCCAATTGCTGATAAGATTTAGGGCCTGATTTAGATCTTGGTGGATGGGTTATTCCATCACAAGAGTGACGGATATGCCGTCCGGCAAAATATAAATCTCATAGGATATAATAGGATTTATATTTTGGTGGTCGGGATATCTGTCACTGTTGTGATGGAGCAGCCCATCCACCGACATCTAAATCAGGCCCTTAGTATATAAAGATGTCAGGAAAGATCTTTTGCCCAGATTATTGCCTCAAGTTCTGCCAGAGACTGTCTCACCGACTGCTGGCACTTCGCACTTCACAGATGCTACATCTCACGAGAAGCTGATAACGCCAGGTTCCAGAACAAGACTGACTGACTGCTACTATGCATATGTTTGCCCTTTGTGGGGAACTTTTGTCTTCGCACCTCCTCTGATAAAGACAGCCTTTGCTGTCAACAAGGTATGCAGTGTGTCTCTTCTCCCTAAGAAACTGTAGACTGCAATTTGCTCTGCCCTCAATGCTCTCTTAGTATAGTGCATAGTAGTATACGTTAGAATGCTAGGTTCTAGATGACATTTTTAATAACATTTTAAAAATGCTAGAAATGCTCATTTTATTCTCATTATTTATAACGTGACTTCTTGCTGTTTTTATAATATTCTGTGTAGTTGCTTTAGATGTACTGAGAAACCTGTAGTAATAAATACTTTTAACTTAAAAGTGTTTATTCTTCTTAGTACAGTGTGTGTGATATGGTAAATAATGAAAAGAGGTTTGTTACCATTTCCACATTGGCCCTGAACCCTTTATGGGATTGCTAGTAACCCAAAAGCATTGCTTCTATGTCAAATACAGATTGAATAATGCTTACTGGGCTACAATAATATGTATTTCATATTAATCTCTAGTGTACTGAATTGAGTTCACTAGTGTCCCCCTGGGTAGAAAAGCACACCTTATAGAGTTACAGCAAAGTCGTAACTTTGTAACAGTTGGCGCCCAATGTAAGGTCATATTTAACGGTTATACCTTGAGTAGTTTTTTTAATTATCACACGCATGTGAACCATTAATACGTCATTATGGAAATGTCCATAGTAATCATGGTTACCTCCTACTGGGAATGAGGGAGTACCTATCGCCATAGATGGGTTGAATCCATTCATTATGGTGGCACCCATTGTTATAGTGGTCAATTACAGCGAAGCAGTTACTCAACAACTCAAAGCTCGAGGCATCCCTCTTGGGGGTCACTTACTTTTATAACAGCTGCACATCCAGCATATGCCTTTGAGACTTTTTACTCCTGGATGGAGTTTGAGCTTATTTCTGCTGCCTCTGGTAAATTTCAAGAATATACAGCGGTAGATCCGCCGGTACATTATAGAACTTACCACAATTTGAAAATCCCTTTAACGTACCAGGAACACCAGAATTGGTTTGATGGTTAGTTGCCACATATGCACAGAAATGTCTGTTTGGGGCCACTGAGTAATGATGGGGGTATGTGGCAAGCCTTGGCTGGCTACACGCCCTTTCCTTGCCCTGACAACCTAACACAAGCTGAGGTGGCAGGTGTGTTAAACTAATTCAACGACACAGTTGCCGTATACAGGAGACTCATACAGTTTGAACAAAGTACATTGAGCTACAGACCTGCTGTTGCATCAGGGCCTGCTACTCTCATGCAAATACAAACTATTAGTCCACAGACTATTAATGTTGTCATGGGAAAACACAACATGTCTATTTGTAAAGCACAAGTTCACCCCAAAGGGTATCATGGTGCTGAATAACAAATGTTTAGCATCCACGAAGTGTGGTTAAATGGCTTTCTGGATTGCTCATAAGACCAATCGATTAGAAGTGCATCCATACAGTACCCCCCAAGATAAACACAGAAAACTGACTATGTGTCTCCCTCTTGGGATGGTGCCACCTGTAGAGGATTGTAACAACTCGGGAAGCATATTTGCATGCATTTATACCAGTATGCATGGCACGCATTCTTTGGCAATCCTCCCTGATGTACTTAGACAAGAGCATAACAAGAACGGAGCTGTGCCAACTCTGGATTTAGGAATTACATTAATGGGGAAGTTCTCTACAGTCTCCTCCATAATTCTGAGTAACATAAAAAGAGAGGCTTCAGTTCTGGCTATATGTCGGAGACTGGAAGCAGTTACGGTTCAAGACTGTGAACGGGAGCTAACAAAAATTATCACGTAAGTTTATACCTACTTAGGTGGAGATACCTTGGGTACTCGACCCATTGAGCCACATTTAAAACCTAACAATGATACTGGGGGTTCCGTTAAAGAGAAATCTGCAACAGAAAAGAAGAAAAATAAAGATAAAAGACAGACTGGATCACCGGCTTCTCAAGAATCCAGCAGGGATGATTTTTTATTTAATTTAAGAGACTGCGAAAAAATTAAAAACCTGACCGGTATTGGTATTCTGACAGCCGTTCTTCACGTTCTTTTCATGACACTGAAGGTAAAAGAACAGAAAGGAGGAGCCGATATGAGTATTGAAGAAAAGAGGAGTACATTAGAAAAAGTGAAAAAGGAAGTGAGGCTGACATCAGCGTAAAGAGGGAAGAGAAAGGATTAGACTCTAAAACCCCAGTACAAAAGAAGAAAGTAGCAGGACTTTCTAAAAAACATGCTGATCCAGCACTCCTAGTCAATGCCACAGAAGTCACAATAGTATAACAGATGCTTCAGAAATTTCTGGACGCAAATCCAACTGATGACTTCATGCAGATCGAGACTCTAGACCAATATTTAAACTCTCCCAATACGGTTTACAACTTGAACATTCAAAATGAAGGGGTCAGACCATATATAATCAAATCAGTCTTCTGGACACAATTATCTGATGACATCATCTTAGAAGAAGAAGACTGGCCTCCAGCCTTCATTAGGGAAGCACCTCCAGGGGAGGAAGTCAGAAGGTAGGTAGAAAAACAAGTTTATTTATACAAATGTCCATAAAACATTCAAAAGACTCAGTTGAGAATTAAAATCATTAAAAGGCCCCCTCCTAACTACCCATTACCCCCTACCCAGAACAGTTCATCATTAAAATTCTGTTTAACAGACCGTAAAAACCGAGCAATTCCAACTGCCACATCAAAAAAGCATATTTCTGACAATAGCTCCACCGCTTTCCTCCTATGGCGAACATTATATTTAAAAAACAAAGGTCTTAAAAACTTAATTCGATTTACAAAATAAAAGATGCAGTCTATAAGTAAATGCAGAATGGAGCATTTAACTTTCAGGGGGCAGGGGCAGAGATCCCTGTAATTCTGCACCCTGGTCCAATGTGGGAAGGATAAATAGATTGGGTTACATCCCACCCTAACCCTTAATATTTCATTTCTCAATCCTGGGTCTGATAACTGCAATAAATAAGGGAAAACAGTGCCCTGGCCTAGTGTAGAGATTGAAAACCTGATGGATGGTTTCTTGCTTAGGTACAATAGGTCAATTGATTCACTGTCTGAATGGAGGTTCCTAAAGGCAATTAGTCTGGTTCTTACGGCCTTTGCCCACATCGTTTCACTACATTGGATCTCTTCCCAGCACAATTTGGAGACTTTAATCACCCCATTATCCTCCAGAAGTGTGTTAAAGTATCTTAAAGCCCAAGTAAAAGCCGCCAGGTTCCAGTAGACCAGGTTGCACTCTCTCCTTATCGCCATAACCATGGTGCCTTGGGAGAGTGATAAGAGCCTTTTGAGCATTACCCCTTCTAATCTGTCCATTCATATGTTGGATCAAGGGAAAAAACCTCTCCTCCATACAGACCTAGCGGAGGTATCTTCTCTTCATAAGCCCTTAAAAATGGAATATAGGAAAGACCCCCAAATATACTATTAAACCTTGATAGACAGCTGGCCTGTAGTAGCGCCTTCTGCTTGGTGCCATCCCAGTGCGTACCCCAATTCAGATTCCTCCTGAAGGTTAGGCTCAAATTTTTATATTGATCGACTTGCTCCACCTCCAGTGTGTCTAAGTGCCAGGTGAAACTCTTTGCTTTATCTTTTCCAAATTAATGTGGAGCTAGTTCTGCTTGCTATAGGTTGCCAGGGCATTTAGTCTCCTCTGCAGACCAACAAAGGTATAATCCAGTAATACCAGATCATCTGCATAAAGCAGACAGACAATGTGCTGGTTCCCGATTTTAGGGGAAAAAGACTTAGATTAGGAGATAAAGGTGGGACGGTCAGCCAAAAATAGGCTAAAAAGCAGGGATGCTAAAATGCAACCCTGGCGCAGGCTGTTGTCAATGGGAATTCTTTGTGATAATCGACCCGACTTATATAACTCCACCTGAGCCCAATTACCAGAGTGCAGGGATTGAAGTGCATTAAGGAGGTTTGGCGGGAGGTCCCAAGCAGCAAGCTTCCCCCACAGGGTATTCCTATCCACAGAATCAAAGGCTGTCTGGAAGTCCACGAAACAACAGCACAGCCTTTGATTTTCCTCCAGGGCCTTTTGAATATTGGCCCATAATGCAAAACAGTGGTCTATAGTGGAGTGACCCTCCTGAAACCCCCCCTGTTCCATTGGAATTCTCTTGGTTTCAATAGCCCAGTCTTCAAGTTTGGCTAAAATAATCTTAGAAAAGAGCTTTAATGAGATATCAAGAAGGTTAATAAGCCTATAATGTGTGGGGTCTGTACCACTCCCTTTTTTAAAAATAGGTTTCACTATAGACCCTTTCCAGGAAAAGGGGTAAAGGCAGGACGCCGCTATCCAACTAAACAAGGAAGAATAAACCGTGGCCCACCAATCACTGTTCGTCTTAATTATTACTGCTGGGATGTTATCTGGGCCAGCGGCTTGGGAGAGCTTTACTCTCTCGATAACAGCCTTTACTTCCTTTATTGAAAACCATGTACCAGGAAGTTTTCGCCCAAGAATTTTATGGGGTCTATCAGAGCCGAAGGGTGCCCTGTAGAGGTCTGTCAAATAAGTAGCCCACTGAGCTTCCGGGATCATACAAACCAGTGTGCCCCTACTTTGACCACTAAACTCGTTGACCTTTACCCAAAACTTTTGTTGATCCTTGAGGAGGATAATTTCCTGCATCTCATCCCACTTACTATGGTAGAAGGCGGCTTTTTTCGTCTGCACAAGAGATTTATATTGACGTTTAAGTTTAACCAGCTCCTGGGAGGCGAAGGGGTCTGGATGACGCCTAATGCTCCTAACTCTCTGTCTCACCAATCGTTTCAACTTTTGACAATCAGAGTCAAACCAGCCCCCAAGCACCTTGGGACGAGATTCTGCCCGCACACCCTTCTCACATATGTTTACTGTGATGAGACCCAAAACTCGTACCATATTATTGTACCACACAATGACATCATCAACATAGATAGGGGGGATATCGATCTTCTCCTCTAGTTGAAAGGTGGCTAGCTGTTGGAGATGCATGGGATCCAAACGTGTTGAGAGCCTACATGGATAGGACATTTCTAGAGGCAAAACCCTCTCTGGAGACACTGGCTCACACAGGTCAAGGACTGATGTGATTACCCAGAGATCTCTACCTTCACATTTGGCCACCTCAAAACTCTTAAAACGATTGAATTGCCAAAGAGACATGAATATTTAATCAATAGGCCCTAAAGACTGGCCCTGCCGGAAAGTTGCTGCTGCTGGCGAATCATTTTTAAATAGTCTGTTTAAATAAATCAGACCATGACTCGCCAGCCATTGACTCAACACTTTAGCCTCCTTTTTAATGATACCAGGAGGAAACTGCGCTGGGGGAATATTATAAGAATCCAAAACATCCTCCAGCTGCAGGTCCAGCTGTACAGGGAAGAGACGAGCATTAACATCCCGGGCCATTATTATCACTGCTTCCGTATATTTTGCTACCAGATGCTGGAAAGGGGATTCAAATGATTCCAGTCAGCATTTCATTTGCCAATGGTCTTCTTTATGAACATAGATATAGAAGTCAGAAGGATAGCCTTCTCTTCTATAGTACCTGAGGATATCAGGGAAATGTATGCTAGTGAATGGGCTGTGAGAGTAGTTCCAGTCTTATATAGACACCAAGCAGGTGGGATGAACACTCTAGCCACATTTTATTCCGCTATGTAGTGAACCACAAGCACAAAATGCTTTAAAGCTAGAAGCAATATTAGATCAGCTGCAGTATCAAGGCATCATAGAGCCTTGCCTCTCACCAATGAACACGCCCCTTTGTCCTGTCTCTAAGCTTGATGGTTCGTATAGAATAGTCTTGGACTGTAGAAATGTGAAAGCGCACACCCAAACATATGCACAGTACAGGTTTAATGAGAAACCTGGCACAGAAAAAATACAAAACGATCCTTGGATATTTCCAATAGGTTTTTTAGTCAAAACATGGTGCCTGAGAGTATCTAATTGTTTTCAGTTTCAACGGAGTGCAGTTTTGATTCTGGCATTTGTCCATGAGCTATAAGATTAGTCTTGGCTTATTTTTGGGTCACATTGTAGAGATCTTACAACTTGATTCTGAAGTATTGTCATACATTGATGATATCAATCTAACTGATCATGATTTGAATATACACAAAACTCGGCTTGACAAAGTAGTGTCCATATTAACATCGCATGGTTACAAAATTAATTTTAAGAAATCGAAGACTGCCTCACCTTACGGTGACCTTCCTGGGATACAAGTTGTCGAGTGAAGACAAGGGTTTAGCTCTGTATTTTCTTCAGAAGTGTGCTTCCTTGAAACCTCCGACACACTAAAAAAGTTTCAATCCCTCTTGGGATTTCTTAACTTTGGACGTACCTATTTACCTCACTATGCAGAAACAGTGAAACCTTTGTGTGACCTGATTGCTTTCACACTTTCATCCAAACAGTGGCTGAACGTGCAAACTGGTATCTTGCGTGCTCTACAAGCAGACATGCTTGAGACTAAATTCTTGCAAACTAGGAACAACAAAACCAACCTAGTTATCAGTCCTACCCAGTCTCTATGGTTATACCCATGTGACCTACAATGAAGAACAGAATTTCCCTATTGCTTACAAGTCACACTTATACTCCTCGGCAGAAGCATGTTTTGCTTCCATTGAAAAAATCCTGACAGCTATCTTAAAAGAGCGTCCTTTGATGCAGGGAAAACATATTATCATTGTTTTTCCCTTACCAGCACTAGAGGCAGGCACAAATGCAAGCTTTCCTATTGCTCGTGCCCTACACCTGAGATGGGTAGAGAGGGCCTTTTCTTTGAGTGCAGTGGATGTAAAGTTTCGGTATGAACCCTCTCTTCATGCACAAGCTTTACTCTAATATGAACGGGATGTTGTTCCGACTCCAGATACTTTACCTATTGAGTCTTACTATAGCATCTTCTATACAGATGGTTCTGCCCAACCTGCAGTAGGAACAAAATACTCAGCAGCTTGCACATCAGTACAAAGTGTAATGAAGGATGGTGAATTCATCCCACAGTGCACTCACACTAAAATCGTAGGTGATAGCACTACACAGTATGCACAATTACATGCCCTGCTACTTGCATTTCATCAGTTCCCATACTTATTTTGTGTCTGAATCAGCATCTGTGTGCAAGGCTACTTTGTTGATTTTCAGCACTGGAGATTGAATGGATTCAAGGATTCAAAGGGAGAACCTATAAAGAATAAACAGATTTGGGTAATGGTACCCGTCCTACAAGATAAGCTTCCATTGGTCCATGTGAGGCACACTTTGGGCCATCAGCGTAATGGCATTCATGCTAAAGGGAACTGTGCAGCTGACTTAGCGGCAAAGGCTGCAATCCAGACTGTTCAAGTCGCAGTCCTCACCAGATGTCAAATGAAGATCGACACAGATATTTAACAGCAACCAAGCAAGCTGGGAAACTTCCTGCAGGTTTTCCTCCCAAATACTCCTACACCCTTTATTCAGATAACATTCCTGTAGCTACGATACCAGGAGTGGGAAAAAATAATACTTAATAGTCTTTTTAGATTACATTTAATCAAAGAAGCACATGAGTGGTTGTCTTCTACACATGCAGGAATAAATGCAACTGTAGCCATGCTACAGCAACGCTACTTGTAGCCTAGTTTATATAAACAGACTAAGGACTATGTTAGGCAATGTGACATTTGTCAACAAGTCAAACCCTTCACTGTAAAAAGACCCTCACCAACTCCCCTCATGATTTTAAATATCCCCTTCCGGGTGATTTATTTGGACCACATTGGTGCCCTCCATTCAGCTACCCAATATAAGTGCATATTGGTAGCTATTGATTCATGTTCTCGATTCCAATGGATTTGGCCACAGAGAATTACAAGTTCTGCCGCAGTTGTAAAAAATTTGCAGTGCCTAGTGTGAATGGGGGGTAGTTAATTCATTGTATTCAGATAATGGTCCTGAGTTCACCTCTAAGGCTTACAGGGATTCAATGTCTGTTCTGGGGGTTTGTCTGTAAATCAGCAACCTGTTCAAAGCTGAATCAAACAGCTTTATAGGGAGGGTCAATGGTAAACAAGCTTTGACTGCTAGGGTGCTAAGTTCAGGTCTTAGTTGGTACCAAAATCTATATGGAGTTCAGAGAGCATTAAATAACTTGCCTAGACGAGTATTGGGAGGACGCACTCCATATGAGTTCATATGTATGTGCCTGGCTTAGAAAATTCTGGGAAGGTGGGGGACGAAGATAAATTTGACGTAGAGAAATGTTTGAATATTTACAGAGTATCCAAGAAGTCAAAGACAAGCTGTCTAACACAAACCACTCTGACACCGCCACCTGTGAAGAGAAGGTTATCACTGCTTCTGAAGGGGGGTTCTCAGGTTTGGGGACCTAGCTCAGGAGAAAATCCACAACAAGCAAGTTTTTGACCCATCTTACAAACCACCTATCACTGTTTTTGTGGTAAAAGGCAACAGCACTGGTATTTTGCCTCCTTTGCTGGGTCAAGGAGAGACATACAGGCGTCTGTCAATCAACTCAAAAAGCATTATGTGGCCAGTGCTCTACAGCAGCCTCCTCAGACACAAAGAAGGATTCAGAGTAGTGCCTTTCAGCTTCTCCCTACTCTGAATACTCTATAACCTTAACAAAGCAGTAACATTTCTAGCTCAAGTTCCCAGCTGGGGATAACTAAGCTTAACCCTCTATGCAGAACATAGAGTGTAACCAACATAGCGGATGCTGCCAATATGACAGTGGCTACTGTCCAATGCAATTCCATGGTTTGCTATGAAATTCCACCTGACGCTATGCCTTTTGAACTGGTGCGCTATTGAGATCCTCAAGAGACCCGCAATATTGAAAACGACCATGGATATTCCACAGGAGACTTTTCAACCCTTTCTACTGTCACTCACTGCAAGAAATTGCTTTGTGGTTGTCAGTGGTTTGTTGCAAGTATTTAATTCCTCTGTGGTCCTATGCCTGGATCATCTTGGAGACTTTTCTTTTCATCATGTGGTTGTCATGCTACTGCTACTGAATGGACACTACATCCCTGTAAGAACAATTACCTTGCCTTTGGTTCACAGAATTCAACCACACTCCCCATTCCACAGAGTCTGAAGAGAGCTCCATTCTGCAAGTATTAAGGCTTATCATGTGCCCGAGGGCATGGCCTGGGAAAAGGTTCCATATTAGATTATGGGAACCACTGAAAAATTGCATTTGCCTTATGCAATAAAGGTTTGAGTGAATGATGTTATAATACCTGGTTCTATTTGCGAAACCTCAGCTCAAAATTAAGTATTATTCTGAGAACTCTGGTAAGTAGAAAACCAGGACTGGGCCACTGCCAAGTCAAGAGTCCAGCGAAGGTGGATATAATTTGAGGAGCCGTGAAATTCTTCAAAAGCTGTATCATATCAGTATCCTGATAGCTGTTCTACCCATTCCTTACAGTACTCAGGGGACAGTAAAAGGACAGAAAGGAGTGGACAAACTGAGTATCACAGAAAGGAATAATACATCAGACAGAAAAGTGAAAGAGGGCTGATATATGAAACTGAAATTAGTTCAAAGAAATAAGAGAAAGGTTTAAACCCCAAAAAAGAAAGTAGCTGATTAAAGCACGAAAAATGCCTTACAGACTACGGGCACTTTTTAGAAATGGGACTTGGGCAGTGGCCCTTCTGGACAACGCAGCAGAAGTGACCATGGTTATCCAGCTTCTCAAGGAGCATTTAGCAGTGACTCCAACTAAAGAACACAAAAATCAAAACCAGACAGACGTGAATCCTTCTGATTGGATTTATAATGTAGAGAAACAATATGAAGAGGATATATCATCACATTAATTTATGTAAAGATTTATAATGTGCACAGCTACCTCCAGGGGTTTCCCGGCGCAGAGGCAGCAAGGTAGGAAATGTTGGAAGTAGCCGATTAAAAAAGCCAGGTCTTCTAATCCTTGCGAAAAGCAAGTAGTGACGTACACGTTCTCAGAAGCTCTGGAAGGGAGTTCCTTAATTTCGGGTCTAAGTAAGTAATGGAACACCCTTTCATGCAGGACATATGGAATCTAGGCACATTAAACAAGGCTCGAGTCAGAGATTTCAAAGCTTGAGTGGGCTGATAGGGCACCACCAAGTCCTGAATGTAAAGTGGTCCCAGTACAGCTTTTCCTTAAATATATAGCATAAGGATTTAAATTTGATGCGTTTAGAGATTGTGGGCCAGTGCAGCTCGTGGAGGAGATGAAAGACCAAGGTAAATTTTGGAAGCTGGCACAGAAGCCTAACATGTGCATTCTGTACTTACTGAAGACGACGAATTGTTGTCTTGTCGGTGCCAGGTAAAACACATTGCCATAGTCAAATCTAGGTAAGATCAGGGCCTGGACCGCAGCCCTCTGGCCTGGAACAGGGATCATCCAAGTTATCTTTCTTAGCCACTTAAACACAGCAAAACAAGTGGCAGCTACCTTGGTCACCTGAGGCTTCATTGAAAGGACGTCATCAAACAAGAATCCCAAGTTTTTGATCTTTGAAGATGGAGTCAGCAGAGCCCCAAGGAAAACTGGACAATATAGTGGGCCCCAGAGAGAGGAGAGCAGTGCTTACCCAGAATCATGATCTCCGTTTTATCCCCATTGAGCTTGAGCAAGTTTTTATTCATCCTTGAGGAGATACGACTCAAACCCAGGTTAAGATCAGAAGGTACATAATTCTGTTCAGATGACAATGTAAAGATGATCTAGGTGCCATCTACATAAGAAGATAGGGTCAAGTCACAACTTTCCACTACATCTGCCAAAGGTTGGACATAAATGTTGAACAGCAGGGGACTCAGAACTGAGACTTGTGGGACTCCAGAAGTTAAGCTTGTGGTACAGACCTGGCAGTAGATGAAAAAACTTGGAAGAAATGATCTTTTAGAAACGATACAAGCCACACCAGTGCTGAGCCTTCAAGACCCAGTGACAACAAGATGGAGTGAGAAACGGTGTCAAAAGCAGCACTAAGATTTAGTAAAATAAGGGCAATTGTTCCACCCCCATCAAGGCACTGCCTCAAGTGATCAGGTTCACCTAGTCGGGGGGACTCTGTGCTGTGTTGAGCCCTAAAGCTCAATTGGGAGGGGTGCAAGAAATCTTGAACCTCCACAAATTATGTAAGCTGAGCTTTGATGTGTTTCTCCAAAATGTTGGACTTAGGTAGGTAACAAAGAAACAGGGTGAAAATTCGACAGATTGGTTGGATCCAAGTTAGCTTTTTTCAAAAGCAGGAGAACCATCACATGTTTACACTTCAGAGATACAAATCCCTTATGTAAGGAGGAATTAAGAAGATCTATTATCATTAGTAGTGAGCTAGCATCTAGTAGCTCAAGCTTGCTGGGATATAAAAGGTCCAGCGTCGATCCTGATTTGATAGGCTGTAATATGGCCTTAAAAGTTACAGTAGCTAAGGGACGCCAGGAAGTAGATGATGGATTATTCTGAATATCATTATTGTCTGCTTGTGTAAGGTTCCAGATGTCAGCCTCTACAGCTTCTGACATGTGTGCTCCATTTGTGCAATCCGCCACCAGTTGGTCATGGATATTGTCCACTTTGAGGGTGAAGAAATGAGCTAGATCCTCACATTGAGTCTGAGAGAGAGGAGGTGTAGGAGGCAGGTTACTGGAATCAGAGAGTTCCTGCACCACCTTAAAAAGTATCTTAGGGCAATTTTGGGTGCTTAAAATCTTATCAGAGTAAAACGCTGCACAATCCGATTTACAAAGCCCATGATATTTTTCAGTGCAGCTCTGTAATTAGTTTTAGCCTCCTCCATATAGGCCTTTCTCCAGTGTCTTTCCAAGACTTTACACTGTTGTTTTTCCTGCCTGAGGAACTCATTAAACCAGGGAGCCGGCAGATGACACCGGCCTAGGCATTTTTTTGTAGCTGGTAGAGTTTCCTCCATTGCCTTCATAAGTCACTTGTGAACCAGGTCCTGAGCCATGTCCTCCACTTGTTTAAGAACTAGCTGAGTGCTATTAAGATTCTCATTCAGGGCTAAGACATTCAATTTTGACCAATTCCTGGATTTAGAAGAAAGCATGCATCGTGTTGTTAAAGGGCCTTGTGGGATATTAACCTTAAATGGTACCGCAAAATGGTCAGATCAGAGTAACGGAAGGAGATGGTCAGTAGCCGGATCTGCTACACTGAAAAAAAAACAGATCTAAAAGATGACCGGCCACATGAGTAGGTGCAGAGTTACACGGCCCAAGACTGAGGACACGCAGACCTCTATAAAGGTAGTACTTTCACTGCACTTGGGGTTTGCCAAGTGCAGGTTAATATTACCAAGTAGCGTAAAGTTCACAGATTTTAGAATGTGGGGAACTATTAAGTCTGGAAAGGAGGTGCACCAATTTCCAGCAGACCCTGGGGGATGATAAATCAGGACCCCTGATAACGTAAATTTATGCGAGAGCACAAAGCGCAAAGTTTCATATGCAGGAGCAGAAAAATCTTCAATTTTGCATTAAAAATCATTTGTATAAAAGATGGCAATTCCCCCGCCTGCCCTATCATGTTTATCTTTACTAAGTATAAAATAGTTGGGAGGGAGAAACACAATTACATCTCAGTTCAAAACAAGTCATCAGGGTTGTTGTCCCATAGAAATTTAATAAGATGTTGTTGATGTATCAAAAGCTGAAAAACTTGAATTCCCTAACATGAACAGGGTCACCCAATGACTTAGAGGTGCAGCAGTCAGTCTTAAACATTGTGTTGGGACTATTAACAGCAGGCTAGTGTAAAGCAGGGTGAAGTGCCTTTAGTTGCGCTGCAGTAAATTCCTGTCTCTCTGAATGTGGGGAAACAGGGTTCCTTGCTCCTGGCCCAGGCCGGACGCTGATGGACACAGTCGGGCTTGCCTTAGGTGTGCCTGTGGCTAACCTGCTGCACATCTTAAATAGGGCCGACGTGTTGGGAGCTATAACACTAACCAGTAAACGTTAGTGGCACCACAAAAATGTCCGCAAATGGTGAGTAGTCAGACTTGAGCACGAGCTTACAAAAAACTACCAAAAGCGTTATACACCTTCAATTCCCCTAAAATACACCCTGTATTCACACCAGATTTTTAACTAAAACAAAATTTTTAAAAACAGATGAAAAAGAGAACATAGAGCACATCAAGCTGGTATGCAAGCGCAAAATGAGCCTCTACCTTGCTGCTGCACGTCCGCTCCCTGGCCATCTCCAATAGGGCCGATGTGTTGGGAGCTAGAATGCTAAGCAGTAAACATTAGTGGCACCACAAAAATGGTGGCAAATGGTATGTAGCCTCACTTAGGCACAAGCATACAAATCATTTATCTTATGACATCATTCTCACAGATGATGCTTGACCTCAATAATTTAAGAGGGATGCACTTTTAGGGGAGGAGTTAATAATGCAAGCAGTCTTTTCCCTAGTACCTCAAGAATTCAAGGAAAAATATGCACATGAATGGGCTTTGAAACAAGCTCCTGTGTTGTGGAGAAACCAAGCAGCATGGTACAAAGATTCAGTATTATATGTCATTCCTTTAAGAAGTGAACCTCTGGTTGAAGAACATTATCCATTAAAACCAGAATCAAAGCAAAATTTGAAAAACCATTTCAGATCAATCACAATATCAGGGCAATATAGCACTTTGTCATTCCACAATAAACACTCCCCTTTTGACGGTGTTAGAACCAGACAATTCATATAGAGTAGTTTTCAACTATAGAAATTTAAACACACATACACGCACACATGCAGTACAAAACAAGTTCGGGACTTCAAGCAAACCCAGTCAAGAAGGAACACAAAACCATATTAGATATTTCAAATGGATTCTCAGCCAAATATAGCACTTGAATCTCAGTATCTAACTGGTTTCTATTTCGCCGGTTTCAATTTACATATAGAAGATTGGCCATGAGGTACAATTACCCCTGGGTTCTTTGCTACAAAAATACTGGAAATCTTACATGAAGTGCCAAATGTATTGTCTTATATAGAGGACACATACAATATAGATCACAATCTGACTAAACACTTGAATATGGGGGCTAGTATAATTACACTTCTAGCCTGACACTGGTATAAAATACATTTCTGAAAATCAAATCTAAAATTGCATGTCTTAATGCAATTTTTTGTGTATATGATCCATCCAGTGAGGTACCTAACAACCTCAAAACAGGTTGATAAAGTTACAAGGCTAATGGGGTGTTGACATTTTAGAAGCACTTATCTGGCACATTATGCTGAGCAAGTTAAGCCTCAGTATGAATTTATAACTCCTCAGTTTCAGGAAAACACTGGACGGAAACACACATGACTATCTTATGGGGGCCGCAAGCAGAGATGTAAGAGGCTAAATGTTTACAGATAAGGGATAACAAAATGAACCTTGTAATTAAGTTAATTCCAAGCACTTCAAGCTACATGTATGCAGTTTACAATCAGGGTCAGATGACCAGAATTGCGTACGAATCAGATTTGTACTATATTGCAGAGAAAAGTCTCACAGCTGTACAAGCGGCCACTTTAAAGGAGCATTCATTAGTACACGGAAGTCGTATTAATATTGTTTCTCCTGTACCTACACCAGAAGGAGCCACAAATCTAGTATTTCTAATGAATATTTTGAGAGCTGGCTTAGCATATGGTGCTCACTTATGTAAGTGTAGCACCCTGCACTAATCCACACAACCCTTATGGTGATTTTAGTGGTCTTAGACAAACTTAGAAATCTCTCTAAGTGGTAGCTGTGGAGAGAAGACTTTAGGCTTAGTCCAGAAGGAGTGTAAAGCAGCTTGTTTTACCAGTACTTAATCTTATGGTATAGGTTAAGTGAAAAAAAACACACAGTGTAGTTATAAAAATATGTATTTATTATTAACACTCACTAACACAATGCATTATCTCCTACCTGCATATATAAACACAATACACAGAATGCTTTTTCAATACAATACGTAAGTAGCACAGAATACACAGTGGTCTCCAGGGGGAGACCAAACCATATACTAAAATAGTGGAATGCGAACCACGACTTAAGTCAAGAATGGACCCAGAAGACGTAGAAGAGTCAGGGACCCAAGGAACCACCCAATGCGAGTATCTAGGAACCCCACAGAGGCTGTGTGCAGAGTGGGAACATGACCGCATGCTCAATAGAAGTCAATAAGTATGTCACAGTTGCAATTTTAAAGAAGAAGGACCCTTCCCAGCAGACACAAAAGATACCCTGTGGAAGATGGAAGACTGGAGAGTCACCCCACCCATGGATATCCCAGGAACCAGGAACCCTATACCAGGGAAGCCGGGTGCATAGGTGCGAAGTGACGTTGGAAACTGCCGTAGACCACAATAAAAGACTTCAGAAAAGATGCCGCTGGCGAAGAAGGTGAAAGTGTCCGGTGGAACCCAAAGGTGAATTCAGGATGAGAGATACCTGCAAGCAGAGGGGACAGAGTCTATGCCACTCAGGAGTGACCAGGAGGCACGGGAGACAAATTACCACTGATGTGGGAGATGCAGGAGAGTTGATGGTGCCCTTGAAGTTGCAGCTGTACGGGCCAGGTGATGCAGAGGAGGACCAGGAGCCGTGCACAAGCTGTCCCACGTAGGATGCAAAGAGCCAAGGGGTCAGTGTCTGGCAGGGGCACCAACAAGCCTTTGCAACGGCAACCAACATAGTTGAAGAAAAAGGTGCAGTGTTGGGATCAGCAAGGTCCAAGTGACTCACCACGAGCAGGTAAGTCAGAGCAGGGCCCGAGGAAGCAGGGGAGCCCACTGGAGCCAAAGAATACCCTTGAGAGGACCCACGGGCCAGAGGCACAGGAGTCGCAGGAGGACCTTGAGCAGCTTACCAAAGGATGAAGGCCCACAGTGCAAAGGATGCTGTGCAGGCAAAGATCTTGGCTGCGCTTGTGCCTGATTCTGTTTTGCTCTGTTTTGAAATTTCTGCCTGTTTACCTGTAATTTTGCCTTATGCTTGTTCTCTATTTTTTTAACCTTTTTCCTCTGCACCGTTTTTTCTCCCGCCGCTGATACCCCTGCATCCCCTCCCCCCTGCCGGTTCCCACTTCGGCCTCCCAGCTGCTCGTCCCTCCCCCCTTCCCTATTTAATAGCGGCCGCTGTGCGGTCGCACCGCTGGCGTGCCGAAGGCACATCAAAGGCAAGCCCGTCTGCGCCCCCGTCCGTGACCCGACCGTGACCCGCGCCAGGGACCCTGGATCGCCGACCACCCACCACTACAACTCAGCTGCCCTCCTCGCACTCAACTCCAGAAGAAACAACAACTGCCAGTAGTCCACGCGGAACACAACCCACGGCCAGTTCTCCTGCCGCCACTGCCACCAGACTTTCACCACCACCCCCACCACCAACACCACTGACGCCCTGAGGTGCATCCCCGTCAACGTGCGCTCCATGCACAGACACGCCGTAGAGATCTGGAACCTCCTTGACACCCTCTCACCAGATGTCGCCTTCTTTACAGAAACCTGGACCAACGCCTCCTCTGCCCCCGACATCGCCACCGCCATCCCGGACGGATACAAGATCCAGAGAAAGTACTGACCCAACCACCCGGGAGGAGGACTCGCCATCGCACACAAATACCACCAATGCATCAGAACCACCAAAAGAACCTTCACCCACAACAAAATCCTCGCCAACACCAGCAACTCCAAGGAACTATTCAGCATCATCCAGGAATTCACCAAGCCCCCCAGCGAAACCACGGACATCACCCCCTCCCAGGACCTATGCGACAAGCTCGGATCCTACTTCCATCTGAAAATCAAGAACCTCTACGACAACTTCAACGACCAAACATCTGACTCCGCAACCACCAACGACCAAACATCTGACTCCGGCAACACCAACCAACCCACCATCTCCTCCTGGACACCAGTCACGACCGAAGAGACCACCTCGACCTTGAAAGGCATCCACTCGGGGGCCCCCACGGACCCCTTCCCACTGCACATCTACCACAGAGCCGCCACCGCCATCGCACCAGAATTACAATGCACCATCAACACCACCTTCAAGACCGGCACCTTCCCCGACAACTGGAAACGCGCAGAAGTCAGAGCCCTGCTAAAGAAACCATCAGCAGATCCCACGGACCTCAAGAGCTACCAGCCCATCTCGCTCCTACCCTTCACGGTCAAAAGTCGCTGAGAAGACCGTCAATGCACAGCTAACAAGGTTCACCGAAGACAACTTCATCCTCGACCCCTCCCAATCCGGATTCAGCAGCAACCACAGCACCGAGACCACCCTACTCGCCGCCACAGACGACATCCGCACCTTCCTCGACCAAGGCCACACCGCAGCCCTCATCCTGCTCGACCTGTCAGCAGCATTCAACACCTTCTCCCACCGCACACTCGCCGCCAGACTACGCGACGCCGCCATACAAGGAACCACCCTCAACTGGATCAGCTCGTTCCTCACCGGCTAAAGCCAAAGGATCAGACTGCCACCCTTCCTCTCCGAACCCACGGAAATCAGCTGTGGGGTACCCCAGGGATCATCGCTCAGCCCATCCCTCTTCAACATCTACATGGCCCCCCTCGCTGCCATCGTCAGACAGCACGGCCTCAGCATAGTATCCTACGCCGACGACACCCAGCTCATCCTCTCTCTCACCAAGGACCCCACCACCACCAGACTCAACTTCCAGGAAGGAATGCAGGATGTCGCATCCTGGATGAGCAACAGCTGCCTGAAGCTCAACTCGGAGAAGACAGAAGTCCTTATTCTCTGAACCACCCCATCAGCATGGAACAACACCTGGTGGCCCACCACTCTCGGAAGCCCTCCGACCCGCACGGACCACGCCAGAAACCTCGGCATTGTACTCGACTCCTCCCTCTCCATGAACAAGCAGGTCAACGCCATCTCTTACAGCTGCTTCAACACCCTCCGCATCCTCCTAAAGACTTTCAAATGGATCCCCCCGAGTCAAGAAAGACAGTCAACCACGCACTCATAACCAGCAGACTGGACTACAGAAACGCTGTCTATGCATCAACAAGTCTCTACTCCGCAAGCTCCAGACGATCCAGAACACCGCAGCCAGACTCGTCTTGGGCATCCCCCATCAAGAGCACATCAGCCAACACCTACGGAACCTCCACTGGCTCCCCGTTGAGAAAAGAGCCACTTTCAAGCAACTCACCCACGCCTACAAATGCCTCCACAACACAGAACCCCAATACCTCAACAAGAGAATCACCTTCCACGTACCCAAACGAAACCTCCGCTCCACCAACCTCACACTCGCCGAAACCCAGCGCACCCACAGAACCAGAACAGGGGGAAGAGCCTTCTCCTACATCGCGGCCAAGACCTGGAACGAGCTCCCGATCGACATCAATCAATCAATCAATCAATCACGGCATTTATAGAGCGCGCTACTCACCCGGGAGGGTCTCAAGGCGCTGGGGGAGGGGGTAAGTTACTGCTCGAACAGCCAGGTCTTGAGCTGCTTCCTGAAGGAGAGATGGTCCTGGGTTCGCCGAAGGTGAGTGGGGAGGGAGTTCCAGGTCTTGGCTGCCAGGTAGGAGAAGGATCTTCCTCCGGCGGTGGTTCTGCGGATGCGTGGTACGGTGGCGAGGGCGTGGCTGGTTGATCGTAGCTGGCGTGTGGGCGTGTAGAAGGTCATGCGGTCATTGAGGTACTTTGGGCCCAGGTCGTGGAGGGCCTTGTGTGCGTGGGTGAGGAGTCTGAACGTTATTCTCTTGCTGACGGGGAGCCAGTGCAGGTCTTTCAGGTGTCCGGTGATGTGGCTGTGTCGGGGGATGTCCAGGATGAGTCGTGCGGAGGCGTTCTGGATGCGCTGGAGTCTTTTTGAAGTTTGGCTGTGGTTCCGGCGTAGAGGGTGTTCCCATAGTCCAGTCGGCTGGTGACGAGTGCCTGGGTGACGGTCTTCCTGGTTTCAGTGGGGATCCATCTGAAGATCTTGCGGAGCATGCGCAGGGTGTTGAAGCATGAAGATGAGACGGCGTTGACTTGTCTGGTCATCGACAGGGAGGAGTCCAGGATGAAGCCCAGGTTGCGTGTGTGGTCCGTTGGCTTGGGCGCGGTGCCCAGGGCCGGGGGCCACCAGGAGTCGTCCCAGGCGGAGGGTGATGAGCCCAGGATGAGGACTTCCGTCTTGTCTGAGTTCAGTTTAAGGCGGCTGTTCCTCATCCAGTCGGCGACGTCTCTCATCCCGTCGTGTAGGTTGGCTCTGGTGGTGGTGGGGTCGTTGGTGAGGGAGAGGATCAGCTGGGTGTCGTCGGCGTAGGAGATGATGTTGAGGTTGTGTCGGTGTGCGATGGCTGCGAGGGGGCTCATGTAGACGTTGAAGAGGGTTGGGCTGAGTGAGGATCCCTGTGGAACGCCGCAGATGACTTCGGTGGCTTCGGATCTGAACGGGGGAGGCGGACTCTCTGGGTTCTTCCGGCGAGGAACGAGATGATCCATTCCAGTGCTTTCTCTCGGATTCCGATGTTGCTGAGGCGCTTCACTAGGGTGCGGTGGCAGACGGTGTCGAACGCCGCGGAGAGGTCCAAGAGGATGAGGGCAGCTGTTTCCCCGTTGTCGGTTAGGGTTCTGATGTCGTCGGTGGCTGCGATAAGGGCGGTCTCGGTGCTGTGGTTGGCCCGAAACCCGGACTGCGAGGGGTCGAGGATCCATTCGTCTCGAGGAAGGCGGCAAGCTGTCTGTTGACGGTCTTCTCGATGACTTTGGCCGGAAACGGAAGGAGCGAGATGGGACGGTAGTTCTTAAGGTCGGTGGGGTCCGCCGTTGGTTTCTTCAGGAGGGCGGTAAGCTCGGCGTGCTTCCAGCTCTCCGGGAAGGTGGCGGTGTGGAAGGAGGAGTTGATGATGTCCCGGAGATGGGGTGCGATGGTGGCGTCGGCTTTGTTGAAGACGTGGTGTGGGCAGGGGTCGGTTGGTGATCCGGAGTGGATGGAGTTCATCGTGCGGGTGGTGTCTTCGGTGCTGATCGGGGTCCAGTTGCAGCGGGTGGTGGTGGCGGGCGTTGGTTCGGCGGTAGGGTGCGTTGTTTGTGCGTCGAAGCTGTTATGTATGTCGGTGATCTTGCGGTGGAAGAACGCGGAGAGTGAGTTGCAGAGGTCTTGCGAGGGGGTGATGTCGTTGTTTCCGGCGCTGGGGTTGGAGAACTCTTTGACGATGCTGAAAAGTTCCTTGCTGTCATGGGCGTTGTTGTCCAGTCGTTCTTTGAGTGCCGACTTCTTGGTGGCACGGATCAGCTGGTGGTGTTTGCGGGTGGCGTGCTTGAGGGCGGTCCTGTTGTCTGTGGTCTGGTCGAGTCGCCAGGTTTTCTCGAGAGTGCGGCAGTTCTTCTTGGATTCCTTGAGTTCGTTGGTGAACCAAGGGGTTTTCTTGCTTCCGGGTCTGCTGGGAGGGTTTTTTAGTGGTGCGAGGTCGTCGGCGCAGGCGGTCAGCCACTTGGCGAGGTTGCTGGCTGCTTCGTTTGGGTCCGTTGTGTTGGTGGGTGTGTTCTGGCTGAGGGAGGCGGTGAGCTGCTCGGCGGTGATCTTGCTCCAGCTCCGGCGGGGAGCCTGTTGCGGGTGGTGGTGGGTCGTAGTCTTTCTGAAGCTAAAGTGGATGCAGCTGTGGTCGGTCCAGTGGAGTCCGGTGGCGTGGCTGAAGGAGATGTGCTTGCTGGACGAGAAGACGGGGTCAAGCGTGTGGCCGTCGTAGTGGGTGGGCGTGTTCACCAGTTGCTTGAGTCCGAGGTTGGCGAGGTTGTCCAGCAGGGCGGTGGTGTTTCTGTCGTTGTTGTTCTCCAGGTGGAAGTTGAGGTCCCCTAGGAGGATGTAGTCGGCGGAGGGCATGGCGTGCGGGCTGATGAAGTCTGCGATGTCTTCGCTGAATAGTGTGCGTGGTCCCGGGGGTCTGTAGATGAGGGTGCCTCGGAGGGTGGTCTTGGGGTCAGTGTGTATCTGGAAGTGTAGGTGTTCGGCGGCGGTGAAGGTCTCGTCGGAGTTAGTCGAGATGCGGATGGTGTTCTTGTGTACGATGGCGATGCCTCCTCCCGTCTGGTTGACGCGGTCCTTCCGGGTGATCTTGTATCCGTCCGGGATGGCTATGGCGATGTCGGGCGCTGAGGAGGCGTTCATCCAGGTTTCGGTGAGGAAGGCGATGTCCGGTGCTGTTGCGTCGAGCAGGTCCCAGAGTTCCACGGCGTGCCTGTGGACGGAGCGGGTGTTCAGCAGGATGCATTTCAGGTGGTTGCTGCTGGTGCTCGACTTGGCGGAGGTGGTGCACGTCCGGGGGCAGGTGAATCGGCAGGTTTGGCAGGTGAAGGGTCCGTGGGTGCGTCTCGGTGAGGCTCGGTAGCAGGCAGGGTTCCGGCCGGCATTGAGTGCGGTGAGTGTGGCGGCGTCGTAGGTCCGTCGAGTGGTGATGCATCGGTGGGATCCAGGGGTTCTGGCGCTGGGCGCGGTCCAGTCGCGGACGGGCGCAGACGG
This sequence comes from Calotriton arnoldi, assembly GCA_963921515.1. Taxonomy (NCBI): domain Eukaryota; kingdom Metazoa; phylum Chordata; class Amphibia; order Caudata; family Salamandridae; genus Calotriton; species Calotriton arnoldi. The sequence continues at coordinate 91,722 of CAWUFW010006508.1, read as the reverse complement.
GCTTGCCTTAGGCGCGCCCGCTGCGCACGTCCGCTGCGCGGCCGCCATTTATGGGGAGGTGGGAGGGAGGAGCAGCTGGGAGGCGGGAGGCAGGGGCAGCGAATGGGCGGTCAGGGGGGCGGGGCCGCAGGGGACGCAGCGGCGGGAATGGCGAGAGGCAGCGGGGGCACAGAAAGGAAAACAGGGGAGAAAGCAGACAAAATCACGGGCACAGCGACAATGGGGCAGCGAGGGGCACAAAAAGGAAAACAGGGGAGAAAGCAGACAAAATCACGGGCACAGCGACAATGGGGCAGCGAGGGGCACAAAAAGGAAAACAGGGGAGAAAGCAGACAAAATCACGGGCACAGCGACAATGGGGCAGCGAGGGGCACAAAAAGGAAAACAGGGGAGAAAGCAGACAAAATCACGGGCACAGCGACAATGGGGCAGCGAGGGGCACAAAAAGGAAGACAGGGGAGAGAGCAGACAGAATCACGGGCACAACGACAATGGGGCAGCGAGGGGCACAAAAAGGAAAACAGGGGAGAAAGCAGACAAAATCACGGGCACAGCGACAATGGGGCAGCGAGGGGCACAAAAAGGAAAACAGGGGAGAGAGCAGACAAAATCACGGGCACAGCGACAATGGGACAGCGAGGGGCACAAAAAGGAAAACAGGGGAGAAAGCAGATAAAATCACGGGCACAGCGACAATGGGGCAGCGAGGGGCACAAAAAGGAAAACAGGGGAGAAAGCAGACAAAATCACGGGCACAGCGACAATGGGGCAGCGAGGGGCACAAAAAGGAAAACAGGGGAGAAAGCAGACAAAATCACGGGCACAGCGACAATGGGGCAGCGAGGGGCACAAAAAGGAAAACGGGAGAAAGCAGACAAAATCACGGGCACAGCGACAATGGGGCAGCGAGGGGCACAAAAAGGAAAACAGGGGAGAAAGCAGACAAAATCACGGGCACAGCGACAATGGGGCAGCGAGGGGCACAAAAAGGAAAACAGGGGAGAAAGCAGACAAAATCACGGGCACAGCGACAATGGGGCAGCGAGGGGCACAAAAAGGAAAACAGGGGAGAAAGCAGACAAAATCACGGGCACAGCGACAATGGGGCAGCGAGGGGCACAAAAAGGAAGACAGGGGAGAGAGCAGACAGAATCACGGGCACAACGACAATGGGGCAGCGAGGGGCACAAAAAGGAAAACAGGGGAGAAAGCAGACAAAATCACGGGCACAGCGACAATGGGGCAGCGAGGGGCACAAAAAGGAAAAACAGGGGAGAGAGCAGACAAAATCACGGGCACAGCGACAATGGAGCAGCGAGGGGCACAAAAAGGAAAACAGGGGAGAAAGCAGATAAAAACATCAGACGTGCCCCCTCCATGAACACCTTCAGGAGTGCTCTCAAGACCTGTCTCTTTGACTGATCGGCACTGCTGATCCCCCCCAGCGCCTTGAGACCCTCATGGGTGAGTAGTGCGCTTACAATTCCCAGATTGAGGAGATGCTTGAGGCTGGAGCTTCTTGGGGCCCGAAGATCTCTAGAGGAGTCAACAAGCTTTGGCAACGGCAAGTTGACCAGGTGCACAGGGGTTCTGTTCCAGCGGTTCTGACGAGGGATACTGGCCTCAAACACGGTAAGAAGATGGTGCAGGCCTCAAGTGAGTTGCAGAGCCTCCACTTGTGTTTCTGAGCCTTTCGGAGTACATGGGAGCCCAGGATCAACAGACCAGTCAGCTTCTTGCGATGCCTGCAGATGCAGGGGAGTGACTCCTTCACTCCAAGGGAGATTCCTTCGGGAGTCTTAGATGTCCATAGGCCTTGTGAAAAACCTGTATGGAGCACAGGCACAGATGTTGCAGCAGACTTGCAGGACATCGAGACCAGGAGCAGCCGGAGTCTTCCCAATTACAGTCTTGGTTCCCAACACGAAGTCCAGCGAACTACAGAGTGCCCAGACAGTTGAAGATGAAGTGGTATTTGATCTGAATCTTGTCCCAAAACTAATCTAGGGACCCACCCACAGGTAAGCCCTTAAGTACCCTAAGGAAAGGGTTGGGCCGATTCAGGGGTCCCTCCCAGAGGAGGGGCTGGACAATGGGGAGGATACTCCCATGTCCTTTGCCCAGTTTCGCGCCAGAGTGGGAGCCAATGGCTCCCTGAACCGGTTTGAACTGAAGTATGCAAGGAGGGCACCAAATGTGCCCTTCAAGCAGTGTCAGTGGTGCTGGCAAGCGCCCCCACTCTGCCCCAATACACTAAGTCCTGTCTGGGAGGTGGTCCCACCTCCCTGTGACAGGAAACCTATTGTCCTGCCTTCCCCTGCTCGAGCTTGGCTCAGCAGCATGAGGACAGAATCATGTCTCTGGTAGGCAGCAGCAATAGTTTGCTGTCCGGGTCTAGAAGACTGGTACAGTGAGTACTGAGTGCCTCCCAGAGGAGCTTTACAGTGTATGGAATCATACCCCCACACCGTTTACGGCATGGGTTTATGATTCCAACATGTTTGGTACCAAACACGACAGGGTTCGTTGCAGCCGGGTTAGAGATAGCCATCGCGTAATGATGCATGGCCACTCTATGTATCTTAATGGCTGAAGCACTTACAACCAGGGAGAATGGACTCCAAAGGTTGTAGGAGTGTCATGCTCATGCAAGGGCACCCTCACACTTAGAACTGAGCAACCTGCCTTCAGGATTGAAAGGCCTGCCTTGGGGTTACTTATAGGTTTTCAGTGCAGTGACCTCAGATATAAGGAAACTTATATCTGTCATACGTGGTGCACTGGCTTACACAGGCTGCAATGGCAGGCCTGTAGTAACAATTTGAGTGGTCTCTCATGGGTGGCATAATGCATGCTTCAGCCCCTGGGAGACCCCTGGTGTACCTATAACCTGGGTACCTTAGTGTCATATATATGGATCACTGATACAACATCGACTCTCATAACATCAAACTACAGAATTATCGAGTCAACAATATTGTAAACAAAAATATACTTACACAATACACAAAATAGAAATAACTGCAATATCGATAAAAAAATATCATTTAAATAAATCTTGATGACAAAAATATTGACGACAAAAATATAGAACACAAAAATATCGATAGCATTAAAATAAAATGAAACACATCAAAAATATCGATACAAACAATATCGACAAAACAAACATCAATAAAATACATATAAACTAAATCGAAAACAAAATTTAAACATAAAAAATACTATTTACGATAATACAATAAAATAACGTATACCAAATATTTTAAATAAACAATAAAATGAATTACGAATTAACCACATTAATTTAAACAAATAAATTAAATATACAAAAACAAATTAATAAACAAACAATATACCATGAAAAATAAGTCGAAAGTAATGAAAATAAACAAACATAAATATATATAATATATACAAAATATAAAACATTTATCTACATATAAAATTATATAACAACAATAAACAATATAAAAACAAACAATAAATAAACAAAATAAACATTAAATAAATTACAAGCTAAAAAATTCAAAAAGCTATCTCAACCAATAAATTTAAAACACACAAACACAAGCCAAAAGAAAACTCTAACTAATTAAACAAACACTATAAAAACAATCAATTAATTAACATAAAATTTACTGTATAACGGATGACCATAGAAGAAGAGCGAATCTTTGAGAGAGAGAAGCCAAAACGAAAAACAACTACACCAAAAACTATTCCAAACATCCCGCAATAAAGGTAAGCACAAAACTTTGCGTAACTAAATAAATTTTAAAAACTTGTAAAATATTATAACATAATTTCCTTTATGTATAACAGATTCAACATCACTAAAATTGCATCTAGAAAATTCAACACAAAGATTTACGTACACAACAATAAAATTTAACACAAAGTAAGTATATGACTTCACCAACAACTAACGTAAATTATTTAAAAGAACTAAACTGAATAAAATAGCAAAACATAGCTAACAAATGTTCTTTTATTTTTAACAGCTTCTACAAAAATCGACAAAACCAGAACATCTACCAAGGACACTCCATCAACTAAAAAGAGTAAGTATATTTATTTAATTACAAAAAAATAAAAATAAACACCTAATAATATAAATAATCAAATTAACTAAAACTACAATGTAATGTTTTATTTTTCACAGATTATAATTCACAAGAACTCCACCCAAAAACCCCAAAACAATCATTACATTTGAAAAAAAATACAAAATCAACATAATCGAAAATTATAATACAAAGGGGTCGATTCCGATCTCGGCCGGAAGCGCACCGAATACGATTCGTTCGGAAAAAATACGAGCCGAACGCGTTGTTCCCGAACGATTCAAACAGTCGTCCGAGCGAGCAAGTACAATGCGCATTACTGCTAAAATTCCGAACGAGCCGTACGTACCCATTCCATCTCCAGTTCCCTGACCGAGCTGGATCCTGAAACACGGATTCGAGTCGCACAGAAGTAAATACGCAGCACCTTCCGGCCGGACTAGTACGATGCGCAATCCGTATGCGCCGAACTGGTCGCTACGTCCGGCACGTCAGAGCATCTGGGAGAGCCGCACATAAGCTCCGATTCGCGCCACAAGACGATCCACGGCTACGAGACGAACAAGCCAGCTACGAGTACGAGTCGAAGCAACGAGAAACCCGAACGAGACGAACCAACCATGAATCCCATCGCGCAGGTCCTACCAATACTCTACATCTATTACCGGAACCGGCACAGACGCGTACGGCGCAGACGGTAAGTCAAACACCCACTACACAAACAAACGATACGTACCCGACATATGTCACACACACATAGGGATGCAGAAATGACGTACACTAGCAACAGCAGAACCATAGGGGCGGGATGGCTATCACCAATGCCATACACACCCATAGGGGCCTGGATGCCTACCACTAACACCACCCCTACTCAGGGGGGGCTGGATGCCTACCACTACCACCACCCCTACTCATGGGGTGCTGGATGCCTGTCACTACTACCATCCCCACACATAGGGGAATTGATGCCTACCACTACCACCCCTACTCAGGGGGGCTGGATGCCTACCACTACCACCACCCCTACTCATGGGTGCTGGATGCCTACCACTACCACCACCCCTACTCAGGGGGGGCTGGATGCCTACCACTACCACCACCCCTACTCATGGGTGCTGGATGCCTACCACTACGACCACCCCTACTCAGGGGGGGCTGGATGCCTACCACTACCTCCACCCCAACTCATGGGGGGCTGGATGCCTGTCACTACCAGCACCCCTACTCAGGGGGGTCTGGATGCCTACCACTACCACCACCCCTACTCAGGGGGGGCTGGATGCCTACCACTACCACCACCCCTACTCAGGGGGGCTGGATGCCTACCACTACCACCACCCCTACTGAGGGGGGCTGGATGCCTACCACTACCACCACCCCTACTCAGGGGGCTGGATGCCTGTCACTACCAGCACCCCTACTCAGGGGTCTGGATGCCTACCACTACCACCACCCCTACTCAGGGGGGGCTGGATACCTACCACTACCACCACCCCTACTCATGGGTGCTGGATGCCTACCACTACCACCACCCCTACTCAGGGGGGGCTGGATGCCTACCACTACCACCACCCCTACTCATGGGTGCTGGATGCCTACCACTACCACCACCCCTACTCAGGGGGGCTGGATGCCTACCAGTACCACCACCCCTACTCATGGGGGGCTGGATGCCTGTCACTACCAGCACCCCTACTCAGGGGGGGCTAGATGCCTACCACTACCACCACCCCTACTCAGGGGGGGCTGGATGCCTACCACTACCACCACCCCTACTCATGGGTGCTGGATACCTACCACTACCACCACCCCTACTCATGGGGGGCTGGATGCCTACCACTACCACCACCCCTACTCAGGGTGGGCTGGATGCCTGTCACAACTACCATCCCCACTCATAGGACGTGTAATGCATGACACAACCAGCATACTCCAACATAAGGAATGTCAGCAAAAGACATCCCCCCAACATCATGACAAGAGTGTGTAGTCTGTGTCAAATGCCTACAACACTGAACATGACATTGAACATACAATGTGACCCCCTATCACATGTGTCACACAAAGATGTGTGTGGCCTTCACAATGCAAGCAGACCATGACCACTGTGGCAATGGGGTCTAAACCCCCATCATCACAGTGACCAAAAGGTAAGTGTGGGGTCCATAGCTGAAGCACATTTTGAACATTATGGCAATGGGGTCTAAACCCCCATCATCACAGTGACCAAAAGGTAAGTGTGGGGTCCATAGCTGAAGCAGATTTTGAACATTGTGGCAATGGGGTCTAAACCCCCATCATCACAGTGACCAAAAGGTAAGTGTGGGGTCCATAGCTGAAGCACATTTTGAACATTGTGGCAATGGGGTCCAAACCCCCATCATCACAGTGACCAAAAGGTAAGTGTGGGGTCCATAGCTGAAGCACATTTTGAACATTGTGGCAATGGGGTCCAAACCCCCATCATCACAGTGACCAAAAGGTAAGTGTGGGGTCCATAGCTGAAGCACATTTTGAACATTGTGGCAATGGGGTCCAAACCCCCATCATCACAGTGACCAAAAGGTAAGTGTTGTCATGGAAAAAGCTGCAACTGCCAAACAGCATGGATGATTCCTGGTCACAGAACAACAAACACATCAGTGGCAAAGTAGTGGTTGTGTCCCATAGCGACATAGATTGGGTGAGGCAAACAGTGCAGTGCAAATAAAACATACCTTTGGCCATGTGCAGACAAACATCACCCATGGGGACTGACATCGTCTCCATTTATCAATTACACAATGCCAGAAGTGACCATCAAAATGCAGACCCACACATCTGCACTAATGGACACACAAATGTAGATATCCTGGGGAGACTGTAGATGTGAGGTGAACAAATACCATACCATGGCAGCAATGGGACATACGAACCATGATTATTGTGCTGACTGATGACCTAGGAGTCCGAGGGACAGCATGGGAAATCCTCCAAACAACATACAGGCAATGGCACACCAAAGATATGCCAATGCAGTGTCGCAGATGCACAAACACAAACAGGCAGCCTCACACTGCATATCAAACCCAACAGGTGATGGGGGTGTGTGCCAGTGTCCCCAGGCAACCACACAACACATGAGGAGGCCTGAATTCCAATTACACAGATGTGTATACAGTGCCATACAAAAGTAACTCATGGATCGGATTCCCCTATGTGGGCAATCAGGCATTGTTAGATGAGAGGGAGCCCAAATTACACATGTAACACAAGCTTGTAGGAACAGCAACTAACACAGCAAGACACAGACCCACCACAGCACTACCCCCAGGGACCCCAGATTGTGGTGACACTAGCCTGCATGATAATCCCACTGTGATGACAAAGGTAGATGTCGTTCACACTGTGAACCACAGCCATGTCTCCTGAGCAACAAACTACCATCACACCTACACAAGCACAAATCAACCAGCACGGCCTGTCAGCCAAGGCCAATATGGAGGTAGGGGTCTAGCCGTGCAACAACTCACATTTGCACACACTCAACACCACACACCTTGATCTCCACCAATGTGCAGCAGTGAAGCTCACATGGACAGGTGACATTGCACATGCACCCATGACAGTCCCAGGGGTGGTTGTGGGAACTAAGGTGCAGAAACCCATCACACCTGGCCAGTCAACAAGACTCGTGAATGTCTGACACACTGCACAGTACGCCGTACATGGGCATGACGTGAAATCCACCCCAATCAATGGGATCCCGGCCACAGTCACACACCAATGAAGAAGCCAAGGTCACCCACAAAGAACACACGTAGACAACTTCCAACATTGCAGCTCTGACCCTGAGGAGTGGCAGCAGTCACACACACAACGTGTCACAATCACTGAAAGCTAACACAAACTGTAAATTACATGACTTGTGTAACCAACAAGTGCCAAGGGGAATCCTGACTGTGTCTCATCTGCATTTGCCCACATCCCCAGCCCTGACAACAAAGACAACTAGGGATGACAACCTGATGAACATTAGTTTGCCATGCACCCACATCATGGAGAAACCAGGTACAAGATGCTGGATGAACACAGGACAACTCAGCAAGTATCACAAACAGGAACATCCGTAGGGACACAGCCGATGTAGGAAAAGGGAAGGGAACACACACAGACATGCTTACACAACACACAACACGGGCCCAGGCAATGTCACGGGATTACACACTGCCATGAGGGCACTCCACTCCTGTGGAAGGTCCGCTGTGCCAAACCTTGTCTGTGCACCACTCAAACATGTCAGCAAAACACTCAGTCAGTGAGTCAACAATCACAACACACTGAAGGCTCTGCTCACATCAGCCTGGGTACGTGAGTGTCACGTCAGTCATCTGCATATACCCAAAACACGTGTCAAGCAAGTTGCACTGTACACACAGATGAGTCCTTCAACATTGATGTGCTAAACTGCATGTCCAGTGGAGATGGGCACACAGTCAGGGAAATAGAAACATTGAACAGTGGTAAGCCCACCAGATGTGCATCAGTGTAAGCCACAGATGTCAATTTACAAATGCAAAACGTACATCCCTGTGTCAAATGCAGAACATTACACCCTCAGACTGCAGCAAAGGATGCTATGGATCCAGACTAGATTAGGACACATATCCCATGAACCACATGGAGTTCATCACAGCAACACTTCATTTACCTGATCTGAACACTATTACAACAGCAAATGCATGATGATACTCATCTACATCATGTACATCAAAAGAAAAACCACTAGTAAACAAAAAGAGGCTTTATTCAGCAAATCTGAAAGAAAAATTAGAAGTCCAAAAGAAACTAAGGCCAATGGCCAGTCCATATACACAGTCCGAACAGGGTGATATTTGACAACTTGTCACCCATTGCTTGCCTGCACTGGTACGGACAGGGGACATCCCCCTCGGAGGGGCATACAAGGGGCAGGCCAGGCACCGCAGGGACAGGATCAGGGGATGCCAGAAGGAGGCAGTGAAGGGGGGGTGGGTGCAGGAGTGTCACCGGCAACTGCAGTGGAGGTGTCTGACTCAGTGGTGGCCGGCACCACTGTAGGGCACAAGTCAGATGGTGTGGGTGCTGGCACCACTGCAGTGGGCTGGTCAGATGGAGTGGACTGGGTCCCCACTGCAGTGCCCAAGTCAGACGGGGTTGTTGTGGACTCCACTGCAGGGCATAACTCCAAGGGAGTGGAAGGGGGGGCAGATGAGGGGGCAGGACAGAGGGGGGGACCCGGTCTCCACACGAGTGGCACAAACAGGCTGAGCGTCTGGCTTGGGGGTGGAAGAGCAAGTGGTAGGGGGGGAGGGCCTAAGCATTTTGGGGATGCGGTATGGGTGTGTGGGGGAACCTGGGGCAGGGTGTGGCGGGGGAACCTGTGTAGTGGTGGCCTGGGGGATGGAGGAGAGAGACTGTGTGGTGGAGCTGCGTGGTGGTGGTGGTAGGGTCTTGCCCTTCCTGGTCCGGGGGGGCTTCCGATTGGGGTCCTCAGTCTGCCTGTGCCTGGGGGAGGGTGTCCGGGTGTGAGGGGCACTCCCCTCTGTGTGTGGTGGTTGCCTCTTCCGCCTGTGCGTCGGCTCAGATGGATCCGTGGGGAAGAGGCCAAGCTCACAGAGGAAGAGCTTCTGGGAGGGGGGGGTTGCAGGTGAGGCAAGGGAAGGGGTTTTGGAGGGAGAGGTATCTGAGGACTGCGCAGTGCTCGTGGATGCGTGTGTGTGTTCCTGGGCCCCATCCCCTGTGAGTGAGGTATCAGTCCCCTGACTATGCGTGCGTGTGCGTCTGGATTTTGGCGTGTGTGTCTGTGTGCTGCTTGTGTCTGTGCTGGTGGGTGCCTGTGCTGGTGTGTGTGTGCTTGGGACAGGCAGGGTGCTGGGGATTGTGGATGGGGCAGAGGTAGGAGGGGTGAGGGACTGTTGCAGGAGGGACACTGCTGCCGTCAGTGAGGAGGCCATGGACTGATTGGTCCGATGTAGGGCAGACATGCCAGATGACATGCCCTCCATGAATGACACCAGTTGTGTCAACAGACCCGTGTGTGCATGGAGGACACTCAGCATTGATGTCTGCCCTACATGGATCTGTTTAAGCAAGTCCACAGACTCCACACTCAGGGCAGCAGGGGAGACAGAGGCAGGTGGTGCGGTGCCTGGCATGAAGGAGACACGCTCCCCTTCACGGGAGCCTCCACGGACATGTGGGATGGGAGCATATGGGAGGGTGGAGATGGTGGTGGTGGCGGGGGCAGACTTGCTTGATTTTGTCTCTGGTCTTCTGACACCCGCCTCCACAAGGGAGTCCTCACTGGAAGTGCTGTGGTCCCCAGCCGAGGTGGTCGTAGCTGAGGTCTCCTCAGTGGGGCTCCCCTCACCCTCCGTGCCACTGGGTCCCTCGGTCTCCCCTGGAGTGGACCCAGTCTGGCTCTGCCGCTCCTCCTGGTCCGTGGAGCTGTCTCCTCCTGTGGCCGTGGATGTATCTGCAAAGAATAAGGATAAACAGAGCAACATTAGTCACCTGTACTGACCACACACGCCACAGTAAGTACAGCACATCACAGAGCAAGCCCTGCCATCATTTGCTAGACATTGCAATAAGTGCTGACACTGATTTGAAGAAGCCCATTGTCTGCCTGACAGTCATTCATGCCACACATATCCTACCTGTCCATGCACCCATCTGTCTGGTGCCTGTTGTATGCGACTAATCATATGTGCACACATGCACCACATACACAGTTGTTGGACATCCAAGAGAACATGTGGAAATGTGTCACTCCAAACACATACCATCTCCTGCCACTGACTCAGTACATGTGTCAGGAAAAGTGACGGCAGAGTCTCTGTCGATATGCGGGTTTTGCTTCCATCACCAGACACAATGATATCCTCATGTCCTGATAGACAATGCGACAATGGTGTGCTTGCAGGACATATCACACTACTGCTGGATCACCCTTTGCGAGTTGAATGTCATGGCACAGGCCTGTCTGGCAAGTCAGTCATAACTGTCTCCTGTCACAGGGGCAGTGCGCACACACACAACACCAGTCTACACTGTGTCACAATCATGGACGTTTTGGATATGCAAGCCCTGTAGCTGACAGGTGCACATGTGCACCCCTGGCCACCCACATCATGAGGACTAAGATGATCCCACGTCAATCAAATGAGACATTTGAGTGACTGCAAACACAAATCCATACACATGGGCACTTCACCGTCTGATGAGAATGAACCAAAGCTGCCTGCACCTCAATGTTTCATACACCTTTGTGCACAGTCAAGGGATCAGAGACCTATGCATTAACCAATGTGCAGCTCCCATAGTCACAACTCAGATGGCTGGCCACCCCAAATTGTTAAACACTCCAGGAGTCAAAAAAGCAAGGCCACACCACGGTGACACAGAGGCAGACACCTGAGTGCACCTTTCACAATGCCCAATATGTATGCTGACACACGGGAGTGGGAGAACAGAGTGCCTTCGATGTATGGAGTAGGCATTACAGTCCTGGTCCATGTGCAACATGGTATTGCCCTGAACACTAGGCAGGTGGCTATGCATGTGTCACACACATGATGTACATACTTCTGAGGCTCCCCCCTTGGTCTATGCTGCAGCATGGGTGTGTGGCACATACCCCAGACATGTGGTGAGTCAGAGCAGCAATTGGAACACATTGTGAAGCCATACCCAGAGTACATGTCAGATCACAGGCATTGTGTGAGCAATTGTACCACCCATGCAGCCCACAACAAAGTTCCTGTAACTGATGCTGTCCCCAACTTGAACCACAGGTAACTGCAAGTACACAGTATCCAAGTGACCTAAGTCACAGACTGTAAGGGCCACACCTGTGTATCAGATGTGGAGGGGGCATGACACAAGTGAGGGACATGAGTCCAGGACGACAAGACAGTTGTACTGTGGACGTGGAACCAGGCTAAAGGAGTGCATAGAGCATGTTAGTCATAGTACACAGAAAAGGCTAGCACTTACCCCTCCTTGCTGCTGTCTGGCCTTCAGCTGCCCATCCAGGTCAGGGAAGACCACCGCCAGAATCCGGAGCATTTGGGGGTCAGGGTCCGGTGTCCGCCCCTCCTGCGAGGAGGCGACAGCTTCAGCTGGACCCTTGCGATCCTCCGGGTCCAGCCACGAAGGTCCTGCCACCTCTTCTGGCAGTTGCGGATCCTGCGCCTGTAGACCCCCACAGATCTTACTGCCCGGACGATGGTCAGCCAGATGTCCTGCTTCTGGTGGGCATCAACCTGTGAGGATGACAAAGTGAAAAGGCCATTACTACACATGCAACATATCCGTGCATCACACAGTTGGATATACATGTCTCAATCACAGGGGCATATGATGTACACAGGTAGTGCAACTATGGCTATGAACAGTTGTCCAGCAGTTACTAAATGGTATCATTGCCTGGGAAGTAAAACCTTGTTGGAATGCACTGTTACTGCACTATACCAGTTCAGTGCATGTAACTACACACTTTGGGGGTGACAACTACTCAGTGAGCATGCTAGACACTGGTGTACACACTGTAAGTCTTGCTAGTCAGACAACATGCACAATTAGTAAGGCAGTGGACAGCACACTCACCTGCTCCCCTGGTTTCCCATACAGCTTGCTGTACTGTGGAAGGAGGCTGTCCAGCAGGGCCTGGTTCTCCTCAGTGCTGAAGGCTGGGGCTCTCTCCACAGTACGTGCCATTGCAGTAGCCAGAGGATGCAGAGACAGCAGCAGTGGTGGTGGCAGATGTCGTCCTGGAGCATGTAGTGCAGGCAAGTGAGCTCTCAGGGGAACAGCCAGCATTATATGTGTGCTGCAGAGGCAGATACTGTCCCATGTGTCCAAAGTGATAGGTCCAAGTCGTTTGCATCTTCTGAATCTGGCCAATCCATGGAATTGCACCACTTATACACGCCCACAGCATCCTTCAAAAGTTCAACTTCATGACACCCATGAATTTGCAACATTGTTTTGGCTGGCCAACTGAATTCACTGCATCCGACTCGTAAAGGCTTCGAAAACGCGTCCGTTACCATGTCAGTCCATAGCCAATGCGTGCGCACCGATCGGTCCATTGCTGTACAACGCGTATTTCGGGAAACAACACGCATCCGTCCACATCATATGCAATGGCCAATGCGTGCGCACCGATCGGTCCATTGCTGTACAACGCGTATTTCGGGAAACAACACGCATCCGTCCACATCATATGCAATGGCCAATGCGTGCGCACCGATCGGTCCATTGCTGTACAACGCGTATTTCGGGAAACAACACGCATCCGTCCACATCATATACAATGTCCAATGCGTGCGCACCGATCGGTCCATTGCTGTACAACGCGTATTTCGGGAAACAACACGCATCCGTCCACATCATATGCAATGGCCAATGCGTGCACACGGATCGGTCCATTGCTGTACAACGCGTCCCTGTACAAGTCACTCGCATATGTCACCATGGTTGTCACTGGTGAACGTTTGCCAGCCACAATTACTTGCCAGGGACTCAGGGGCACACCTACAACACCACAGCCTGTCCACACTGTATCCTAAGGCATGTAAGGCTGCATTACCTGTGTGTGTATGGGGGTCAACATGTGGTTTGTTGGGTGGCACTTGGGGGCAGCCACTCCCAGGCTGTGCACGTGTTCATGGGGACAGAATCCTTTGTGTGTTGTGCACATGACCACTGTGATGTGCAACTATTCAGTTCAGAGCATGTGGCATGGTCACATCTCCAGGTTGTGTATGTGTATGTTATGTCACATACACCCTGAGTCCCATGTGGGATGGTATGTACGTCACAGGGTGACCCATTGCCACAATTGTGATGGCCCTCCACAGTCTGTGTGCATGTTGTGTTTCAGATGTCTCGGATTCCATGTGCACAATGGGAGACAGTCTCCACATCCACGTTGTTTGTGCATCGACTTTGATGTTGTGCGTGTGTGTGTCACAGACGTCCATGTCTGTCCTGCAGAGGCAACAGGGGCCACTACCTGTGGGAGTCATGGTTGTTTTGCTGGCGTGTACATGATACGCCATGTCATGCCAGTGTCCATGTGGCAATACAGGGTCCCTGGGAATCTACCTGTCAAAGAGCTGTGATGCCTGGGGCACATCTGTCCTCACTTGTCACTGTGGTGTGTGTTTGGAACGTGACAGCAGTACATGGGTACTGTGACACAGCTGAATGATTTCCCATAGCACAACCTGGAAGTTGTTGTCAACACATGTTGAACTGAGATGTTAGATGTTGGCCGTGTAGGTGCCATATATGTCCATACAGAACGGCACACACATCAAGTACTTGTGTCTCGTAATGATGTATCATGTGATATTGAGTATGGTCAATGCCACATATGTGGGGTGACTGACAATCTTTCTTTGCTCACGTATGCACTGCAGGGCACCAGCTGTCCATAGACCATTCCCTGACCTTGCAAGCATGGTTGAACGTGACTGCATCCGACGGTACCGCTTCAACAGGCTGCTTATGGACGAATTGGCGGTGCAGTTGGCCCCACATTTGCAACCTGGCCGGCCATACCCTGCAGCGCTGACCCCCAAGGTGAAGGTGATGGCAGCCCTACATTTCTTTGCCACCGGTACCTTTCAACACACTGTGGCATCTGCTGGTGGGATGTCACAGACCATGTTCAGCCGTGTGCTACGCGATGTTTTGGAGGCGATGTTGAGATACTTGAACCAGTACATCTATTTCCCTAAACGTCAACAACTCACTGACGTCAAGAGTAACTTCTATGCCCTGGGGAGGATGCCACATGTCATCGGCTCCATTGATGGGACACATGTGGCTTTGGTACCACCACAGGCACATGAGCAGGCATTCAGGAACAGGAAACATTACCATTCTATCAATGCCCTGGTGGTATGTCTTGCAGATATGAGCATCTCACATGTGTGTGCACGTTTCCCCGGTTCTGCACACGATGCCTACGTGATGAGGAGTAGTCGCATCCCGAGGATGATGTCACAGATGCAGAACCAGCGTGCCTGGCTTGTTGGTGTGTACTGACTTTGTACCATTGTGTGTGTTCTGCAATGTTGTATTCCACCCTCTTTTCCAACTCAGCTAATGTGCAATTGTCTGTATGTAGGTGACTCCGGATACCCCAACATGCCATGGTTGCTGATACCCCTCAGGAACCCTGTGACACCAGCCCAGATGCGCTACAATGAGGCACATGGTCGGACCAAGAGAGTGATCGAGCGGACATTTGGTCTCCTGAAGAGCCGCTTTCGCTGCCTGGACAAGACAGGAGGGACCCTCCCATATGCCCCTGCAAAGGTGTGCAAGATTTTCATCGTCTGCTGCATGCTACACAACCTGGCAGTGCGGAAGGAGTTGCCTCTCATCCTGGATGACGATGACCAACATCCGCCACCTGTGGAGGATCCTGGCCTGGGCCACGATGCCAGTGATGATGATGATGATGAGGGGGATGTCCGCACACAGCTCATCACCAACTTCTTCAGCTGAATGTGAGTATACAGAGTTGGTATGTCAATGATTTGAGTTTGCATGATATGTGTTGGTGGTGCTCTGTTGCTGTTTGAGTGTGGCCATGTGCTACTTGACTGTATGCGTGCAGCGATGTGTCCTTACAGGTAGTCTGTACTCCCCAACAGTGTTGACATGCTAACTTGGTTTTGTGTAGGTATCTTGTGACATGTATTGGGCATGAGTATTGCAGTTCTGTCCTGTTCTTCAGTGCTTTTGACTGGGTGTCATGTCTGTCCTTCACAGGGTACTTTCAGAGTTGTTTGGTCAACTGTGATCCCCCGACACCATGATTCAACTTCCAGGGTGGAAGCAGTCGTTTCCCTGCAGGTGATGTGCCACACACCCCTGGACTTTATTTCCTCTACACTTGGTGACTGTGTGGCCACTGTCACGTGGGATTACCTTGCATCTGTAGTGGAAACAACATGTTGCAAATGTGTAATAAACCTGTGCTTCACTTTGGGATGTGCGTTGTCTGTGGTCACACATCTGACTGACATTTGCTTACTTCACCTGTGGGCTAGTTAACACAGACTCTGAATAGGTGTGGTGTCTGTGCATTCCACTATATTTCCTGGCAACATCAGTGTAGGCGATGAGTCAGATGGCCCTGGTATGTATGTGTTGTGTAGCCCTAGTGGTGTGTCTCCCTCATATGTGTCACGTCGCCATGACTCACATGACGGTGTTGAACTTGCTGTAGCAGTTAGCATGCACAGTGTCATTTAGCAGATCATCATCTCCATGACAAAAACAACGTTGGAATCACAACAGAGGCAAGTATGGTGTATTAGTGAGTTTATTTACATACATGTGTGAGGATAGTGCACAGGATGGTGGGTGCTGTACATTGGGATTGGAATCCAAAGTTCCCAGATGAGTTGAAAGTGTTGGTAGCAGAAATGTCCTGAGTAAAGTCCACAGTCATATGATACATTGGTCCAACTTAAACTCCCCATGTCATGTGGGAGAGTTGGGTTGCATTCGACAGGGTGAACAGTTTGCACACAAAGGAGAATTTCCAGAACAGGTGTTGGGTTCCTGGGGGATGTACATGGCCATCGGCCTCTCAGTTTTCCTTCCTCGGACGACCCCTCTTCTTTCAGGGGGGACCCTCACGTGCAGGCCGCTGCGGTGCAGAGGACTCTCCGCCAGAGTCATCCTCCATCCCTGTGGCAGTTGCAGTTGTTGCGGCACCAGATGTTGTGGGCACACGGGGGGTGTGGCCATGTTGGTGCTAATCTGGCGGAGGCATGTCAATATCTCCCTATGCACCGCTGTCAGTTCTTGCAATGTGTCCCACTTGGACTCCATGCGAGACATGTGTGTCTCCACAAGGGACATGTGTGACTCCAAGCGGGCATGATGGGCAGCCTGCTGCTGTTGAATGTCCTTGAGGATCCCCACTACCTGGCTGACCTCTCTGGTGCTATTCTGGTACGCATCAGCAATGCGTACCAGTTGTGGGTCATCACGCAGTCCAGACCCCTCTGCAAACAGCGACCTCTGCCTACCACCCCTCCCACCACGCCTGGCCACACGTGCGGGACTTGCGGTGGCACGCACAGGTGACCCTAGGCCCCCTTGGGGGTTGGTACTGGGGTTGTTGTCCGTTGCTTCACGGTGGGCCGGGGTCCCTGTGCTGTTGTCATTGGTGGTCCTTGGTCTGTCCGTGTTGGCGGGGGTGGTCTGTGTGTTGGCAGATGTTGGAGGAGTGGGTGCAGGGGGTGCAGATGGTGGTCCTGCTGGTGCTGCATGATGACTCACACCGGAGGTGCCAGGTAGGTCTTTGCCATCCGAGGAGGGCAGAGGCTGTTCCACACCAGAGAGCTCAGGGGCCCCCGGAGCCTGGGACAGGGACTCCTCATCGTCTGCTGCTGTGTCCCCATCATCACCTGTTTTTGGAAGAGACACACAATGTATGTTATGTTTCTACAGGCATCAATGGTTCAAACACCTGACAGTTGTGACTGTACCTCTGGATGCGGGCCTGTACATTGCATTGTCCTAAGTTGTCACAGTCAGAGGTTGATATTGGTGTAGCACATTGTCCTGCCAACCTGAAGCATTTCAATGTGAATGTTGAGATGTGTGCATGGCCAGCATTGGTGGTATTTGGTTGACATCCGGCCCTCCTTCTCCTCCCAGCCCAGTTATCCCACCATGAAGCATGCCACCCTTGCAGTGGGTGCAGGTTGACTCTCAGGATGTCAGTCAGTGGTGTCCTGCTGTTGTTTGGTGCCCAGTTCCCAGCAGGGCCTTGTGCTCCCCACAACAGAGCACCATTGTCAGACATCTTTGAAGTGGCTTTTCACTCCCTGTGAGGTGTGCATGCTTCAGTGTGAGCTTGCTGGGCCATGTGGGTGGGGGATGTTGGGCTGTGACTTCCACTCCCATCATGCTATTGCCTACACCCCCCTTCCCAGCTTGCCCATACTTCCTTCCTTTTGACTCTGCTTCCCTGTGGGGTAGTGTGCCTGTGCTGACAGGATGGCTGACAGTGTTGTCCTGGCGTTAGTTTGGCTACAAGTCCCAAAAGTGTCCCTGTGCTTCACACAGCATAACCCAGGGTGGTGGTTCTTTGTGGGATATTTAATTAGAGTGTGAGGCAATGCATTCTCCCAGGTGAGTTGTGTGGAGTTTGTGTTAAGGGTGTGTGTGAGAAAAGCTGCTGGTAACTATGGTCAGTGCTGTCAGTCCTCCTTCCCACCCAGCCAGATATCCCACCATGGAACGTGCTTCCATTGCAGGGAGTGCAAGTTGGCTTTCAGGATGTCAGTCAGTGGTGTCCTGCTGTTGGTTGGTGCACAGTTCCCAGCAGGGCCTTGTGCTCCCCACAGCAGTACCCAGTGTCAGCCATCTTGTCAGTTTTTTTCCACTCCCTGTGATGTGAGCATGGTTCAGAGTAGTGTTGATGGGCCAATTGTGAGGGTGACCAATATCTGTGACTACCACTCCCTTCATGCTATTGCCTACACCCCCCTTCCCAGCATGCCCATACTTCCTTCTTTTTGAGTGGACTTCACTGTGTGTGAGTGTGACAGCAATGGCAAGATGGCTGACAGTGTGGTCCTGTTGTTTGTTGGTGCACAGTTCCCAGCAGGGCCTTGTGCTCCCACAACAGAGCACCAGTGTCAGACATCTTTGAAGTGGCTTTTCACTCCCTGTGAGGTGTGCATGCTTCAGTGTGAGCTTGCCGGGCCATGCGGGTGGGGGATGTTGAACTGTGACTACCACTCCCATCATGCTATTGCCTACACCCCCTTCCCAGCGTGCCCATTCTTCCTTCCTTTTGAGTGGACTTCACTGTGTGTGAGTGTGACAGCAATGGCAAGATGGCTGACAGTGGTGTCCTGTTGTTTGTTGGTGCCCATTCCCAGCAGGGCCTTGTGCTCCCCACAACAGAGCACCATTGTCAGACATCTTTGAAGTGGCTTTTCACTCCCTGTGAGATGTGCATGCTTCAGTGTGAGCTTGCCGAGCCATGCGGGTGTGGGATGTTGAGCTGTGACTACCACTCCCATCATGCTATTGCCTACACCCCCCTTCCCAGCATGCCCATACTTCCTTCCTTTTGACTCTGCTTCCCTGTGGGGTAGTGTGCCTGTGCTGACAGGATGGCTGACAGTGTTGTCCTGGCGTTAGTTTGGCTACAAGTCCCAAAAGTGTCCTTGTGCTTCACACAGCATAACCCAGGGTCGTGGTTCTTTGTGGGATATTTAATTAGAGTGTGAGGCAATGCATTCTCCCAGGTGAGTTGTGTGGAGTTTGTGTTAAGGGTGTGTGTGAGATAAGCTGCTGGTAACTGTGGTCAGTGCTGTCAGTCCTCCTTCCCACCCAGCCAGATATCCCACCATGGAACGTGCTTCCATTGCAGGGAGTGCAAGTTGGCTTTCAGGATGTCAGTCAGTGGTGTCCTGCTGTTGGTTGGTGCACAGTTCCCAGCAGGGCCTTGTGCTCCCCACAGCAGTACCCAGTGTCAGCCATCTTGTCAGTTTTTTTTCCACTCCCTGTGATGTGAGCATGGTTCAGAGTGGTGTTGATGGGCCAATTGTGAGGGTGACCAATATCTGTGACTACAACTCCCATCATGCTATTGGCTACACTGACTTCACCAGCATACACAGAATTCCTTCCTTTCAGTGAGCTTCCCTGTGAGGTGGTGTTCTAGTGGTGGCAAAATGTCTGACAGTGTTTGTTGGTTAGATTTGTGCCACTGCCTTGCTCTATTTGTTGTTGGGTTTGTACATGTCATGACACAGTTACATATCACTATGGGATGGCAGGTATTGTGTTTGTCTAACTAACATACACATCTTGGGATGATTATGTTTTGGTTACTGTGGCTTTGCTAACCGTGCATGGTTTCACTATCCCCTTGACAGTGATGTGTGTGTATTGTCACACGATATTGGGTATATTGGTTGTGTACTCACCAGGGGTGGGCGGAATTTGCATAGTCGCGTTACGCAAATCCTCGCGAAATTGCTAACAAATTCCGCGAGCTCGCGGAACTTCCGCGAAATCGCGGAATTGCTTGTGCCGTCCGTTCGCGATGTGTTTTTGCGTGCTCGCGGGGAAATATATCGCTAACTTGCCCATGCGGTCGCTAATGGGCGCGGCCATCTTGTTTTCACTTGTCCCGCCCGCTCGCGATGGTATTTCCTGTTCCGGGTCGCGTATTGCATGCTCCCGCCCGTTCGCGATAAGGGTTTCCTGTTCGGGAACGCGTATTACGTGTTCGCGACGCTTTTTGCGTGCTCGGGGGGAAATATCGCGCGAACTTGCCCATGCGGTCGCAATGGGCGCGGCCATCTTGTTTTCCACTCTATTTCTATGGTTCTGGGCCTGCTTTTCAATCCTCCCTCTATCTTTTCAATCCTTTGTTTCTGTAAACTTATTTTGGGTCTTTTTTGTTTATTATCTATCTCTCTATTTTCCTGATTCTATATTTTGAGTTTTTCTCTACTTTTTGTGTGTTTTTAACTACTTTTTCACACTTTTTCTATTACCTGCTTTTTCATTTCTTTTACTTACTTTATTTAATTCCTACCTTTTCTTTTCCGCCCCCGCCTACCCAGAACCATGGCAAAGGGACACAGGGCTCGAAGTCGGAGCCAGAGCCGCGACCGCCTTCCTTGCGGAAGACGGCGCTAAAGAGGGGTGCAGGCACGGGCCTTATTTAATGAGGCGGAGGTGGCCGCACTGGTTTTTTTCGTTCAGCGCCACCTCCCCTTAACCCTGGCAGCAGGCGGCAGGCCTGGGTCCGGGTACGGGCTCCGGGAGCGTCGTCAGCGGTGGGGCAAGGTGCGTCGGGCAGTGTTTCGGTGCTCTGGTGTCCGGCGCACCCAGAATCAGTTGACGCACCGGTGGTCCGATATTCTGGACCGGGAGCAGGACCTGCTGGACCTGCTAGGAGTGGAGGTCCCGGGGCTTGGTGAGTAGCTATTTAATATTACTACTTTGTGTTCTTCTGCTCTGTGTTATATATTGCGAATATTTTTTTTTCTCCGACCAGCAAGAATGCTGCTGCTTACATTGCAGGTAAATTACGTTTAAAAATCTGTGATTGTTATGACACAGGCGCTCGACGCTACTAATCTTACTTGTTTGCAACTTTGCGCTCGCTTGGCCTGATGATTATGTAAGAGTTTACTTTAGAGAACTTAAGTGATGTAATGCTAGAGAGAGTAGTCCTTCCTTTGTCCTCGTGCCACTAAGAAGGGATAGTGGTGGATTGATAGGTTTAGTTACTTATTAGTTGGTAATTTCTAAGTTGTGTGCGTGACGCATCCTCTGTCACGTCACGGGCTGCTGAGTGATGCTTACCCCAGTCCTTAGCAGAACCTTTTGTAGTTTGTTTACTGAGTGTTAATAGGCTTATATCATCACTAGCAGAACATTAGCAGCAACCAGCCAACAATTTGGTGTATGCAAAAATGTATGCATGTGTCCTCCATCTATGCATTTTTGAGGACTAAAATAAATGGAAATGCAGACTTACTGAACAATTGGCCCGTCTGGATTGGAATCGGTGGGCTAGGTCAGGTGGTAGTTAGGCTTGCTAGACGGTCCGTGAATCTCGCAATACTACCAGTCGATCAGATAGGTCAATTTTATTGCAATTTTTGTAACCAAAAATGTTTTTGGTGCCTATTTTAAAATATTTTATTTATTTCACACCAAACTTTAATTTTTGTCTCTTTCTTTATGAAATCTTACATGATCAGCAGCACCCAGGGACAAGAAGACGGGGTCGCAGGAGGTGGGCCCACAAGATCTGGACGATGCCTCCCAGGGACAGGACCGCTCCTCTATCGAGGGCTCTGCTGCTGGCCCCAGTAAGTCCACCAGTGGTTAATATTAATAATTATATTTCCTAAACTTTTCCTGCACCTTATTTTTTCCGAACTATTATTTCGGTATCCTGATTCGCATTTTTACAAAATCTTCTTTGCTCTATACTATCTGTTTCTAAATTATTGTTATCCCTGCCTCTAACTGCGTCTGCTATGACTCTCTGTACTACTACTATTAGTCTGTCTGTAGCCAAGCTTGCCCAGTTGCCCACTCTTTATTTCAAATATTTTAAATTAAACTCATTCACCAATAGCTATAGCCATTGAGTTTTGGTTGTCCTCTTCTACTACTTCTAGTCTTCTTATTCTTGAGGCTTTTTGACAATTCCCACCAAGAAAATGCCCAACCAAATTTTAGAAGTTTAGATAGGATAGGACATACTACTACTGTTGTAGGGATTCTGCACATACAGAACTTTGCACAAGAAAATAGGTCGTTGGTGATGGGAGGTTGGACCTTCCTCACACCTCAATCGGAAGCCACCACAATCCCCTGACCGACTTGTTATAGTGTCTCATTACTCCGAAAGGCCCCCCCACCCCCAAAATACCCAATGAGTAGACAACCCAGACAACATAACACTCCCAACCTGTGTCGCGGAAGCAATGCACACCCTTTTGCTCACTCTTGTGTAAGTCCACACCAAATACCACCGAGTCTATGTAAGTTCAAAAGGTTTCTTTTTATTTCCAACTGACAAGCTCTGTATGTTGTATAATGCAGCAGCAACAGCAAAATGTATAAGATTAAAACAATAAACATTGTTACAGTTAGACTTACAAGTTACTTACAACTAAAAGTCCATAGAAGCCAAAAGGCGAGATCCTGATAACTGAACAGTGGTGGGCGAACCACCCTCCCCTTGGTAGGAATCGAGTTTATATAAAATTCTAAATGGAGATGTGAGAATTCTGGGGAGCCCTCACCTTAGAAGAACCTAGTAGTGGTGACATCATAAGCTCTGCAAAGCTCTGGTTCTTCTTATAAGTGAATCTTCCGTCTGTAATGAGAAAAATGGTGCGCGTTAGTATAGTGCAAGCATTTCTCAGTCGTGCCAAAAACTGTAATTTTTTTTTATGGATAAGCAATATGGACTAACACCATAACTCCATAACAAAGTCGCTTGTTTCTCGACCTTGTACGCAGTGCTCAGACATTAGCAGTATGAGCTCATGTGGCCTCAAAGGCGTATTTCACAACAAGCTGCGAGGTAACTTGCGCAAAAATAAAAGACAGAGCTAAAATGGTTGCATGGCTCGGGGTAACTTAGCAAAGACTAAAATGACCCTAGGGACCATATAACACTACTAGTGTCTAGTCTACTACCTGATTTATACTAGTGATGTATGTTGTATATGTATTCACTTTTTTTTCATTCATGCTAGTGAAAAATAGGGGGAGGTGTATATGGCATCTGAAAAATGTGTAATGTTTTTTCTAGGCGTACTACCGACCACCAGTACCGGGGCCAGCGGTGAAGGTGACGCGGCCGCTGAGGGTGCAGGCGATGCGGCAGTTGGAGTAGCTGCAGGGGGTGAGCCAGCACCAGTGGCGGGCGGTGGTAAGTTATATTCCTAATCCTTACTTATTGACATTACACTCGCTGCAAGGGTGTAATGTATACTGTACTGTTGAGACTTAAGTAAGAAGTAGTTGTGAACGCCGTTTGAAGAAGACACCCTTTACTTAGCAGCATTAGCAATAGCATTAGCGACAGGAGTCTGAGAGTAACCAATGGCCTCTATCGGACTTCAACTCAGCTGTGAAATTTTTATGGAGAAGAATAAAAGTCTGATCAGATGACCTTGATGGATGGGTTGAACGAAAAGGGAAAGAAGGGTGGAAGGAGGCAGGACGGGCGAGATTTTATGTTTATGACTGGCAGAGAAGGATACGTGGCATGCATGCATAGGTGTGTGATATGAATCAGATGCATGGGTGGCGGAATGCCTGAAACTCCCCCAAATGTTCGAGGCTGAGGTAGTGGGAGGATAGATACATACCACAAATGTTACGTACTGTGCTTGCTAGTGCTACTGTGCCACTATGTGTAGAATGTATTTGTCTGACTGCTTTGCTAAGAGTATATTTTACAATAGTCTTGTTTTTTCTTCTTGATATAGCTACTCCTAAAGTCAACAGGAAGGAGTTGGCAGCCAAGGCCCGGCGCCGTAAGCTGGAGGCCATACAGGCCGAATACCGGCGCCTCGTTGTTCTAGAGGAGGAGGAGGAGGAGGCGGAGGCAGCAGCTGCAGCCTCCTCCAATGCCCCGGGCCCCAGACACCCCCCCCAGTCTTACGGCGTCACCGCCTGTCAGCCACCCTCCGCCACACAGGAAGAAGCACTGCTGCCCACCCCCACTGTGGATGCAACTGCCGCGCGCTGAAGCACCGCGTGGCCCGCCTGGAGGAGCGCATCCGTGTCCTGGAGAGGCGAGCCCGCTGAGACCCCGTTAATTTATTGCCCCTTTTTTAGTTCTTATTTGGGTGGGTGGGAATCGGGCGTTGGGTTTTGGACTTGGACATTTGTTGGACTTTTTCGTTGCGGGACATGAACATTGGTTGGGGTTAGGGAGGGGGTGGGTCAGGTGTTGTGGGATTTTTTTTACATAGTTTATTTTTGTTAGGGTATTAAATTACATATTTAGACTTAATATACGATGTGGTTAATGTTTTGTGGGTGGGGTTACTGTTTTACGTCACACGGTTTCCTTGCTGGTGCAGTGCCACAGCCAGTGTTTGATTTTAATAATTGGCTGAGTTACTAAGACACAAACAGACAGATGCGGTACCCGTCACTGAGGGACTTGTCCTACTAGTACTGTCAGTCTCCCCTGATAATCTATGCATTCTGCAACTGGACTCAAAGGGGTGTGTGAAATAGAATTAATGAAAAAAAATCCGTTATTAATTATGCCTCACCCAAACCTCTTCTCTTACCTGTGCTTGATGTTTAACTTGGGCACGGCGATGGCTGCATGGTGGTGATGGTTTTCTTTCCCAACATGCCATGGGTGTGGTGGTAGTAGTAGTAGACCCTGGCAGTAGCACTTGCAAATAAAAGAAAATGAGACAGTCAGTCGCCTGAGAGAGACTGTGGGAGGAGTAGTAGAACAAAGTACAGTACGGAACTTACTGCCAAACAATAATATGCCAAAATACAAGGAAACATAATGGTTGCGGGGATAGCCTAGTACATAGAGTTACAAACTCTAGCTGTGTCGAGTCACTCGACTAGGCCTACAGTACACCGTGGTCCGTGACTCGACACAAGCGTAACCGTTAGTGCTGTTTCGGATGATGACAAATCCAATCTATGATGGCATTTAATGCTGATGGATTCGGTTCCTTTGGTACAAAAAACCCAAATATACTGCTCATAGGAGGGTGGGCAAGCAGAAGAAGATCTGCGCCCTGCCTTGAAAATGCATTTATGTTGCTTTAGCCACATCCGCCCCAGCAAGCGTGTGATAAATTATTGGTGTACATTTAATTTAGTCACACCTCAATAAGCCACACAGCCCGGGGGAAGAGGATTAGGGTTTGAAGAATGGTTGGGAAGGGGGTGTTTTGGGAAAGGTTTGAGAAAGAAAAACAGTACGCATGGACAACAACAAAACACAATATTGGCAGAGAACCATATCCATAAATCAGTTAAGGGAGAAAAAGGAAATGCATGCATGATGATGATAACTTGATGGTTAATGATATTACTAACTACTACTACTAGACAATTAGACAGTACAGGGCAGCAGTATATTATGCTATTTGCCTTGCCTGTCTGCCCTCAGAGAGACCCGAATTACATACAGTTTCTGTTCTTTTGTACCCGCCCGGGCTTAAAGATAGCAAAGAAAAGTCCAAAAATGCTGTAGGGATGAATTGAATTATATAAGCAGAGAGCAAACATAAAAACAACAACACACAGTAGTAATGATTGAAGACAAAAAAAAGAATCGAAATGTAAAAGATGATGAAAGTTGATACTGTCACTGTATGTTATCCTGGTCAAAATGGGGAGTTGCATCTCGGCGTTCGTCTTGGTCCTCCATTCCATGGACGCTCCGGCCATCAATCTTGCGTGACGCCACTGCCTGCCTGGCACATGTAGATTCATTGGTAAGGTAAGTGAAAGTTGTTTTTCCCAGTCTAGCACAGGGTAAGGGCCGGCCTGTAATTGCAGATGGGAAAACCAAAGGGATATTGAAAAATCAAGTATAAAAAAAATGCCTAAATTACGGTGGAGTGCAACAAGAACACTTTCAGAGGCGGCATGGATTTGGATACATCATGTCTAACTTAGTCTGTTTCCAACATTAACCTCCAACAACAACAGGACTGAGCAGGCCCACGGCACCCGTGACACATCCTCCATTTAGCGTACCTTTTTTGACAGAGGCAGACAAAGCAGATATACAGCAACATAGCATTTTACAAACTAAGTGACTAAATCAATGCCCCGCTGTCAGTCATACCATACCACCACACTCGACTCCACCACTACACAGACATGTAGGTCTGCAGTGGTTGTTGTTGACTTGGTTACCTTGTAATGCACTCATTAAACGCACTGAGTTATTCCATCAATCATCTCGGATCGTACTGAGTGACTGGAGTGCGAAGAGATAATGTCACTGTGGTCATCATCATGGTGTGTTGTCCAACTCAGTGTGCAGTAGTGTACAGATTGAGTCCCCTTTCCATATTCAAAATGCAATGGATCGGCCTGCAGTAGAAGTAGAAAATTGTTATTGAAAAACCATATTGGAAAGAAACATTGCATTGGGTTACTTTTAGTGTGTAGATTAGATAATAGTACACAATGAATTACCTTCATGCACTACAGTACAAACAACAACAACACAAATCACTCAGTCAGCGTCCAATGCATGTCATCATTCATTACCTGTTCCTTCTCATCTTCAGTTAATGGGCAGTCTGTATCGGCTCTGAAAGGGTGATAGCTATAGTAGTCATCATCATGTTCCACTTCTTTTGGAGAGACTCAACGAGGCAAGATTAGGTTTTCTTCGATTATGCTACATCCAATAATCATCTGGCTTGAGGGCAATAGATTTAGGTCGATTCAGGAGGATGGAGGAGCAGGACTCGGAGGAGTGGACTGAAATGCAGAGAGCTGAAACTCATAAGGCAATAAAATAAGAAGACGGTGGTGATGGATTTGTTGTGATTTGAAGTTTCCAAACAGAAAGACAGACACAGAAATAGAAGTAAATAAGGGAGAACCACAGTAAGAACTGGAAGCCTAGTTGTCACCGTCAGGGAAGTATAGCTCGTCCTCAAACTCTGGAGGTTCAACCAGAAGTAGGTAATCAGCATCCAACACGCTACTTCCATCACCTGAGCCGCTGTCCTCATCTTCCTGCGGTGATTCATGTATTGTATAATTAGGTGGTATAAATTGCTGATTCATTTTGATCATGGTTAACCTCTCCACGTTTATGGGTGAGAGACTGGTCCTTTTCACTGTTACAATGGAACCAGCAGCACTGAAAACACGTTCAGAAGAGACACTTGCGATAGGGCAAGCCAGATAGTTGATCGCCAGCCTGCTGAGCACTGGCCATTGGCCCCTTTTGCCATACCAATACCGCAATGGGTTTTGATCAATGAAGACCTCTGTTGGGTCATCCAGGTAGGCCTGGACCATTCGGTCAATGTTCAGGGGTGCTAAACTTAGTGCGCCCTCTTTTGTCTTTGCATCAGCACTGGACCTAGCAAGTCCTTGCTGTAAATACCAATTCTGTGCCGTTTGTACTGGGGCTGATGATGATCCGGTTCTTGCTGTTGTCGATAGTGTTGGTGACAGCTGTGAACCAAATGCACTGCCCACAGGCTCTGAAGTTGAACTTGACGCAGGATGCCCTGCTGCAGTACTTGATGTGGGTTTGAGGCCTTTAATTACCAGCCGTTCATTTTCCAATGTACTGGCTGCCTCAGCTATCCAAGTTTTGTACCGGGCATCATCCACTTCTGAAAAAGGGAGTAATGTCTTACTGTGCAGTGCCGCTTTGTACCGTGGATCCAGAATTGTGGCACAAATGTAATGTTGTTGTGACAGAATCTTATTTTGCACCCTTGCATTTTCACTTAAGCGACATGATAAGCTCTCCGCCAACTGGTATGCTTCTTTTTTTCCTCCACACCTATGTACGCTTCACACACCCTCTTCAGCTCTTGCTCTAGCATGTGCAACAATGGGATAGCTTGGCCCATAGTACAGTCCTCCTTGCTGACTTCACGTGTGAAGACCTCGAAAGGAAGAAGCATCTCTGTAAGAGATTTAACTAGGCACCATTGGTCCACCTGAAGGGTCATGCCTTTCACAGCAGCATCCGCCCTTTGCATGACATATTCATTGATTGGTCTGTACTGCTCAAACAGACGGTCAAGCATGTAATACGTTGAGTTCCAACGTGTTGCCACCTCCTGGATCAGTGCTTTGACTGGCATTCTATAGTCACGTTGAATGATCCTCAGCTGCTTCCGGGCTTTAAAAGAATGGCTGAAATGCGTGCATATTCTGCGGCAGGTGGTCAGTAAGTTGCTGACTATGGGTTCTTTTTTCAGAAAGTCTTGAACTATAATGTTAATGCAGTGCGCCAAACACGGGACCCTGAAATACTTACCAAGCGTCATGGCCTTAAGTATATTACTGCCATTATCCGTGGCAACAAAACCAATGTGAAGCCCTCTGGGGCGCAGCCATTCAAAGACCTTGTTGTTAAACTCTTCCAAAAGGTTTTCAGCAGTATGAGATTTCTCCTTGGCGAACATGGCTATAGTTGCATGTTTCCGAGAAGCATTAAAAATTGCAGCTGTGTCAACAGCACCTACTTCAGATAGCTTGTCTCTAACCCCCACAAAAGAGACCCAGTGTGCAGTGATGCACATGTAATCAGTGGCTTGGCAACTGGTCCACATGTCTGTTGTCAGGTGGATTTTGTGAACAGCACTCTGCTGCAAAGCTTGTCCAACCAATTCAAGCACATCGTGATGTAGTGCTGGAACAGCAACTCGGGCAAAATAGGAACGGCTGGGAACCTTCCATTTAGGGCAGATGGCTGACACAAATTCAAGGAAACCCACCCCTTCCACAAATGAAAAAGGGAGAAGGTCCAGTGCTAACATTTTAGCGAGCTTCGCATTGTACAACCGTGCCGTTGGGTGGTTGCGTTGGTACTGCCCCTCCGACCAAAGCATGCTGTCAATGGTAGGCTGGAATATTTTCCTTACTGCTGCACCTTTCTTCTTTAACCCAGCTAGGCTCAACAACGCTGCACTTTTGCTCATTGCAGTGCCCGGTTGCCTTGCTGTCTCATGTTGACTCTTACTACTGTGCCACTGAGATGTTGCTGAGGATGCGGGCGTTGCCAGTACACTGCTGGGGGTAGGGCTATAAATGTCTCCCTCTTGTTGACCTTCCTCCGCGATCATATCTTCCCCTACTTCTTCATCCACAACAACAGCAATGGGTCCAGTTTTACTTTTTTGTAAGTGAAGTAGGTGAGCCTCCCACCTGATAGTGTGGTGTTTTTTTAGATGACTTGTTTGTCCTCCGGTACCATAGTTTGTACCAAGCTTACCCCGCCTAACAGCCTGCCGACAAATTGAGCATATAGCAATGTTCTCCTCCTTACTGCTAACCGAAAAGAAGTCCCAAACTGGGGAGGAGAACTTTCTGGCACTGCTGTAGGTGCCACTTTCAATACCAGATGAAATGGAGGGTGTGCATGGAATTTGACTCTGTGCACTTACATTACCACCACCTACTGAGGTGGTGGTTGAGCTTGATGTAGGTCCCTGCCGGGTCTTTGCAAAGGCAAATATGGAAGCTGGAGGTCGTGTTGGCGTTACCTGTGTTGGTGGTATCCGTGCTACATCCCTCGCAGCGATTTGGGATAGTCTAATAATGTTGGTCTCCATCTCCGCAGGCCCAGGAGTGATGTTCGTGATGACTGGCTCTTCATCATCATCACCCCCCTCGTCTAAATCGACCTCCATAACTGTAAGGCTTTCGGGAACCTTCCTTTTCACTAGCCTTGTCTTGTGGTGTGCATCACTCTCAGGCTGAGCTGGTGGCTTCCAAGTGGCATCTAGATCATCAGAAGCGGGGCTTGAAGAAGAAGTTGATGTACTAAGCCTCCTTTTCCTTGCTGGGGGTATGGAAGACACTGGATCTTCTGGAACAGTGGCTTGCTCCTCTCCGTCTGCAAAAGCTCGATTTCCTGAACTGCCCCTACTTCAGGTGGAACAGCTACTATTGTGGGCTGTGGTTCCGGCTGTGGTTGCGGTTCCGGCTGTGGTTGCGTTTCCGGCTGTGGTTGCGTTTCCGGCTGGGGTTGCGTTTCCGGCTGGGGTTGCGGCTGTGGTTCCGGCTGTGGTTGCAGTTCCAGCTGCAGTTCGGGTTGCGGCTGGGGTTGCCCACTTATCTCCTGAGTTTGCGCCTGCGAGTGCGTGGATTGGGTACTACTTTGCGATAATGACATTTCAACATCACTGGTCGTTAGTAGACTGGCTACCTCTGCCACAGTCATGGGCTTGGGCCTAGGTTGCTGGGGTGGGGCCACTGATGCAGAGGTGCTGCTCCCAGCTTGGTCCCCGCTGGACACCGCTGCTGCAGGCGTACGTTTTTTTTTCCCAAAAACACATCGGCCGGCACCCCAGTCTTGGCAAGTGCCACTTCCTTCTTCTCTCCCTTCTCACTGGCAACTTTATTGCTACTGGAGGACCTTGTACCTTTCTTTGGGGCCATCTTCTTCAGATGTCAGCAGGACGCAGGTGCACAAGTTGCAGAGATGTCTGTGGTCACACGTGGACGTGACGCGCAGCAGGACTTCAGCCTGGCAGTACAACGGGTGATGTTGATGATGACACCTCCTCCTCTGTCTTTTTGTGCACCTAAAAGCAAAGAAGCCAGGAGAAGAACATCAGTGAAACGTTGCATTTGTTGTTGTGGTTCAATTACTAGTAGTACAAACAAACAAATAAAAGATATAAATGAGTGTAGCCATTTGTGAGACTGTCAACAAGGGCTTTCCTGGTATACTGTGTACACTGTCAGGACAACCAAAATACAAATGTAATACAAGTGGACCCTGTTTGGCAATAAATTATTTGCTCATCACATCATTCAGGGAGCTGCAGCTGGCAAAGGGGATGGATGCAAGCAGTAAGCCAAGAGGAAAACCATGCAGGCCTAAATGGCAAAAGCAGCACACTTATAACTCCCACCAGAAATGGCCACCAGCCACATGGACACTCACAAATCACAAGCAACAAGCATGAGGCCTGGAAAACAATGTACTGAAACAGGCGTACGATAGCCAGGCAAAGGCTGCATGGTAAACCACACTGCTTTGCCTGTAATGTAATGCAATAAAATGCAAACACGAAAATACACAGGGCTAAACAAGGCCTGCAACACACCACACACAACTAAGGCATGTAACACACCCCAAAAAACAGAAATACAGCCAAAATAATAAATACACATTTTGCAATTCAATGCCATCCATGTGCCCTAAATGATGTTTGAATTCAACTGAACACACAAACAGTTCTTTTATGCACCCCTGACTATCTATGGGCCAACTGGATGGAAGGCCTGTTGGCAGATTAGGCTACAAGCTTGCAGGCCTATGACAAAAAGCACACTGCCTGGCTTCAAAATGGCCGCCAGCCTCATGGCCAGGCCCACAACAACAAGAAACTGAAGACAGACAATGCAGGCCTATGGCAAAAAGCACACTGCCTGGCTTCAAAATGGCTGCCAGCCTCATGGCCAGGCCCACAACAACAAGAAACTGAAGACAGACAATGCAGGCCTATGGCAAAAAGCACAATGCCTGGCTTCAAAATGGCCGCAAGCCTCATGGCCAGGCCCACAACAACAAGAAACTGAAGACAGACAATGCAGGCCTATGGCCAAAAACACACTGCCTGGCTTCAAAATGGCGGCCAGCCTCATGGCCAGGCCCACAACAACAAGAAGCCTAGGCCACAAAGGAAACACATGCAGGCCTATATGGCAAAAGCAGCACACTTATAACTCCCACCAGAAATGGCCACCACCCACATGGACACTCACAAATCACAAGCCACAAGCATCAGCCCTGGAAAACAATGTACTGAAAACAGGCCTACGATAGCCAGGCAAAGGCTGCATGCTAAACCACACTGCTTTGCCTGTAATGCAATAAAATGAAAAAACGAAAATACACAGGGCTAAACAAGGCCTGCAACACACCACACACAACTAAGGCATGTAACACCCCCAAAAACTGAAATACACCCCAAAAAAAAATCCACTTTTTGCAATTCAATCCAATGCCATGCATGTGCCCTAAATGATGTTTATATTCAACAGAACACACAGAAACAGTTGTTTCATGCACCCCTGACTACCTCTGGGCCCACTGGATGAAAGGCCTGTTGGCAGACTAGGCTACAAGCTTGCAGGCCTATGGCAAAAAGCACACTACCTGGCTTCAAAATGGCCGCCAGCCTCATGGCCAGGCCCACAACAACAAGAAACTGAAGACAGACAATGCAGGCCTATGGCAAAAAGCACAATGCCTGGCTTCAAAATGGCCGCCAGCCTCATGGCCAGGCCCACAACAACAAGAAACTGAAGACAGACAATGCAGGCCTATGGCAAAAAGCACACTGCCTGGCTTCAAAATGGCCGCCAGCCTCATGGCCAGGCCCACAACAACAAGAAACTGAAGACAGACAATGCAGGCCTATGGCAAAAAGCACAATGCCTGGCTTCAAAATGGCCGCAAGCCTCATGGCCAGGCCCACAACAACAAGAAACTGAAGACAGACAATGCAGGCCTATGGCCAAAAACACACTGCCTGGCTTCAAAATGGCCGCCAGCCTCATGGCCAGGCCCACAACAACAAGAAGCCTAGGCCACAAAGGAAACACATGCAGGCCTATATGGCAAAAGCAGCACACTTATAACTCCCACCAGAAATGGCCACCAGCCACATGGACACTCACAAATCACAAGCCACAAGCATCAGCCCTGGAAAACAATGTACTGAAAACAGGCCTACGATAGCCAGGCAAAGGCTGCATGCTAAACCACACTGCTTTGCCTGTAATGCAATAAAATGAAAAAACGAAAATACACAGGGCTAAACAAGGCCTGCAACACACCACAC
Source organism: Calotriton arnoldi (assembly GCA_963921515.1). Taxonomy (NCBI): domain Eukaryota; kingdom Metazoa; phylum Chordata; class Amphibia; order Caudata; family Salamandridae; genus Calotriton; species Calotriton arnoldi. The sequence continues at coordinate 58,529 of CAWUFW010006508.1, read as the reverse complement.
ACAACTGAGGCATGTAACACCCCCAAAAACTGAAATACACCCCCAAAAAAATCCACTTTTTGCAATTCAATCCAATGCCATGCATGTGCCCTAAATGATGTTTATATTCAACAGAACACACAGAAACAGTTGTTTCATGCACCCCTGACTACCTCTGGGCCCACTGGATGAAAGGCCTGTTGGCAGACTAGGCTACAAGCTTGCAGGCCTATGGCAAAAAGCACACTACCTGGCTTCAAAATGGCCGCCAGCCTCATGGCCAGGCCCACAACAACAAGAAACTGAAGACAGACAATGCAGGCCTATGGCAAAAAGCACTATGCCTGGCTTCAAAATGGCCGCCAGCCTCATGGCCAGGCCCACAACAACAAGAAACTGAAGACAGACAATGCAGGCCTATGGCAAAAAGCACACTGCCTGGCTTCAAAATGGCCGCCAGCCTCATGGCCAGGCCCACAACAACAAGAAACTGAAGACCGACAATGCAGGCCTATGGCAAAAAGCACACTGCCTGGCTTCAAAATGGCCGCCAGCCTCATGGCCAGGCCCACAACAACAAGAAACTGAAGACAGACAATGCAGGCCTATGGCAAAAAGCACACTGCCTGGCTTCAAAATGGCCACCAGCCTCATGGCCAGGCCCACAACAACAAGAAGCCTAGGTCACAAAGAAAACACATGCAGGCCTATATGGCAAAAAAAGCAGCACACTTAATACTCCCACCATAAATGGCTACCAGCCACATGGACACTCACAAATCAGAAGCAACAAGCAGGAGGCCTGGAAAACAATGTACTGAAAACAGACCTATAATAGCCATGCAAAGGATGCATGGTAAAAAACACTGCTTTGCCTGTAATGCAATAAAATGCAAAAACGAAAATCCACAGGGCTAAACAAGGCCTGCAGCACACCACACACAACTAAGGCATGCATTTAGCACACAGCACAAAAACGGAAATACACCCAAAAATACACATTTTGCAATTCAATCCAACGCCATCCATGCCCCCTAAATGATGTTTGAAATTAAAAAATACATCACACAGCAAAGGAACAGTTGTTTCATCATGTTTCATCATGTTTCATCATGCACCAACCCATGACTAGCTCTGGGCCTACTGGCTACAGTGGCTACCCACCACTATATTTATTTTTAAAAATGATGAAAATTAAAAAAATTGTAATTGCAGCAACTGCAATGACCCAATCAAACAACACCAACTTACTTGTAAAATCTCAAATCCAAAAATCCTCAAATCAAATCAAATGATAATGATGCAGCAGACACAAACAGTGATCCTTCCAGCTCAAATCCAAGTGAAAAATGAACAAGAGATGGAGAAAGCACTGGGAGGAGCCTGCTGGAAAGGAACAGGAAGTAGTAGACTCTGTGGCACTTCCTCCCTCTCCCCCCGCCCACAAAATGAAAAAAAAAACACACCCAAATATCAATCTGAGGTTTTTTTTCCATGGAAATCATCAGTTTATAGAAGGTTTTATGCTGCTCGCGATATTATTCTTCTCCAGATTGAAAATTTTGCGTGTTCGGGATCGCAGGTTTACAAAGATTCCGCCGGAAATCCGATGGCGCGCCCGAATGACGTGTTCGCGACCGCAATCTCTCTCGTGGTGCACGATGGCGCATACGAATGACGTGTTCGCGATCGCACACTCTCGCGTTGTCCGATGGCGCATCGAATGACGTGTTTGCGATCGCAAACTCTCGCAGGATCGCGCGGCCGGCTACCGAAATCTCGTGGCGCCCGCGAACGAATAGGAAAACCCGTCGGCGAACGCAGGAATCCCGGTAAGTCATAATCGCGCACGCTAGAATGCATTTTTAAAGCGCGAACAAGAAAATAATTCCGCTTCGCCGCGGATCGCGGAATTGATGGCAGTTCCGCGCTCTCCGCGGAACGCGAAATTGTCCAACTTCCGCAAATTCCGCGAGCGGAGCGGAATTCAATGCCCAGGCCTAGTACTCACCAGGCTCTGGGATGTTTGATAGTCCATGTACGCTTTCTGGTGGTAGGATGGCCCGCACCTTCTCCTCCCAGGGCCTGAGGTATAGTGGTTTGGCAGGAGGGCCACTGCCGGTGCGATGGCTCAAGGTGTAATCCTTCTTGAGTAGGGCCTTGACCCTCCTGCGCACATCATACCACCTGTTCTGGATGTCTTCCTTTGAGCGCAAACATGGTTATTGAGCGTTCACCCTGTCGACGATCCTCTCCCACATCTTGGTTTTCTGCGACATGGGGGTCTGTTGGACCAATGTACCAAACAAGTGTGGCTCTACCCTGAGGATTTCATCTACCAGCACTTCCAATTCACTGTCGAGGAACTTTGGATTCTTCTTTGGGGGCATGGTGATGGGTGGTGGTGGGGATTAATGTGTGGGTGGGTGTGCAGGTGAGGGTGTGTGTGTGTAGGTTTTGCTGGGTGTATGTGAGGGTGCTATTTGGGAGGTGCTAATGGTGTGTGGCTTGTGTGATGGATGAGTTGTGGGTGTGTTTGTGGTTGCTGTCTGATGGTGTTCTGTGCTGGCAGGTCATTTGAATTTGCAAAGGATCATGGTAGGGATTTGTGGCCTTTATATGGGTGGAGTTGTGGGTGTGTCTTTGTTCCATTTCCTCCCCCCCCCCAGTATTTATTGACTTTGTCATTGCTTGTTTGGCCTTTTTTTTGTATTTTTTCCTTTGTAGTTTTTGGGCATGTAGGAGACGTTCTTCTGAAAGAGTAGGACGCTGCAGTTGGCTCGTGCGAGCTTCTCCGAGTCTTTCAAGCTGTGTTTCTGCTGTGTTTCATGTGCGGTGTACGCGTCGGTCGCGGAGTATTGGGTTGCTTCGGCTCCATTTTGTATGCGTGTCGGTCGTACGGCTTGAGCTCCGTGCGACTCGGTCTGGTTTTACACGCATTGCATCGTACTGCGCGGGTCGGAGTTCACGGGTACGTTTCTGTCGGGTTCATTCCTGGTGCGTGTCGGTCGGTTCGATTTGCGTGGTTTTCCGGCCGGATAGCTGGTTTCCGTGCGGTTCGGTCGTTCGGCTTGTGTTTCGTACGAGTCGGTCATGATTCACATGCATTGCATCGTACTATGCGGATCGGGCAGCGCCGGTACGTGTCGGTCGGACTAAATTCCCGTACCGAGTCGGTCGGTACGTTTTCCGGCCTGAATCGGAATCGGCCCCAAAGTAAGTATATAAAATATTCAACAATTAGACCTAACTATTTAAAAACAATAAGTTTATTAAAAATCAAATTATTACTAACAAATACTTTTCTCTTAACAGCTTCTACAAAATTCAACTGAAAACAACATCAACGAAAGAAACTTCACCAACTGCATTCAGTAAGTATTTTCATTTCTTCAAAAAAAAAAATAGACTAGAAAAGTGAAACAAACAAATAAACTAAAACTATAACCTTCTGGGGCATATTAGCAAGGGCACTATCGCCGCTTTAGCGGCACTTTTTGCCGCTAAAGCGGCGATATTTATATCGCCCTATCAGCAAACTGTCTCTAACAGCAGTTAGCGACAGTTTGCGGGCATTAGCGCCCGTTTTTTACCGCTTTGCATGTCAGCGATATTTATCGCTAATGACATGCAAAGTGGGCGTTCCGACGAACAAACCTGGGAAACACTCGCTAACAGGCCTATCGCCTATTAGCAAGGTGGCCATGGCCCCAGTTAACGACGTGAAAAGTCGCGCTAACCGGGGTCATCGCCATTTATTTAACACCTGCAATTAGCAGGTGTTAGCCATACCTAACATGGGGGGTGGATTATGCTGATACGACCACAGGGTCGTATCAGCACGGTGTTCTCCCTTCTCCATGCAACATCGCTGGTTTTTCAGCGATGTTGGCCCATTTCCCCCGCTATCGCTGGAATATTCATCGCCATAGCGCTAATCGTTGCTAATACAGCGTTAGTGTGGCGATATATTCCAGCAATAGCCGGCGATAAAAAAAATCACGCTAAGCAGGGTTAGCGATGATTATCGCCTCTTCTTGCTAATATGCCCCTCTATTTTATATTTCACAGATTACACTTCAATAAAAGTCCACCTTAAAACAACAAAGCAAGAATTAACTTCGAAAACAGAGACAAAAGCAACATTAGAGAAAAAGATAAAATTAAGTAAGTATATAAATTAACCAACAAATACAACAAACTAATTAACAAAATTAAAATAAATAAAAAAGCAAATATAACTAACAAATATTTTTCTCTTGCCAGCTTCTACAAATTACAACCTACAACAAAATCATCGAAAAAAACATCATCAACGAAAAATAGTAAGTATTTTGTTTTCTCAACTAAATAAAAATAGAAGCTAAATAAATAAAATAACACAATAAAATATAACACTTTAAAAACAATAACATTTTGCTTTTAAACCAACAGAAAAAAAACAAGTGGATAAACATCAACAATCGAAAGAATATCCATCAAGAAAATAAAATCAAAATACATGTAAGTTTTTTTCAAACATATTAATTATACAAAATGTTTATTGTTCAAAATCATATAATTAATAAAAATATATACATATATGTTCACAGATTAACCAAAAAATGGCAGAGGGAGCAAAATGCATTACTTCACAAAAGGGGAAACTACTTCTCTGCTACATGGGATACACTTATACCCAAGAGAAAATGAGTGGAAACAAAACACATTGGAAATACAGTAAAGATTACTCTAACTCTTTTTATGGTAGAGCCACTAAAATAGAAACCAATGTAGTAAATGTCAAAGAACATAACCATCGCCCCAATGTAACTGAAATTGAGGTTAGAGATGCTCTCAAGACAATAAGAGAAGCAAGTACCAGCTCACAACAAACAAGTACCCAAATACTTAAAAATTTGTTAACTAGGGTACCTGAGAATGTTACAGGACAACTACCGTCTGTGTCCACTCTGAAGAGATTAATTTCCCGAACTAAAAGAGCTACAGCTCAAACACCACCCACCCCTCAAACTTTTGCGGAAATACAAATATTACCTGAATATACCATCACTCACAAAGATGAAAAATTCCTTCTCCATGATAACAAAAGTCATGAAAAATAAATTCTCACCTTAGCAACAAATAACAACTTACAAAAACTTAAAAACTGCGAAATGTGGATGATGGATGGCACATTCAAAGTTTGCCCCAAGCCTTTTTATCAATTATACACAATCCAAGGCTAATATACCCTTCATATACGCACTATTGCCTAATAAACAAAACACCACATACATAGAGCTCCTAACAATATTAAAACAATACACCAACAACTACTTTCCGCAAAAAATTATCATTGATTTTGAACAATCAATGATTCAATCAATTTTAAAATGATACCCACACACTGCAGTACAAGGTTGCTACTACCACTTTAATCAAAGTATCTGGCGGCACCTACAAAAATCTGCGTTAAGTATAGATTACGCCACCAATAGCAACTTCGCCTACAAAATAAAAAAAATTAATAGCCCTGGCCTATGTACCAACAACTCAAATAGCAAACCATTACAACTTACTACTTGAAAGCCCCTTCTATCAGGCAAATGAAACTAAACTAACTCCCTTCCTAGACTACTTCGAAGATACTTGGGTGGGAAGGTTACATAGGTCAGGGCACCGTAGGCAACCCAAATTCCAAATACCTTGGTGGAATGTATATGACAGTACTCCAGCTCAAAAAGCAAAAACAAACAATGCAGTGGAAGGATGGCACAATGTCTTCCAAGCCACAATTGGAAGAGGACTACCAACCCTACATAAACTTATAGAAGCTATTAAAAAAGAACAAAGCTATCAAGAGTTCAGACTAGAGCAATTCCTAAAAAAAATCGGCCCTGAACTAAGTAAACAAACGATGTACGAATGTCTACAACATAAAACTAGACTATTTGCAAACACCAAAGGTCTAGAATACTTAGGGGCCCATTATGATATCGGGTGGATTGCCACCGCTGGGCCGGCGGTGGCGATCCGCCCGCTAGATGCTCCCGTTTCCCCCCCCCGCCATATTAGTATGGCGGAGGGCACCGCGGCGGACGTAAAGACCGTCCGCCGCTTTTCCGCCGGTCGGATTCCCAGCCGGTCGGAAAAGGCCCTGAATATGGTGGCGGTGCCTTGCAGGCACTGCCATCCATATTAGGATGTGCAATTTTAAAGGCCTTTCCATGGCGGCGATGTGCCGCCATGGAAAGGCCGGCGGAAATTGCTTTGGGGGCCCGTTACGAGCCCCCGGGGGGCTGCACTTGGGGGGTACCTATGGTACCCCCTTCATTGGCATACACAAGGTGGCAGGCACCGCGCGGTGCCTGTCACGTTGTGCATGCCAATGCACAACATGCTATATTGCATTGCGGCGGGTGACGCTTACAGCACCACCCGCCGCAATGTAATATATGCGGGATGCGACCGCCAGGGTGGCGGTCGCATCCTGATGGGTCTAGCGGGACCGCCGCACCTCTGGCGGTCTGCCCCGTGTACCGTTATGGTGGCGGGCGGACAAAGTCCGCCCGCCATCATAATAGATCCCTTAGACATGATAGCTAAATCTATACTGTAAAAAAACAACAATGCTTAATACCATACACATTTAAAACTTCAAAACATTTAAACAACATAATTCTACTCTTATTTAAAATTAATAATTATAACTATGTCATGTAAAATTGAAAAAATAACACAAATATATATGACATATTCTAATTGTTAAATAAAAAAATTACAAATAAATCAATGTAACAAAAAACATTTCCCACCCATTATAATTAAAAACAACTTACAGTTATGTAGCAGTAGACGATCCGGGAAATCCAATAAATCCATAGAAGATAAATCGAAAAACAAATCTATTCGAAAAGGGAACTAAAAAAAAATGCAAAAATGCAACTGTAGAAAACATCATCCAACAACACAATCCTCTCAATAACGAAACCCTCAAAACCCGAAAATTAGTGTAAAAAAACACAAAAATTAAACTGTAGAAAAAAGACTCCAACAACGCAATCCTCTCACTTACGAAACCCTCAAAAACATGAAAAATAGCTTTAAAAGAAAACAATCCAACAAACCCCAAAAATATAAGGAAATGTAAAAATTCTTGTTTTAAATAAACAAAATACATTTTCCTTTTTTGTAAAAACAAAAAAGTGTAGAGACCACCATCCGTTCACGATCGGGAAAACCTGTGAAAAAAAATAAAAGAACACCCACCCACAATAACACGTACAAACCCACAAACATTAACATTAACAATAAACACAAAATAACACAATTAAATAACACATAACTAACACTACATAACACTCTACTCTAATCCAACACTACGGAAAGCATATAAAACACAAAACTACAAAAACAAGACCTAACTACACCAAAAACAAACAAACATGGGGGCCTATTACGATGTCGGTCGGAGGCACCACCGCGGTGCTGGCGGTGTCGGAAAATGCTTTTTTCCGCACGCCAGCAGCGGTCCTCACGCTTGCCATATTAGTATGGCCAAACATAGCCCATTTCCCGTCCGCCGCGGTGCGACGCGAACTGCCATCAAAGTGCGCCCGCCAATGGGCACTCACCGCCGTGCGGAATGACGTCCCGACCGCCGTACAAATCAGGATGCCCTAAACAGCCAGTCGCACCGCAGCGGAGAAACCGCCCAACCAGAGACGGCGGAAGCATCACAGCTGAGCGCGAAACCCGGGTTTCCGGTCCCTTCCACCCGGTCCCGACCGCAATGGATCCAGCTCTACACGTCTTCCCGGCGCTGTACCTGATACATCACCAGCAACTCATGGCCCGTCGCGGACGCACACAACCACAACACACAACTCATGGGCTGATATAGGGTTCCTGTCCACACCAGACACCCTCGTGGGGACAGGAACACATCCACAAGTGTACCCACACATGTCCTACCTGCCACCAAATCACCCCTCCGCATCCAGGTCACCCATCTACCGCGATCATGAAGTAATGTCCCGGTCACGTCACCGCAGCGGTGAAGACGCGGGAAAACATGCGCACAATGCAGAAGGCAGGGCCAGTGCCAGGCATGGGCAGTGCACAAAGACCACAGGGCCACACCTCCACCCTCCACACGCCAGGCCCCCCCATGAAGGGACATGCCATGTGCCCCTCCTGTGCTCCCCCATGCACAACAACAAGCCAGGTGAACCCACACCCTGCAACACACACCAAACAACTATGGAGACAGCTACACCAGGAGTGGCTGCAGAGGAACACACAGAACAGAAGCACAGGGCAACCCACACACCACAACAACACCACACACATGGCGAGAAAACTGAGTCCAAGCAGAAAATGAACAAACACACAGATAATGATCAATCACTTCACTGGACACACAGCCTGCCAAGTCACACAGACATACCCCACACTGACACACAGCCACATACACAGACCACATGCCAGCAGCAATTGAGTACAACATATAGGAAAGCTAAAGTGAGGTGCCCACAATTGGAAGGCCAAGGAGCTAACTACCAAGCATGTGTACATCACATCTAAGACAAGGAACATATAAGAACACCCTCAGCCCATCAAATCACACATGGCTGGCACAGTGAGTGAACTCAAACCACAGTCACCTCAGTGCAACAACTCAGGGAGACAGCAAGGCAACCCATGGGTAGGCACAGGGATGAAAGGAAGGCCCTGAAGTCAAACAGTGAACAGCCACACATATGTATCCAACTACTTGACAGGAGCATGTCAGCAGCACAACACACAGGGCCCATTGACACACTCCATGACTGTCAAACACAAGTAGGAATCTTCACATATACCCCCCCATCACACCTGCAGCACACAACACCAGTGTCAGACACACAGAAGGGTATCAATAATGTCCAGTCAATACACAGACAAACAATCACACTCCCTGGGGGTACCCACATACATCACACACACACAGGGATGCCAGAACCAATGTCTGCACAAAAACAACAGCCAAACACATAACTTAACAAAAACACACACAGAAGCACAACAAGACCAGACATGACCTGTGCAGCCAAACTGTGGAAAGGCAATGGGAGCACAGACAGAACAGGAGTGCACAACCTCATCAGTCAGGAACAATGCACAGACAACATACCACAACACAGACAAGAAGTGCACCATCACAAAACAATCATGGACACAAACTGGGAGAAATGGGCCTACAATGACACACAGACAGACATACCACACCACCCATCAAGTCAACATGATGTCACAGTATACCACATGCCTGCACATGCACAAGAATGACAAGAGACAGCTCAGATATGAGAGGAGAAAAGAACAAGTACGCACCTAACACAAGCACAGGAACTAGAATAGACCTAAGTTCATGTGACAGACACACAAGTAAGGCACACCACACTGGCAACACACATCTGAATGAAACACACCACACCAACAAAACACACACACTGACATGCAAATAGAACACCACACACAGAGCATCTGTCATCTGCAAGAGACAACACAGCCCAAACACTGCACACAGCCACATCAAACACACAACAGATGCACATGCCAATAAATCACATTGCAAACACAGCAGGGCTTCAGGGGATGCACACCAGGCAAGGAAAAGGCAACATACACCCACAGCACTGCATGCACACCAAGCAGTGTGTGCACACCAAACATACCAGTCCCACACAGATATGAGTGACACACCATGAACACCCACAACAACAATCAAAACAGCACACTGACAACATCACACCCAGGAAGTGAAGCAGTACCTCAGCAAACACACATACACCTAACCCAACACCCACAGATGCACAAGTCTGGGACACCAAAGTGGAAAAAACTTGACCAGAGGACTGTGCAGCACAAACAGTTGAACTGCATATGAGCAACCATGACTGCTAAACAGTACAAGAAAATCACATATAACCAATTGGGAAAATGTCCTGAGTGGCACATTGGTCCTGTGCAAAGATCTGCACCACAAAGCACAGTGTTACAAATGAAGTGATGGGGAGGCATACACACAGGCAACCCAAGGGGACAGCTGACATGAAAGTGAAGTGGTGTGTACGTCAGTAGTGGACATGGCAGGGGTGTACCATACACAAATAGATGGAGTGCAGACTCACAATGGGTAGGCATCTGAAGCACAGATAGGGGATGGCATGACACCACACACCACATGCCATACTGGAGGCAATAAAGCCCCATGTGACAGCAATGCATGAGAAAACACACCCACAATGTCAGTGTGGCTGAGCAGGGATGCACAGTGAGTACAAACAGCATCAAGACACATGGATGATCAACAAAACACAACACTGACTTGCCAGTCACATACTCTGCATACTCACAATTGCCAAAAACAACAAGTAGGAGTCAGCCAGAACTGCAATATCGATAAAAAAATATCATTTAAATAAATCTCGATGACAAAAATATTGACGACAAAAATATAGAACACAAAAATATCTATAGCATTAAAATAAAATGAAACACATCAAAAATATCGATACAAACAATATCGACAACACAAACATCAATAAAATACATATAAACTATATCGAAAATAACATTTAAACATAAAAAAATACTATTTACGATAATACAATAAAATAACGTATACCAAATATTTAAATAAACAATAACATTAATTACAAATTAACCACATTAATTTAAACAAATAAATTAAATATACAAAAACAAATTAATAAACAAACATTATACCATGAAAAATAATTCGAAAGTAATGAAAATAAACAAACATAAATATATATAATATATACAAAATATAAAACATTTATCTACATATAAAATTATATAACAACAATAAACAATATAAAAACAAACAATAAATAAACATAATAAACATTAAATAAATTACAAGCTAAAAAATTCAAAAAAGCTATCTCAACCAATAAATTTAAAACACACAAACACAAGCCAAAAGAAAACTCTAACTAATTAAACAAACACTATAAAAACAATCAATTAATTAACATAAAATTTACTGTATAACGGGCGACTATAGAAGAAGAGCGAACCTTTGAGAGAGAGAAGCCAAAACGAAAAACAACTACACCAAAAACTATTCCAAACATCCCGCAATAAAGGTAAGCACAAAACTTTGCATAACTAAATAAATTTTAAAAAACTTGTAAAATATTATAACATAATTTCCTTTATGTATAACAGATTCAACATCACTAAAATTGCATCTAGAAAATTCAACACAAAGATTTACGTACACAACAACAATAAAATATAACACAAAGTAAGTATATGACTTCACCAACAACTAACGTAAATTATTTAAAAGAACTAAACTGAATAAAATAGCAAAACATAGCTAACAAATGTTCTTTTATTTTTAACAGCTTCTACAAAAATCGACAAAACCAGAACATCTACCAAGGACACTCCATCAACTAAAAAGAGTAAGTATATTTATTTAATTACAAATAAATAAAAATAAACACCTAATAATATAAATAATCAAATTAACTAAAACTACAACGTAATGTTTTATTTTTCACAGATTATAATTCACAAGAACTCCACCCAAAAACCCCAAAACAAACATTACATTTGAAAAAAAATACAAAATCAACATAATCGAAAATTATAATACAAAGTATATAAAATATTCAACAATTAGACCTAACTATTTAAAAACAATAAGTTTATTAAAAATCAAATTATTACTAACAAATACTTTTCTCTTAACAGCTTCTACAAAATTCAACTGAAAACAACATCAACGAAAGAAACTTCACCAACTGCATTCAGTAAGTATTTTAATTTCTTCAAAAAAATAAATAGACTAAAAAAGTGAAACAAACAAATAAACTAAAACTATAACCTTCTATTTTATATTTCACAGATTACACTTCAATAAAAGTCCACCTTAAAACAACAAAGCAAGAATTAACTTCGAAAACAGAGACAAAAGCAACATTACAGAAAAAGATAAAATTAAGTAAGTTTATAAATTAACCAACAAATACAACAAACTAATTAACAAAATTAAAATAAATAAAAAAGCAAATATAACTAACAAATATTCTTCTCTTGCCAGCTTCTACAAATTACAACCTACAACAAAATCATCGAAAAAAACATCATCAACGAAAAATAGTAAGTATTTTGTTTTCTCAACTAAATAAAAATAGAAGCTAAATAAATAAAATAACACAATAAAATATAACACTTTAATAACAATAACATTTTGCTTTTAAACCAACAGAAAAAAAACAAGTGGATAAACATCAACAATAAAAAGAAAATCCATCAAGAAAATAAAATCAAAATACATGTAAGTTTTTTCAAACATATTAATTATACAAAATGTTTATTGTTCAAAATCATATAATTAATAAAAATATATACATATATGTTCACAGATTAACCAAAAAATGGCAGAGGCAGCAAAATGCATTACTTCACAAAAGGGGAAACTACTTCTCTGCTACATGGGATACACTTATACCCAAGAGAAAATGAGTGGAAACAAAACACATTGGAAATGCAGTAAAGATTACTCTAACTCTTTTTATGGTAGAGCCACTACAATAGAAACCAATGTAGTAAATGTCAAAGAACATAACCATTCCCCCAATGTAACTGAAATTGAGGTTAGAGATGCTCTTGAGACAATAAGAGAAGCAAGTACCAGCTCACAACAAAAAAGTACCCAAATACTTAAAAATGTGTTAACTAGGGTACCTGAGCATGTTACAGGACAACTACCGTCTGTGTCCACTCTGAAGAGATTAATTTCCCAAACTAAACGAGCTACAGCTCAAACACCACCCACCCCTCAAACTTTTGCTGAAATACAAATATTACCTGAATATACCATCACTCACAAAGATGAAAAATTCGTTCTCCATGATAACAAAAGTCATGAAAAACGAATTCTCATCTTTGCAACAAATAACAACTTACAAAAACTTAAAAACTGCAAAATGTGGATGATGGATGGCACATTCAAAGTTTGCCCCAAGCCTTTTATCAATTATACACAATCCAAGGCTAATATACCCTTCATATACGCACTACTGCCTAATAAACAAAACACCACATACATAGAGCTCCTAACAATATTAAAACAATACACCGACAACTACTTTCCGCAAAACATTATCATTGATTTTGAAAAATCAATGATTCAATCAATTTTCAAATGATACCCACTCACTGCAATACAAGGTTGCTACTACCACTTTAATCAAAGTATCTGGCGGCACCTACAAAAATCTGCTTTAAGTATAGATTACGCCACCAATAGCAACTTCGCCTACAAAATAAAAAAAATTAATAGCCCTGGCCTATGTACCAACAACTCAAGTAGCAAACCATTACAACTTACTACTTGAAAGCCCCTTCTATCAGGCAAATGAAACTAAACTAACTCCCTTCCTAGACTACTTCGAAGATACTTGGGTGGGAAGGTTACATAGGTCAGGGCACCGTAGGCAACCCAAATTCCAAATACCTTGGTGGAATGTATATGACAGTACTCCAGCTCAAAACGCAAAAACAAACAATGCAGTGGAAGGATGGCACAATGTCTTCCAAGCCACAATTGGAAGAGGACTACCAACCCTACATAAACTTATAGAAGCTATTAAAAAAGAACAAAGCTATCAAGAGCTCAGACTAGAGCAATCCCTAACAAAAATCGGCCCTGAACTAAGTAAACAAACGATGTACGAATATCTACAACATAAAACTAGACTATTTGCAAACACCAAAGGTCTAGAATACTTAGGGGCCCATTATGATATCGGGTGGATCGCCACCGCCGGGCCGGCGGTGGCGGTCCGCCCGCCAGATGCTCCAGTTTCACCCCCGCCATATTAGTATGGCGGGGGCACCGCGGCGGGCGGTAAGACCGTCCGCCGCTTTTCCGCCGGTCGGATTCCCGGCCGGGCGGAAAAGGCCCTGAATATGGTGGCGGTGCCTTGCAGGCACTGCCATCCATATTAGGATATGCAATTTTAAAGGCCTTTCCATGGGGCCATGGAAAGGCCGGCGGAAATTGCTTTGGGGGCCCGTTACGAGCCCCCGGGGGGCTGCACTTGGGGGGTACCTATGGTACCCCCTTCATTGGCATACACAAGGTGGCAGGTACCACGCGGTGCCTGTCATGTTGTGCATGCCAATGCACAACATGCTATATTGCATTTCGGAGGGTGCTGCTTACAGCACCGCCCGCCGCAATGTAATATATGCGGGATGCGACCGCCAGGGTGGTGGTCGCATCCTGATGGGTCTAGCGGGACCGCCACACCTCTGGCGGTCGGTCCTGTGTACCGTTACGGTGGCGGGCGGACAAAGTCCGCCCGCCATCGTAATAGATCCCTTAGACATGATAGCTAAATCTATACTGTAAAAAAACAACAATGCTTAATACCATACACATTTAAAACTTCAAAACATTTAAACAACATAATTCTACTCTTATTTAAAATTAATAATTATAACTATGTCATGTAAAATTTAAAAAATAACACAAATATATATGACATATTATAATTGTTAAATAAAAAAAATACAAATAAATCAATGTAACAAAAAACATTTCCCACCCATTATAATTAAAAATAACTTACAGTTATGTCGCAGTAGACGGTCCGGGAAATCCAATAAATCCATAGAAGATAAATCGAAAAACAAATCTATTCGAAAAGGGAACTAAAAAAAATGCAAAAATACAACGTAGAAAACATCATCCAACGACACAATCCTCTCAATAACAAAACACTCAAAACCCGAAAATTAGTGTAAAAAAACACAAAAATTCAACTGTAGAAAAAAGACTCCAACGACGCAATCCTCTCACTTACGAAACCCTCAAAAACATGAAAAATAGCTTTAAAAGAAAACAATCCAACAAACCCCAAAAATATAAGGAAATGTAAAAATTCTTGTTTTAAATATACAAAATACATTTTCCTTTTTGTAAAAACAAAAAAGTGTCGAGACCACCATCCGTTCACGATCGGGAAAACCTGTGAAAAAAATAAAAGAACACCCACCCACAATAACACGTACAAACCCACAAACATTAACATTAACAATAAACACAAAATAACACAATTAAACAACACATATCTAACACTACATAACTCTCTACTCTAATCCAACACTACGGAAAGCACATAAAACACTAAACTACAAAAACAAGACCTAACTACACCAAAAACAAACAAACATGGGGGCCTATTACGATGGCGGTTGGAGGCACCACCGCGGTGCTGGCGGTGGCGGAAAATGCTTTTTTCCGCCCGCCAGCAGCGGTCCTCACGCCCGCCATATTAGTATGGCCAAACATAGCCCATTTCCCGTCCGCCACGGTGCGACGCGAACCGCCATCAAAGTGCGCCCGCCACCGCGGCGGTGGGAGCCAATGGAGACTCACTGCCATGCGGAATGACGTCCCGACCGCCGTACAAATCAGGATGCCCTAAACAGCCAGTCGCACTGCAGCGGAGAAACAGCCCAACCAGAGACGGCGGAAGCATCACAGCGGAGCGCGAAACCAGAGTCCCGGTCCCTTCCACCCGGTCCCGACAGCAATGGATCCAGCTCTACACGTCTTCCGGGCGCTGTACCTGATGCATCACCAGCAACTCATGGCCCGTCGCGGACGCCGCCGCAGGTACGCAATAACATAACTCCGCACACAACCACAACACACAACTCATGGGCTGATATAGGGTTCCTGTCCACACCAGACACCCTCGTGGGGACAGGAACACATCCACAAGTGTACCCACACATGTCCTACCTGCCGCCAAATCACCCCTCCGCATCCAGGTCACCCATCTACCGCGATCATGAAGTAATGTCCCGGTCACGTCACCGCAGCAGTGAAGACGCGGGAAAACCTGCTCACAATGCAGAAGGCAGGGCCAGCGCCAGGCATGGGCAGTGCACAAAGACCACAGTGCCACACCTCCACCCTCCACACACCAGGCCCCCCCATGAAGGGACATGCCATGTGCCCCTCCTGTGCTCCCCCATGCACAACAACAAGCCAGGTGAACCCACACCCTGCAACACACACCAAACAACTATGGAGACAGCTACACCAGGAGTGGCTGCAGAGGAACACACAGCACAGAAGCACAGGGCCAGGGCAACCCACACACCAAAACAACACCACACACATGGTGAGAAAACTGAGTCCAAGCTGAAAATGAACACACACACAGATAATGATCAATCACTTCACTGGACACACAGCCTGCCAAGTCACACAGACATACCCCACACTGACACACAGCCACAATCATAGAACACATGCCAGCAGCAATTGAGTACAACATATAGGAAAGCTAAAGTGAGGTGCCCACAATTGGAAGGCCAAGGAGCTAACTACCAAGCATGTGTACATCACATGCAAGACAAGGAACATATAAGAACACCCTCAGCCCATCAAATCACACATGGCTGGCACAGTGAGTGAACTCAAACCACAGTCACCTCAGTGCAACAACTCAGGGAGACAGCAAGGCAACCCATGGATAGGCACAGGGATGAAAGGAAGGCTCTGAAGTCAAACAGTGAACAGCCACACATATGTATCCAACTACTTGACAGGAGCATGTCAGCAGCACAACACACAGGGCCCATTGACACACTCCATGACTGTCAAACACAAGTAGGAATCTTCACATATACCCCCCCATCACACCTGCAGCACACAACACCAGTGTCAGACACACAGAAGGGTGTCAATAATGTCCCGTCAATACACAGACAAACAATCACACTCCCTGGGGGTACCCACATACATCACACACACACAGGGATGCCAGAACCAATCTCTGCACAAAAACAACATCCAAACACATAACTCAACAAAAACACACACAGAAGCACAACAAGACCAGACATGACCTGTGCAGCCAAACTGTGGAAAGGCAATGGGAGCACAGACAGAACAGGAGTGCACAACCTCATCAGTCAGGAACAATGCACAGACAACATACCACAACACAGACAAGAAGTGCACCATCACAAAACAATCATGGACACAAACTGGGAGAAATGGGCCTACAATGACACACAGACAGACATACCACACCACCCATCAAGTCAACATGATGTCACAGTGTACCACATGCCTGCACAAGAATGACAAGAGACAGCTCAGATATGAGAGGAGAAAAGAACAAGGACGCACCTAACACAAGCACAGGAACTAGAATAGACCTAAGTTCATGTGACAGACACACAAGTAAGGCACACCACACTGGCAACACACATCTGAATGAAACACACCACACCAACAAAACACACACACTGACATGCAAATAGAACACCACACACAGAGCATCTGTCATCTGCAAGAGACAACACAGCCCAAACACTGCACACAGCCACATCAAACACACAACAGATGCACATGCCAATAAATCACATTGCAAACACAGCAGGGCATCAGGGGATGCACACCAGGCAAGGACAAGGCAACATACACCCACAGCACTGCATGCACACCAAGCAGTGTGTGCACACCAAACATACCAGTCCCACACAGATATGAGTGACACACCATGAACACCCACAACAACAATCAAAACAGCACACTGACAACATCACACCCAGGAAGTGAAGCAGTACCTCAGCAAACACACATACACCTAACCCAACACCCACAGATGCACAAGTCTGGGACACCAAAGTGGAAAAAACTTGACCAGGGGACTGTGCAGCACAAACAGTTGAACTGCATATGAGCAACCATGACTGCTAAACAGTACAAGAAAATCACATATAACCAATTGGGAAAATGTCCTGAGTGGCACATTGGTCCTGTGCAAAGATCTGCACCACAAAGCACAGTGTTACAAATGAAGTGATGGGGAGGCACACACACAGGCAACCCAAGGGGACAGCTGACATGAAAGTGAAGTGGTGTGTACGTCAGTAGTGGACATGGCAGGAGTGTACCATACACAAATAGATGGAGTGCAGACTCACAATGGGTAGGCATCTGAAGCACAGAGAGGGGATGGTATGACACCACACACCACATGCCATACTGGAGGCAATAAAGCCCCATGTGACAGCAATGCATGAGAAAACACACCCACAATGTCAGTGTGGCTGAGCAGGGATGCACAGTGAGTACAAACAGCATCAAGACACATGGATGATCAACAAAACACAACACTGACTTGCCAGTCACATACTCTGCATGCTCACAATTGCCAAAAACAACAAGTAGGAGTCAGCCAGAACTGCAAGGACACACCAACACACTGCACAGTGCCCAACATACAACACACACATGTGCACACAATCACAATCACAGGGCTGAACAATTACACAAACAGGCACTCTACTCCTGGGTGACACATGTGTATAGTTGACATTGCAGGTGCACACACACATCAACACTCACCACAAAGTCACCACCTTCACACTGCACACTTCTTAACCACCCATGTGCACACATTGCAAGTAACCCATGTGACTAGGATGACTGACCATCACAAGATGACTATACACCTACACTGCTGGGCACACATAAAGTAAGATCACACATACATGATGACCCTGGCCAGCCTGCCTGCAATCCTGTGGATAGAATCCCACTCTGTGCTGTCAGTGCCTCCAAACCTGACATGTGTACAATATAGCTAACATGAACAAAGAATGAGAATGACAACAGTATTTCATCTAAAACCACCATCATTGCTCCCACAAGTATCAGAGCCAGGAAGAACTGAAGTCCCTGTCACCCCTGTAAAAACTAGAAAAAGTGAGACAAGCCATTGGCAAAGTTGAAGTGGCATACAGAGCATGTGGCACAGTAAACCATACACACACAGAAAAAACTTTAATCAGTAAGGACACTGACAAAACAGACAACAGGAGCAACTGTCTTTATCACATATTGCACAGATAGGCACCAATATTAGACAAGAGCAAGGCCAGTGGCCAGCACAAAGTGCAGAGTAGATACATGAGAAGCTGCACAGGCAAGGTGCAAAGTACAGCAGTGAACAACAAGGGTAGTGGCCAGTCCAATGTGCAGAGTAAGTCCATGAGAAACTGCACAGGCAAGGGGCAGACAGCAGTGAACAACAAGGCCAGTGGCCAGTCCAATGTGCAGGGCGTCCATGAGAAGCTGCACAGGCAAGGGGCAAACAGCAGTGAACAACAAGGCCAGTGGCCAGCACAAAGGGCAGAGTAGTTACATGAGAAGCTGCACAGGCAAGGGGCAGACAGCAGTGAACAACAAGGTCAGTGGTCAGTCCAATGTGCAGAGTAAGTCCATGAGAAGCTGCACAGGCAAGGGGCAGACAGCAGTGAACAACAAGGCCAGTGGCCAGTCCAATGTGCAGAGTAAGTCCATGAGAAGCTGCACAGGCAAGGGGCAGACAGCAGTGAACAAGAAGGCCAGTGGCCAGTCCAATGTGCAGAGTAAGTCCATGAGAAGCTACACAGGGAATGTGTGTGACTGTACCCTGCCATGGTGAGCAACACAGTCAGGGGGCTAACAATGGGCAGTACAGGCACCGCTGTGGGAGAAACAGGTGTTTGAGGGGGACTACCACTCAGACTTGGCTGTCAGTCGGACTGGGAGCTGGCTGTGTGTCGGGGACAGTTGGAGGACTTGACCGGGGAGAGAGAGGCCCAGCTGAGGTAGAGGCATCAGTGGCTTGGAAACCCGGAGGGCTGCTTGGACCAGGTGGTGTAGTGGCACGTGGAGGTGGAGTCATGCTGCCGTGAGACACAGTGTGGGTGGGAGATTGTGGAGGGGTGCCCTTCCACTTCTTGGGGAGTCGAAATGGCTTCCCTGTCTTGGGATTACTGTCAAGTGGTGCGGACACAACAGGCACACCCACCACCAAAGCTGCATCAGATGCAGACGGTGGCCCTCCCTCTGGGGACATGCTGGATCCTGACCTTGGCCTGACCTTGCCTTTGCCCCTCCATCCCCTGTTTACCAGGTTTTCACCCTACAGTGCCCTCCTTTCCCTGCTTCACAGGGCTTTGGATGGGAGTTGAGGTTGTGGGTGAATCTGCCTTGGAGCTCTTCTTATGCGTACTTTTAGCAGGCACCACCTTCTCAGCGGGCACGGAAACTGTCTGCTTGTCTTTGCGAGACGCTTTTGGGACAGGAGAGTCCTTGGCTGGGGATGCCTCTGAGGCATGTGACCCTGAGGTCTGCTCCTTGGCTTTGTGGCCCTTGGTGTGGCATGACGGGCTTATGTCTTTGCGCTCTGGGGTGGCTTTAGTTTTCTGTGGGGATGGTGTCTGCTCTCTGGACCGCTTGGGCTGCTGCTGCTGTGTGCTGCGTGTGCTGTATCTTGACCTTGAGGTCTGTTGTGCGTGGTCACTATCGTGAGATGTGTCCACTGGCAGGGGGGTGGACAAAGGGACTGGAGCTGGACTCCGAGATTGTTCCAGTTGAAGGGCTGCGGTCACTGCGGAGGACAAAGACTGGACAGTCCGGTGTAGCCCACCCACGTCTGAATGTATGCCCTCCATGAAAGCAACCACCTGTGCCAACTTTTTGTCGTGGTGTATGAAGGCATTGAGGAGAGCTGTATGGCCCACACACAGCTGGTGCAAAAGGTCCACAGACTCAGCACTGATGGCAGCAGGGGGGACAGGGGCAGGGGCAGCGGTGCCTGGGGTGAAGGACACTCTTCAATGCTTACTGGTGTGAACACGGGCAGCAACAGTGGAAGTAGCTGGGAGGTTGGGCCCTGTACGCTGTGTGGTGGAAGAGGAGGCAGAGTCCCCGTTCCTTGTGCCCGCCAACATGGATGCGTCAACGCTGGCGTCAGATGACGTTGAGCTTTGCGTCTCTGGCTGTGATTCCTCCAGCAGACTCCTGTCCCCCTCCGAGGTGCTGGTCACATCTGTGTCACTGTGCTCATGTGCAGCTGTTGTGCTTGATGCCTCACCACTGGTGTCCATCCCCTGTCCTTCCGTGCCCACGGGAGATGCTGCATGAGAGAGAGAGATGCAGGGTCAGTTCATTGGCATCAACAGACCAATCATATGCAAGCAAAGCATCACTGAAGATGAAGAAATCTACATGTTGCACACCACCCTGTGCAACGACATTGTGCACCCTCAATTTTTAACTCAAACAGTGCGTGTAAACAAGAAAACCAGGCATAAGTGAGCCATGTGATGACCACACAGCACAATATCCTGGCGGTGGCTCCGTTCAACCGGACACACAAATATCTCTGAGCACACCTAGGGCCCTGATGTGGGCAAGGATGAACCCCACAACATGTTGCCACTGTCATATCTGGATGGAGCAGAAAGGGACAACACAGATACAGACTCCAACATAACAGTCCACAATGGCCATGAGCTCATGCCATCCACCATGTTGTACTTTGGGGCACAACTACTGTAGCACATTTGCGTCAGATGTCTAAGCCTCACAAATCTGAGGTCAGGCAATGCACGCATTGATGAAGGCACACTCAGATTAGGCACACTGCCGTTCCCTTCCATGTGATTTCCCAGACTACCCCAATGCAGACGATACCTGAAGCCCACGACTCAGAATGCAATGTCAATGCCCAGTACTCAAATCACACTAGGAAGTACAGGTAGGGCAAATGCATGACAGCTGCACCCAGCACAGAGGCCACTTACAAGCCACTGCATCACACTACCAACATCACATAGCCCAGCGCTGTCCCAGGCTGTGAACACCTGCAGCCACTCACAGCCAAAGTCAACCTTCCCAGAATACTCACCCCTAGCTTGCTGCTGATGCTCCTTCAAACGTGCATCCAGCTCAGGCTGTGTCACGGCCAAGATGCGGGCCATTAGTGGTGTCATGCTGCGCCGTGCCAACCTGCCAGTCCGAGGGATCAGGCCCAGCGTCATCTCCGCCACGTTCTTGCTCAGCCGGCAGATGTCATCCCACCTCTTGTGGCAGTGGGTGCGCCGTCGGTTTGAGACACCCACAGCCCACACCTTGCACGCAATGGCCCTCCACACGGCCTTACGCTGGTGTACTTTGAGCTGCAGGCATGGGAGACAAGAGGGGGAAAACATCAGTGACACAGTGTTATGTACCAATATCTCTCAGTACAGTAGCATGATACTGACTCATACCAAATCCACAGATATGTCTAACAGAGACAAGAATGCATCTCACATGGTACATCAGCATGGAAGACTCATACACAAATGCATGCAGGTATGAGAGTGGACATAGTAGCTGCCCATCTCATACACATGCAGGATGCCAACACAGAAAGCTATGTGTAGGCTGCCCACATCTACTGTCCATTTTAAGGGTGAGCAAGACATACATGACAGTTCAATATATGTACGGGGAAGACTCACTGTGTCCAACATTGCGCAGCCCTCAATGTCCTTGCCCTGTGAATGGCTCACTGTGGCATGGAGGTCACATTGAGGGACATGACCCTACAAACCCACACACTCTCACAGGGCCTGTCGTGTGCAATCTATAGGGCTGAGATGGCTCTTTGATGGAGAGTCCTTGAGGAAACACACATGTGACACTCTGTACATTCAGTGATGTGTCCTTGTCTGCTTGGGCAGTGACTGTGCAGGCCAGGTGTGATCACACTGAGGTCCAACGTGGGGTATCAGCAATGTCACATGAAGGGACAATCTGAGAGCATGAACCGTGCCTACACATGCCAGTCTGTACACATGCTGGTAGAAATGGAAGGGGCTGTGCACAATAGTACGGCAATCAGCTGTGTCATAGGTGAATGACCACCAAGAGTGTCACCCTCGGGTATTGACGTCCTGAGCATAGTGCTGAACTATAGATGATGCCAATTGTGAGTCAGACACAATTCCATCACTACCCTCTGGACGAAAAGCCTTGCTAAGGCCACAGATGAGCCTGTGAAGGGCATCAGGGACCCACACAGTCAGTCACACAAGCAACTACTGTCCTGACTCCTGCATTACCAACTTGCTGCGTCACTGTGTGGCTGACAAGACAATGATGTTCAGGCAGGGAAACGTGTGAAATTGGCTACACACCCCATTCACCTGGTGAGAGCATGCAAGGCAGTGCATGACACAAACCCCCACTTTCAGGCACATACTGCACCACATCAACGTCATGTGTGCACTCCCTGCACTCTCACTTCTATTCTGAACCACTTACCACGACATTTGGAGCACCATATAGCCTCCCATACTGTGTGAGCACCTCGTCCACCAGGACCTCCAGCTCCTCGGTGGTGAAGGGACTGGCATGGAGTTTTCAGTCCTCGACATTACTATGTCCAGGAGACAGGAGCAGCAGCAGTTGGTGGTGAGGGGTGGCAGGCAGCAGGCTCTGGAGACATGAGCAGCAGCAGTTGGTGGTGAGGGGTGGCAGGCAGCAGGCTCTGGAGACAGGAGCAGCAGCAGTTGGTGGTGAGGGGTGGCAGGCAGCAGGCTCTGAAAGCTGTGGAAATGTGAAGCTCTCGCACACACATATATAGCCCCCTGGGGTAGTTTCAGTGGTTCTAAGCTGCTGCAATTGGTGTTTCAGATCAGCCTTTTTCAAATGCATCCAATGACCGCCTCCGCGGTGGCGGAGCACGCCTACTGCGATTTTCAAAATAGCATTAGGCTACCGCGAGTGCAGTTCCCATTGGCTGTAAGGGCATGGTCCATGGCGGTGACACACCGCAAGGAACAGGCTGGCGCTACCGTGGTCGTGTATCTTTCAATTGCATCCAATGACCGGCTCCGGGGTGGCATAGCACGCCTACCGCGATTTTCAAAATAGCATTAGGCTACCGCGATTGTGGTTCCCGTTGGCTGTAAGGGCATGGTCCATGGCGGTGACACACTGCAGGGGACAGGCTGGCGCTACCGCGGTCGTGTATCTTTCAATTGCATCCAATGACCGGCTCCGGGGTGGCGGAGCACGCCTACCGCGATTTTCAAAATAGCATTAGGCTACCGCGATTGCGGTTCTCATTGGCTGTAAGGGCATGGTCCATGGCGGTGACACACCGCAGGGGACAGGCGGCAGCCACCGTGATA
Organism: Calotriton arnoldi; assembly: GCA_963921515.1. Taxonomy (NCBI): domain Eukaryota; kingdom Metazoa; phylum Chordata; class Amphibia; order Caudata; family Salamandridae; genus Calotriton; species Calotriton arnoldi. The sequence goes on along the minus strand of CAWUFW010006508.1, from coordinate 34,493 downwards.
TGTGTGCCATGCCTTGCTAAGAATGACCGGGATTGGGGGGGCGGAGCATGCCAACCGCCATTTGGCCATGTGTATATGCCATACACTACCGCAATTGTGGCGGGGGCATTGGCAGTGACACACCGCAGGGGACAGGCGGTAGCCACCGCGATATGTGTGCCATGCCTTGCTGAGGATGACCGGGATTGGGGTGGCGGAGCATGCCAATCGCCATTTGGCCATGTGTATATGCCAGACACTACCGTGATTGTGGCGTGGGCATTGGCGGTGACACACCGCAGGGGACAGGCGGTAGCCACCGCGATATGTGTGCCATGCATTTGAGACAGTGACCGTGATTTGGGTATCAGATCACCTTGACAGAACTTACTGACACGTCATGCAGTGTGAATGGCCAAAGGCAAGTCCTCCACAATGCACAGTAGACACATGATTCATGGCACAAGATTGTGCACTCAATGCCAATTTGACCTTTACCCCACTGCTGACTGCACATGCCATGTTGTTGTATATGATTAGGAACATTGGCATGGACTCACTCACATGTCACTTGTGGTTTTCTGGGCATGTACACAGAACAGTGTTGTGATGGACTCTACAATGGGTACACATGTCAATGTGTGAAAGGGCTGAGCAACTTACAGTGATGAATGTCTCACTACAGAATGTGCAGATTTGACTGTCTACTTTTCCTGGCTCATGCACATACTTGGCAATAAACGCACAGTGTTGGGTCATTGTGTGGTTGATGTGTGCCCTGTGCGACTTACACAAGAAGGTGTGGCAGTTACAGCAGCTATGTAGGAGACAGTAGTGTTGCAGTTTCACACATATGCTTTTGGTACTACTCACTGGGCTGCCCATGCAAGATGTGGCCATGTCCCTTTGTGCAAAAACAACAGTTGTTGGACAGAATGCAGAACAATGTCATACATTCACCCCAGTACAGAGATCTGGGCATAATTCCATCGTTTTTTTGCTCACCATGCCATTCCAGTTTGAACCCAGCCATATGCAAATCAGTCTTGACCCTGTGCCTCATGGGAACAGTCCAGCCCGAACTGCCAAGCCAGGTCCTCCCTGGACTGGAAACAAGCATCCTAGGACCGGTTTCAGGGTTTCACCCCTCTTCAGCCAGGATAGCTTTATTCCAGTGGCATGGAGAGCACGGGACCCACATCTGGGCATACCCGTCCCACTCGGGGTGACAATTGCAAAAACAACAGTTGATGGATAGAATGCAGAACAATGTCATACATTCACCCCAGTACAGAGATCTGGGCCTAAATCCATCGTTTTTTTGCTCAACATGCCATTCCAGTTTGAACCCAGCCATATGCAAATCAGTCTTGACCCTGTGCCTCATGGGAACAGTCCAGCCCGAACTGCCAAGCCAGGTCCTCCCTGGACTGGAAACAAGCATCCTAGGACCGGTTTCGGGGTTTACCCCTCTTCAGCCAGGATAGCTTGATTCCAGTGGCATGGAGAGCACAGGACCCACGTCTGGGCATACCCGTCCTACTCGGGGTGACAAATGCAAAAACAACAGTTGATGGACAGAATGCAGAACAATGTCATACATTCACCCCAGTACAGAGATCTGGGCCTAAATCCATCTTTATTTTGCTCACCATGCCATTCCAGTTTGAACCCAGCCATATGCAAATCAGTCTTGACACTGTGCCTCATGGGAACAGTCCAGCCCGAACTTCCAAGCCAGGTCCTCCCTGGACTGGAAACAAGCATCCTAGGACCGGTTTCAGGGTTTCACCCCTCTTCAGCCAGGATAGCTTGATTCCAGTGGCATGGAGAGCACAGACCCACGTCTGGGCATACCCGTCCCACTCGGGGTGACAAATGCAAAAACAACAGTTGATGGACAGAATGCAGAACAATGTCATACATTCACCCCAGTACAGAGATCTGGGCCTAAATCCATCGTTTTTTTGCTCACCATGCCATTCCATTTTGAACCCAGCCATATGCAAATCAGTCTTGACCCTGTGCCTCATGGGAACAGTCCAGCCCGAACTGCCAAGCCAGGTCCTCCCTGGATTGTAAACAAGCATCCTAGGACCGGTTTCAGGGTTCCACCCCTCTTCAGCCAGGATAGCTTGATTCCAGTGGCATGGAGAGCATGGGACCCACGTCTGGGCATACGCGTCCCACTCGGGGTGACAAATGCAAAAACAACAGTTGATGGACAGAATGCAGAACAATGTCATACATTCACCCCAGTACAGAGATTTGGGCCTAAATCCATCGTTTTTTTGCTCACCATGCCATTCCAGTTTGAACCCAGCCATATGCAAATCAATCTTGACCCTGTGCCTCATGGGAACAGTCCAGCCCGAACTGCCAAGCCAGGTCCTCCCTGGCCTGGAAACAAGCATCCTGGGACTGGTTTCGGGGTCTCACCCCTCTTCAGCCAGGATAGCTTCATTCCAGTGGCATGGAGAGCACGGGACCCACGTCTCGGCATACCCGTCCCACTCGGGGTGACAAATGCAAAAACGACAGTTGATGAACAGAATGCAGAACAATGTCATACATTCACCCCAGTACAGAGATCTGGGCCTAAATCCATCGTTTTTTTACTCACCATGCCATTCCAGTTTGAACCCAGCCATATGCAAATCAGTCTTGACCCTGTGCCTCATGGGAACAGTCCAGCCCGAACTGCCAAGCCAGGTCCTCCCTGGACTGGAAACAAGCATCCTAGGACCGGTTTCGGGGTTTCACCCCTCTTCAGCCAGGATAGCCTGATTCCAGTGGCATGGAGAGCACGGGACCCACGTCTGGGCATACCCGTCCCACTCAGGGTGACAAATGCAAAAACAACAGTTGATGGACAGAATGCAGAACAATGTCATACATTCACCCCAGTACAGAGATCTGGGCCTAAATCCATTGTTTTTTTGCTCACCATGCCATTCCAGTTTGAGCCCATCCATATGCAAATCAGTCTTGACCCTGTGCCTCATGGGAACAGTCCAGCCCGAACTGCCAAGCCAGGTCCTCCCTGGACTGGAAACAAGCATCCTAGGACCGGTTTCGGGGTTTCACCCCTCTTCAGCCAGGATAGCTTGATTCCAGTGGCATGGAGACACGGGACCCACGTCTGGGCATACCCGTCCCACTCGGGGTGACAAATGCAAAAACAACAGTTGATGGACAGAATGCAGAACAATGTCATACATTCACCCCAGTACAGAGATCTGGGCCTAAATCCATCGTTTTTTGCTCACCATGCCATTCCAGTTTGAACCCAGCCATATGCAAATCAGTCTTGACCCTGTGCCTCATGGGAACAGTCCAGCCCGAACTGCCAAGCCAGGTCCTCCCTGGACTGGAAACAAGCATCCTAGGACCGGTTTCGGGGTTTCACCCTCTTCAGCCAGGATAGCTTGATTCCAGTGGCATGGAGAGCACGGGACCCACGTCTGGGCATACCCGTCCCACTCGGGGTGACAAATGCAAAAACAACAGTTGATGTACAGAATGCAGAACAATGTCATACATTCACCCCAGTAAAGAGATCTGGGCCTAAATCCATCGTTTTTTTGCTCACCATGCCATTCCAGTTTGAACCCAGCCATATGCAAATCAGTCTTGACCCTGTGCCTCATGGGAACAGTCCATCCCGAACTGCCAAGCCAGGTCCTCCCTGGACTGGAAACAAGCATCCTAGGACCGGTTTCGGGGTTTCACCTCTTCAGCCAGGATAGCTGGATTCCAGTGGCATGGAGACGCACGGGACTCATGTCTGGGCATACCCGTCCCACTCGGGGTGACAAATGCAAAAACAACAGTTGATGGACAGAATGCAGAACAATGTCATACATTCACCCCAGTACAGAGATCTGGGCCTAAATCCATCGTTTTTTTGCTCACCATGCCATTCCAGTTTGAACCCAGCCATATGCAAATCAGTCTTGACCCTGTGCCTCATGGGAACAGTCCAGCCCGAACTGCCAAGCCAGGTCCTCCCTGGACTGGAAACAAAGCATCCTATGACCGGTTTTGGGGTTTCACCCCTCTTCAGCCAGGATAGCTTGATTCCAGAGGCATAGAGAGCACGGGACCCACGTCTGGGCATACCCGTCCCACTCAGGGTGACAAATGCAAAAACAACAGTTGATGGACAGAATGCAGAACAATGTCATACATTCACCCCAGTACAGAGATCTGGGCCTAAATCCATCGTCTTTTTGCTCACCATGCCATTCCAGTTTGAACCCAGCCATATGCAAATCAGTCTTGACCCTGTGCCTCATGGGAACAGTCCAGCCCGAACTGCCAAGCCAGGTCCTCCCTGGACTGGAAACAAGCATCCTACGACCGGTTTCGGGATTTCACCCCTCTTCAGCCAGGTTAGCTTGATTCCAGTGGAATGGAGAGAAAGGACCCACGTCTGGGCATACCCGTCCCACTCGGGGTGACAAATGCAAAAACAACAGTTGATGGACAGAATGCAGAACAATGTCATACATTCACCCCAGTACAGAGATCTGGGCCTAAATCCATAGTTTTTTTGCTCACCATGCCATTCCAGTTTGAACCCAGCCATATGCAAATCAGTCTTGACCCTGTGCCTCATGGGAACAGTCCAGCCCGAACTGCCAAGCCAGGTCCTCCCTGGATTGGAAACAAGCATCCTAGGACCGGTTTCAGGGTTCCACCCCTCTTCAGCCAGGATAGCTTGATTCCAGTGGCATGGAGAGCACGGGACCCACGTCTGGGCATACGCGTCCCACTCGGGGTGACAAATGCAAAAACAACAGTTGATGGACAGAATGCAGAACAATGTCATACATTCACCCCAGTACAGAGATTTGGGCCTAAATCCATCGTTTTTTGCGCACCATGCCATTCCAGTTTGAACCCAGCCATATGCAAATCAATCTTGACCCTGTGCCTCATGGGAACAGTCCAGCCCGAACTGCCAAGCCAGGTCCTCCCTGGCCTGGAAACAAGCATCCTGGGACTGGTTTCGGGGTCTCACCCCTCTTCAGCCAGGATAGCTTGATTCCAGTGGCATGGAGAGCACGGGACCCACGTCTCGGCATACCCGTCCCACTCGGGGTGACAAATGCAAAAACGACAGTTGATGGACAGAATGCAGAACAATGTCATACATTCACCCCAGTACAGAGATCTGGGCCTAAATCCATCGTTTTTTTGCTCACCATGCCATTCCAGTTTGAACCCAGCCATATGCAAATCAGTCTTGACCCTGTGCCTCATGGGAACAGTCCAGCCCGAACTGCCAAGCCAGGTCCTCCCTGGACTGGAAACAAGCATCCTAGGACCGGTTTCGGGGTTTCACCCCTCTTCAGCCAGGATAGCCTGATTCCAGTGGCATGGAGAGCACGGGACCCACGTCTGGGCATACCCGTCCCACTCAGGGTGACAAATGCAAAAACAACAGTTGATGGACAGAATGCAGAACAATGTCATACATTCACCCCAGTACAGAGATCTGGGCCTAAATCCATTGTTTTTTTGCTCACCATGCCATTCCAGTTTGAGCCCATCCATATGCAAATCAGTCTTGATCCTGTGCCTCATGGGAACAGTCCAGCCCGAACTGCCAAGCCAGGTCCTCCCTGGACTGGAAACAAGCATCCTAGGACCGGTTTTGGGGTTTCACCCCTCTTCAGCCAGGATAGCTTGATTCCAGTGGCATGGAGAGCACGGGACCCACGTCTGGGCATACCCGTCCCACTCGGGGTGACAAATGCAAAAACAACAGTTGATGGACAGAATGCAGAACAATGTCATACATTCACCCCAGTACAGAGATCTGGGCCTAAATCCATCGTTTTTTTGCTCACCATGCCATTCCAGTTTGAACCCAGCCATATGCAAATCAGTCTTGACCCTGTGCCTCATGGGAACAGTCCAGCCCGAACTGCCAAGCCAGGTCCTCCCTGGACTGGAAACAAGCATCCTAGGACCGGTTTCGGGGTTTCACCCCTCTTCAGCCAGGATAGCTTGATTTCAGTGGCATGGAGAGCACGGGACCCACGTCTGGGCATACCCGTCCCACTCGGGGTGACAAATGCAAAAACAACAGTTGATGTACAGAATGCAGAACAATGTCATACATTCACCCCAGTAAAGAGATCTGGGCCTAAATCCATCGTTTTTTTGCTCACCATGCCATTCCAGTTTGAACCCAGCCATATGCAAATCAGTCTTGACCCTGTGCCTCATGGGAACAGTCCATCCCGAACTGCCAAGCCAGGTCCTCCCTGGACTGGAAACAAGCATCCTAGGACCGGTTTCGGGGTTTCACCCCTCTTCAGCCAGGATAGCTGGATTCCAGTGGCATGGAGAGCACGGGACCCACGTCTGGGCATACCCGTCCCACTCGGGGTGACAAATGCAAAAACAACAGTTGATGGACAGAATGCAGAACAATGTCATACATTCACCCCAGTACAGAGATCTGGGCCTAAATCCATCTTTTTTTTGCTCACCATGCCATTCCAGTTTGAACCCAGCCATATGCAAATCAGTCTTGACCCTGTGCCTCATGGGAACAGTCCAGCCCGAACTGCCAAGCCAGGTCCTCCCTGGACTGGAAACAAAGCATCCTAGGACCGGTTTTGGGGTTTCACCCCTCTTCAGCCAGGATAGCTTGATTCCAGAGGCATAGAGAGCACGGGACCCACGTCTGGGCATACCCGTCCCACTCAGGGTGACAAATGCAAAAACAACAGTTGATGGACAGAATGCAGAACAATGTCATACATTCACCCCAGTACAGAGATCTGGGCCTAAATCCATCGTCTTTTTTGCTCACCATGCCATTCCAGTTTGAACCCAGCCATATGCAAATCAGTCTTGACCCTGTGCCTCATGGGAACAGTCCAGCCCGAACTGCCAAGCCAGGTCCTCCCTGGACTGGAAACAAGCATCCTATGACCGGTTTCGGGATTTCACCCCTCTTCAGCCAGGTTAGCTTGATTCCAGTGGAATGGAGAGAAAGGACCCACGTCTGGGCATACCCGTTCCACTCGGGGTGACAAATGCAAAAACAACAGTTGATGGTCAGAATGCAGAGCAATGTCATACATTCACCCCAGTACAGAGATCTGGGCCTAAATCCATCGTTTTTTTGCTCACCATGCCATTCCAGTTTGAGCCCAGCCATATGCAAATCAGTCTTGACCCTGTGCCTCATGGGAACAGTCCAGCCCGAACTGCCAAGCCAGGTCCTCCCTGGACTGGAAACAAGCATCCTAGGACCGGTTTCGGGGTTTCACCCCTCTTCAGCCAGGATAGCTTGATTCCAGTGACATGGAGAACACGGGACCCACGTCTGGGCATACCCGTCCCACTCGGGGTGACAAATGCAAAAACAACAGTTGATGGACAGAATGCAGAACAATGTCATACATTCACCCCAGTACAGAGATCTGGGCCTAAATCCATCGTTTTTTTGCTCACCATGCCATTCCAGTTTGAACCCAGCCATATGCCAATCAGTCTTGACCCTGTGCCTCATGGGAACAGTCCAGCCCGAACTGCCAAGCCAGGTCCTCCCTGGACTGGAAACAAGCATCCTAGGACCGGTTTCGGGGTTTCACCCCTCTTCAGCCAGGATAGCTTGATTCCAGTGGCATGGAGAGCACGGGACCCACGTCTGGGCATACCCTTCCCACTCGGGGTGACAAATGCAAAAACAACAGTTGATGGACAGAATGCAGAACAATGTCATACATTCACCCCAGTACAGAGATCTGGGCCTAAATCCATCGTTTTTTGCTCACCATGCCATTCCAGTTTGAACCCAGCCATATGCAAATCAGTCTTGACCCTGTGCCTCATGGGAACAGTCCAGCCAGAACTGCCAAGCCAGGTCCTCCCTGGACTGGAAACAAGCATCCTAGGACCGGTTTCGGGGTTTCACCCCTCTTCAGCCAGGATAGCCTGATTCCAGTGGCATGGAGAGCACGGGACCCACGTCTGGGCATACCCGTCCCACTCAGGGTGACAAATGCAAAAACAACAGTTGATGGACAGAATGCAGAACAATGTCATACATTCACCCCAGTACAGAGATCTGGGCCTAAATCCATTGTTTTTTGCTCACCATGCCATTCCAGTTTGAACCCAGCCATATGCCAATCAGTCTTGACCCTGTGCCTCATGGGAACAGTCCAGCCCGAACTGCCAAGCCAGGTCCTCCCTGGACTGGAAACAAGCATCCTAGGACCGGTTTTGGGGTTTCACCCCTCTTCAGCCAGGATAGCTTGATTCCAGTGGCATGGAGAGCACGGGACCCACGTCTGGGCATACCCGTCCCACTCGGGGTGACAAATGCAAAAACAACAGTTGATGGACAGAATGCAGAACAATGTCATACATTCACCCCAGTACAGAGATCTGGGCCTAAATCCATCGTTTTTGCTCACCATGCCATTCCAGTTTGAACCCAGCCATATGCAAATCAGTCTTGACCCTGTGCCTCATGGGAACAGTCCAGCCCGAACTGCCAAGCCAGGTCCTCCCTGGACTGGAAACAAGCATCCTAGGACCGGTTTCGGGGTTTCACCCCTCATCAGCCAGGATAGCTTGATTCCAGTGGCGTGGAGAGCACGGGACCCACGTCTGGGCATACCCGTCCCACTCGTGGTGACAAATGCAAAAACAACAGTTGATGTACAGAATGCAGAACAATGTCATACATTCACCCCAGTAAAGAGATCTGGGCCTAAATCCATTGTTTTTTTGCTCACCATGCCGTTCCAGTTTGAGCCCATCCATATGCAAATCAGTCTTGACCCAGTGCCTCATGGGAACAGTCCAGCCCGAACTGCCAAGCCAGGTCCTCCCTGGACTGGAAACAAGCATCCTAGGACCGGTTTTGGGGTTTCACCCCTCTTCAGCCAGGATAGCTTGATTCCAGAGGCATAGAGAGCACGGGACCCACGTCTGGGCATACCCGTCCCACTCGGGGTGACAAATGCAAAAACAACAGTTGATGGACAGAATGCAGAACAATGTCATACATTCACCCCAGTACAGAGATCTGGGCCTAAATCCATCGTCTTTTTGCTCTCCATGCCATTCCAGTTTGAACCCAGCCATATGCAAATCAGTCTTGACCCTGTGCCTCATGGGAACAGTCCAGCCTGAACTGCCAAGCCAGGTCCTCCCTGGACTGGATACAAGCATCCTACGACCGGTTTCGGGATTTCACCCCTCTTCAGCCAGGTTAGCTTGAATCCAGTGGAATGGAGAGAAAGGACCCACGTCTGGGCATACCCGTCCCACTCGGGGTGACAAATGCAAAAACAACAGTTGATGTACAGAATGCAGAACAATGTCATACATTCACCCCAGTAAAGAGATCTGGGCCTAAATCCATCGTTTTTTTGCTCACCATGCCATTCCAGTTTGAACCCAGCCATATGCAAATCAGTCTTGACCCTGTGCCTCATGGGAACAGTCCAGCCCGAACTGCCAAGCCAGGTCCTCCGTGGACTGGAAACAAGCATCCTAGGACCGGTTTTGGGGTTTCACCCCTCTTCAGCCAGGATAGCTTGATTCCAGAGGCATAGAGAGCACGGGACCCACGTCTGGGCATACCCGTCCCACTCAGGGTGACAAATGCAAAAACAACAGTTGATGGACAGAATGCAGAACAATGTCATACATTCACCCCAGTACAGAGATCTGGGCCTAAATCCATCGTCTTTTTTGCTCACCATGCCATTCCAGTTTGAACCCAGCCATATGCAAATCAGTCTTGACCCTGTGCCTCATGGGAACAGTCCAGCCTGAACTGCCAAGCCAGGTCCTCCCTGGACTGGATACGAGCATCCTACGACCGGTTTCGGGATTTCACCCCTCTTCAGCCAGGTTAGCTTGAATCCAGTGGAATGGAGAGAAAGGACCCACGTCTGGGCATACCCGTTCCACTCGGGGTGACAAATGCAAAAACAACAGTTGATGGTCAGAATGCAGAGCAATGTCATACATTCACCCCAGTACAGAGATCTGGGCCTAAATCCATCGTTTTTTGCTCACCATGCCATTCCAGTTTGAGCCCAGCCATATGCAAATCAGTCTTGACCCTGTGCCTCATGGGAACAGTCCAGCCCGAACTGCCAAGCCAGGTCCTCCCTGGACTGGAAACAAGCATCCTAGGACAGGTTTCGGGGTTTCACCCTCTTCAGCCAGGATAGCTTGATTCCAGTGGCATGGAGAGCACGGGACCCACGTCTGGGCATACCCGTCCCACTCGGGGTGACAAATGCAAAAACAACAGTTGATGGACAGAATGCAGAACAATGTCATACATTCACCCCAGTACAGAGATCTGGGCCTAAATCCATCGTTTTTTTGCTCACCATGCCATTCCAGTGTGAACCCAGCCATATGCCAATCAGTCTTGACCCTGTGCCTCATGGGAACAGTCCAGCCCGAACTGCCAAGCCAGGTCCTCCCTGGACTGGAAACAAGCATCCTAGGACCGGTTTCGGGGTTTCACCCCTCTTCAGCCAGGATAGCTTGATTCCAGTGGCATGGAGAGCACGGGACCCACGTCTGGGCATACCCTTCCCACTCGGGGTGACAAATGCAAAAACAACAGTTGATGGACAGAATGCAGAACAATGTCATACATTCACCCCAGTACAGAGATCTGGGCCTAAATCCATCGTTTTTTTGCTCACATAGTCGGTTATTGTTTGTGAGATGCTAGCTGTGTGAAAAGTGGACAGGTGTACGGATGGCGTATCTGAAGGTGTCCCTACAAGTAAGTTGTTTTGTAAGGTGTACTGTGGTGCTAGTCTTTGTTTCCATTGTGTCAGTCAAAACGTAAGATGTCAGACACATCTCCTGGTGTATTGCGTTGACATGTGTCCTCTTTCATCTCACCTAGGAGGAGACCAAATCTGCATCGTCCCTTCACAGTGCTGGCACACATGGAGGATGAGGAGGTCATACGGAAATTCCGGCTGGATCGGGACACCCTCCAAGACCTATGCGCTATGTTGGAGCCCCACCTGCAGCCTCGCAGGACAGATCCGGGTGCTTTCACTGCAACGTCGAAGGTGATGGCGACCCTGCATTTTTTTGCTTCTGGATCTTTCCAGCACACGGTGTCCAGCGCAGGTGGGATGTCACAACCTATGTTCAGGATGGTGCTACGGGATGTCCTGTCCGCTATGATGATCTACAAGGACAGATATATCCATTTCCCCAGGAGGCATGAATTGGCGGCTGTGCAGGGCGATTTTTATGCACTTGGGCACATCCCCCATGTTGTTGGTGCCATTGACTGCACACATGTTGGCCTGGTTCCACCACAGGCATGGGGGCACATCTACAGGAATAGGAAACATTTCCATTCCATCAATGTGCAGGTGGTGTGCCAGGCCGATATGATCATCTCACACGTCTGTGCCAAATTTCCTGGCTCCGCCCATGACTCCTACATCATGCGTAACAGCATTGTGCCACAGCTGATGGATAATCTGCGCCCGGAGCGTGCATGAATTGTGGGTGAGTATGCAGTGTCAAGTAGCGTGCTGTGTGTGTGACATGCTGTCCTCTGCCACAGTTGTATTACAAAGTTGGTCTGTGTATCTCCCACCTAGGTGATTCTGCATATCCCAACCGTCCTTGGTTGCTGAGCCCACTGCAAAATCCCAGGACCCCAAGTGGAGTCCGCTACAATGATGCCCATGGGAGGACACGTTGTGTGGTAGAACGTACTTTTGGTCTCCTGAAGTCAAGGTTTCGCTGCCTGGACAGGACCGGAGGTGCATTGATGTACTCACCCAAAAAGGTGTGTCAGATTGTAGTTGCATGCTGCATGCTCCACAAACTGGCCTTGCGCAAGGAGATCCCCCTGCTCCTGGACGCTGATGAGCAGCAGAGGACCCCGCCTGCAAACCAACCCATGTCCAGTGACGAGGATAGTGGAGAGGAGGAAGGTGTTGACCTGCGTCAACAGCTCATCAACCGCTACTTCACTTGAAGGTGAGTGACAATGTACAACAGACCCATTGTCTGCTGATGTTGTTGTTGGTGAAAAGGTCTATGTGAGCTTTGTGACTGCAGGCTGTTGTTGACTCAGTGCTGGCTGCCAACGTTTCTTGGACAGGGTAGTTTGCCACAGTTCCAGGATGTATCTGTCGGTACTGTTGCTCATTGTGATGTGTGCATGTTGGAGTCCCTTGATGACAGGTGTTGTGTGATGGCTGTGATGCCACAGCGTGACTAGTGAATATTGTTCTGTTGTGTTTTTCCAGGTCCCATCAGCCTCTCCTTGCCTACAAACAATCCGTGCTCCTGGTACATTGTACTCATGGTGAACATTGCACATCCTGTGATTAAAACACGGAGCAGACACAACAACATTGGTGTGTAAGGAGTGTTTATTTACAATGGGTACATGTGACAGTGGAGTGCATATTTACCAAAAGGTGAATGGTGAAGCAATGAGTTGTCAGTGATGGAAGGTGAGACAATCAAGTAGTCACCACATAGATGTGGTGACCCAGTCCCACAGACGGATGACATTCACATGGCAGTGTGGGGAAGGACAGTCTACGAAGTCTATGGCAGGGTGAAGAGGGGTGCCATCATGGCTGGCTCCTTGACTGGCGTTTGGCAGGTGCTTTGCCACGGGATACTCCCAGGGATTTCTTAGGACGGCCCCTTGATCGTTTGGCAAGGGGGGGCCTCTGCTGCAGGGCCAGTGGGGGTCTGAGGAGTCCCCCCTCTCCGTGGCGGCAGGGGGGGGTATGGAACTGTCATCCTGTGGGCCACCAGAGGGAGGTGGAGGTGTTGTTTGTGCCGCAGGCCTGGCCCTCAGTACCGCCACTAGCTGGTCCAAGAGGTCCACGATTTGGCCCATGCGGGTGTCTATGGTCCTCAGCAGCAGGCGGAGCTTGCGTGAATCTTCCTGTGCTTGGCCCGTTTCTCCCTGGGCCCGTTCATAGGCCCCAATGACTCTGGTGATGTTGTCCAGGGCTTCGGTACCAGTGTCCGTTTGGCTCAAACTCCTCCTTGCCCTCCCATCTGCTGTGCTGTGATGGACCTGTTGCCTCACCACTGCACGCACACGCATACTCTCCCTGCCCTCCTCTGTTGTTGGGGTGGGGTGGTCATCCTCTGGGGCAGGGCGAGTGTTGCAGGCAGCACTGGTGGTTGTGGTGGTGGTTGTGGTGGTGGAGGCCGCACAGGTCGTTCTAGCAGGGGTCAGCGTGGTTGTTGTTGTTGCTGATGTGGTGGGGGGGGACAGTGGGGACCTGGGACCTGTTGCGCCCTGGCATGCCAGATGGGCCGGCTTCAAGCTCCGCATCCTTGAAATCCAGGGAGTCATCATCAGTGAGTCCATGTTCCAGGGGTGGAGGCTGGCTCTGCAGGTTGGTGTTGTCATCCGCTGCAGTCAGTCCTTGGTCACCTGTGGGACAGAGGGGAAATGGTAACTGACGGGCACCCCTCAGGCTTGTTGTTCAATGTATCTTATTTACAGGTAATGCAACACACAGTTTACTAGTTTGCACATTGCATGTCTGCACAGTAAGGTGCATCTTGACATGATGTGGAGGTACATACATCAATATTCAACAGTGTGACATGTCAATGGATACCATGCCCCACGTGCAAATTTTGTCAACTGGCAGATATACGACTTGATGTGCAGCATCTTTGCTGATTACTCTGCCTGGCATGCGTTACATCTGCACATGAACTTGCCATTGTCATCTCATGCATACCTTTGTCATGCCCTGTGCTTTAATTTGTTTTTTCTACGGACCATGCTTGCTTTGTTTTCATATGGTCCTTCAAGCTCAGCCCACATGGATCTTACAGGTAGCATTCAGTGCTGTACATGTCTGGGCCCGGATTCACTTCAACATGGTATTTGGTGAGTCAAACTTTTGTTTCTGTGACAGTTACATACGCTTAGCTGTCTGCACACTGTAATTTGATATTGTCTCTGTGTCAATTTTGTTGGGATGTGAGGGCTGGTGTTGTCATATGGCTCCATGCTTTTGGGAAGGAATGGTGGTGTGCATGCACTGTCTACTTACCTGTTCTGTTGTCACATTGGGGTGGAGTTTGTAACACATCTCTCTGGCTGTGTGTTTAAGTGCTACTTCCTGCTCACGGGTGGGACTTGGGTGCCTGGTGGGAGTTGTAGTGCAGGCCTCCCACCCCCAAGCAGCCCTCCCTTGGAAGATGGCTACCTACCTATAAGTTTGGTTGTTGTAATACGATGGCTGCCACATGCTTCTGTGTGGGTGTGGAGTGCTACATCCTGCTCAGGGGTGGGACAGGGGTGCCTGGTGGGAGTTGTAGTGCAGGCCTCCCACCCCCAAGCAGCCCACCATGGGAAGATGGCTACCTACCTGTTGGGTCAAGGTGAACAATGCAATGGCTGCCACATGCTTCTGGGTGTGGGGGGGAGTGCTACATCCTGCTCAGGGGTGGGTTAGGGGTGCCTGGTGGGAGTTGTAGTGCAGGCCTCCCACCCCCAAACAGCCCTCCCTGGGAAGATGGCTGTAGGAGAGTAGGATCTGCTTCACATGGGTACCCCCACTTTTTGCTGATGCTTCACTGGTTTTCGACATTAGTCTGGCTGGGGCCCTGCTATTCAGAACCCCAGCCTAGCTGTTTCCTCTTTAAAAGGGTCTCCATGTGCCTTAGGCACATCACTGATTGGGATCTGGAGTGCCCTTGTAAGTCCCTAGTATATGGTATACTATGTACCAAGGGCATAGGTACCTCAGAGGCCTGCCAGGGGCTGCAGCATGTATTATGCCACCCCTGGTAGGCCATCCAAACTGACACCACAGGTCTGCTACTGCAGCCTGGGTAAGGTGGTGCATGCACCCCTTACTGTGGTATAGGTTACCTATATCACTAAATGCATACACACATATAAACCTATAAGTCACTCCTAAGGCAGGCCTTATCAATCCTAAAGGCAGAGTGCATGGTTCCTATGTGAGAGGGTGCCCCTGCATGAGCAGGGCCCCTCTGCGGCGTTCGGAGACCATCTCTGATGCTGTTTGTAGTGCAGCCTGACCATATACTCTTAAACGCATTATATCCTCGCGGTAAAATGCTAACTATGGAATGGCTGCACCTAAACATGTCGTGTTTGGTGTCAAACATCTTGGAATACTACCCCCGCCAATCCTGGCGGCGGGGGTAGCATTCCACCCTTCTAGAGGGAAAGGCATGTTAACTCTGATGAGTCCGGTAACTTCTTTCCAGAGCCCTGGCATCACAAAATGGATGCTGCTGCCACAGACACGAGTCTGGCCTCCTGCTGCTGGACGAAACTCCGGCAGGGGAGGCCTGGACAACAGGTTTCCTGTCCCAGGGAGGTGTGACCACCTCCCCAGACAGGACAATGTGTATTGGGGCTGGGCGGGAGCACTTTCGGGTGCTTTGAAGTCCTGCACTGGGGGCACATTTGGTGTCCCTGTGCATACCCCAGTTCAAACCGGATCAGGGGCTTGCAGCCCCTGCTTTGGCGCGAACTGGACAAAGGGAAAGGGGTGTAGCCACCCCTCTGCCCTGACCCACCCATAGGTGGGGCCACAGAGTAGTCCATCCCCTATTTTTAGAATAAAAGTAGGAACCCAGTCCTTAGGACTTTAGATTATACCTGGACGAAACTCTGACACTGAATCCTGGACCTTCGACGCTCTACGACAAGATTAGAGGACTGAAGAATCTCCCTTGGGGTCAAGGAGTGACTCCCCTGCTTGGCAGGCACCAAAGAAGCATCTGTCCGGTTTGCATCACTGAAGCTCCCGTCGGACGCCGAAGTCATCGCATCACCAGAGGTGGATTCTCAGACTTCCCCGAGGCTACCCTGAGTCCCCAGCAAAGCTGAGGCCCGTGGCTATCGTGGGTGACTTGAGACCGTGACCCCTGGACACCGAGCACACTTGCAAGTGCACCATCTTCTGGGTCTCCCAAGAAGTCGTGCTTTGGGCTCCGAGTAGCCCTAGCCTCCAGCACCACCTGCACCGAAGATCATTGGCCCCCACTCCACGAGTGTCCTGTAAGCCAGCTCCACGTGCGGCATCACGAGGCTCCTTCGCGGTCGCTAGCCCGTTGGCTAGTAGCCCTGGATGAAGGCCAATCTTTTCTTTACTTGGTATCCTGGTTGCTCCAGGCCTGCCCTCACTTACCCTCGCTGGGTGAGTTCCCCAGACCTTGCTGGTCTGCATCATCGACGATCTACATCTTACTCGAGACTTGCCGTTGCCAAGGCTTGTTGGGTCCAATCCGGTCGCCGACACCTCAGCACTCGACAGACATCGAGCACCAGCCTGAATCCTGCTCCTGGTCGCCGACAACGCCTCCCGGACCTCGTGGCTGAAGAGTCAAGACGACCGTCACCGCACCTGAAGCACTCGACATCGGTGGGCATCTGTCCATCGCCTTCCTGGTCACTGGCTAGTGACCCAGACTCTGTCCCCTCTGCTTTCAGGTTCTTCAGAACTCCGATCCACTCTTGGATCCACCCGGACACTTTTCTCCTGGTCGCCAGCAGCACTTTGCAGCAGATCGCCATACGAAACGACGACGAAACCCGACCCCGAAAGGCACCTATGCACCCGGCTTCCCTGGGTGAGGTAACACGAGTACTCCGGTGCTCCCGTGGGTAGAAACTCTTCAAAGTCCTAGATCTCAAAGGGTTTTGTCCTAGTCCTATTTTAAGTGTCCCTTTCCTCTATTTTTCCGATCCCGACTTTCTCCATAGAAGTTAACGGCGTATCGCGGTTGTGTATTTACACTGCACGCGTCTCCCGTGGGTCCCCTGTGTCACTACCTTGGGTGGTTCCTTGTGGTCCAAGCACTTCTAGAGGCTCTAGGCCTAGTGTCTAGTTCAGTCGTGGTTCGCATACCACTTTATTGGTATATGGTTTGGTACGCCCCTAGGGCCCAAACGTGTATTTGTGCTATTACTGTGATTTAAGATCTTATAACCTATGTACTTCGAACTCTAGCCTCATAAAGAGACTAGAGGGGTGTGTTTAGTAATAAATACATATATTTTGAATATATACCTGGTGTGGTGCTCTTTCATTTGGTCACTCAAGAGATTATAGACTGGTAAAACAAGCTGCTTTACATTCCTTCAAGACTTAGCCTGAAGGCTGCTCTCCATAGCTACCACTAGGATAGCTTTCAATAAGGTTGTCTTTAACCTACCTACCATAAGAGTCGATTTGGACTGGTGCAAGGTGCCCACTATAATTAGTGGACAGCATATGCCAGGCCAACTTCTCACATTGGTGTGCAGCGTGTGGGATTCCAGCTTGCTATTGTTTTACCAGATAATCTCAATTGAATTGATCAACTGAAAACCACTAAAGGTACCTAAGGTACATATAATTTAAGCTTAGAATAACAGTAAGTTCTACTGAACTTAGAGTTGTGTGTTAAGGGATAGCACAACCCTTTCTACAACTCAAGAGAGTTTAGTAGGCCACACTAGAGTAGGTAGTGCATACACCACACCACACTAGTAATGTCTTTAAAAGCAGGATCCAAAGATACCTTGCAGGAAGCCATGGAGCTTCCACCCTCCAAGTATGACACACTCCCATTCTTGGAATTGAGAGCTTTGTGTAACGTGAGGAAATTAAGGACAGGCCAAAGTCCCACCACCCAACACCTCCAGGAGTTGTTGGTGGCTTATGATCTTAGTAAGTCCTCAGAGACTGAAGGGGTAGGAGCAGAGGGTGGGCCAGCAGATGAGGAAGGGACCAGGGGTACCACAACCCCCAGCCCCCTCTGAAACTGACCAGGAGGGTGACAATGACCCTGACCTGGAAAACCCAATCCCTTCTGGGGAAGATGAAGATGAGGATCTAGAGAACCACACCTTTGTCCCCCCAGGAAGGATTATGAGTGTGCTCAGAAAGTCTAGGTCTCCTTCTCAGGAGTCTAACCACTCTGGCACCTCCATAGGGAGCTCTGTTTCTTCTCACAGGAGGGAATCCTCTCATGAGAGAAGAAAGAGACTGGTCCAGTATGAGGAAACTCAACTGGAGATCAGGAAGAAGCAATTGGCTTTAGATAGAGAATCCCTAGATCTCCTTAGGGAGAGAAGAAAGTTGGGACTAGAGTCCCATGGTGGCAGCCATGTCCCTAGAGATAGGGAAAGGTCCTATGACCATAGGAACCTGAGCAAGATTGTCCCTCCCTACCAGAGTGGGGATGATATCCACAAATGGATAACTGCTTTAGAGAGGGCCTGTAAAGTACAGAAGGTCCCTCAGGAGCAGTGGGCAGCAATCTTGTGGCTCTCCTTTGCTGACAAAGGTAGAGACAAGCTCCTCACTGTTAGAGAGGAGGATGCTGACAATTACAAGGTCTTGAAGAGTGCTCTTATTGATGGGTTTGGCCTAACCACTGAACAGTACAGGTTGAAGTTCAGAGACACCCAAAAAGCACAGACTCAAGACTGGGTAGACTATGTGGATTGTTCTGCCAAGGCTCTGGAAGGCTGGTTGATGGGCAGTAAGGTGTGTGACTTCTCAGGATTGTATAATCTGATAATGAGGGAGCAGATTCTTAATAACTGTCAAAATCAGCTGTTGCATCAGTACCTGGTTGACTCTGATCTGACCTCTCCCCAAGAATTGGGAAAGAAGGCAGACAAATGGGTCAGAACCAGGGTGAAGCAGAAGGTACAGAACCAAGGTGGGGAAACCAAGAAGCAAGATGCTAAGAACTCTGACAAGGGTGGGGAGAAGGGTAAAGATCAAAAGTCTTCATCAGGCCCCCAAAAATCTTCTTCTGGTGGGGATTCCCAGTCTACCAAGGGTAAAGGCCAAAGAAAACCATGGTGCAAGGTCTGTAAGCAAAAGACCCACTGGACCAGTGATTGCACCAAGTCCAAAGACTCCAGTCCAGCACCCACCAATGCCCCTAAGGCACCTGTTCCCCCTAGTACAGTTGGTGGAAGTGCTCCAGCAAAGGGTTTAGTAGGGTTCACCCTGGGAACTGAGTTGGGCTCTGACCTAGTTAGAGAACTGACTCAGGCTGTGTTAGTCTGTGATGGAGGCATGGATGTGCCCTCCTCTATGAGTCCCAGTAATCTGGGCAAGTACAGACAACAGCCTTTAATCAATGGACGAGAGGCTTTGGCATTTAGGGACACAGGGGCAAGTGTCACAATGGTGACACAAGACCTTGTGCTACCTGGGCAAGTTATGCTTGGTGAAATGTACCAAGTGACCAATGCTAGCAATGTCAGAACAGACCATACTCTGGCAGTTGTTAACTTCTCCTGGGGAGGGGTAACTGGCCTTAAGAAGGTTGTGGTAAGTGCAAACCTACCAGTCGAATGCTTGCTTGGCAATGACTTAGAGACTTCTGCTTGGGCAGAAGTGGAGCTCAGGACCCATGCAGAAATGCTGGGGATCCCTGCAGATGTGTTTGCTGTGACCAGGTCACAAGCCAAAATGTCTAGCACTGAACAGGCCTTGGATTCTGGAAGAATGGACCAAGTGCCTTCCAAGAGGAGGAGTAGTAGGGTTAAGGCAGTGCCTTCCCCCTTGGCTCAGGAGGAAGATCAGTCCCTTGAGGGGGATGATCTCAGCCCTGAAGAAGGAACTGTCCCAGAGGAACTTGAACCTGACCAGGTTGAGTTCTTGGGGACAGGGGGACCTTCTAGGGCAGATCTGAGCCAGGAGCAGCAGAGCTGCCCCTCCCTTGAACCCCTCAGACAGCAAGCTGCTGCTGAGGCTGCTGGGAAAGCTAGTGGTCCCCATACAGTGTATTGGGATGATGGACTCCTGTACTCAGAGAGTAGAGACCCCAAGCCTGGTGCTACCAGGAGGTTGGTAATACCTTTGAAGTTCAGGGGCTTCCTATTGACCCTAGCCCATGATATTCCCTTAGCAGGACACCTGGGCCAGAACAAGACTTGGGACAGAATTGTCCCTCACTTTCACTGGCCCCACATGTCTGAAGACAGTAAGGAGTTTTGTCGCTCCTGTGTAACCTGCCAAGCCAGTGGCAAAGCAGGTGGCACTACAAAGGCCCCCTGATACCACTACCTGTGGTGGGGGTGCCCTTTGAGAGGGTAGGGATTGACATTGTTGGTCCCATGGATCCCCAAACAGCCTCTGGGCACAGGTTTATCCTGGTGGTAGTGGATCATGCCACCAGGTACCCAGAAGCTATTCCCCTCAGGACCACTACAGCACCTGTGGTGGCAAGGGCCCTCCTGGGAATCTTCTCAAGAGTGGGCTTTCCTAAGGAGGTAGTATCAGACAGGGGTGCAAACTTCATGTCTGGGTACTTAAAAGCAATGTGGAAGGAGTGTGGAGTTACTTATAAGTTCACCACACCCTATCACCCACAATGCAATGGTTTAGTTGAGAGATTCAACAAAACCTTGAAGGGCATGATTAAAGGGCTCCCAGAAAAGCTTAGGCGTAGATGGGACATACTCTTGCCCTGCCTTTTATTCGCATATAGGGAGGTGCCTCAGAAGGGGGTTGGTTACAGCCCTTTTGAACTTCTGTTTGGCCACCCTGTGAGGGGTCCACTGTGCTTGGTGAAGGAAGGATGGGAGTTACCTCTCAAGCCCCCAAAGCAAGATATAGTGGACTATGTACTTGGTCTCCGCTCCAGGATGGCTGAGTACATGAAAAAGGCAACCAAAAACCTTGAGGCTAGCCAGGAACTTCAGAAGGCCTGGCATGACCAAAGGCTGTTCTGACTGTTTACCAGCCAGGACAGAAGGTGTGGGTGTTGGAGCCAGTGGCCCCAGCAGCTCTCCAAGACAAATGGAGTGGACCCCACACTATTGTTGAGCAGAAGGGTGAGGTCACTTACTTAGTGGACCTGGGAACACCCAGGAGTCCCCAAAGGGTTCTCCATGTCAACAGACTTAAGCCATATGTGGACAGGGCAGACATGGGCTTGCTCATGGCTACTGATGAAGGGCAGGAGGAAGAGAGTGACCCACTCCCTGACCTGCTCTCACAGAACCCTGACGATGGGTCAGTTGATGGTGTAGCCTTGGCAGGCAGCCTCACTACCCAGCAACAAACTGATTGCAGGCAAGTCCTCAATCAGTTTAGACATATGTTTTCACTGACACCCAGTCAGACCACCTGGTGCACTCATGAAGTGGACACTGGGGACAGTCTGCCTATTAAAAACAAGATTTATAGGCAACCTGACCATGTCAGGGACTGTATCAGGACTGAAGTCCAGAAAATGTTGGAGTTGGGAGTAATTGAACCCTCAGATAGCCCTTGGGCTAGTCCAGTAGTCCTGGTACCGAAACCTCACACCAGTGGTGGGAAAAGAGAGATGAGGTTTTGTGTAGACTACAGGGGTCTCAATGCAGTCACTAGGACTGATGCCCATCCAATACCCAGGGCAGATGAGCTCATAGATACTTTGGCATCTGCCAAATATCTCAGCACATTTGACCTAACAGCTGGCTACTGGCAGATCAGACTAGCTGATACTGCAAAGCCCAAAACAGCATTTTCAACCCCTAGTGGGCATTATCAATTTGTGGTAATGCCCTTTGGTCTGAAAAATGCACCTGCCACTTTCCAGAGGTTGGTGAACACAGTTCTCACAGGACTGGAAGCCTATAGTGCAGCTTATCTAGATGATATTGCTGTCTTTAGCTCCACCTGGGAGGATCACCTGGTCCACCTCAGGAATGTTTTACAGGCCCTGCAAAAGGCAGGCCTGACTATCAAGGCCACTAAGTGCCAGATAGGGCAGAGTCAGGTTGTGTACCTGGGCCACCTTGTGGGTGGAGGCCAGGTTCAACCTTTGCAGAGCAAGATCCAGACCATCATGGACTGGACTGCTCCCACTACCCAGACTCAGGTGAGAGCCTTCTTAGGCCTGACTGGGTACTATAGGAGATTTGTCAAGGGGTATGGATCAATAGTGACACCCTTGAATGACTTAACTTCTAAGAAAATGCCCAAAAAGGTTCAGTGGACAGCTAGCTGTCAAAAGGCATTTGATGACCTCAAGCAGGCCATGTGCACTGCTCCAATTCTGCAGAGTCCTGATTACTCCAAGAAGTTCATTGTTCAAACAGATGCATCTGAATTGGGGGTAGGGGCTGTACTGTCACAATTGAATGAAGAAGGTCAGGATCAGCCAGTAGCTTTTATTAGCAGAAGGCTGACCCCTAGAGAGAAACGTTGGTCAGCCATAGAGAGGGAGGCCTTTGCTGTGGTCTGGGCTCTGAAGAAGTTGAGGCCATACTTGTTTGGTACACACTTCCTGGTTCAGACAGACCATAAGCCCCTCTTATGGCTAAAACAAATGAAGGGTGAAAACCCCAAACTGCTTAGGTGGTCCATTTCCCTACAGGGGATGGACTTTACAGTGGAACATAGGCCTGGGAGTAACCATGCGAATGCAGATGGACTCTCTAGGTATTTCCACTTAGAACATGAAGACTTAACTGGGCAAGGTTAGTTTAATGTCCCTACGTTTGGGGGGGTTGTGTAGGAGAGTAGGATCTGCTTCACATGGGTACCCCCACTTTTTGCTGATGCTTCACTGGTTTTCGACATTAGTCTGGCTGGGGCCCTGCTATTCAGAACCCCAGCCTAGCTGTTTCCTCTTTAAAAGGGTCTCCATGTGCCTTAGGCACATCACTGATTGGGATCTGGAGTGCCCTTGTAAGTCCCTAGTATATGGTATACTATGTACCAAGGGCATAGGTACCTCAGAGGCCTGCCAGGGGCTGCAGCATGTATTATGCCACCCCTGGTAGGCCATCCAAACTGACACCACAGGTCTGCTACTGCAGCCTGGGTAAGGTGGTGCATGCACCCCTTACTGTGGTATAGGTTACCTATATCACTAAATGCATACACACATATAAACCTATAAGTCACTCCTAAGGCAGGCCTTATCAATCCTAAAGGCAGAGTGCATGGTTCCTATGTGAGAGGGTGCCCCTGCATGAGCAGGGCCCCTCTGCGGCGTTCGGAGACCATCTCTGATGCTGTTTGTAGTGCAGCCTGACCATATACTCTTAAACGCATTATATCCTCGCGGTAAAATGCTAACTATGGAATGGCTGCACCTAAACATGTCGTGTTTGGTGTCAAACATCTTGGAATACTACCCCCCGCCAATCCTGGCGGCGGGGGTAGCATTCCACACTTCTAGAGGGAAAGGCATGTTAACTCTGATGAGTCCGGTAACTTCTTTCCAGAGCCCTGGCATCACAAAATGGATGCTGCTGCCACAGACACGAGTCTGGCCTCCTGCTGCTGGACGAAACTCCGGCAGGGGAGGCCTGGACAATAGGTTTCCTGTCCCAGGGAGGTGTGACCACCTCCCCAGACAGGACAATGTGTATTGGGGCTGGGCGGGAGCACTTTCGGGTGCTTTGAAGTCCTGCACTGGGGGCACATTTGGTGTCCCTGTGCATACCCCAGTTCAAACCGGATCAGGGGCTTGCAGCCCCTGCTTTGGCGCGAACTGGACAAAGGGAAAGGGGTGTAGCCACCCCTCTGCCCTGACCCACCCATAGGTGGGGCCACAGAGTAGTCCATCCCCTATTTTTAGAATAAAAGTAGGAACCCAGTCCTTAGGACTTTAGATTATACCTGGACGAAACTCTGACACTGAATCCTGGACCTTCGACGCTCTACGACAAGATTAGAGGACTGAAGAATCTCCCTTGGGGTCAAGGAGTGACTCCCCTGCTTGGCAGGCACCAAAGAAGCATCTGTCCGGTTCGCATCACTGAAGCTCCCGTCGGACGCCGAAGTCATCGCATCACCAGAGGTAGATTCTCAGACTTCCCCGAGGCTACCCTGAGTCCCCAGCAAAGCTGAGGCCCGTGGCTATCGTGGGTGACTTGAGACCGTGACCCCTGGACACCGAGCACACTTGCAAGTGCACCATCTTCTGGGTCTCCCAAGAAGTCGTGCTTTGGGCTCCGAGTAGCCCTAGCCTCCAGCACCACCTGCACCGAAGATCACTGGCCCCCACTCCACGAGTGTCCTGTAAGCCAGCTCCACGTGCGGTGTCACGAGGCTCCTTCGCGGTCGCTAGCCCATTGGCTAGTAGCCCTGGACAAAGGCCAATCTTTTCTTTACTTGGCATCCTGGTTGCTCCAGGCCTGCCCTCACTTACCCTCGCTGGGTGAGTTCCCCAGACCTTGCTGTTCTGCATCATCGACGATCTACATCTTACTCGAGACTTGCCGTTGCCAAGGCTTGTTGGGTCCAATCCGGTCGCCGACACCTCAGCACTCGACAGACATCAAGCACCAGCCTGAATCCTGCTCCTGGTCGCCGACAACGCCTCCCGGACCTCGTGGCTGAAGAGTCAAGACGACCGTCACCGCACCTGAAGCACTCGACATCGGTGGGCATCTGTCCATCGCCTTCCTGGTCACTGGCTAGTGACCCAGACTCTGTCCCCTCTGCTTTCAGGTTCTTCAGAACTCTGATCCACTCTTGGATCCACCCGGACACTTTTCTCCTGGTCGCCAGCAGCACTTTGCAGCAGATCGCCATACGAAACGACGACGAAACCCGACCCCGAAAGGCACCTATGCACCCGGCTTCCCTGGGTGAGGTAACACGAGTACTCCGGTGCTCCCGTGGGTAGAGACTCTTCAAAGTCCTAGATCTCAAAGGGTTTTGTCCTAGTCCTATTTTAAGTGTCCCTTTCCTCTATTTTTCCGATCCCGACTTTCTCCATAGAAGTTAACGGCGTATCGCGGTTGTGTATTTACACTGCACGCGTCTCCCGTGGGTCCCCTGTGTCACTACCTTGGGTGGTTCCTTGTGGTCCAAGCACTTCTAGAGGCTCTAGGCCTAGTGTCTAGTTCAGTCGTGGTTCGCATACCACTTTATTGGTATATGGTTTGGTTCGCCCCTAGGGCCCAAACGTGTATTTGTGCTATTACTGTGATTTAAGATCTTATAACCTATGTACTTCGAACTCTAGCCTCATAAAGAGACTAGAGGGGTGTGTTTAGTAATAAATACATATATTTTGAATATATACCTGGTGTGGTGCTCTTTCATTTGGTCACTCAAGAGATTATAGACTGGTAAAACAAGCTGCTTTACATTCCTTCAAGACTTAGCCTGAAGGCTGCTCTCCATAGCTACCACTAGGATAGCTTTCAATAAGGTTGTCTTTAACCTACCTACCATAAGAGTCGATTTGGACTGGTGCAAGGTGCCCACTATAATTAGTGGACAGCATATGCCAGGCCAACTTCTCACAATGGCTACCTACCTGTGAGTTTGGTTGCTGTAATACGATGGCTGCCACATGCTTCTGGGTGGGTGTGGAGTGCTACATCCTGCTCAGGGGTGGGACAGGGGGGCTTGGTGGGAGTTGTTGGCCAGGCCTCCCACCCCCAAGCAGCCCTCCCTGGGAAGATGGCTACCTACCTGTTGGGTCAAGGTGAACAATGCAATGGCTGCCACATGCTTCTGGGTGTGGGGGGAGTGCTATATCCCTCTCAGGGGTGGGTAAGGGGTGCCTGGTGGGAGTTGTAGTGCAGGCCTTCCACCCCCAAACAGCCCTCCCTGGGAAGATGGCTACCTACCTGTTGTGTGAGGGGGAAACTTACAATGACTGCCACATGCTTCTGGGTGGGTGTGGAGTGCCACATCCTGCTCATGGGTGGGACAGGGGTGCCTGGTGGGAGTTGTAGTGCAGGCCTCCCACCCCCAAACAACCCTCCCTGGGAAGATGGCTACCTACCTGTACGTTTGGTAATTGTAATATGATGGCTGCCACATGCTTCTGGGTGGGTGTGGAGTGCTACATCCTGCTCAGGGGTGGGACAGGGGGGCCTGGTGGGAGTTGTAGTGCAGGCCTCCCACCCCCAAGCAGCCCTCCCTGGGAAGATGGCTACCTACCTGTTGGGTCAAGGTGAACAATGCAATGGCTGCCACATGCTTCTGGGTGTGGGGGGGGAGTGCTACATCCTGCTCAGGGGTGGGTAAGGGGTGCCTGGTGGGAGTTGTAATGCAGGCCTCCCACCCCCAAGCAGCCCTCCCTGGGAAGATGGCTACCTACTGTTGGGTCAAGGTGAACAATGCAATGGCTGCCACATGCTTCTGGGTGTGGGGGGGAGTGCTACATCCTGCTCAGGGGTGGGTAAGGGAGACCTTGTGGGAGTTGTTGTGCTGGTTGCCTGGTCACATACAATCCTGTTAATGTTGGCTGCCTTTGGGGTGATTAAGATGGAGTGCATGTTACATCTGTGAGAGCTGTGTTGGGTATTGTGGTGCACATGAATGCATTTGGCCTGGGAGGTGTTGCTTAGTAGTTGTGCAAGACAGTACATAGCAGTGTGATGAGAGACATTTGTTGGTACTTACCAGCCTCCACTCCCCCGGCTATTCCTGTGAGACTCTCTGGATGCAGTATGGCAAGCACCTTCTCCTCCCACGCAGTGAATGTTCTTGGTGGAATGGGAGGGCCACCGCCAGTCCTCTGAGCCAGCTGATGGTTCTTGTTCCTCTTCTTTTTGACGACACTCTTCAGGTCATGCCACCGCTTCATGATTTCCTGTTTGTTGCGTGGGGTGGTCCCTACTGCATTGATCTTGTCAACTATCCTTACCCACATTTGCGTTCTGGTGGCTAATGGTGTCTGTTGGACGAGGTTACCAAACAATTATGGCTCTACTCGGATTATCTTGAAAAAAGATGAATGCTGTTCCTTGGGAGAGAGTCAGATCAAGGGAATATCAACCAACCTGACCGCAATGGTTCAAAGTTGGGAATCCATTTTGTTGGATTCTAATGCCCTCACACACCTGGAAGGGTGTCATGCTTCATCATCGGGCTGCTCCTCGTCGGGGCGGCGGTGCAATCCCCGACGGGCACCCTATAGTAGGGGCACTTTAACGGAGATCTTTTTCCATAAGCCGATGGGTGATGTGGGGGTAAGGGGACTTATTGTGTGTAGATGTATAGTATTTATAGTGAATCTAAAATAGGGCTGGGAGTACCAACGAAAAAACTTTAATCATAAGGCCTCCTACCCTAAGTAAAAGAAGTGATATAAGGCGCTCAGCTGAGAATTATGTCTCTAGGTATGGCGCTCTTATAGAAGTAAGGTCAACATGTTTCTCGCCATATAACCTATGTGTGGGCGATTCGTCAGGACGAATAAAAAACAATTTGAAACTATCTACAACTAAAAAATCAGATGGTCTGTGGCTACACACTCACAACCATACGACTCACTAGTCAAATACCTGGTAGTACTGGAACTACCTGTAGGAAGAGAATACATAAATTAGTACATTGCAGTAGTGGGTGTGAATATCCTCTTGTATTCCCTGTGAGTGTTGACTCTCAATTGATCGTGGTGAATAAAAACCAATAAAAGAAAAGTGCCACACGGTGAGTGTACACGTGAACTAAAGTGAACTACACTCATCGTGGCACATAGCAGCAGAGCGAGCAATCGTACTCACCCTAATTAGTGAACTAACCAGGCTTCACAGTGCCCGGTAGGATTTTCAACACAAGGAGATCCTCATGTACTATGTACAGAACATGGAAGAAAAAACAACCAATGAGGTACTAGCTTGAATCACAAATAACAAATAACAAGGCTAAGTGAAGCTTAGGCTGAACAATTGGATATGCATATAGTTACTATTGTCAACCCAAATTTGATTAGCGGCCCTGCTAGTAAAATGGGCCCATTACCTCTTACATACACTGCAGTCTAAGTTGTAGTAAGGCATACAACTCAATGTGAGGATGAAGTGCTATGCTAAATGCAGGGAGCGTAATACGTTTAAGATAAACTGGTATGCTAGGCACGGTAAGCACAGCATATCGCCACAGTATTAAACGCTCCGTAATCACTCGGTGACCTCTAAGGAGTATTGCGGTAACAGGTGTAATGGCATGAAGCATGTCCCTCTCCAACTAAAACTTTAAAGAACCTGGAGAGTCCTCCATGGGGAAGGCATATGTGAGAAGTTGGCCTGGCATATGCTGTCCACTAATTATAGTGGGCACCTTGCACCAGTCCAAATCGACTCTTATGGTAGGTAGGTTAAAGACAACCTTATTGAAAGCTATCCTAGTGGTAGCTGTGGAGAGCAGCCTTCAGGCTAAGTCTTGAAGGAATGTAAAGCAGCTTGTTTTACCAGTCTATAATCTCTTGAGTGACCAAATGAAAGAGCACCACACCAGGTATATATTCAAAATATATGTATTTATTACTAAACACACCCCTCTAGTCTCTTTATGAGGCTAGAGTTCAAGTACATAGGTTATAAGATCTTAATTCACAGTAATAGCACAAATACACGTTTGGGCCCTAGGGGCGTACCAAACCATATACCAATAAAGTGGTATGCGAACCACGACTGAACTAGACACTAGGCCTAGAGCCTCTAGAAGTGCTTGGACCACAAGGAACCACCCAAGGTAGTGACACAGGGGACCCACGGGAGACGCGTGCAGTGTAAATACACAACCGCGATACGCCGTCAACTTCTATGGAGAAAGTCGGGATCGGGAAAATAGAGGAAAGGGACACTTAGAAGAGGACTAGGACAAAACCCTTTGAGATCTAGGACTTTGAAGAGTCTCTACCCACGGGAGCACCGGAGTACTCGTGTTACCTCACCCAGGGAAGCCGGGTGCATAGGTGCCTTTCGGGGTCGGGTTTCGTCGTCGGTTCTTATGGCGATCTGCTGCAAAGTGCTGCTGGCGACCAGGAGAAAAGTGTCCGGGTGGATCCAAGAGTGGATCGGAGTTCTGAAGAACCTGAAAGCAGAGGGGACAGAGTCTGGGTCACTAGCCAGTGACCAGGGAGGCGATGGACAGATGCCCACCGATGTCGAGTGCTTCAGATTCGATGACGGTCGTCTTGGCTCTTCAGCCACGAGGTCCGGGAGGCGTTGTCGGCGACCAGGAGCAGGATTCGGGCTGTTGCTCGATGTCTGTCGAGTGCAGAGGTGTCGGCGACCAGATTGGACCCAACAAGCCTTGGCAACGGCAAGTCTCGAGTAAGATGTAGATCGTCGATGATGCAGACCAGCAAGGTCTGGGGAACTCACCCAGCGAGGGTAAGTGAGGGCAGGCCTGGAGCAACCAGACTGCCAAGTAAAGAAAAGATTGGCCTTCGTTAAGGGCTACTAGCCAACGGGCTAGCGACCGCGAAGGAGCCTCATGACGCCGCACGTGGAGCTGGCTTACAGGACACTCGTAGAGTGGGGGCCAGTGATCTTCGGTGCAGGTGGTGCTGGAGGCTAGGGCTACTCGGAGCCCAAAGCACGACTTCTTGGGAGACCCAGAAGATGGTGCACTTGCAAATGTGCTCGGTGTCCAGGGGTCACGGTCTCACGTTACCCACGATAGCCACGGGCCTCAGCTTTGCTGGGGACTCAGGGTAGCCTCGGGGAAGTCTGAGAATCCACCTCTGGTGATGCGATGACTTCGGCGTCCGACGGGAGCTTCAGTGATGCGAACCGGACAGATGCTTCTTTGGTGCCTGCCAAGCAGGGGAGTCACTCCTTGACCCCAAGGGAGATTCTTCAGTCCTCTAATCGTGAGTAGAGCGTCGAAGGTCCAGGATTCTGTTTCAGAGTTTCGTCCAGGTATAATCTAATCTTGCTGTGGCAAGGGTTCCCCATTTTAACTAGTAAAACAGGGAGGGACTAACTCTATGACCCCACCTATGGGAGGGTCAAGGGAGGGGTGGCTACACCCACTTCCCTTTGTCCAGTTTCACGCCAGAGCAGGGGCAGGTAGCCCCTGAGCTGGTTTGAACTGGCATATGCACAGAGGAGCCTTTTGCTCCCCCAGTGCAGGACTTCAAAGCACTCTAAGAGTGCACCCACCCAGCCCCAATACACATTATCCTGTCTGGGGAGGTGGTCACACCTCCCTGCAACAGGAAACCTATTGTCCAGGCCTCCCCTGCCGGAGTTTCGTCCAGCAGCAGGAGGCCAGACTTGTGTCTGTGGCAGCAGCATCCATTTTGTGATGCCAGGGCTTCAGAAAGAAGTTACCGGGTAAGCCAGAGTTAACATGTCTTTCCTCTAGAAGGGTGGAATGCTACCCCCGCCGCCAGGATTGGCGGGGGTAGTATTCCAAGATGTTTGACACCAAACACGACATGTTTAGGTGCAGCCATTCCAAAGTTAGCATTTTACCGCGAGGATATAATGCGCTTAAGAGTATATGGTCAGGCTGCACTACAAACAGCATCAGAGATGGTCTCCGAACGCTGCAGAGGGGCCCTGCTCATGCAGGGGCACCCTCTCACATAGGAACCACGCACTCTGCCTTTAGGATTGATAAGGCCTGCCTTAGGAGTGACTTATAGGTTTATATGTGTGTATGTATTTCGTGATATAGGTAACCTATATCACAGTAAGAGGTGCATGCACCACCTTACCCAGGCTGCAGTAGCAGACCTGTGGTGTCAGTTTGGATGGCCTTCCAGGGGTGACATAATACATGCTGCAGCCCCTGGCAGGCCTCTGAGGTACCTATGCCCTTGGTACATAGTATACCATATACTAGGGACTTATAAGGGCACTCCAGATTCCAATCAGAGATGTGCCTAAGGCACATGGAAACCATTTTACAGAGAAAGCAGATAGACTGGGGCCCTGAATAGCAGGATCCCAGTCCAACTAAGTCATAAACCAGCAAAACACCATAAAAAAAAGTGGGGGCAACCATATAGTCAGATTCCACCTTCCTACAGCATATACCCCATTGAAAAACACACGGACAAGTTGCTCGTGTCTGTAACATGTGACCGGATCAATGATTACTGTATATCCCACATACTGCCTCATTCAGACAAGGATTCAATACTCACTCATGTGCAAGTAGCACGTCGCCAGCTCACCTACCCTCTGCTACCGGGACCGGGTGGTAGACTAACGCACGCCTCGCACGTATTTCAATATGCTCATACGCTGTTACTTCCGGGAGTCTACAGGAGGAAACGACTAGCGCGGGTAACGCGATGTATGCATCCGCCATTTTGGGAGGAAAATAATGTTAAACGTCAACAGTGAGGGGAACAAATGGGAGACATATCATACACTGAGCGATGTAGTGTAAAGAAGTGTTGTGATGTAAAATTTCTAAACCCTCAGAGTGCGTGCTCCTTTTGCAGTTATCTTCAATACTGTGAGTCGACATCTTGAAGATAACGAAGGGGCATATACACCATATAACATCCCTGTGTACAACCGATCATTACCCATGTTAGAAAAAATCGGGTAACCATTAAGTCAATATGGTGTATGGTCATACAATGTCAAATTTGGTTGTTATAACGAGATAAAGATGTGTATACGATCAAGGGGTACATAATGGGTATTTCATTATGGTGCTGTTTATGAGGGGTATTCTCAAAGTGTAAAGCACAGTGCTGTAGCAGATGATACCTAGATAGCTCATATCCTCAATGCACCCCAGGGAATATCATCATTTAATCCCTGGGTGTCTGAGGATAATCGATGAATCCATCTTTGCTCCTTCAGAAAGAGAGCGTTCTTGGTGATTCTTGTGAATGTCTCTAAGACTACCCACTTAAGTGAATCAGGCGAATGGCGTGACTCAAAAAGTGGGCGCACATTTTCGTGTTTACTTTCTGGCAGCGGATGTTGCTGCGGTGTTCCGTGATCCGAATTTTTATAGGGCGAGTGGTCATCCCTATGTATTGCAAACTGCAGGGACAAGTGATCAGGTAAATACAGTTTGATGTATTACAGTTGGTATGTGACCGCAACTCCCAAACAAAAGAGTCAAAGGTGATGGTCTTGTGTGTAGAAGTGAACGTGCAAACAGTGCACGACCCACAGGGATAGTGGCCCTTTACCGGTGGTAAATCCCATAAGGTTCTTTGGACATTCGGGATTTCTGTCTTTGGCCTAGTATGGATAAGCATATCCTTCAAGTTGTGTGAGCGTTAAAAAGCAAAACGTGGAGGCTCCAGGTTGAGGGAACCGGTATTGAGAATACCCCAGTGCTTCCTTATCACTTTGTTTAGTGTGTTGGAGATGGGTGTGAAAGTTGTAATACACGTGAGTGTATCATTAGGCGGCTTCTCTCTCTGTTCCAAGAGTGCTTCGCGGTGATTATTCCTAGCTCTCTTTCTACTTAGGGCTATGTTGCGTGGAGGGTATTGCCGGGCTGCAAGTTTTTTTGCTAATATCTCTGATTCAGTTCTGTAGTCTTCAATGTCGCTACAATTTCTCCTCACCCTTAGAAATTGCCCAAACGGGAGATTCTCCTTAAGGGCATGGGGGTGGTGACTGTTATAGAGTAACAAACTGTTGCGGTCTGTTGTCTTTCTATACATTGTGGTCTTCAACCTCCCTTGTTCGAGTTTGATCGTGAGATCTAAGAATGGTATATGGTTTTGGGAGACGGTGCTCGTGAAATGTAAGTAAGGATTGAGGGTATTCATCCATATTCAGAATTCTTCGCAAGATTGTAGGTTGCCTGACCAAAATACAAGTATATCATCTATGAATCTTTTCCAAAGGCGTATATGCAGCCGATAGGGATTCGTGTCATGAAAGATGTGTTGGCCCTCAAAAGCAGCCACATACAGGCAAGCTACACTGGGAGCGAAGGTACTCCCCATGGAAGTACCTTGCGTTTGGTGGTATAGCTGTCCTTTGAACTCAAAGAAATTTTCGGTAAGTGCCAAAGTGGCACATTCAAGGATAAAGCTAGATGGTGTGGGGGAGTCCCATGGTACCGAGTTCAATATCTCCTCTATCACATCTAGAGTTGCTCTTTGTGGAATGTTAGTGTAGAGCGCCTCTACATCCAGAGTGATGAGGAAATCAATATCGCTTGTAGGCTGGAATTCTGATAGCAGGCGTAATATGTCAGTCGTGTCCTGTATGTGTCTGACTAATGGTTGCAAAAAATGATCACAAAATTGTGATAAGGGTTCAAGTATAGAATCAATGCCCGATACAATGGGGCGGCCAGGTACTGGAGTGACACCCTTATGTATTTTCGGTAAAATATAGAAATAAGGGGTCCTTGGTTCTTTTTTCATGATAAAATCTGCTTCCTTCTTACTTATCCAACCCTGGGTTTCGGCTGCATAGACAAGTGCAGTTATGGATGTTGTTAATCGTATTGCTGGACTGCTGGTAAGAGGGGTGTAATAGCGTCGATTGCCCAATTGTCTTAAACACTCAGGGGCCGATTCCGATCTTGGTCGGAGGCGCACCCAATACCATTCGGTCGGGAAAAAAGCCATGCGAATGCCTGTTTCCCGACCGATCCGTACAGCAGACCGAACGAGTAAGTACGATGCGCACAACAGCACGGAATCCGGCCGAGTCGTACTCACCCAATCCAGGTCCTGTTCTCCGACCGAGGCGAATCCGGAAACGCTGAATCGAGTCGCACAAAAGGGAAAATGCAGCTCCGTCCGGCCGAACAAGTACGATGCGCTTTCCGTACGTGCCGAACCCGTCGCTACGCACGGCACGTCAAAGCATCCGGGAGAGGCGCACATAAGCTCCGATTCGCGCCACAACACGATCCACGGCTACGAGGCGAACACGCCAGCGGCGAGGACGACGCGAAGCAACGAGAAAGACGAATGACACGAACCAACCATGAATCCCTTCGTCCCGATCATACCAATATTCTACATTTACTACCGGAACAGGCACGGACGCGTACGGCGCAGAAGGTAACTCAGACACCAACCACAAAACACATACAACACGTACACGACACATCACACACACACAGAGGGATGCAGAATTTACTTACACCAGCAACAGCAGCACCATAGGGGCGGGATGCCCATCACCAATGCCACATATGCACACAGGGGCCTGAATGCGCACCACCACCCCTACCCAGGGGGCGGATGCCAACCACCACTACCACCCTTAGCCAGGGGGTGCCAGATGCCCACCACCACTACCACCCTTACCCAGGGGGCTGGATGCCTACCACTACTACCACCCTTAGCCAGGGGGTGCCAGATGCCTACCACTACTACCACCCTAAGCCAGGGGGCTGGATGCCAATCACCACTACCACCCTTAGCCAGGGGTGCCAGATGCCCACCACCACTACCACCCTTAGCCATGGGGGTGCCAGATGCCTACCACTACTACCACCCTTAGCCAGGGGGCTGGATGCCTACCACTACTACCACCCTCACCCAGGGGGGCTGGATGCCTACCACTACTACCACCCTTACCCAGGGGGCTGGATGCCTACCACTACTCCCACCCTTAGCCAGGGGGTGCCAGATGCCTACCACTACTACCACCCTAAGCCAGGGGGCTGGATGCCAATCACCACTACCACCCTTAGCCAGGGGGTGCCAGATGCCCACCACCACTACCACCCTTAGCCATGGGGGTGCCAGATGCCCACCACCACTACCACCCTTACCCAGGGGGCTGGATGCCTACCACTACTACCACCCTTAGCAATGCAACTGAAATCCAAGCT